>CM071594.1:240795857-241417643 GCA_036435485.1 Saposhnikovia divaricata | reverse complement strand
AATAGTTTGTATTTCTCGTAAAACAAAACATATGATAATTATTATATGTGCATGTTTTCTTTAATTAAAGTAATTTAGATGTCTTTCAAATATTCGGACCGTCCTTTGAATATATTCTTAATCCGCCAACGTTTGCAGCGGCTGGCGGGATCAGCGGCAGTCATGCCTACCCTCACCGTCCATCAGCTAGTTACTTCTTCAGCAGCAAAGAAATTGAAGACTCTGTGTGGACCTCTTTGCTTAAATTTATATATTTAGCTAATTTCTGGTCTTCCTATGTTGCAACTTCATCAAGCTGTCCAGAGTCTGAGGACGTTGACAAATCAGCTCTAATTGCTCAAAGTATGTGAGAAGATTTAGTTAACAGATTTTATTTAAACAAGAAGGCTTAAATTTGACATTTAGTTACTCCATCCATTCTAAATGAGAGTCCACTCTTTTAAATTCAGACACCGTATACTTACTTTATTCTTTTTATGAAGTTCACTTTTGTTGATGACACTTTCTGCTCTCTGTGCAATGATAGTTTTCCATCACTGAAGAGAGTGAAGACTACGTACGAACATCTTTACTCACGGTAATTTTTCCCGTTTCTTTTTGTATGTTTAGTAAGCATCTGTATGTACATATTTTATTGTTAATTCTATTCACTGATTTCAGTGCGAATATGAATGGCTTAAACATCCTTCCAAAGGGTGGTAAGACCATAAGAGTGTAGATATACATTCATATATTAAGCTAATTTCTGAAGCTACAACAAGTACGATTCTGTACTATATATAGGAAGGCAAATATCATTCTATTTATCTATTACCTTACGGAACAATATGCAATTGTGTAAAGCAAGTTGGCTGCTAAAACAGATTCTAATCATTTGATGTTCAGGAGATTATCTTCCTGCTAAAACATATATTCTTGACTACCTACAAATAAAAGATGGGGCTAGGCTTTTAAAATCTGAAATCTTTATTTGCGCACCTACGAAGAAAAGGATTTTACATGTCCCCTTGCTGTTTACTGATGGAAGCAAGACACTGTAATCCTGTCCTGCATGAGAGGGGGCATAAAAAAACTGAACGTCCTTGTAAAGGAAAGTCTACATAAATATTGTCTCTTCTGACCTTGTGCCTATAACATGAAAAAAAGTATCTGAAGCAAGAATTTCTCAAGTGCATGCAATTCAACATACCTAGGAACTTGCTTTTCTTTGTACTAAGACAAACATGTACAATTGTTTTCTGGATTGTCTAAGTTGAATGTTTTGTAGCTTATATGTCTGCATCAAACTTACTTGATTACTATGGTTTTATAATTTGACATTGTCTTAAGTTGACTTTTATAACAAATATCGATCTTTGGCCCTGGTTGGGGAAGCTATTCTATCATGATATGTGATCCATTGCTATCTTTGTAAGCTTGTTCTGGAGTCATTTTGTCGTTTCAGATTGTTGGGTTATCCTGGGAACTACTTACTACTGTGATAGTATATCTGAAAGTAAGCAATAAAGTCTAACATCTTTCTGTGATTTTGTTATACATATTATTTAATTGCAAAACCTTTCGGGTTATGTTTGATTAATATTTAACTTGGGCATTTTCGCGTGGCACAAATTGTGCAGTTACATGCCTGCATCAACCTTGTATGCTGCCAAGAATTTTATTCAGTAGAACATACTTCAAAACTGGTCTTTTGAATGGCTCGAAACCATCCTGCTTTTGCTTTTTATGCAACAGAAATTTGGGAAAGGTTTTATGCCAAATTTAATTAGGGTTGAAAAAATGAATTTGAACCACTCTGTTATTGCAGTCAGTTTATATGCCTAAGGTTATGCATTTCTGTTTCCAAATTTTAGAGTCAGTTGTAATTGTTATTTACTAGTGTGAATAACGCCACTATTTTAAGCAACGTTTATCTCCAAAGGGTAAAACTCCATTCAGGTATTATGTGTGATGATTGTGAAAACTATACAACTTCTTATCCTTTTCAGCACCAGATTCGAAACTCTCAAGCATCCTGAGTGATTACGTTTTATACTGATGGAAAGGCGACAACAAAGATATTACCAGAAAAGTCATCCTGATTGGCTCGAATCTTGTAAGAATTTTAGACTCTGTTACTAATGAGACACTTATGGTGAGGCATTAGTCGCCATTATTTTCATTTATTCTGTATGTTTAACTACAATTGGCTTCTATGCAATATACACTATGAGTCTTGATAGTTTTCGTGGTTTATTTGGTTTGGTAGGATGCATCAGATAAGTGCCTCTCAATGGAGTTCGTATTGCTTAAAAAATCAAGCAATATCTGTGAGCTACCTGAGACTATCAATAACTCGATAGGCAAATCAGTGAACTTGTGAGCTGCTCATTCCGAGCACTCTGTCCAGGTTTAACACCCAGTATCTAGATTCTGTTATTTGACATGGTTTAAAAATCTAAAAGTATATCAATAGTCCTGTTCCATAGTGATGTAAGGAGGTATTGTGAAGAATCTTTGCTTGAACTCTGTGAATATCAACTATTGGTCAAAAGGTATACCATAGACTCAGAGAGCAATATAAGAAGGAGACTGTGTATAAAAATCCTTTAAATGCTTAATTGTTTCATACCTGACAGTAATAGAGTCCAGCAAACTTCAAAATGTTAACTATTTACCTTTGCATAAACACTAAACAGTGACAGATTTCCTGTTCTAGATTCAGAGGTCAAGTTGTATAATATGTAAAAAAGTTTCTTATACGTCACACGACACTAAACTGTATTAATTAATATGTTACTTATTAGGAAATCTCATATTTGTAGATGGAAATGTATTCCCCATTCTGGTAAAACAATGTTTACAAGACTTGAAGGATGACATGGAAGAGCAACTACCAGCTCAGGTCACATTCTTGAGATCTTGTATGCTCTCTGTAACAGATATATTGCAACCTGTCCTCATCTCACAGTCCCATGATTGACGGATTCACACCCTGTCAGGTAAAAGTTTCTTCTTTAGCAAAAGTTTGGATACTGCATATTTAATTATTATTATTTTGCTAACTGATGCTCAATATTTAAGCGATTGACATTGTGTGACATCACTGTCATCACAGGTATCTTGTGTTTAGTGGACCTTCCACCTTCCCTCAATGTCATGTAACTGTCTGAAGACTTTTACAGTTTTATAGAAATCAGCAATGAAATTCTTTTTCCAGGTTACTTGATCAAGTTTTCCCAAGTCTGAGGATATTGACTAGTCAGAGCTAAACGCTTGACTTAACAGATTTTATTCTTTTCAGTTAAACAAGAAGGCTTATATTTGACATATAAATTACGCCCTCGCTTACAAAGAGGAGTCCATTTTTCCAAATATTGGCACTGTGTAATATCCGTAATTTTTAGATTAGTAATAAAAAAAGAATAATAGAATAAAAAGGGATTAAAATTAAATAATAAATAGGATTTAAAATTTAATTAGAATAATGGTTCTAAAATATGGATCGTACTTGAATACGGATCATTAGTGGGCTTATAGTTAGGGTTTTGTAACACTATATATACATCTTATTCGTTTTCCTCATCTTTTATAACAAAATTCGTAGGTCTATCCTTTACACAAATCTGCTGTCTTGTAAAATTCGTATAAAATTCATCGTAAGTCGGAATTCGTTGATTCTGGACTTTTCGGAAAGATCTTTTCATGTTCTACAACTTTCGTTCTTTGAGTTTTTCAGGAAAATGTCGTTTAGAGGGTCAAAAAGGCAAAATACAGATCTGGTCAGAATTGAATACATGATCTAGGATGATTTGATTCTTGAGTTTCTGCGTAGAGGTAAGTTTCTGATCGTTCTTTCTAGTGTGTTCAAAACTATGTGTTATGTGTGTATATTTGATTATTAAAACTTGGGCTAAGTGATTATTTATTTTTAATTGATATGTGTTATAGTATATTTGTTATGTGTAAGCAATAGTCTTGAAACTCTGATTTATGCCATGGTTTGCGAAAATAAAGACTTAGGACCGAGTCACCGGGTTGTAGTGACAGTTTTCTGAAAATTTAGGACCGTTATCACCGGGTTGTAGTGGTCGTGGTATGAATTGTGGGTTTCAAGTTATTTTTATTGTTGTTTTGTGCTATCGAATTATATCGAATAAGAATAAGTGCATCGTAAGTGATTGTTTCGTATATCGTTGTTGTATTGTATTGAATATTATACTATCTTTATATGTACGTGTTATTTGGCCTTACTAGTTAGATCGATTGGTTACTTGCTGGGCTGTATAGCTCATTACTTACAATTTTCAGGTTCAATGTAAGATCGAGTGGATAGCATTGGAGTTCGAGGAGTTTAGGTTCGGAGTAGATTGTCATCGTTAGCTGCGCTTTTGTAATAAGTACCTTTGTAATTGACTTTTGGTTCAATAAATTGTAATTTGTTTTAGTTTTTAGAATTAATAGTCCGAAAAGTCGGGGTGTTATACACTGTGAACCCAAATGGACAATCTGGACTCTCATCTGGGAATTGGAGGTTGTTTTAAATGTCTAGTTTATCACTACTTGCTTGGCCTAACAGAGTCTATTCTTTTAAGTAAAACAAGAAGACTTATTTTTGACTTCACAAGTCATACCTACCCCTGTTGTCCATCAGTTAATTACTTCTTCAGCATCAAGAGAGATTCAAAATTTTGTACATACCTCTTTGCTCAAGGTGGTTTTTTTCCATTTTTTTGTTTGTTTAGTAAATGTGTATTTTTACATACAAAAATGCGAATATAGTTGGCTTAAACATCCTTTTAGAGGTCGGTATGCATGTAGATATAGATGTATGAAGCTAATATTTGAAGCTACAGCCAATACCATTGTGTAGTATATAAAGAATAAAGCAAATTCATCATGTGACCTACTGCAACAAATTCTATTCATTTTGACTTTCAGGAGAAATAATTTCATACCAAAACATAGATGCTTGACTACCTACAAATCAAAGATGGAGTTAATCTTTTAAAGCGGAATTCCTTATTTGCACAAGAGGAGTTTGTGTCCTGTTACTGTTTCCAGATGGAAGCAAGAGACTTCAATCCTGTCCGGCATGAGAGGGTTTCCATCAAATAACCGAAATTTGTAGTTAAGGAAAGTCTACAATCAGGGTAAATATGTCTCTTCTGACTTTGTGCCTTCATATAAACATGGAAAGAAGTGCGTGATGCAACATTTCTCAAGTGCATGCAATTCCAGAATAACTGGAAACTTTTTATGTTTCCTTGTACTATTGCAAAATTTTATGATTTTTTATATTGGCGGTGGAAGCTGAACATTTGTAGCTTATTCATCTGGTTTTTATATTTGAGATTGTTTTAAGTTGACTATTAAAAATGAGTATCGATCTATCTTAGCACACTGGATGGGGAAGCGATTCTATCATGGATATGTGATTCATTGCATTAAACTTATGTTCTGGAATCATTTTGTCCGGCAAAGTTCTCCAGAAGAAACTGTGTTATTAAAGCAAGCTACTGATATTGTAATCACAGAAGAGGAACTACCACAATTAGAGTCAAAATCCGAAGAACATAGAAGTTCTGAGCATGTTGTGAAAGAATATTGTAATTACAGAAGAGGAACTACCACAATTAGAGTCAAAATCCGAAAAACATGGAAGTTCTGAGCATGTTGCGAAAGATCGGGAACAGATACTTGGGGAACCAAATCCCAGAGTTCAGTTCTATAGAAGAGATCAAACAACTAAAGCAAGCTACTGACATTGTGCTTAGTCTCCGTCTGTTGGAATAGCAATTCCTGGACTATTAATGCTAAGTTTGCTAGACCTAGCAAAAAAAAAGAAGCCAAGTTTGGTAGAATAAGATAATTGATTCAGCCACATTTTGATTGCAGTTGCTAATCTCCATACTAGGATATTTTATAGACTATCGAGTCTGTAAGCCGTCACGGCACTGCTAAATTTTTTGAGGACATATTTCTGAACCAAAAAAAAGAAAAAAAGAAAAAAAATCAATTCTAATATTTGGACAAAATGTGTAATCTGGATACGAACATTTGCACTTGGAGGATCATTTAGGGTAAATCCTAGTCTTAAATTTTTTTTTCCTTTGCTGATATTAAGTTGCAGTCTAGAGGGTTATTGTACCTTAGGTGCTTCATTAATCTGGTTTTTTTTTACCTTTTATCAGGGCTTACAAAAGGCAGGAGGCATATTCGTCTCATAATCCTTTTCTTCCGGAGTTGGATACTCATACAAGACTACATGTACTGGGGAAATAGTAATTGTGGACAGTTGTGCTAGATGCAATAATTTCACAATTTCAGTGTTTCGTAATTTGGTGCATCGATTTCACTATTAAATTTTACCTTATAAGCAATAAGTAGTGAAAATATGTTAAATTTTACTTATAGTTTTCTTGTATCATTCGCTGAGTTTTGTACTGGAAACAAATACTTGGTCCTAGTTGTGAGATATATATAATACAAGTTCGCATATTCCTAAAATGATGTGATACTTGTGCATCAATTAACCGAATCTTGTTTCATCAAAGATAATTAAGGGATTAGCATTAGATAACTGAGCAAACGTCATATCCGCTGCACTTTATATATTACCATCACAAGACACATCGATCTCCAGAACCAAACAATTTTTTTTTTTACCGGCCATGGAACTGTAAGATGAGCGCCAAATTGCAATGTGTTTGCCTCAGAGAGCCTACAAGATCTCTTGAAAATGGGTTGAGCTTGTAGTTGTTCTTACTTGGCATGTAATGGTAAATTATTACCAAATATATTTATTTTTTTAAAAAGTAAGTATTAAAAGAATAATAGATAAGAAAAAATGATATCTATACTCTTTATTCATGTGAAAAACCATGTTTTAATGCTACACAATAGAACCAAAGTACTAAAATACCAAATTTGGTTATCACTAAATTCGGGTTCGATTCCTCACAACTACTACAAAATTTACTTTAATTTTTTTAGCTTCACTTCGGGTACGATTTCTTACAACTACATAATTATAAAGATTTATTTACTTTAATTTTTTTAACTTTATCTCGGATTCGATTCTCTATAACTACATAATTAAATAGTGTATTAATATTAATAGTTTAATCTCGACTCATGTTAATCTATGACTGTGCACGGGTTATCAGCTAGTAAACAATAAATATATAAATATAATCAAATATTAAGAGAAACTTGTGCACAGATTTTTTTTTAGGGTAAAAAAAAAAAGTAATTCGAATAATTCTACAAGTGTCAAACAATTTCCAAATTTAGAGGTCGAAATGAATTTCTCCACAGCACCCTTGGGCCAAATCTGAATCGATATTGGACCCGGATAAAATTGCAAAAGTGATCATCATACTACAAATAAATAAATAAATGTATATAGTGATTTCATTAACTTGCATATCCACACAGACCTAAAAGCTAAAATCACATAGCGATTTCGAAGCTTACTAATTGGAAGAGGGATCTAACAGAAAAGCAAGGCTCTTCCATGCATATCATGAGTATGTCTACCCTTACTTTGCCCAGCCCTCATTTCCGTTTATTTTGTCACTTTGTGTGTAAGAATAACAAGTTTTCGATTTTTTCGTATCTTACGTAGACTTGGCAAAATATGGATTTGGTTTGGTTTTAGTTCATTAATATGGATTTAGTTTAGTTTATGATCCGAAACCATATATTAACCATATTACGTGAAATATGGATCTAATTTGGTTTGGTTTAGTATGATGTTGGATTGAAATGTGGATTATTCACATTTTGTATAAAAATTTTGAAAACATTTTTTTATTTCATAAATTAGAATTTTATATAAGATTGTGTAATTTTTAGTTTGTTGATATTGATTGGTTGTCTCCACTTTCATGGTACAATAATTGCTAGTATAGTACTATAATCCATAAGTTATTAATAATTATTTAATTTTTTGATAATAATTAAATTTATAAATTTATATAAGGTTGTACTTCTTTTAATCAAACCTCTCTTAGTCAAACAAATATACTAATACTCTATTTATATATTAAATTGTTAATCTTATAATTTTGGGAATGGAATTAGAATAGGTGTTCTTGCATCTGTTTATCAAAGGAAGCTTAGGCTGTATAGTCTGAAGGTAGGTCCCACCCTACACCAACCACAAACATATTAGAAAGTGGTAAATAATATACTGATACACTATATATATACAGTATATATACAGTATTGTATCACTTGTCTTTTTCAAATTACGCCGCGAGATCAAAAAAGTGAATAACAAAATTTGTAACTGCTTTTGGATAATGTGTATATCACATATATGGATCCGTATTTCAGTAAAAAAAATGTGATATCAATCCTATCCAAACTATTTATTATTTATGAAAGTGTGATTTTTCCTTGAACCAAATTTAAGATTTTGGTTAGGATTGGTTTGGATTAATGGTTTTGGAGCCATTTTGCCACCTTTAAATTCTTACGCTTGATGTAGTTTTGATTTCTTATTTATGCGAGAAACTCTTATTTTTATTTACTAGTTTATAACCCATGCAACGCACGGTTCTTTTTATAATATTTATTATATAATTTATTATTATTTATTTGTTATTAGTTACATATCAAATTTTGTTATGAAATTGATATATATATAAGATTTTACACTTTTATTTTATTATGTGTTTTATCTTGAATTCTTAAAACTTTATTTGGATGATTTTACAGCCTACGTGAAATTAACAAAATAATTTTTAATTTAGTGATGACTTAACAATTTTCTCCAATTAAAACTACCAAAAAACAAAATAGAGATGAAATTGACAATTTTTTATATTGAAAATTCTATTCTGTTTAGGAAATCTAATTGTATTTTGTTTTGATTATAAAAATAACCTTCTTATTATTTGAAGATAGTTGTACCAACAACCAAATACAGTTTTAATAACAAGTGTAGGAGGGATTTGTCCAAAACTTTGGTAGTTGGTAGTCTGGTCCTCAGTACGATAAAATAAATAAGAAATGTTAGATCTTAAAATAAATAGATAAAAAACGTTGGATCTAGCATAAATAATTTTTTAATGTAAACTAAAAATTGTATTTATATTGAAATACGAAAAAAGTGCTTATCAATTATTTAAATCATATATAATTAGGTTTTCTATATTAAATAGTATTATTAATGTAAGTATTCTACACAAAATAGGATAAATGTAAAAATTCGTAATTATATTTTCTCTTGAGATTTTTAGTGTTTTCATTTGGATAACAATTATTAAATCATCACTAAATTAAAGATATTTTTATGAGTTTCGCGTGGACAGTAAAATTATCCAAATCTGTTTTCTATATCTCGAGATAGAGACTAAATAGTAAATATGAATCTTTTTTAATATTAATAAATAAATAAATAAAATTCAGTTCTAATACAATCTTTTATTTCCTTTTCAGATTATAACTTCTTTTTAAAATTTAATTCTAATACAACCTTTTTAATTATATCCTTTTTAGATTATAATTTTCTTTTTAATATTATATAATCTTGATCGTCTATTTTTAAATATATTATATTCGACGGTTGAGATTACTTTGGCGGTACAGTGACCAATCCAAAATTATGAATAAGACCCCCTCTTACACTTATTATATATAAGGATATAATGTAATAACACACCCACTTTACGTTAGACAAGCAAGTAGATGAATCGGGATTAATCAGGATTAATCGATTTGATTAATCGTTGTTCGATACCTTTACCGATTAAGTCCGATTTCCGCTTTTTACAACACTGGTTTTAGGCCGTAAATTAAAGGATTGTATTGGGTGGGATTTGTAAAGCTCATATGGTTGAGAGTCTTGAGACTACTCTTAAGGCACGAAGACTAGGATTGGAGAGTAAAGGAAGCAAATGATACTACTAGTATTTTCAATTTTGTTAGAAACACATCGGGATCTGTCATTAGTTCCAAATAGAGTGAATAGTGGTCTAAAATCTAGGAATAAGTTATGATTGAGAATTTTTTAATTTTTTAATTGTTTATTAACCTAATAACTAGTTGATAAAGCCGCGCTTCGCGGCGGCATTACAATATTTTTTAAAAATTCAATACATTTACGTTTATTTATAATATTAATATTAAATTTTAATAATTAAATAATCTTCTCTAATGAATAGATTTCTTGTTAAATACGATTCTTTCGATTGAACCGCTATCTCGTTAAAACCGAAATCCCAACTTTAAAATATATTATAATGACTTATATAATATTTTTTATCCATAAAATCGAACCGTAAAAATAAAAAAAAATATAACTTCGGTATCAAATTCTAATTGCTAATACAATCTTTTCTAGCTAGCCGTCTTCCTGTTAAATACCTTTCGAGCCGCTCTTATTTGAAACCAAAATTCTAACTTCATTATATAAAGAGAGTAAATTCCAATTTTTATATTCTTTAAACTTTCTAATATTTATGGAGTTTTAAAAGATGAAAATACATCTTATATTTTCTGTATATTATAGATATTTTTGTATTTATTTACAGTTTCCGCATGGGAATGTCTTTCTGTTATGTTAACATATCAAAAAAAAAGTTAAAATACTAAGACTTTTCGTTACGGGAATAATATTACATTTATGGATATATTTTTGTAATGCAATTATAATTAACTTGTATAAAAAAGTTAAAATAAAGGATTTCTAGGAAAAAAGATGTATAGCTTTAAAAAATCGTATAAGACGTCTCCGCCGTCCTCGTATTCTACTTCCAATAAAACATTTTATTTTATGTATTACTTATATATTTAAACACCTTTTATACGGTCTTATCTAATGAATCGCTTTCTTGTTAAACACGATTATTACTATTGATCCGCTCTCTCGTTAAGATCAAAAACCTAACTTTTACACATATTACTTGTATGATAATGTTTATCCATAAAAATCAAATCCTAAAAATAAAATATAATTTATAACATCATATGATATTTTAATAGCTAGTACAATTTTTTATAGTAAGCCGTCTTCCGGTTAAACACGTTTCGAGCCGCTCTCGTATGGGATCGAAATTCCAACTTCATTATAATATTGATGATACTTATCTTACACAACAATTTTTTTCCTTAAAATCAAAACCTAAAAAATAGAGTGAATTCCAATTTATACTTTCTCTAGACTTTCTAAAATTTTTGGAGTTTTAGAAAATGAAAACACATCTTATTTTATCTTTATATTATAGATACTCCTGTATTTATTTAGGATTCCTCCGTGAGATTGTTCTTTTATTATGTTAACACATCAATTCTTTTCTTTTTAAATACGGTGACTTTTATATGACAATAGTATTGGATTTATGTATAAATTTTTTTAATATAAGTATAATTAACTTATATAAAAATATATAATTTAAGAAGATCGTACTTTCTATAAAATATTTAATTATATGTTTGCTCTATATATTCAAACACCTATTTTACTTCTAGTAGAACTTTTATTTATATATTTTTTTCTATAAATTCGAACTCTTATTCTTTATAAATTCGAACTCATATTCTACTTCCAATAGAACTTTTAATCGTATGCCTTAGAAATACTTATTATACTTCCAATAGAACTTCTAATCATATGTATTCCCTATAAATTCGAACTCTTCTCCTCTATAAGTTCGAACACCTATTCTACTTCTAATATGTTAATTGTATTTTTATATTTATTAGTGTTTAATTTAAAAATCTAAAATTCTAGAAAATTAGAAAAATAGATTGAGACGATCTTAGAGCGCCACATAAGAGCATATCCAAGGGGAGAGACCCCTTAGCTATATTATCTAAGTGGCATCTATGTAGCATCTATGTGGCACCTTTTAGATAATATCTATAAATTGAGGTACTCCAACCTTCTTTCCCCTTAGCAAAAAATATAGATAATCATATTTGGTCTTCTATATTTGTTGAACCCATAAACCTCTTATGTATAATTTTACATAATTATAATTATAGATAACCCCATTGGAGTACATGTACCTCCTCTTAGCTAAAATTTTACATATTCAATATAGATAATCATTTTAGCTAACAATTTTACATTTCACCCTTGGAGATGCTCTAAACTCCCCCTATCCTCCTTTATATATATATACTAGTCGATAAAGCCGCGCTTCGCGGCGGCATTATAATTCTTTAAAAAAAATTCAATACAGATTTACATTACATAATATTATCAATATTAAATTTTAATAGTTACATAATCTTTTCTAATGAACTGATTTTTTGTTAAATACGATTGTTTCGATTGAGACACTCTCTCGTTAAAACCGAAATCCCAACTTTAAAATATATTGTAAAGACTTATATAATAAATTTTATCCATAAAAATCGAACCCTAAAAATAAAATAAAGTTTTATGATATTAGTATCAAATTTTAATAGCTTATACAATATTTTCTAATGAGTCGTCTTCCATTTAAAACATGTTTCGAGCCGTTCTTATTTGAAACCGAAATTCTAACTTACACAACTTAAAAGAGAGTAAATTCCAATTTTTACATTTTTTAAACTTTCTAATATTTATGGAGTTTTAAAAGATGAAATACATCTTATATTTTCTGTATATTATAGATATTCCTGTATTAATTTACAGCTTTCGCATGGAAATGTTATTCTGTTATGTTAACACATCAATTTTTTTTAAATGCGAAGATTTTTCGTTACGGGAATAATATTGAATTTATGGACATATTTAATGCAAGTATAATTAACTTGTATAAATAAGTTAAAGTAATGAATTTATAGGAAAAAAGATATATAATTTTAAAAAATCGTATAAGACGTCTCCACCTAAAACCTTAAAAGAGAGTAAATTCCAATTTTGATATTTATGTATTAATTTACAGCTTCCGCATGGAAATATTTTCTGTTACATTAACACATCAATTTTTTTAAATGCGGAGATTTTTCGTTACGGGAATTATATTGAATTTATGGACATATTTTTCTAATGCAAGTATAATTAACTTGTATTAATAAGTTAAAATAAAGGATTTATAGGAAAATAGATATATAATTTTTTTAAAAATCGTATAAGACGTCTCCACCGTCCTCGTATTCTACTTCCAATAAAACAATTTATTATATGTATTCTTTATATATTCAAACATCTTTTTCTATCTACATTAATTTTTTTAATTATATGTATTTTATATAAATTCAAACTTTTCTTATTTATAAATTAGAACTCTTATTTTACTTACAATAAAACTCTTTTATATGTCATACAAACACCTATTTTACTTCCAATAGAACTTTTAATTATATGTCTTACCTATAAATTCAAATTTTTATTCTCTATAAATTTGAACACCTATTATGCTTCTAAAATGTTAAAAGATAATTTTTTAGTTATTAATATTTAAAATCCTAAAATTCTAAAAAATTAAAATATATTTATTTTCTATTATATCATCAATATTAAATTTTAATATTCAACACGATTTTCTTTAATAAACCGCTTTCTCGTTAAACATGGTTATCCCGATTGAGTCGCTCTCTCGTTAAGATCAAAACCCTATTTTTTACATATATTACTTGTATAAGAATGTTTATCCATAAAAATCGAATCTTAAAAATGAAATAAAATTTATAACATCAATATCAAATTCTAATAGCTGAAACAATCTTTTCTAATAAGTTGTTTTCCCGTTTAACACGTTTCGAGCCGCTCTCGTTTGGGATCGAAATTCCAACTTCATTACATATTATTAATGATACTTAGCTTATACAACTTTTTTCCTTAAAATCAAAACCTAAAAATAGAGTGAATTCCAATTTTTATTTTCTCCAAACTTTCTAAAATTTACTGAGTTTTAAAAAATAAAAAATAACTTATTTTCTCTTTATGAGAATGTCTTTTATTATGTTAACACAGTTCTTTTCTTTTAAATACGAAGACTTTTTTTATGAGAGTAGTATTGGATTTATGAAATTTTTTCCTAATAGAAGTATAAATAACTTTTATAAAATATATATAATTTTAAAATATCGTAAAATATGTCACCACCATCTTTGTATTATGCTTCCAATAAAATTTTTAATTATATGTCTGCTCTATATATTCAAATACTTATATTTTTTTATATATTTTCTATAAATTCTAACTCTTTCTTCTATAAATTCGAACACCTATTCTATTTCCAATCAAACTTTTAAAATATAAGTTTTACAACACTTATTCTACTTTCAATAGAATTTTCCCTCGTATTATACATCTGATAATTTTTTAATTATATGTCTTCTTTATAAATTCAAATAATTCTTCTCTATATATTTAAACACCTATTCTACTTTTAACATAACTTTTATTTATAAGTTTTTTTTTATAAATTCGAAGTTTTATCCTTTATAAATTCGAATATCTATTTTACTTTTAATAAAACTTTTAACTAAATGGCTTACAAACAAATATTCTACTTTCAATAAAACTTTTTATTAAATGTATTTCTTATAAATTCGAATTCTTCTCCTCTACAAATACCTATTCTATTTTTAATAGAATTTTTAATTAAATGTCTTGCTTATAAATTCGAACTATTCTCCTCCTTAGTCCTTATATTTAAACACCTATGCTATTTTTAGTAGAACTTTTAATTTTAATTATAAGTTTTCTCCATAAATTCGAACTCTTCTCTTCATAAACTTGAACACCTATAACACTTATTTTACTTCTAATATGATAAAATGATATTTTTTCTATTTATTAGTATTTAAAATTGAAGAATTTTAAAAAAAACAAAAAATAGATTGAGATGATATTAGATATGCCACCTAACCTCCCGCATACGTGTCGGCGTCATAATATTTTTATAAAAAATATAGGAATATATGAATGGAATTTTACATTCTGAGTTAATACCAATGAAAAGATCAACCGAGAAATATTAATGATGCTAATAGATTATCATAATAATATTTTGTAAATTGTTCGTGAAATAAATAAATGACCATTTTTTCATATATTATACAATAAAATATTTACATATTTTTCTGAATTGAATATAATTACTTCTAAATGTCAAATAACATTAAGGACAAAAACAACCTGAACAGAAACTAAATACCTCTATGGCAAGAGATCTTAACCAACTCAAGAAAAATATTTGTAGCCAACTCTGATGGTATCGTATGGGTAAAAAAAATTAAATTTATGATTTATTGTATGATTTAAATACTTGATCAGACAAAAGACCTACATATATTCATGAAAAACAACAAAAGCGGATGAATCAATAGAAATGAACATGCATTACTAAGCATCCCAGTCTGATCATCACACCACCAGAGCCACCAACATTTGAATTTGGAACCGCCCTCACCAGTACCAGGTGCCCACTCTAGATATTAATCTTTGTTGCAGCCCACGAACTGCGGCATCAGCATTAAGCTGCCCAACGTCTTTGTAGGTTAGATCACCAAGTAATCTCTGAGAGAAGAGTGGTTCCACCCACTTGATTGAAGAGGTTTCCACATTAATGGCTTGTGCTTGTGCTAATGTTGTCCTACCTTTTTTTTCAATTTTGAAAAGAGTTTAGCCATAGGCTGCTCGTTGGCGAGCATACACATATCAGCATCCGCTTTTGCTTTCTATGCTTTTGCTCTCTTTTGTGTCTCAAATAGAACTGCTACAACTGTTTATGTTCCACATACAACTTTGCATTCGTCTTTGCTTTCTGTTTTGTGGCCTAAGAGGATTTTGACAATGCATGTTAAATTAAGGTTATAACTCAACCAAAAAACAACTAATTCTAAATAATTATGAGAAAATAACATATGAAGAATCATTGATGAAATACCTGTATATATGTTAGCCTTATTGAGATCTTGAGCCTTGGTTTCTTAGTCATTGTCAAAGCATTTTGCTTCTCCACCTCCATCATGGATACTGCAATATGCGCCTAGCTCTACTGGTCATCTTTGCGGACTGAGACCACAGGCCTATTGGCCATCTTCTTTACCAACTCCGTATTCGCCTCCTCAACTTCTGCATCCCCTGATTCTTATCTGCACTTCCGTCTTGATCGTTACTTCTCCACAATACCTTTCCCTTGCTTCCTGGTCGCCATACTCTTTGATTCTGCGTCAACCTTTGTTGCATTTTGTAACGTCAATCATTCTCGTTCTTTGGCTCCAATTGAACCCTTCATCTTGACATCAAGTTTCTAGATATCTCGAATTTGCATGGTCTGAGCATGTTTTTATTAGGAAAAATTTCTTGGGCTGTTAAGAAACCAAGTTATATTTGTTCATTAAGGATCATTGCACAAATCCCTTTATTTTGTAATTAAAGATAATAAGAAAATATTATGAATAATTTTCTTTCTCTCTTCGATAAAATACTTTACAGATACAAATTTATTATTAGTTGAATTATACAACGCCAATGTTAAACAACTTGTGGATGTTCCCAGACATAATTAGTACAGTTTTTATATATCATGTTCGGAAGACTCAGATTCCATCAGCCAATCTACCTAAAGTGGATGTGTCGGATAGTACATGTTTGTCGCTGTTCTCTTGAAGAAGAATTAAGGAGGCAAAAGTTATTAGTCCCGTGCTATTGAGTCGTCCTAGTTATATAAACTTGTTCCTAAAGATATATGAAGAAGATTTTAGCATGTACATTCTTTGGTTTAGAATTACCTTTGTTCCTTTAGCTCTTTCAGTGTAGTGACCTTCGTTCCTTCATCCTATATAACAAAAAGCTTGGCCAAACGTAGGTAACAGGATGAACCAAGAAAATTTATGATATGATAACACTCCGATTTAGATTTTTTTTAGATGTATCTATATATAAACTCTAACTTTTTTATAAATTTTAAACTCTTACCGATTCTACTTCCAATAATTTTCAATTATATGTTTTATTTATAGATTATAGATTAACTATTCTCATTTAAAAATTCGAACACCTGTTCTAATTGCAATAGAGCTTTTAGTTATATGTTTTTCTTATAAACTCGAACTCTTCTCCTTTATAAATTCGAACACCATTCTACCTTTAATATGTTAAAATATATCTTTTTATTTATTAGTATTTAAAATTCTAAAATTCTGAAAAATTAGAAAAATAGATTGAGACAATCTTAGAGCGCCACCTAAACTCTCGCGTATCCTCCTTTATATATATATATTGATGATAGATGATAGATGTAAATTAAAAAAAATATTAAAGTTGGTAAAAGAAGTGTTCCAGATGTAATTAGGATCCCATAGACCCATACAGGTACAGCCCTTTCTCAAAAACAAAATCCTAAACGGTACCTGGGTCAGTTGATTAACGAATACTGCTACATTTGATTTTTCAATAAAAGTTAATTATTATCAATATCTCAAATTGTTGCAGACAATTTTTGTTCATAGCAATCGCTGTTTTCAACAAAATTAACGTCAGAAGGGGCCTAGATCCGATGGTTCTTGTTTACTCATTATTCGAGAATAATATACAGTACACTTCAAACGAAATAGAAAATTAGGTGGAATTTTAGAATATTTTAAATGAATAATAATTAGTATATTAGATAGGTCAATATATTTTATTTATTTTTTGAAGCCAGAAAGGTCAATATATTAGCTTAAAAAATTAAAGGTCATATGTTAGCGCACAGGACCTTTACCAATTTAATGACGGCTGACGTAGAACTGAACTGAAATTATAAAATTAGGTTGAAATTAAAATTTGATGTAGTTTAGAATGTATGATCATGTTAGTTTTACATATCAATTTAACAACTTTTATTTATGTTCATTGTGTTATAAATGTAAAATTTTCTTGTAATGTTGAAATCCGATGTTCATAACATATAATATGTTTATTCTATTACTATAGATTATAAAAAAAATTATAAATCTTGAATACGATGTACATAACATTGTCTTTTCACGTATGACACAATATTTTTATAAATTTAATTATCTCATTCTTATTATCACTTTATTAATTAATATAGGTTGCCTCTTTTTTAACAAGCTAAATGTTATTGACACAAACTTTTAAACTAATTAATTTGTTTATCAGGGTCCAAGACTTCCAAGGTTCTATCCAATACTATTATTATGGAGGTGCAACGGGGCCCTAAGGCTTCTTTCAGACTTCCACGCTAATGTATCGCTTTGGTGGCGTTGCTCTAAACGACGTTTATGTAATATTTCAGTTATAAATTCCTAAACAAGCTCGAATTAAGCGTTGTTAAACGAGTTTAAGCTGCTCATTAAGCTGTTCGACTCGAATTATTACGAAGGAGACTTTCCTGTTTTCCCAAGCCTAACAGTGAATTCTCAATTTTTTTCATATACTTTTTTGGACATCAATCACTCCATAGTTTCTAGTTTTTATCATACAATCACTCCATAGTTTCTAGTTTGACTGTTATTTATTTCTATAAATACACTCAAGCAGCTAATGTATAATTGAATTTTAAGTTGTTTCGATGCAGTAAGAAGGTATATTCGTAGGTGCTTCTATTTTTTAATTTACATTCATGGTTTAAGTGATAACATTCCAATGGTTGACTGTTTTGTAAATGTTTTAAGTACTGTCAATCTCTCTTTGGTTATGATTTATTTTGTTTTATT
The DNA here is from genome assembly GCA_036435485.1 of Saposhnikovia divaricata. NCBI lineage: Eukaryota > Viridiplantae > Streptophyta > Magnoliopsida > Apiales > Apiaceae > Saposhnikovia > Saposhnikovia divaricata. Next base: position 241,399,043 of record CM071594.1, on the reverse strand, counting down.
GTTAGTTAATACATCTTCTTTCAGGTTCTAGTCAGGCAGAAGACAAAGACATGTATTGAGGGACCACACTCGCCAGCTCACCATTCTGTTTTATCCTTTTGTGTCTCCTAGTGTAAGGCCAGGTGGTTAGGTTGTCATTAGGAGAATGTTGCCTCTACATTGTCCTATTCTATCTCATGTATTCTGGTCTATATAAGTAGAACATGTGTCATTGTAAAGGTAGGCGTTATATTAATAAATCTTCAGGCTGCGTTCTTGTTTTCTGCAATGTCTTTTTCATTCCATCTGCACCACACACATATCATAAACAAATCTCTGTTATCATGGTATCAGAGCAGTCTTTCCTGCCTGGATACATCAACCATTCTGTTTTCTCTTCTTGATTGTAAAGATCTAATTTTTGCAACTACTTTATTCAATCTTTTTACTCATATCTACTTTTTTCTCTCCAACTAGAACATTAAAAACCCAACCTTTATCTGTTTCTTTATCTTCTAATGGGTACACCAGCTAGGATGTCTTATCAAGACATGTTTAATCCTCTTTTCTTGCACTCATCTGATAATGCCACCTCTATTCAAGTTGAAAAGCTGCAAGGCCCAGCTGACTACAGATCTTGGAGTCGCTCAATGGAAATAAACTTGGCCTCAAAACGTAAACTGGGCTTTGTTAATGGCACAATGACAAAACCAACGGACGATGCTACTAAGGCAGAGATGTGGGAAACGTGTAACAACATGGTGATAGCCTGGATAACAGGTAATGTTTCTCCTGCTATTCGTCAATCAATTATGTTTATGACAAATGCTTGTGATATGTGGCAGAACTTAGAAAAAAGATATACTTTGACAAGTAGGTCTCGTAAATATAAGCTCAGCAAAGATCTCTATGAGGTTCGTCAACACACAGCCTCTATTAATGAATATTACACAACAATGAAAACCCTGTGGGAAGAACTTGGCTCTATGAACCTCCTACCTGCTATCATAAACCCTACTGATGAGATCAACGAGCTTCTGAGTAAAATTGAAATGTAGAAAGAAGAAGCTAGATTATTCCAATTCCTTATTGGCCTCAATGAGGTATATGGTCCTCAACGTAGACAACTCCTTATGGTTACCCCTTTACCATCAGTAGAGCAAGCTGTTGCTGTTTTCCAACAAGAAGAGGCTCAACGTCAACTTCTCTCCACTATCACTCCTAATGTTGAGCTATCCGTGACAAGGCCGTCGCGTGCCTATCAAATAATAATTTCTAACAAATCCTTCTAACTATGTAGTAGGGTAAATTAGAGTCGATCCCACAGAGACAAACGTATCAATCACTAGTTGTTTCTGATTTAATTCGGCTAAGCAAGTAACACAATAAATATTGAGGATTTATTAAACTAAACTTATACTAATTCGAATTGTGTTTATATTAATCAAATATTAAAAACATCCAGAATTAAGTATCCCCACTAGCATGAATTGATGCAATCGTGAATTCCCTCCCCAATTAATCGTATACTACTCAACAGGAAAGATGCGCCCTATAAATACCAATAATCTCTCTCGAGTATTAATGGCTTCTCTTAAAATACAATCAAACCTATTCTCATGGTATCATGCAATTTAGAGACATTAAACATAACATCCTAATTTCCTAACAATCCATTCTACCTATTCTCATGGAGAATTTCATGTTCTTATTGGATAAATCACAACCATCTAAATCCAACTCTCGCTGGTAATTAGATATTGGTTCAAACAATACACATAATCACGTCTGATTTGTAATTGTTAATTTAAACAACTCAATAAGCAAGAGCAATTAAACAATCAAATTGGGGGAATTGGGAAAATCACACATCAATCATAACTAGGGTTCTACTTAACCCTAGATTAATTATCTACTCACTCATAATTGAATTAACAAAACAAGAATTAATAATTGAAGACATAATTATAAGAATAGAAGAAAAACCTTTAATCTTGATCTTCAAAGAAAATAAATATTCTCCCAAAAATCTCCAGAAGAAAGTGTTTACAAAGTTGTGTGTATATAAAAATAATCGATCCCTAAATCAATCACCTAGATGAGTTTTTATAGTGTTACAAGACTTAAGTAATTGCCTTAAATAAATAGGCCCAGCTAAAAGTAATTAGAATTATATTACAAATAGAAAAAGGACCAAAATTCAGCAGAAAAATTCCCGCACAGCCACGCACGGGCGCAGCTGCGCAAGGAAGGGCGCAGCTGCGCTTGGTGAATTCTGCTCCCAGTGCTTGAAGGGCGCAGCTGCGCGGCTGAGAGGCGCAGCTGCGCGAACTACTGTCTGCCGAGCACTCCTTGACAAAATAAAGGCTAAACTTCCGCGTTTTGTTGCCTGGTTCGTGTTGCGCTTTAGCATCATTGCGAACAAGTGATCAAGCCTCAAATCTTTATCAACAATCCACAATTCCATCACTTCTTCTCATAAATTCATAAAGTCATTGCTCGGAGCCAAAAACACCGTAAAATCGTTAAATCCCTTCAAACTTGGAAATACTTTATTTCCTGCAATAAACTCATCAAAAACTAATTAAATACTCACGATTATTCGCAAAAACACTATAAATGTGGGAACAAAATCCTCTAGAGTATATACAAAATACACTCTATCAAATATCCCCACACTTAGCATTTTGCGCGTCCTCGTGCAAACTAACATAATAAATATACTAACTAATTAATACCACTTCCGTAGGTGATCACGGTTGCATTTAACATATGCAACAAGTCCTTTAAACCCCTAGGTAGCCCTAGTGGACGAGTAAGGTCTCGTGAGGGTTTATAGTGAATATACCCACAAAATTCATCTAACTCATGCAAAAGACCACACTTCAACACAACATCACACACACCCGTCCTCTCATGCCACTTCCGCTAAAGAATCAAAATGAAAATGCAATGCCTTGGTGTATAGAGTGCAAGTATCCACATAGTCTACTCAAAGAAGATGCATAAGATCATAGAACTTCATGTCAAATGTAAGAATAGGTTGGTAAACATGCTAAGCACACAAGAGCACATCTTTGAGACAAAATCTGGGATCTCCTATGCCAAAAGCAAAAACTCACCGTTCACTCACAAAAATATTCACTCAAAACAAAGGGTAAGTGTTTCACTCAACTCCAACAATATCATAAACATGCTTCGTCCTTGCTATCAATCTAACTCTTAACACAACATACATCATTGATGACAATCAAAAGGTCTTTTATAAGGTTGTAATGGGGCTAGGGACAAGGTATGTCAAGAAAGCCAGAGAAGGTTAAATCAAAAGCTAGTACCCGACAATAAAATTCAAACGACTCCCGTACTTTCATCCCCACACTTGAACTTTTATTTATAAACAACTTGACTAGTCGAAACAAAGTAGGATCACAAAAGATAAAAATGCTCTCATATTTATTTATTTTTTTTTCTTTTTTTTATTTTTTATTTCTAGAGAGCTAAAGAATAACAAGAAGAACAAGGATCCAAAAGATATGGTTTCAAATTTCGACTAACAAGCTATGAACCAAACCCCAAATATTCCCCCAAAATTATGATCATATATAAACCCCCCTTTTATACACACCTTATCACTCCCTTACGAACAATACTAGCCTTTGACAATTGGGTTCAAAATTAATGTAAGGCCAATAGAATAAAAAGGATAATGGCAAGTAATGTGGTGTGTCACCGAAAGAATAAGATTAAGCTCAAAGGGTTAACTAATGGATCATGTATAAATGGTTTGGATATATAGGAAATATGAGGTTATACCTAATTGCCTTTATCATCTTATCATCAATTAATGTCATGCATCTCAAGAAAGACTTCAAGCAAGTGCTAGCAATGTAAACGACAAGTGGACACTCAAGCAAACGAATAGTCATGCAAAAGATATGCATATAGGCTCAAAACTCACTTGGTGTGACAAAGCATAATCAATCCCAAAGTAATAGTCTCTCTAACGCACCTACTTGTATTCAAAGCATATTGACCAAATTACCTTGCACATATTCATGTCATTCTAATCATTTAGCACATTCAATAAGTCTACTAGTTTCTACTTGCTAGTGTACGTGTGTGCACAAGAACATCACATATCACTTCTCAAACAAAAGCATCCATAAACACAAGATTTCTAAGCATGCATGGGTGTATTTACGTAAGTAATCTTCACATGGCTAGAATTATTTTTGGTTTTTTTTTAATTATTATATATTTTTTAATTATACTACTAATACTATGATACTACAAAGAACACATCCCCACACTTAAATGTGGCAATGTCCTCAATGACACAATACTAAGTTTTTTAACTAATTAAAAGAAGGAAAGAAATACTCCCCTATGCCTTAGCATGACGTGTCTGGTCGGAAAAGAATTGCTAAAATCTGTCATAATAGTATCAACCTGCAAAAATTCTTTATGTTCCTGAAACACCTCACACCAAATTCATCAAAGTACCTTGTAGGAGTAAACAAATAAAAATAAAAATATCTAAGCTAAAAAAAACTCATGGGTTGCCTCCCAAGAAGCGCATTTGTTTAACGTCGTTAGCCCGACGCCTATTGACAATTATCCTGGCGAAAAAGCATATAAATGTACATATCTCCTAATTTGAATTAATCTAATGATGTGAGCACCAATTAGATAACCAAGAAGATACATAAATTGGCATGTGAGACTCATGTGATGCTCACGAAATTTCGGGATGTGAAAATGTTTAGAAAAATCCGCATCAAAACATTTATGACTACTTTTCACAAATCCCTCCCAAATCGGGTCTACAACAGGCATATACACATTCTCAATCTTAGCATTCTTCAAATCAAGCGTATCCAAATTCGGTTCTATCTCATCTACCACAATGGGAATCACAATATCCTTATTCAAATTTATATATTCCACAACCATACTATCACCCTCGTCAAATAGCATGCAAATAGAGTCATCTAAGATATCAACATCATTATTATCAAAAGAGTTTTCACACGAGTTAATTTCTTGAGAAGCATATGGGTCAATAAGAGTGAGACTTTCAAAATCATCATCAAAATCATCATAATCATAAAAAATTAGCTCACTATTACTAACCTCGTTTGGTGACTCTTTGAACTCCTTACCACTCCACAAAGTTGTATCATCAAATTGACTCATTGGTATTTCCTCCAATTGAGAGCGCCTTTCAACGAATTCAGTTACCTCTTGAGCTAGTTGAGCAATTGAGTTTTCAATCAACTTGCCTTGAACTTTCAACTCATTAAGACTTGTCTCAACCTCTTCATTCTTGTTCAGCTGTGTAACAACAACTCCTTCCAACAGACTTTCCAAGTTGGATTTTTGTGGTGGCTGAAAGTAGTTGATTTGAGGTGGTTGAGCTTGGCATGGACTAACTTGCTTCTCTTCAAACTGAGCATTAAACTATTGACGTTGAGCATCACAAGTGGCTAAAGACTCATTCATCTTGGCACATGGAGAGAAATAAGTTTCCAAGGCAGTTTCCAAGCTAGATTTTTCTGGTTGAGCTGGATTGCTTTGGTAGGAAAAATCAGAATAATTTTCCAATCTAGAAGTGTATGTTTCGGAATAAGGATTGTATTGTGGTGGTTGGTCAGAGTTGTAATGGGCATTGTAATAAAAATTATTATCCCAATATTGTGTTTGGCTTGGGTAATAAGGGGTATTATATTGGCAAAAATTTTGAGTGTGTCCCTGTATACCGCAAACATCACAAGTAGCAACCAAATAAGAATTTCTTGACTCAATTTCATCGATCTTTTGAGAAAATGCCCGCATAGTCTCAATCAATGCCTCCATGCTTTCTTCTTGCTCCTCTCTTCACTCGCTTAATTTCTTGTTGTAGGAACCTGAAAATCAACTATACAAGAAACAAGAAAAACCACAAGCAAAGATCAAACAGAACAAGAATAATAGCCGAAGCAACACAACTAAACAACTTGGCCAAACTAACTCAAAAATTAACTAATCTAACACTACTTTGCCCTCGGCAGCGGCGCCAAAAATTTGACAAGGCCGTCGCGTGCCTATCAAATAATAATTTCTAATAAATCCTTCTAACTATATAGTAGGGTAAGTCAGACTCGATCCCACAGAGACAAACGTATCAATCACTAGTTGTTTCTGATTTAATTCGGCTAAGCAAGTAACACAATAAATATTGAGGATTTATTAAACTAAACTTATACTAATTCGAATTGTGTTTATATTAATCAAATATTAAAAACATCCAGAATTAAGTATCCCCACTAGCATGAATTGATGCAATCGTGAATTCCCTCCACAATTAATCGTATACTACTCAACAGGAAAGATGCGCCCTATAAATACCAATAATCTCTCTCGAGTATTAATGGCTTCTCTTAAAATACAATCAAACCTATTCTCATGGTATCATGCAATTTAGAGACATTAAACATAACATCCTAATTTCCTAAAATCCATTCTACCTATTCTCATGGAGAATTTCATGTTCTTATTGGATAAATCACAACCATCTAAATCCAACTCTCGCTGGTAATTAGATATTGGTTCAAACAATACACATAATCACGTCTGATTTGTAATTGTTAATTTAAACAACTCAATAAGCAAGAGCAATTAAACAATCAAATTGGGGGAATTGGGAAAATCACACATCAATCATAACTAGGGTTCTACTTAACCCTAGATTAATTATCTACTCACTCATAATTGAATTAACAAAACAAGAATTAATAATTGAACACATAATTATAAGAATAGAAGAAAAACCTTTAATCTTGATCTTCAAAGAAAATAAATATTCTCCCAAAAATCTCCAGAAGAAAGTGTTTACAAAGTTGTGTGTATATAAAAATAATCGATCCCTAAATCAATCACCTAGATGAGTTTTTATAGTGTTACAAGACTTAAGTAATTGCCTTAAATAAATAGGCCCAGCTAAAAGTAATTAGAATTATATTACAAATAGAAAAAGGACCAAAATTCAGCAGAAAAATTCCCGCACAGCCACGCACGGGCGCAGCTGCGCAAGGAAGGGCGCAGCTGCGCTTGGTGAATTCTGCTCCCAGTGCTTGAAGGGCGCAGCTGCGCGGCTGAGAGGCGCAGCTGCGCGAACTGCTGTCTGCCGAGCACTCCTTGACAAAATAAAGGCTAAACTTCCGCGTTTTGTTGCCTGGTTCGTGCTGCGCTTTAGCATCATTGCGAACAAGTGATCAAGCCTCAAATCTTTATCAACAATCCACAATTCCATCACTTCTTCTCATAAATTCATAAAGTCATTGCTCGGAGCCAAAAACACCGTAAAATCGTTAAATCCCTTCAAACTTGGCAATACTTTATTTCCTGCAATAAACTCATCAAAAACTAATTAAATACTCACGATTATTCGCAAAAACACTATAAATGTGGGAACAAAATCCTCTAGAGTATATACAAAATACACTCTATCAATCCGCTTTATATAGTCGCAATGCTCAAACAATCTCTGGTGAAAGAGTCATTAGCTGCACTGCTTGCAATGTCCAAGGCCATACACGTGAAAGGTGTTGGACCATAGTTGGATACCCAAAGTGGCATCCAAAATACAGGGCACCTGCTCGAGGACGTTCAAATAATTCACAAAGATGGCCCCCGAAGCCACCTTAACCCAAAAAAGCTGCCAATGTTACAGCTGATGCTTCTTCGACCCCAAGCATTTTGTTTACTCCACAACAGCTTGAGCAACTAGCTCAATTGGTTCCACAGCTGCAGCTGAACTCACCAACACAGGCATCACCCATAGAAGACGTGGAATATCTTTTTTCTGGGATGATCTCGAGCAATAAGTCTGTCATTCTTCCTCAAGAATGGATTGTCAATTCTGGTGCATATGATCACATGACACCATCTTTGGCCATTCTCACCAAGGCTGTTCCTCTGCTCAAATCTCCTCAAATTAATCTTCCCAATGGAGATACAACAGTGATCACACACGCAGGTACTGTTTCTCTCCCATGTGGTTTAAATCTCAACGATGTGCTATGTGTGCCAAACTTCAAATACAACTTGTTGTTTGTTCAAAAATTGATAAAAGATAACAATTGTAAAGTTCAGTTCTTTCCTAATCACTGTTGTGTCATTGATAATACCTCGAATAAAGTGCTATGTGTTGGGAATGCTAGAAATGGTCTGTATTATCTTAGTCCAAACTCTGTCTCTTCTGTTCACTCATTCTCTGCTCAATTACCCACCACACACAATCCTGATAAATCTGCTTCTGGAATAAAAAAATGCTCATTCACGTTGCAGAGAATTTTAAAATAAATATCGATACACAAAATTTGTCAAAGTCAATTAAAAATACTCCCACGATATTGTTGTATAAGAACCAATTACTGTACATAAACTGGAATAACACAGAAAGGGGTTAATGCTTACCCAATCAAGCAACATCTCATCATCATCATCGGCAAGACAAGCAAGATCAAACCTTCAACCAGTAAAGTAGCATGAGCCGTAGCCAAAACAATCAGTCTTCTCTGAAGACTTTCCATGTGGATAGATACTCGGGTGCTATGTTTCCAATAGTTCCACGTAGCAGGAGTATCTTTGTTGTCCATGAGTTTAGCCAGTCCCAAGTCCCCCACACAGATAAAACCGCTTGAGTTGCCCTAGATGAACTTTTGTGTCTTCTTCAGCTGCAACAGCAAAACGTTTGTGAAATATTATGCTCTATAACACCACAGATCAACTTATGCTAATTTCAGATACACAAACCTGTTACATTAAAGAAAAAATCGCATCTCTTCTTTTTTGACCACCAAGCAAGCACAAATAGAGAACGAGCAAACAGCAACACAACACCGACGACAACTCCACCAGCAATGCTGACAGATGAAATGACATTTCCAGTCAAAGCGATTAAATTGACATACGAAAAGAGTGATCTTTTGTATTTCTCAACTCATCTCAAGGCTCGAAATTGGTGCATGATAAAATTTGGCTAAATTTTGATTCCACGGAATTCCAAAGTGCAATTAAGTTAAAACTCAGTAGTACGCAATATAGTGCAGTATGCAACAAAGATCCCTAATGAGACAGTTCCAGAGACAGGGAATTCATAAGGGCACAAAATGTACAGGAGTTTCAGTTTCTAAAGCTTTTTTAACGACTCTGGAATAGAACCAATCAATTTATTTTGGTAAAGATCCAAGCTGAGCAGGTTTGTTAAGTTCCCCAGCTCATCAGCAACTTTTCCGCTTACGTTGTTACCATAAAATTCCTGTCACAAAAGAAGCCACCCAAAAACATGTTGTAAAAGAAGGGTTTTATACATAGAGGGAATTATCAAAAACTTTAATAAAAAAAAAGATTAGATCTACCAAGAATGCATTTTTCCAATTTGGACATGAGACACCTACTAATACATCTTCACCATCCTAAAGGAAGGAGCAAAGAATTTCTCATATAAATACATAGGGGTATTTTTTTAATTGCAGAAAATGTACTACGTACTCACCTAAGTCCTAAGTAGGGGCATTTTTCTCAATTCTTAAAACAATGAAAAAAAATCATATAACTGGTTTCGGTAATTATTTTGTACTCTTAATATTTTTATACAAAAAAAAACCTAACTTGATGAAAACTGAACATAAAATTAAAAATACGTGAAAGAAATCATAAAAATTGTTAATTTTTGTATTATTTTCTCAATTTTCAGGCTGGGGTAATGAATAAGTTAAAATGGAGCAAATCAACTTCTATTCCTTTGATGTTTTGATTAATTGTGTGTTTTTTTAGCTTTTAATGAAGTGGCGCTAGACTTTCAAGAAAAGGACCAATGCAATAAAGTGTTGAAAGATGTTCTGCCAGGAGACTGGAATAAAAATAAATTCATGCTACTTCAGTGATATTGTTTTGAACGGACACTACACCAAATCTGCTATCAGACAACACTGATCAGACAACACTCTGCAAAAAAAGTGTTGCCCGAAAAGATCAGACAACGGTTCCCGTGTTCAAGAAAAAAAAGTATTGTCTGATCCCAGTTTTTACAACCCGCAAAAAACCATTGTCTATTAGATGAAGTCAGACAACGGTATTTAAAATGTAGTGTTGCACAGATTTCATATTTAGACAACAGTTTTCCGGAACCATTGTCTGAAAATGTTTCAGACAATAGCACACAAAACTGTTGTTAGAAAGAGACAACAGTTTTTCTGATCCGTTGTTTGAGTTTAATTCAAACAACACACAGAAAATACAGTTGTCTGACTCTCGTCATTCATACGACGGTTTTTGGGACTGTTGTTGGAATCAGACAACAGTTTTGCTATATATATATAATATAGTTCTTGTTATCGATCGATTTATAAACCACGATATAATCACACTCACAATATTGAACAAATTAACATATTAATTACTAATTAATAATATAAGATTCAAAGGATAAGAACGGGAGTGAAAAATTTATAAATTAAAAGCGTCAATTTGGGCGAAAACGAAATAGTATTCAGACAATGGTTTCTGTTAAAAAAATGCTTGTGCAAACGGCAATCCCACAACAGAAATTTTAAAAAAACCGTTGTATGATCCATACGACGGTTTTTTAAATATGGAAAGGGTTGTTGGAAAGCATATTGCACAACAGAATTTCAAATATTTCCGTTGTCTGAATTACACAACGGTATTTTGGAAAAAAAGACTTGTCTGAGGTGCTTTGGCACAACAGTTTTGGCAGCAAAACCATTGTCTTTTTTTTCCAGCTATTTTAATCAATTTGTACCGTTTATACGGCTTCGAATGTGTTATTAAGTTGAAACATAATAGCGTAAGACATTTTTGACCGTATTTACTTATACTTATTCGAATAATACATGGGTAATGTAAAATCCGTATCACGTGTTAGGGTTTAGGGTTTCGATAACTTTATTTTATCAAGAATCGCGAACACGAGACTGGTTGATATTTCATTTATATAAATAACAAATTTATACGATATATGAACGATAATTTCCTTTGCAAATAAATAGGACCACGTATTAATAGAGTGCTATATATATATAATATAGTTCTTGTTATCGATCGATTTATAAACCACGATATAATCACACTCACAATATTGAACAAATTAACATATTAATTACTAATTAATAATATAATATTCAAAGGATAGGAACGGGAGTGAAAAATTTATAAATTAAAAGCGTCAATTTGGGCGAAAACGAAATAGTATTCAGACAATGGTTTCTGTTAAAAAAATGCTTGTGCAAACGGCAATCCCACAACAGAAATTTTAAAAAAACCGTTGTATGATCCATACGACGGTTTTTTAAATATGGAAAGGGTTGTTGGAAAGCATATTGCACAACAGAATTTCAAATATTTCCGTTGTCTGAATTACACAACGGTATTTTGGAAAAAAGACTTGTCTGAGGTGCTTTGGCACAACAGTTTTGGCAGCAAAACCGTTGTCTTTTTTTTCCAGCTATTTTAATCAATTTGTACCGTTTATACGGCTTCGAATGTGTTATTAAGTTGAAACATAATAGCGTAAGACATTTTTGACCGTATTTACTTATACTTATTCGAATAATACATGGGTAATGTAAAATCCGTATCACGTGTTAGGGTTTAGGGTTTCGATAACTTTATTTTATCAAGAATCGCGAACACGAGACTGGTTGATATTTCATTTATATAAATAACAAATTTATACGATATATGAACGATAATTTCCTTTGCAAATAAATAGGACCACGTATTAATAGAGTGCTATATATATATAATATAGTTCTTGTTATCGATCGATTTATAAACCACGATATAATCACACTCACAATATTGAACAAATTAACATATTAATTACTAATTAATAATATAATATTCAAAGGATAGGAACGGGAGTGAAAAATTTATAAATTAAAAGCGTCAATTTGGGCGAAAACGAAATAGTATTCAGACAATGGTTTCTGTTAAAAAAATGCTTGTGCAAACGGCAATCCCACAACAGAAATTTTAAAAAAACCGTTGTATGATCCATACGACGGTTTTTTAAATATGGAAAGGGTTGTTGGAAAGCATATTGCACAACAGAATTTCAAATATTTCCGTTGTCTGAATTACACAACGGTATTTTGGAAAAAAGACTTGTCTGAGGTGCTTTGGCACAACAGTTTTGGCAGCAAAACCGTTGTCTTTTTTTTCCAGCTATTTAAATCAATTTGTACCGTTTATACGGCTTCGAATGTGTTATTAAGTTGAAACATAATAGCGTAAGACATTTTTGACCGTATTTACTTATACTTATTCGAATAATACATGGGTAATGTAAAATCCGTATCACGTGTTAGGGTTTAGGGTTTCGATAACTTTATTTTATCAAGAATCGCGAACACGAGACTGGTTGATATTTCATTTATATAAATAACAAATTTATACGATATATGAACGATAATTTCCTTTGCAAATAAATAGGACCACGTATTAATAGAGTGCTATATATATATAATATAGTTCTTGTTATCGATCGATTTATAAACCACGATATAATCACACTCACAATATTGAACAAATTAACATATTAATTACTAATTAATAATATAATATTCAAAGGATAGGAACGGGAGTGAAAAATTTATAAATTAAAAGCGTCAATTTGGGCGAAAACGAAATAGTATTCAGACAATGGTTTCTGTTAAAAAAATGCTTGTGCAAACGGCAATCCCACAACAGAAATTTTAAAAAAACCGTTGTATGATCCATACGACGGTTTTTTAAATATGGAAAGGGTTGTTGGAAAGCATATTGCACAACAGAATTTCAAATATTTCCGTTGTCTGAATTACACAACGGTATTTTGGAAAAAAGACTTGTCTGAGGTGCTTTGGCACAACAGTTTTGGCAGCAAAACCGTTGTCTTTTTTTTCCAGCTATTTAAATCAATTTGTACCGTTTATACGGCTTCGAATGTGTTATTAAGTTGAAACATAATAGCGTAAGACATTTTTGACCGTATTTACTTATACTTATTCGAATAATACATGGGTAATGTAAAATCCGTATCACGTGTTAGGGTTTAGGGTTTCGATAACTTTATTTTATCAAGAATCGCGAACACGAGACTGGTTGATATTTCATTTATATAAATAACAAATTTATTCGATATATGAACGATAATTTCCTTTGCAAATAAATAGGATCACGTATTAATAGAGTGCTATATATATATAATATAGTTCTTGTTATCGATCGATTTATAAACCACGATATAATCACACTCACAATATTGAACAAATTAACATATTAATTACTAATTAATAATGTAAGATTCAAAGGATAGGAACGGGAGTGAAAATTTTATAAATTAAAAGCGTCAATTTGGGCGAAAACGAAATAGTATTCAGACAATGGTTTCTGTTAAAAAAATGCTTGTGCAAACGGCAATCCCACAACAGAAATTTTCAAAAAACCGTTGTATGATCCATACGACGGTTTTTTAAATATGGAAAGGGTTGTTGGAAAGCATATTGCACAACAGAATTTCAAATATTTCCGTTGTCTGAATTACACAACGTTATTTTGGAAAAAAGACTTGTCTGAGGTGCTTTGGCACAACAGTTTTGGCAGCAAAACCGTTGTCTTTTTTTCCAGCTATTTAAATCAATTTGTACCGTTTATACGGCTTCGAATGTGTTATTAAGTTGAAACATAATAGCGTAAGACATTTTTGACCGTATTTACTTATACTTATTCGAATAATACATGGGTAATGTAAAATCCGTATCACGTGTTAGGGTTTAGGGTTTCGATAACTTTATTTTATCAAGAATCGCGAACACGAGACTGGTTGATATTTCATTTATATAAATAACAAATTTATTCGATATATGAACGATAATTTCCTTTGCAAATAAATAGGACCACGTATTAATAGAGTGCTATATATATATAAAATAGTTCTTGTTATCGATCGATTTATAAACCACGATATAATCACACCCACAATATTGAACAAATTAACATATTAATTACTAATTAATAATATAATATTCAAAGGATAGGAACGGGAGTGAAAAATTTTGGGTGGCTTGCTCAAAATTTTGGGCGGCTTGTTTTCCCCCCTTAACGAAATAATTCACAAATAGATTCCCCAAAACACTCTACTTTTCCCAAAACACAATCTCACTCTGTACTCCTCTCTTTCTCTCTCGATAATGAATATGGACATTCAAACTCTGCACAAAATAGAACCAAATACTCTCCAAACCAAAATTATATACTCCCATTGGTAATTAAATACTTATTTTCTAGCATTTGATTTTCTACTGTAACTCATTTATAGTTTTTTTTTATTTTTCAGGTAAAAGAATTTGGGGCTTTCATTCTAGTACTTTCAATGGAGGACCTTCAATTAGGTAATTGATTTCTAACTCATTTGACTTTCAATTTAGACCTTCCAGATAATTGAGTTCTCGCCCCCGGATTATGTTTGTTTTGCAAAGCAAAATGAATTCTCATGCTCGGAAGCTAGCTGATGAATCTTCCTTCCAGATGAGGTGTTTGCGCAAGTTTCCTTGATTCCGGAGTCACAGGTGTGTGTGTTTTTATTGTGTGATTCTGAATATAGGGGATAATTTGATGTTTGGGGTAATTGAAGATGATTATGTTGTCGATTGTGTCGCATCTTGACGGAAACGTTATAATAGTACAGATTCTTGTAATGGGGCGCGTGCTAGATTCACCGAATGATTTTTTTTAATGATTTATTCAATGATCGAACCGTACGGATGTTATTAGATATTCATTCTAGTGTTGAGAAAAAATTAAAAAAAAAAATGAAAAGGCTCGGTTATGCCGTATGTTGACGGAAACGTTGTAATGGTACAGATTCCGATAAACTAAAAAAAAAACTAAAAAATTATTTCAAAAATAAAAAAATAATTTTGAGCTAATTTTGACTCTTATCATGTAAATAAGATATATATAAAAATGAATAATTTTTTTATATTAAATTGTATATATACATATAAATAAACATGATATTTATTTTATTTTAAATTAATATATTAATTACAAAAAGTAAATTACAAAAATTTTAAAAAATATGATGAAAATTCGGGCGAAAAAATAAAGGCGGAGTTTTTCCCCCCAATCCCAAATTATTACGAGCCCTTTCCGTCTTTCCCCCTAAAACGAAAATCACACCTTTTCCCCCCTTTTACTCTGCTCTCTCTACTCTCTCGGCTCTCCTCTCTCTCTCAACTTGAAGAAAATACAGAACACAAACACACTCCACACCAAACACAGAACACACTCTCATTTTATCGATTCAAATCGAAGTACAAACTCTAGCTTTTTCGATTTGTTCATCATCTCGATCGTCAATTAAAATCAAAATATAAACTCTAGCTTTTTCTTTTTGTTCACACCTGAAGGATCGATTTGCTTTGATGAAGTCTCGATTTACTCTCTTCTTTACTCGATTTTTTCATTAATTAGTAAGTACATACTATCCTCTGCAATTAAGAGCTAAAAGTTTGTTCATGAATTTGCTAGATTTGTTCAAACTTTCAAATTTTAATTAGGTTAAGTTTAATTGGGTTTGTTAACTTACATGTCTACTTTCAAATTTTATATGTCTAATTTTAATTTTTTTGTGTTAGGTGGCTGTCATTGAGTTTTGATGGTGATTTCAAGCCCGGATGTGAGAATTGTTAGTTCATGAACGGTGGTGGTGGCCCTTTGTGTCATTATTATAGGCTGGAGTACTTCTCAATTGTTCTTGGAAGTGACCAGGTCAAATCTGGAAAACCATCTCCAGATCTGTAAGATGTGGCGCTTTGTTTTATTCATTTAGTTGTTCTTCCATGTAGTATTTACACAAAAAACATACACTCATGATGTGTTTCACCTCTCGTTTAATGTTTTCTTTTATCTTCTCTGTCTCTTTCCTTATTCTTTGAGAAGTCTTGTTGGTGAAAGGCCAGTTCATTTACTGCAATATATTCTTTTGGTTTCCTAAATTTGTTTCTGTTTTACTCTTAAATCAGTCAGCTGCATTTATTGGAATTTATTGTTTTCATGATATTTGATGTCCTATTTTATATTTCCCTTTACCACTAAACTATAACCTTTTTATCGAAATGATCTTTCTGCAATCTGCTCCAGTTTAGTAATTTAATTTCTCATATATTTGTGAATCATTTCGACTGGACATCAGATTTCTGGAAGCTGCAAACAGAATGGGTGTGAATGCTGCTTGTTGCTTAGTGATAGAAGATTCCTTGTAAGTTTATTACTTTTTCTCCTCTTAAGTAAGAGAAGTATGCTTATGTCTGTGCTTATATTTTGTGGACTCCTCAAAGTAATTCATAATATTGTATCTTTACATCTAGAGCCTTGCTTATTGTTGTAGGAGTCCTGGGGAAGAAAGAAATATAATGAGGGGGATAATTTCCTGAAAAGTCACAGAAGTTGTAAGGCTGCATTCCATGCTAGTTTTAAAAGTCATTACGAAGCAAAGTTTTCAACATATTGGATCATGAGCAAGATCACGCCTGCTTCAACACAGCTAGTGAAGGTATTTTACAGGCTTACATTATTCTGTCATAGCATCCTTTAAAGTGATTCAACTTGTGATTTGTGAATTATAAGTGTGTCACGGAACTCGTTTGGTTAAATGTGATTACAAAGGACCCCTAAAAATGATAAACAAAATTGTTCATCTCTTTTCACTAGTTTCACTCTATTCTCGTGGATAACCAGGTCGTCATTGTCTACAGGAATCATTGGACAATATTACTCTATTTTCGGTGATAACAATCATGTCCTTCATCTTGTCAGCCCCTGTTTCCATTTTAATGGAAGGAGTTAAATTCACCCCTTCATACCTGCAGTTTGCTGTGAGTAATTCACAAATTTAAATGCATCTAAACACAAAAGGGTTCGTTGACACAGGAATATCTTTAGTATTATTATTGATTTTCAGCTGTTTCTATGTCAGGGATTAAATGTCAACCAAGTTTATACTAGGTCATTTATTGCTGCACTCTGCTACCATGCATACCAACAGGTGAGCTTTCCTATACATACAATCTGTTTTCATCAAGACTATCATAATGGCCATGATTGAGAAAATCTGTGTACTATAAAAATCTTGATCCATAAAGTACTTGAACAAACTTAGCTTGCATTTAACTGACTATAGCTTAAAAAAATGCACATTCATAGACGATGAAGTAACTGAACAAGTGGGTTCCCGGTCAGTAAACCTATAGGACACAGATCAATTAAGTCGAATACAGTATGAATGAGTGCAAAATAGACTACTGTATGGATAAACTTAAAAAGATAGAATATATATACATAATAATTGATCTAGGGTGATAATAATATGAAAGTAATAAGTCTGGTCTGTATATACCAGTTGCAAAAAGAATGAGATGCAACCTATCTGATATTTATTGAGCTTCGAGATTTTCAAGATGAAGACCAATACGTAGGTAGCAGCATATTTATCTTCTTGCGTAGCTTTACTTATCCAAGTTTCCTGTGTGTGTCCTCCAGATTATTCACTCTTATTCTGATTTTTTAGTACACTTTAGCTAGCAATTAAATAAAATAAAAGACCATCTGATAACCAATATATAGAGTTCAGTTCACAGTGTTGTAGATTTTGAATTGATGAAAGTAGTTGTGCAATTTAATGGTAACATCTTATTATACCTTAGCATAGCAGGAATGAATTTCGTATTTATGTGGTTCGTATGTTTTTATCTTGTTTTTCAGGTACCTTGGCCCCTGAATATGCTTCTTATGGGAAAATAACTGACAAGTCCGATGTAAAAGTTCAGAAAGATGGAATTGGCTAGTGAAGAATATGCAAGCAGTGAAGTTCACATTTCACGTCTCTGATGCTAGCGCTTCTCAACAGCCTTCCGGTGTATTTTCTTGATGGTGAATCCATCCTAGGGGGATTCTTACCCTTCTTCAGATTGATAAGCCCCAGGAAGAGGAAAACACTTCTTCGATGATTTCTGGGAGGAACGTGTAATCGTGTATTACATTTTTATTTTTCATTAGGAGATTATTGCCGGTCATCTTGTAAGCTAATCCTCTAGTGACTTAGGTGAGCATCAGTAAGAAATTAATCATGCCCCGGGGAAATAGTCAGCCACTGAAGAAGCCAGTACAACAATAGGACATATTTTGACCCCGAGAACAAACTTTGAAGTGGTTGTGTGATTCTTGGGAATTTCACTACAAGGAAAATTGAATTTGGATTTTATGGTTGGAATTTTAGTAATGTTATTTACTAAAGGTTTTAGACAATGCCATTTAGTAGTTTGTTTTTTTTTGCATATTTAAATTATACCTTTGTCTAATGTACTTGTAGACAATACTATTAAAAACCAAAGTATTGTCAAAATAGAACCTAGACAACAAGAAAATTAATTGAAGCTTGTGTTACAGTTGCTCAGACAACACACAAAAGTAAACAATAAGATAAAGATACTTGTATTACAGTTACTCATACAACACACAAATGAAAACCCTAAAACAGAAAAACTTGTGTCAAAAAAGCTCAGACAACACTTTATAAAACTCATACATTGTCTAAACTGTATAAGAACAACGGTTTCGGGAATAAGGACCCATTGTTGTAATGGGCTTTGGATAATACTTTTTAAAATCATACTGTTGTTGTTTCTGGTAGTCATACAACGGCTCTTTAAATACGGCCTGTTGTGGAAGAGAGATCACACAACAACTGTAAAATAAGAAACTCTTGTCTAAACTGCATACAAACAACGGTTTCTAGAATAAGGACCCATTGTTGTAATGTGGTTTGGACAATACTTGTTAAAATCATACTGTTGTTGTTTATGGTAGTCACACAACGGTGCTTTAAATACTGCATGTTGTCGAAGAAGGCTCACACAACGGTTTTCGTACCGTTGTCTGATATAGGCGTCAGACGGCGCCTCAATAGACAACAGGAAAACAGGGCATCAGACAACGGGCAAAAACCGTTGTCTGAGCCTGTTTTCCTTGTAGTGGGATATCCCATAGGTCATATCTGTACTCGTAGTTATCCGCATTTGTAATTCTGGCTCCAGTGAGGTGTATTTACTGGCTTATGTAGGTTGTTCTCTCACTCAACTGCTTTATATGCTTAGGGTTTACACGTGTGTCTGCAATATTGTTGGAGTAAGTTGAAACTGATATTGTGTATGTTTCCGTATGATGAATTCGCCAAGTCTGATTATATTATATGAATTCAGTAGTGCACCTAATGCGAGATTGTATCATTTCTATGACCGTTTTATTGCATTTCTTAAAAAAGTTATCTACAAAATGTTAATCAACTGATTCGGTGATTCACTCAAACGGCTGATGATTGCATATATTCCGAGGGAGACTTCAGTCTCCGTGATATCCACCATGCTGTGACTAGTCTGCCTTCTGATGTCTTCTTGCCTGCATATAACAGTTCTGGAGATGTGTCTTGTGAAGGTAATATTAAGTGCAGCAGATCCATTGTTTGCTCAGTTATCTAATGCTAATTCCTTACTTATCTTTGATGAAACAAGATTTGGATTTATAGATTGATGCACCAAATTCACATCATTTTAGGAATGTATTTGAAATTGTATTATATCAAAACACCACTGTTACTATTCTTCCAGTATATATTATCTGCTCTGAGTATCCAACTTCTGTATCAGGGAAGATAAAGGATTATGAGACGGATATGCCTTCTTCCTCCTTTTCTAAACCCTAATAAAATTTAAAATCACAGATAAATGTGAACTACCTAAGGAACAATAACCGTGTTGACTGCAACTTAATATTAGTTAAGAAATAAAAAAAAATCTTTAGGTTTAAGACTAGGATTCACCTAGAATCAAACTCCGAGTGCAAAGGTAATTCGTACAGCTCTAGAATGTGTTCCTATTTAGATCATACATTTTGTCCAATTGTTAGAATAATTTCTTTTAGTAAAGATATACCATGTCTGGCACCTTTTGGTGTAGAGACAACATTACCATGGAAAAGTTAATTAAGAAAGAGAAGCTGAAGCTGACCCTTCTTGTTTGACACCTGTAGTAGAAATAATGATGTAACATATCAGCTTGATGAGTTGACCAAAGTGTTATATTTACGAGGATAATTTGTTCATAGATATGTCCACAATAAATTAGCAACGCGTAACGGCTTACCGACTCGGCAATCCAGTGGCATATTCTGGTTATAGCGATTAGCAACTGCAACCAACATGTAACTGGAGCATTTACTTTTTTCAACTAGACTGAGCATTATTCGTTCAGGACAGATGAAGATGTAGAATTGGTGTCATATAAATACAGGTTTTATCTAATACTAAGTAATAAGGTAAACAGATAATGCAATCAATCAAGTTAGGAACAACAATCAATTAGGCGGATATCAAAACTAGCGATCCGTCAATAAGAATAACGACATGACTAAAATACCAATGCACATCTAGAAAATTAATAGTTATGTGATGGTTCTTCAGATATATCACGAAGAAAATTGACTGTGCTGGAGACTTTATTTCTAGTTAAGTATTACAAACTTATATTAAAACTGCAGAAGGAAATGGCAGAACAATTTTGTCTGATTATGCCATGTCATGTCGCAAGGATAATTACCAGACATATTTTAAGAAGCGCTAGTTCCACAAACCAAGGTAGTTCAGATTCTAATACTATTTTACTAATAGAATAAAAATTACTCACCAGATAATAGGTATGTGTTTCCTCAAATATTCCTAAAATGATGTGATTTTTTTATCCATGTACTGTTTAAAACAAATTTTCAATCTAGGCCACAAGCATGATACAATAAAAATGTACTACATGTAAAGTAGAAAGAGAACAGTTAACTAGTAGCTCATTCTTACAACTATCTAGTACTAGAAAAGTTTCTTTGTTTGATTGCGTGTAGGATACCCCCTCGGCCCCTCCCCAGCTTCACTACTGGAAATATTTTAAGCAATGCTTTGTCTCTCAAGTGTGAATCATTTAGTTATCGTGTGTATTAACTATTAAATGCTTTATGGTTTTAAAACCTTTTTTTTTTTCTTCTTTTTGGCACCAGATTTGATAATGTATTATACACATGGAAAGGCGACAACAAAGATATTACCAGAAAAGTCATTCTGATTGGCTCCATTTTTGTACAAAAATTAGACTCTGCTACTAAAGAGGCGCTTATGGTGAGGCATTAGTCGCCAATACCTTTTAATTATCTTTATGTTTCAAGCATAATTGGCCTCTTTGCAGCAAACACTATGAATCTTGATATTGTCATTGTTTATTAGGTAGGATGCAGCGGAAAAGTATGTCTCAATGGAGTTTGTTTTGCTTGAGCAAAAATCAAGTCATCTCCATGATCTACCTGAAACTATCAATAAATTTGATAAGCAAATCAGAGAACTTGAAAATTGCTCGTTCCGAGCATTCTTTCCAGGTTAAACACTATGTATTTACATTTGTATTTTTTTACATAATTTGGAAACTTACTATTGATCGAAAAGTAACTTGTAAATCGGTAAGATGGAAGAGATTATGCCTAAAAAGACTTACAATAATTACATATTGCATGAGTGACAGTAATAAACTCCAGCGAGCTTCAAAATCTTAACTATTTACCTTTGAATGCAAAGTAAGAAGTTGTTGGTCTCTCAGAATCCTGCCGGGGGCATAATTGACAACTTGGCAAGTTGGACCATAAACACTAAACAGAGACAAAATTCCTGGTCTAGATTTATCAAGTTGTAGATCTGCAGAAAATTCCCTATATGCACACAACACTAAACTGTATTAATTATGTTACTTATTAAGAAAAATGATATTTTTAGATGGAAATGCATTCCGCATATTTTTAGATGGAAAAATGATATTTTTAGATGGAATAGCTAGTTGGGGATCTTACTTGGTATAATTAGTTTACATGTTCTGGTTGCATATATTCATTCAATTTGGCATTATATGTTCTGGTTGCTTTGGTTGGTCTGTAATGGATCAAAGTTCCTTAAAGCCATAGTATAATGTAGATTTATTGAGGAGATTTTAAATAGTTGTTTAGGAAAATTTGTGTAGCCTAGCATTATTATCTTAAAGAGTTGAAATTATTTGATGCAAGAGTTCTAGTGCATTTATTTTTGACTGTAAGCATTACTAAGATTACTTTGATCATGATTCTTCCATCCATAAACCTCCATGATATATTTCATTGCTTGATTGATTGCGATTAACCTTTGTTTGTTTCACTTGATACTATTTCTTTCCAGTGCTATGTAGTTTGTCTGCAGCATTGTTGAGGTTAATATTCTAGGTTCTCTGATACAATATTATTAAATGTTTATGAAAGTGTTTATCTGGTTCAGGTGCACAGAAGCTCCAAACCATGATCGTAAAACTTTCTAGCTTGAGTAAAATGTGCAAATGATAGGTGGTAATCAGTTGGAGAGATTCTGAGCTGTGAGTCCCATTTTGGTGGGTTTTGTTTGAATAAATGTGTCTGGTGTTTTATATTTAAACAGTCATACTCACTGATGAGCCAAACATCAGTTATTATGTAGATCTCGTCTTATGTTTAAAATCTTTGGATTGACTCATTCAAATTTGAAGCATTCGTCTGCAAAACACCTGAAAGATAACCTGAGCTTATTTATGCTTGCTTGGTAAAAGCTTGAACTTGTTCACAACAGTCTACAACCCTAGTCCCCAAATCTCTTCTGAAACGCTTCATGATGAATACTTAGTACCACAAAGGCTCCCATTGCTTTTTCCTTCTGTATATAAATAGACCTTTTGTCTCACATCATGTCAAATTTCGTTGTTTACTTGTGATTGACCAACATCTCCTATTTACTATGTCGATAGTACAGGTGGGTGCGAGTGGTACCTCCAAATAATCAACTATGTTTCCATATTGGAAGTTAAAGCTCCACTGTATCAAACACTCTCGATGATACCAACTCTGCTCCACAATAGGGAATTAATGGTCTTATAAAGGTAAAAAGTTAGTTAATGAAGGCCCACTAAATTTTGGAAGATATATATAGGTTAGTCCAAGGTTCTTCGCTTAGAATAACTGTTATTTTCTTTCCTTTTGGCGTCTTTCTCATGCTCTATCACTATTTAATTTCGAAAGTAGTTAAATTTTTCTCCCTGACCATTTTCCTATTTATTATCCCTCACATTATATTAACAGTATCTACTAGTTTTTTTATTCGAAGACGAAATTTGATCAGAGATAACATTACTTAAAACAACAATGTCAAAAAGTACTAATGCATTTGGAATGGAGAGGTAGGTTATCCATGGGCAAGCACTAGAAAATTGAGATACTGTGGTATTTCCCTTCCGCTCCAGCGCTCTGCTGCTGCTATTTTTGTTTAATTATAGCTGTTAAAGACAAACACAAGTAAAAAACTTGCTCTTCTGGTCCGTGTAAGGATTAAGAAAACTTGTTAAGGGATATGACGTTAGGTTTTGTGTACAGGGTGAAGTGGTCTGTCTTCTCTAGGATTTGTAGATCATTACTTGGACCAAACATGGAGTCATTGGTGAACTGATTGAGTAAGGTAAAACATATCCGTGCTTTAACAATTTAATTTTTATCTTTATTAGGTAGTCAACTCCCTGGATGACGAAGCTAGTTCTTTGTGATAGAGTAACACACAAAAAGGAGGAATCTCGGGATTGTGTAAGACATTGATATAATGTACAATCACATCTTGCGCTTCAGGTGTTAGAAGCAGCTACTTGCTATTTCACATATATTTTCTAAGCATTCGGTGATTGCTAAAGCATAATTAGATTCATAGTTAATAGCCCCAATCTATACATTGCGGTGTTGATGTGTAACCGTATGCTTTATAAATCTGAAAAGGTTGATACAAATTTGTGTTGGCTTCCTTTTTTATTTTTATAAGTGAAGTGGATGTCATGAGGGTACGCTAGGTCTGATAACTGTCCTCTTGTGCCATGAAATCTCTTGGCTGAGATTGGTGTAACAGAGTATCCTATTAGACCATTTATAATCATTTAATTTTTTTGCTTACCTAAAAGAATTAAATTGAGACTAGTTTCATTCTATCTGCATGAGTTTTTTCGATGATTAAGTTATTTGGCTGATACTAAATAGGTCTTCTTAGATGACCCAGCATTCCCGGAAAGCTTATTCACTTGAAATTATATTTTCTTATTCTGCAGTTCTGAGATGATTGTACACTTTTGTCAAATTCTACCATCATCTTAGTGAATAAGAGAGTACTAGATTACTAAGAGGATAGTACATTTAGAGCACCAGGTCCTGCAACAGTTTTCTCGTTTAGAGGCCCAGTGAGACTTATCTCAATCATTCTTGATGCGAATTTGGGGCTGACATAGCGAAGTTTTACCCCTCTATGTTTGATTTATTATGGCAAAATCATGGTATATCTATAGACGACTTCTGCATTGTGACAGTATCCTTTTTGGGTGGCAACATATTTGGCTATCCCTGAATTCATTGTAGCATCTAGAAATGGAAATTATTTTTTGTTTCTCTTATCTATATCACTATCAACTCTTACACACGAGCTTCTGCATGCTGATGCTGTGCATGACTTGATGCAGTACAAGGAGGCTCTTGCTATTGTAGATCTGATTCTTATTCTTATTCTTTTGCCACACTTTGTCAGTGACCGACATCTAAAGTTCAATAATGACACACCCTTAATAAGTATCTAAAACTGCACACTTGTGCGCCTACTAAGGGTATCTAAGACTAGTTCCGGAACTATAGCGTAAATTACAAACGGGTTCGAAACGTAGAGACTGGGTTCTATAATCAAATACTTATATCTTATACAGTTCAAAACAGAATTCGTATTATATCTTATACGAAAATTATAAAACACAATATTAAAATAGCTTTTCAGAAATTATAATTAAGTCAAAAGTACTTACCTCCAAGTCGATATTGAAATCCAAAAATAATAATAACACGACCTAGTCCTATAAATTAATTAACAAAACACAGAAACAATTAATTGTTAATAAATAAACACCCATGTTAAATCATGTGAAAACTTGGAGCACTATAGTTAAACAAGTATTGAATCTAAAGCAGTACCGGAATTATCAGCCTGTTTGATAAACTTGGCTTAAAGTTAAAAATGGCTTTAAATCATTTTTGGTCTGTTTATGGGGGTGTTTGGGGAACTTATTTTCAGAATAAGTCAACTTATTTTAAGACAAAGTTAGAGATTCCTAACTTTTTTCTGAAAAAAGTTAACTTTTTTTTGCAACTTATACAATTTCAAACATACATTAAATACTTGTATAAATTTTTTTTATCAAAATATGAAATTTTTACCCGAAAATAAGTCCATAAGGACTTATTTAAAGGTTTGCCAAACAGGCCCATGTAGTGTGACTTTAAGCCGGCTTTAAGTTAAAAAAATGCTTAAAGTCATAAGTTCCATTTAGGTACTTTTGACTTATGACTTATTGAGTTTATTTTTTCATGATTCTTATAAAGTTTAAATATTATGAATTTAAATTTTTTTTTAAGTCAAATTTCACTTTAAGTCAAAATTATTAAACTTCCATTTAACTTTAAGTAAAATTACCCAAACACATTCATTCAACTTAAAGTAAACAACTTTACTTTTTCTTTAAGTTAAAAACACCTCCATTAAGTCAAAAGTAACTTATTTTAAGCAAAGGTTTTTCTAGTGTGTGTCCAAGGGCACATGCTAAGAATCCGTGCTCGCTTAGTTTTCAAATTTTGATTGGTAGAAATTTCATTAATAATGATGGCCCCCCTGCATGCACAAAAATCTCCACCAATCAAAATTTTCCAACTCATCAAACACGGATTCTTAGCATGTGCCCTTGGAAACACACTAGACAAACCCTTTAAGCAATCCCAAACGGTCTCTATGTTATGGACGCACGTTGACCGAGACTAATAACAAATAATTTAATTGTATACTCGATTACTGTACCACACATGCATGCATAATAATCTGAATAAAACCACAGCTAAGAGCATCTCCAAGGGTGTTATGTAAAATTGTTAGCTATAATCATTAATTATAATGATAATGTAAAATTTGTGCTAAGGGTGAACATGTGTGCTCCAAGGGAATCATCTATAATTATGGTCATGTAAAATTATACATAAAAACTTTATTGATTCAACAAATATAGTTCATCAAATATCATTATCTATATTTTTTTGCTAAGGGATTAATGGTTGGAGTGCTCAAATTTTTACATATTATCTAAATAGTGCCACTAAATGCCAACTATATGCCATGTAGATAATTTAGCTAAGGGTTTTACATCCTTGAAGATGCTCTAATGTACCGCATTAATCTAAATAATTGACAATTCAAAGACAATCAAATAATTACTTAAAATTTAACAAACTAGCTAGTAATTCCTTACGTTTTCAAATAAATTAATTTGTTCAACCTTTAACTAGTTGACAAGCTAATATTAAAACTATATAAATCGACACATGGTTAAAAATCATCTAACCCAAATAATAATTATTCAATTCTTACACTTATTATAGATTACTAGCTTATAATCCGTGCAATGCATCTTTTTTAAATTTTTTATTTTATTAAATTAAAAAGAATTTTTTATTGTATTTATAGACTTTATTGATATTTTTAAGTATAATAATATAAGATTTCATTTTTAATATATTTTCATGGGATTCAAATTTTAAATAGATGAATAGGTAGTGTACCTATTTAAATGTAGAATATTCCAATATATAAGATCTAACGATTTTCATATATATTTTAAAGTGGTTATGACTTGTGTATCAACTGTGACCTACTCCTTTATCATAAATGGGAATGTGTGTGGCTCAGTTAAACCGTCACGGGGTCTACGTCAGGGTGACCCCTATCTCCTTACATGTTCATCATGATCGCTGATGGGCTTTCAAGTCTAATTAAGAAATCAGTTGAAAACAAGATGGTTCACGGGGCAAGAGCAAGTCGAAGTGGTCCGCTAATCTCTCACCTATTTTTTGCTGATGACAGTCTCTTATTTGCAAGAGCCAACCGAAGAGAATGCTCAGTAATTGTTGAATTACTCAACAGGTATGCAGTAGCTTCTAGCCAGAAAATTAACTACGAAAAATCGGAGGTCTCTTTTAGCAAAGGAGTTAGTATGTCAACACAAAATGAACTGGTGGAGGTTCTAAACATGAGATTTGTAAGCGAACACGGGAAGTATCTGGGCATTCCAACTATAATTGGTAGATCAAAAAGAAGCATTTTTGCGACGCTGAAAGACAGAATCTGGAAAAAACTTCGAAACTGGAAAGAAAAGCTTCTAGCAAGGGCGGGGAAAGAGATTCTTATTAAATCGGTGGTTCAGGCTATTCCAACCTACATCATGGGAGTCTACAAGATTCCAGAGAGTGTTATTCAAGATCTACATGCAATGACGACAAAATTCTGGTGGGCAAAGTCAGGTTCGCAAAAGGCTATTCACTGGAAAAATTGGAAGCCCCTGAGTTCACCAAAATGTGTGGGTGGAATGGGATTTAGAGACATGGGAGTTTTCAACGAGGCTCTATTGGGTCGACAAGCATGGAGATTGATCACTGCTCCAGAAACATTATTCAGTAAGGTGTTTTGCAGTAAGTATTATCCCAAGTGTGACTTCCTGAGATCTTCTTTGGGCTCCTCGAACAGTTTCTCCTGGAGAAGTATATGGGGATCAAAGTCATTGGTGAAGGAAGGGGTAAGATTGAGGGTAGGAAACGGGGCCAACATTAATATATGGTGAGACCCTTGGGTAAGTGATGAAAAAGGGAGATTTATTCTTACTCCCAAATCATATACTATCACCCTTGTGAGAGACCTAATAGAAGTGGATAAAAGTGAATGGAACTATGAATTAATATCTTCAATGTTCGATGAGAGAGACACAAACTGCATTCTGGCAATCCCAATTAGTGCTCGATCTCCAAATGATTGCTTAATCTGGGCACTTTCGAAGAATGGAATTTATACAGTCAAATCAGCATATATGCTTGGGAAATCTTGTAACTTTGCGAATCTCCACCAAGCTTGGTCACAAATATGGAGGATGGATATTATTCCAAAAGTTAAACATTTTTTGTGGCGCATCTGCACAGGCACTCTTCCAGTAAGAGCATATCTAAGGTGGAGGCACATGACTGATATTGATAATTGCCTGTGGTGTGACAATACCCCAGAAACGATGCAGCATGCTTTCTTCGAGTGCCAGAACATCAACAATATGTGGAATGAAGCAGGGTGTGAGGAGATTGGCTGCCAGTCAGGGGAGTCAAGCTGCTTAGACTTTATAGAATCATGGAAGAACTTTGATAAAGGAAAACGCCAGCTTGCCGCTAATTTAATGTGAATTATGTGGATGAGAAGAAATGACAAGGTGTTTAACAAGGAAATCCCATATCAGATGGTTCTTGAAAGAGCAAAATGTATGGTTGCTGATTTCAATAGCTACAACAGCAAAATTTACGGTATCCACTCTAGCCCCTGTCAACAAAGCTTCAACAAATGGCAGCCTCCCCCGGCCAATTACACTAAGATCAACTGTGACGCATCCATTAGCGAGGACGGGTGGATCGGATTGGGTATAATAGCAAGAAGCAATCTTGGAGAGGTGCTGTTTGCAGGCACAAGAAGAGTCTGAGGGCGTCTATCTCCAATGATAGCAGAATGCAAGGCTATCTATTTTGCAGTAAGACTGGCTCACAGGCATGGTCTTAGAAATATCATCGTGGAATCAGATAGCCAAACCATTATATCACGACTCAGGAGCGCCCTCACCTTCTATTCAGACCTAGACTCCATATTAGATGATGTTATTACCACTAGTTCTCACTTTGATTCTATCAGGTGGTCTCATGTAAAAAGAGATGGAAATTCAGTTGCTCACCATCTTGCTAGGATAGTCCCGTTTGGCTTTGAACAAATCTGGGAAAACCATTGTCCTTGTGAGGTTTCCCATTATGTAACCAAGGACATCTCGTCCTTTTTGCTATAATATCTGCTGTTTCGAGTTTCAAAAAAAAAAAAAAAATCTAGCAGTTCTTATTGTCTATGTAATATTATACCGTGAGGATCAAAATTCTATGTAAGATTAATATTATGCTCATTATATATACAATTGTAATAATAATTATATAAGTTAAATTTGAAAGAATTAAAGAAAATATAGTTACATTGGAGTTAGAAAAAAAAGTATATACTAATTTGGTATTGAACAATCAATTTACTATTCGTGTTCTATCTTAAGGTTTAAAAATCAGATTTGGGTGATTCTACAATCTACACGAAACTCACTAAATAATCTTTACTTTAATAAGGGTGTAACATTATTTTCTAAGCTGGAACTATCCAGTATCTGAAGTGAAAAGAAAGTGACGAACTTTCTTATATATATATATATATATATATATATATATATATATATATATCTTATAATCTATTGGTACGTATTAATTTGATTTATCTCTTTATCAAGTTATAGTACTTTTTAGTTTAAGCTTTTGGAAAATCAAATTCTCACACAACCTTTTTAAATTATAGGCCTTTTTTCTACATCATAAATTCCTTTTTATATTATATAATCTTGTTCGTCAATTTTTGAAGATATTAAATTCAATGATCGAGATTGTTTTAGCGGTACTCAGAACCACACAACAAAAATTTTGAATAAGCTTTTTTTAACGTTAAATTATAAATAAGGGTATAATAGGATGTAATAATTCTTTTTTAGTATAATTTTTACTTTTTATATTTATTTCCTAATTTTCAAATTAACAACACTAACTAACTCGTTGCTAGGAAATTACAAATATTTAAAAGGTTGAGTGGTAAAATCCAGGACCAAAAAGCAAAAGAAAAGATTTAAAGTTAAGCTTATTTTGTTTGATTAGCTTATTTAAGTTTGATTAGTGCAATCGTGGCAAGACACTCGCATGTAATCAAAGTCTTAGAAATTTGTATCCAAAAGTCGTTTTGGATTAAAACCCTTACAGCTAGGTAGGTCATAGGATTAGTATGATAATGTGTGATTTCATGTAAATTTACAAACTAAATTCCAATAACATGTTAACAACTAAATTTTTAGGCATGTTTTCAAATATTAAAAACGTAGATTTACTTTCACTCATATATAGAAAACTAGTTGATAAAGCCGCGCTTCGCGGCGGCGTTACAGTATTTTTAAAAAAATTCAATACATTTACGTTATATTATAATATTAATATTAAATTTTTATAATTAAATAATCTTCTAATGAATCAATTTCTTGTTAAATACGATTCTTTCGATTGAGCCGCTCTCTCGTTAAAACGGAAATCCCAACTTTTTAACATATATTATAAAGACTTATATAATATTTTTTATCTATAAAATCAAACCGTAAAAATAAAAAAAAAATTATGACTTCAGTATCAAATTCTTAAAGCTAATACAATCTTTTCTAGCGAGTCGTCTTCCCGTTAAATACGTTTCGAGCCGCTCTTATTTGAAACCGAAATTCTAACTTCATTATATAAAGAGAGTAAATTCCAATTTTTATATTCTTTAAACTTTCTAATATTTATGGAGTTTTAAAAGATGAAAATACATCTTATATTTTCTGTATATTATAGATATTCTTGTATTTATTTACGGTTTTCGCATGGGAATGTCTTTCTGTTATGTTAACATATCAAAAAAAAAGTTAAAATACTAAGACTTTTCGTTACGGGAATAATATTACATTTATGGATATATTTTTGTAATGCAAGTATAATTAAATTGTATAAAAAAGTTAAAATAAAGGATTTCTAGGAAAAAAGATGTATAGTTTTAAAAAATCGTATAAGACGTCTCCACCGTCCTCGTATTCTACTTCCAATAAAACATTTTATTTTTTGTATTAATTATATATTTAAACATCTTTTATACGGTCTTATCTAATGAACCGTTTTCTTGTTAAACACAGTTATTATTATTGATTCGCTCTCTCGTTAAGACCAAAAACCTAACTTTTACACATATTACTTGTATGATAATGTTTATCCATAAAAATCAAATCCTAAAAATAAAATATAATTTATAACATCATATGATATTTTAATAGCTAGTACAATTTTTTATAGTAAGCCGTCTTCCGGTTAAACACGTTTCGAGCCGCTCTCGTTTGGGATCTAAATTTTAACTTCATTACATATTATTGATGACACTTATCTTACACAACAATTTTTTTCCTTGAAATCAAAACCTAAAAAATAGAGTGAATTCCAATTTATACTTTCTCTAGATTTTCTAAAATTTTTGGAGTTTTAGAAAATGAAAACACATTTCATTTTCTCTTTATTTTATAGATATTCCTGTATTTATTTAGGATTGCTGCATGAGATTGTTCTTTTACTCATTGTTCTTTTATTATGTTAACACATCAATTATTTTCTTTTTAAATACGGTGACTTTTTTCATGACAATAGTATGGATTTATGAATAAATTTTCCTAACATAAATATAATTAACTTATATAAAAAATTATATTTTAAGAAGATCGTACTTTCTATAAAATATTTAATTATATGTCTGCTCTATATATTCAAACACCTATTCTAGTTCTAGTAGAACTTTTATTTATATATTTTTTCTATAAATTCGAACTCTTATTCTCTATAAATTCGAACTCCTATTCTACTTCCAATAGAACTTTTAATCGTATGCCTTATAAATACTTACTAGCTTATAACCCCGTGCAATGCACGAGTTTCTTATATTATATTATAAATTTTATTTAATATTATAAATATGTTTTTGTATAATCATTATTTTTTAATAATTTTTTAATTTTTATTTTATATAATTTAATATACTCATGTTTACAGATTATATTAATGTTTCCATATTATAAAAAATTTATACGATTTTTAATATATTTTATTAATAATTGAGAAATATGATGTGATATTTTCGGGTATATATTAATGATTGTAAGATTTGTTATAAATTAAAAAGGTAACGTATACGCTGGATGTTTTTAGGTGTTTATAAAAAATAATATGTTCAACTAAAAGTAAATGTGAAAAAGGTAATCTACTAATTACCATTAATTTAGATTTGTTTTAAATTAAAAATGTAATGTGTTTTAATTTGAAAGAAAATATTAATAATCGAAAGATATGATACGATTGATGTTTTTATGTGTTTATAAAAGGTAATATGTTCAACTAAAAGTAAATGTGAAAAAAGCAATCGACTAATTACCATTAATTTTATTATATTAATGTGAAAAAGGTAATCGACTAATTACCATTAATTTTATTATCTTAATCGACTAATTATCATTAATTATAACGTGTTTTAATTGGAAAGAAAATATTAATGATGGAAAGATATGATACGATTGTATTTTTAGGTGTTTATAAAAGGTATTATTTCGACTAATTACCATTAATTATATTATGTTATTATTTAATTTAGGTGTATTTATTTTTTTTCTTTATAATGAAGGGTAAATAAGTAAATTCACTTAGTACCAAAAAACAGGTACCAAAACTTTCAATGTTTCGGAATTTATATAATAGTATAGATAGATAGTATAGATTATAATATTATTATTTTATTTTTATTAAATAGAAACGCTCGTGATATAATTGAAAAAATAGAGGTTTTAGTAAAAAAAAAAGGTAACTTGTTTTGGCTGAAAAAGGTAACCGTCCATGATATAATAGAAAAAAGAGAGACTTTAGTTAGAGAAAAGAGAAAATGTAACATGTTTTGGCTGAAAAAGGTAATTGATTAGTTAATAGTAATTATAACATAATTATGTTATTTTAATAAACAAAATTGCTCGTTGTGTTTTTAAAAAAAGAGAAATTTTAGTTAGATAAAATGTAAAAGATATTGTATTTTACCTGAAAAAGGAAAGTATTTAGTTATTGAAAAATAGAAAAAGTAATATGTTTAACCTGAAAAAGGAAATTGATTAATAAAGGAGAAATTTTAGTTATATAAAATATCAAAGATATTGTATTTTACATGAAAAGGAAAATTATTTAGTTATTGAAAAATAGAAAATATAATATGTTTAACTTGAAAAAAAAAGAGGTTTTAGTAAGAGAAAATAAAAAAGGTAATTTTTTTTGGCTGAAAAAGGTAATCGTCCATGATATAATTGGAAAAAGAGAGACTTTAGTTAAAATTATTTAGTTATTGAAAAATAGAAAAGATAACATGTTTAACCGAAAAAAAAAAAGAAATTGGTTAGTTAGTAAGATGGATTTTATCTACCGTATTTTAGTTAGAAAATATTGGAAAATATGATACGTTTTAGCTGAAAAAGAACATCGGTTAATTATTAACATTATAATATTATTAGTTATTTGTATTAAATAGAACCGTCCGTGATATAAATTGGAAAAAGAGAGATTTTAGTTAGAGAAAATAGAAAGGTAATGTGAAAAATAAAAAAAATGACATGATTTAATGTGAAAATGGTAACTGATTAGTTTATAATAATTATAATTTAATTATGTTATTTTAGTATATAAAATTGCTCATAATTTTTAGAAAATGAGAAATTAATGTTGCCCGTGATATTTCTAGTAAAAAAGGAAATTTAATTAGAAAAAATAGCAAAGGTGATACATTTTATATTATAAACAATGTATACGATTTTTAATATTCATGTTTCATTATTATAAACAATATATACGATTTTTAATATATTTTATTAATAATTGAGAAATATGATGTGATATTTTCATGTATATATTAATGATTGTAAGATTTGTTGTAAATGAAAAAGGTAACGTAATAATATTAATGATTGAAAGATATGATAAAATTGATGTTTTTAGGTGTTTATAAAAGGTAATATTTTCAACTAAAAGTAAATGTGAAAAAGGCAATCACTAATTACCATTAATTTTATTATATTAATTTGAAAAAGGCAATCGACTAATTACCATTAATTTTATTATCTTAATCGACTAATTATCATTAATTATAAAGTGTTTTAATTGGAAAGAAAATATTAATGATGGAAAGATATGATACGATTGATGTTTTTAGGTGTTTATAAAAGGTATTATCTCGACTAATTATCATTGATTATATTATGTTATTATTTATTTTAGGTGTATTTATGTTTCTTTATAATGAAGGGTATATAAGTAAATTCACTCAGTACCAAAAAACAGGTACCAAAACTTTCAATGTTTCGGAATTTATATAATAGTATGGATTATACTTCCAATAGAACTTCTAATCATATGTCTTTCCTATAAATTCGAACTCTTCTCCTTTATAAATTAGAACACCTATTAGTTCTAGTAGAACTTTTATTTATATATCTTTTCTATAAATTTGAACTCTTATTCTCGATAAATTCGAACTCCTATTCTACTTCCAATAGAACTTTTAATCGTATGCCTTATAAATACTTATTATACTTCCAATAGAACTTCTAATCATATGTCTTTCCTATAAATTCGAACTCTTCTCCTTTATAAATTAGAACACCTATTAGTTCTAGTAGAACTTTTATTTATATATCTTTTCTATAAATTTGAACTCTTATTCTCTATAAATTCGAACTCCTATTCTACTTCCAATAAAATTTTTAATCGTATGCCTTATAAATACTTATTATACTTCCGATAAAACTTCTAATCATATGTCTTCCCTATAAATTCGAACTCTTCTCCTTTATAAATTCGAACACCTATTCTACTTCTAATATGCTAATTGATATTTTTATATTTATTAGTGTTTAAAATTCTAGAAAATTAAAAAAATCGATTGAAACGATATTAGAGCGCCACCTAAACTCCCGCTATCCTCCTTTATATATATAGATTAGAGAATAAGAAAACGCTTTTGATTCGTGTCTAAAACATTAGGGAATCAAATATATTAGCAATGTATTTACAGGAATGAAGTTGTTTAGATAGCATATTTAAAATATAAATATTAAACAAAATATGTTGTTCGTGAGGATTGAACTCTATACCTATGGTAGTACTAATTACTTATTATCCCTCTTACTCTTATTATATAATAGGATATAATTTATATAACATGATTAATAAATTTTTTTATTTATTTATCAATAACATATACCACTTAATAGAAACAACATATAAAATTAATTCTAATAATCGGCTATTTAACATCTAACATAAGTTCACTTTAAACAATTAAAATAAAAAGTTTTATTATTAAATAAAAAAAAATAAAACTTCAATTATAAAACTCATAGCACATATACGACGAAGATAAACAGCCATAGCAGGATTCCAAGTAGATTCCACATATACTAAAATAAACCATGGTTTTTTTTTATAATATGTCCCACATGATTTGTAAATATGTCCTATATTTATTTGAAATTTCAAATATATCCTAAAATTAATTTTTAGTTAATGGTTGTAAGGAAGTGCTTGTATTTACTACCATTGGGATATAAGACCCATGATCGTAAGTTTATTCACATTTATATAAGAATATTCGGTTCTGTTTGTATTCTGTTTTTGATTGAATTTCTCATTTTTATGTTAACATGATTAATTCAATTCACTTCACATCTCTCAAGCTATGTAATATTAAATTAAATTATAATACTTTGAAACTCTTCCAAGCTATGTAATATTAAATTTAATTATAATATTTATTTGCGTAAGGGTGCCCCTGGTGGGACCTGTTCTAAGCAAAGTGAAAAAAATGTTTTTTAATGGTCAAAATTAAAAAATTGTCCCCGCCCTGTTCTAAGAAAAAAAACTTTTTAGTGGTTAAAATTAAAAAAATTGTAGTTTATTTATAATAGTATTTAATTCATATAACAAAGGTATATTAATTTCTATTTAACTTAAAAATTGATAATAAAACATATAATTAATATATTAACGTGATGGGACATATTTATAAACTGTCCTATTAATTTGGGACATATTATACAAATTCCCCAGTAAACAATGGTATGTTGGGCAAATCTGAACAATCATGATTTCTTTGTAAAAACACAAAACAAAAGCACAATGTATAAAAGATTGGAGAGAGAGGCAGCTAAGAACATTAAATAAAGCATATAAATCAATTTAGTACACCATGTAAGCATATACTTCCTCCGTTCTAACTAATTCTTTACATTTTTTTTATACTTTCTGGCACGTATTTTAAAGTGTATTTTAAGGTATATTTTAAGGTGTATTTTTAGGGTAGTTCTA
The DNA here is from genome assembly GCA_036435485.1 of Saposhnikovia divaricata. Taxonomy (NCBI): domain Eukaryota; kingdom Viridiplantae; phylum Streptophyta; class Magnoliopsida; order Apiales; family Apiaceae; genus Saposhnikovia; species Saposhnikovia divaricata. Next base: position 241,362,761 of record CM071594.1, on the reverse strand, counting down.
TAACCACTACAAGAAAAAAACGACCTTTTCCTACCGTCAAATCGGTAGGAAAAGGTCCAAAATCGGTAGGAAATGTCGCATTTCCTACCGGTCCCGTGCGGTAAGAAATGCTTAAGTGGGAAATGACTTTGGTAGGAAATGATATTGATCGGGTCAACGTGGGTCCCACATGATGATGTGGCATGCCACATGGCGGGGACCCACATGCCAACTTGGACGATGATGTGGCGACATGTCAGATGCCATGTCATATGACACGTGGGCGGGCCCCGCACACGTCATCAGCCACGTCAGTTGCTGACGTGGAAATTGTAGCAAGTGCAGAGCCATTTCCTACCAACCACTTTTGCACACTTCGGTAGGAATTGTTCCAGACACTTTGTAAAATGGCATTTGGGATCCACAAGATTCATTTCCTACCGTAGTCGGTAGGAAATAATTGTCTCATTTCCTACCGAGTTCATTCGGTAGGAAATGGTGTCAATAAAACGACGTCGTACCATTGTGGCCGGCCATTGATGTGGCGTTGTGGGTCCCGTTCAACTCATTTCCTACCGATTTCGGTAAAATGGCTACACATTTCCTACCGACTAGTGGTCCGGTAGGAAATAGCCGTTTGACTTGAAAATCGGTAGGAATTGGTCGGTAGGAAATGCGTCGGTAGGAAAAAAATGGTAGGAAAAGCCCGTTTTTCTTGTAGTGAACTTAATTTTAAAATTTTCTTTTTTTATATAAAAATATATACATTATATTTTTATACAAAAAAAAAATTTTAAAATTAAGTTATAGAACTACCCTAAAAATACATCTTTAAATGCGTGCCAAAAACTTTATTTTGAAAGGTAAACAATTCATCGGAACTACGGAGTAACTGTTTGTAAAACGAGGCGTAGCGTACCTTTCAGACGAAAATAAATAGATAATCCTAAAACTTGTTCCTAAAGTTTTTTTTTTTTTGGATAAGCATGGCATCTATTGAGATAAACGAGTGAGCCTCCTAATTGTTACAGTGCGGGGACTAGCCCATTGACACATGCAGAATGTTATTTGCAGAATTAAACAAATTCCTCCCTACCAACTCCTACTATTACAATCTATTCGATTATGACTAACACTTTGAAAATCAAGAAGTCATAGCTTTATGCTTACATGCTAATACTGTTCGTGCAAGCTAACTTCCTTACACCAAAACATCGAAATGAACTCTGTGGCCTTAAGCCACATAAACCGGGATTACATCTCCTGTGAAGAAGTATCCATCTCCACCCCTTAATCAATTACCAAAAATTTATTCTAAAATTAAATTAAAATATTTTCACAATTCTTTCCATCAATAACAAATTTTATCTTTATTCTAATTGACTTATTCAAAAAGAAATCTAGAACCTTCTAGAAATTATTAATTTCTAAATAAAATCTAATATCTAATATCTAATTCCTAATAAATACTAATTAATAATCATAATTAAAATAACAATTAAAATTTGCGGGATTTTACAGTAAATAAGGAATGATGTCGGTGGCGACAAAATTTCTTATCTATGTGCTAAACTACTAAAAAATAATATTTAATATTTCATATAAGAAATGAGCTAAGAAAGAAATGGTTGGATTTACCCTAAATGAACTAGAAATATTTTATTTTACATATTATAATTTGCAGGAAAAATTGGTCCTCAAGAGCTTAAATATCTGGCTGATTAGCATGCTGAGCTATATTTATATCAATTCTATGTCATTCGAAAAGTGTTGACTTTGTTTTGGTTCACCTTTGACACATTAAGACAAACCGTTCTCGGGTTGTCATCATATATGTTACTAAGACTTACACGTCTGCGTTCCTTAATAAAGGTTCTGATACTGCCAGCTAGGGGAGAGCACGGTTCGGTTCGGTTCGGTTTTATCCCGAAACCGAACCCGAAACCGCATGCCTTCGGTTTTTAAAATTGAAAACCGCAACCGCAACCGAACCGTCGGTTTCGGTTTCGGTTTTAAAAAGCTCGGTTCGGTTTTTAACGGTTCGGTTTCGGTTATAAAACCGAACGAAAAAATCATAAATATATTACAAGACTTTAAATTTATAAATTACAACGTTCTCGATTTTTAAACAAAGTAACTGAGTTTTTGAATGAATACACTATGTGTATATGTTAGTGGTAATGTTATATGACAGTATCATATGACATTAGTAAGCTAATAAGTTATACAGGGCTCAAAATATATTTTAACAAAATTTATACATGCATGTGTGATAATGTGCAATGTATATGAGTAAATGACAAAATGTACTCTCAGTTGCTAATACAAAAGCAAATTAGAACTTTCTCATGTAATATGTAAATTGATTGCAATATAATCTTAGTTTTAATACAATTTACATGATAGTAGAAACCTATATATATAGTTTACGAAAATGAGAAGTTACCAGCCGGAGCAGTCGAAAGTTTTATAAATTTATATAAATTATATATTTATTTTAATAATCGGTTCGGTTCGGTTTTAGTCGGTTCGGTTTTAACCAAAAACCGGAACCGAAACCGAAAATTTCGGTTTTTAAAAATCAAAAACCGCAACCGTCGGTTCGGCTTCGGTTTCGGTTTTTTCGGTTCGGTTTTGGTCGGTTTCGGTTCGGTTTCGGTTTCATTTCGGTTTTTTGCTCACCCCTACTGCCAGCTGCAAAAAAGTTCGACACCATAGAATAATGTACAAACCGAGGGGTTCATGCCAGCCATCACATAATTGTTATGATACTGCTTTCCGCAAGTTTTTGATCTAATGTTTATCAACATGTGCAGTTATATCATCGACAGAGGATGCTTAACTTCACCAATTCACTGATTTTGTGTATCGTTTGTAGGGGAACCCTTGCCAGAGACTAAAGAAAGTGAGGTGCAGAGTATCAGAAATCTCCTTACCGGTGATGATGAACTGTTTTCTGGAATAATTGATAACTTTAGATGTGGTACTCGTTTGGAAATGGTAGCGAAGATGCAGAAGATCTATTTCAAAGCGGAGGCGGCATGGAACTAGAACCGGATATTTGCTTAAGCTATCATCAACAGTCAACAGAACTGCAACTATACTAATGGGGTTCTTACCGGTGGAATAAATTTAAAATGGTTCAATTTCTTGAAGACACTCCTATGATGAACAATTTTCTAGGACACCTATTGTAAGAAACATCAATAGCAGTATTGAAGATACTGAATTGAGGTGCATGGTTCTATGTACTTAAGCTTAAGATATACTCCTACTTTTGAATTTTATATTAGTTCTGGCAGAGTCTTTAATTAAGTAATTTTTATTACATCGCTCTGCAGAAATTTGGCGATGTTCATTCTCTTAACACGACTTGTAAACACTGAGGCTGTCATCGTTTCTTATTATGATACAAGGCAGCTTGGAGTACTGCAAGGAATTCACTTCATAATAAGCCATTGTGACATGAATGTTGTTGTACATTACGTGATACGAAGGTCTTTTAAAGTGTGCATGAGCGACATCTTAAAACTGTTGTGTAATACTTCCACAACTACTAGTTCTAATGCGCTTGATCATGTGAAGCTTCAAGTATTAGTTAAAATGTGTAAGGAGCTTAATTCCCGGCCTCTTCAAATTCCCAACTTTGACTTGTATGTTTTAGGATGATCCCTTTGGTAAAGATATTAAATCTGGTGCATATGCTATACAAGTAAACTTCTATGCATAATTAGGAACTTACATGGCTTGAATATGGTGGTAGCAGATTGGGGAAAAACCCCGGTGTAATTTTTTTTAATTATATATTGTGATATTTGAGCAGCGGAAGTTGCTAATCACACTTTAAGTTGTGGAAGATGAACATAGTCATTGTGGAAGCTTGGATGACAGCGGATCATTAGAACAATTAGGTATAACTTGATACAATTTGCTAGGACCATTTCAGATATAGTTATCTTTGAAGGGTGCCAAACATGTCCAACATATTATAAATAATAATTTTTTTTTCTCATCCATATATTATAATTGGCACCCATTAAAACTAAATCCAATAGTTGGCACATCTTAAGATGCCTAAACTGTCCCTAAACAAACAAACAAACAACAACAACAACAAAAATTAGATATAATATGATATGTATGGGTAATACACACTTCTAATACAAGTATTTGGGGTTTTTTTATCATTTAGAGGGGAAGCCAAAAAGTTTTCTTCCATCTAACTTTTGCAAGTGGAACCTCATGTTGGAGATAATTAGTAAGATAAATTGCAATTTGTTTACTTCATTTTTTTAATTTATTCATATGAAAGAGGCCACGAGTGCTTTAGCCTTTCTTTTTTACTGTGATTAGTCCAATTATATAGAGACTGGCCCATAAGTAAATCATGGACTCGTGATGGGTGTTGATGTTAAAATTATTTTTTGCACTTGCAAATAATCATTGTTAATATAAATATATAATCTGTACTAGTTAAATCATCACTCATCTTACAGTCCCGTGGTTCACGAATTCACACCCCTTCAGGTAAACTGTTTTTTTGTTTGTTCTGGAGATGTGTCTTATTAAGTGCATCGAATCCGATATTTGCTTATCATTCGCAATCCGTGCAAAGCTTATCCTTTCTCCCAGCCCCCGGGCAGATGCACAGGTAACTACATTATAGGGTGCAGTATGAAAAGTGAAAATGAATTGAAGTCTAAAACCATGTAATAAATTCTCAGTACTTCAGACTTCACACAGAATTCTAAACATAAGGAATAGCATAAAACTACCTTTTTTTAAACGTTATTGTCACCACTGCTGTTTGCCCATAATGATCAAGGCCACCCTCTTAGCCGTAGATTAAACCTTCTCCACCCTCGTACAAATCATTATATAAGTCAGTTTTCCTAACCCTTCACACAAATCCTAACCTTTTCATAAAATTTGGTATATTTTAATCAAATGAAGAATGTGCTGTAACATTAAGGGTCTACATTTCATGCAAATTCAGATAGAAATTAACAAATTGGTTTTAAGAAATAGATGCTCAGTCAGAAAAACTATACACACACAGATATATCCCTAAATTTGTGCATACAAATAGACATACACCAGAAAGGAATGCATAGGAAACAATAGCAATGGTCAAACTGACTAAACTAAAACCCATATATAATAAAATGGACATGATAAATAGAGGGAATATTGATACCAAAAAAGATGAATCTGAAACATCTGGCTTAGATTGGAGATTTGTTGCAGAAGACTTAGCCAGTTGTTCAGCCATGTATTGAAGATCTGTTGACGGGGACTTAACCAAGTCGTCTTGAAAGAGATATTCCTCTTTGGATCCATCAGGGAGTTTGTCTTCCTGACTCTGAACTTCTTTCACTGTCACGCGTTCAGTTTCGGATTCAGAGTCTGAGGAGGCAGACCAGTCAATGGAGGAGTCAAAAAAAGCAAATCTAGGGACAATATATCGTTTGAGTGGTTCGTATTTTATGCTGTGGTCGTAGAAAAAGAGTTGTTCACCTTCTGTTCCAGCCAAGATTTTGTAGGCAAAGGGTTGTTCTTTCCTGGCTTCAGAAAGGATTTTGTCTTTCCGAGTTTGAGCTTCTTCTACTGTGATGACTTCCGTTTCAGTTTCAATTTCAGAGTCTGAGGAGGTAGAGGCAGGGGAGTCTGACCAGTCAGTGGAGTCATCATAGTAGACATACCTGGGGACGGCACATTGTCTGAGTGATTCGTACTTGATAGTGGGATCGTAGCACCAGCCCTGTTCCGTCTTGGTTTGAGCAAGGGTTTTGTATGAATAGGCCATGTCTGTCTTCTGCCTGACTAGAACCTGAAAGAAGAAGATGTATTAACTAATAATAAAACAAAATAAATCATAACCAAAGAGAGATTGACAGTACTTAAAACAGTCGACCATTGGACTGTTATCACTTAAACCATGAATGTAAATTTAAAAACTGAAGCACCTACGAATATACCTTCTTACTGCTTTAAATCAACTTAAAATTTTATTATACAGTAGCACTTGAGTGTATATATAAAACAAATAACTGTCAAACTAGAAACTGTGGAGTGATTGTATATAATAAAAACTGACAAGATTGATGTCCAAAAAAAGTTTATGAAAAAACTGAGAATTCACTGTTATGCTAGTGAAAACAGGAAAGTCTCCTTCATACGGGTTGTAATTCGAGCCGAACTGCCTAGTAAGCAGCTTGAACTCATTTAACAACGCTTAACTCGAGCTTGCTTAGGAATTTGTAACTGAAATATTACATAAATGTCGTTGTGAAATATTACATAAACGTCGTTGGGAGCAATCTAGTGGCGGCCGCCACCATAGCGATACTTTAGCGTGGAAGTCCAAAAAAGCCTTAGGCCGTTGCACCTCCATAATAATCTTGGGTAGAACCTTGGAAGTCCTGGACCCTGGCAAACAAATTAATTAGTTTAAAAGTTTGTCCCAATAACATTTAGCTTGGTTAAAAAGCTATGTTACCCGGACTCGGGTACGGGTGTCGGACACGGGTGCGGATCCAAGTGTCAGACTCTTAGTTTTAAAAAAATTAGAATTCGTGGATATGGATCCGAAACTGGACACGGGTGCGGGGATTCGACATATAACCTTCACATATGTGAAGTTATACCTACTTTTTATATATATTTTTTAGTTGTAGATTAGTCTCTTCTACCAATAAAAAAATATATATAATTGTTTATGTCAAATTTATTGCATAAATCAAAGCATAACATGGAACTAGTGATCTATGGACATTGCTTTCTAGAAACAAGTTGTTGTGAGGTCTCGTAAATCAATTCGAACTACATTGCTTGGAGTTGAAGTGTCCGGTTTTCATATGAAGGATCCGACTCAGATCCCGTACCCACACCCATGTCATGTCCGGTGGACACGGGTATGAGGGCAAAATTGAAGGGTCCGGGTAACGTAGTTAAAAAGAGGCAACCTATATTAATACAATGATCACAAATACATGAACATAGATTAGCTAATCTCAGAATCGCAACCTTTCAAAACAAAAGATAATTGTTTAATGTTGTACGTATGAAAATTTACTTATTCAATATTTTAGGCAAAACTTATAATATCTACTGTAATTAACTTTTTCGAGAAGCTTTTTTTAAATGATACAGCTAATCACGGCCCTCACTATCTGAGAAGGGAAATGCTTGTGTAAGAAGAAATTAGGTTGTTCTCTTATACGTCCACCAAGTCATATAAGCAAGCACAACGCCCTGTCTAGCTCGGAGTGCCCTCTTTCGCCCCCACAAGGTTAACTGGGCTGTTGACCTACCAAGCACTTGTGCTCTTCCGCCCGCTTGTTAGTTGTTACAATTATAAAAGGTTATAAATTTGAGGGTCTAACACAGTCGTCTATTGACAGTTGCTCAAAATCAATACTACTTAAACTAAACCTGGAAGGGAAAAACATTGGCACATTCCCTCAATCTAAGGTGCATAGCCCATTAATAAACACCAATTAAACATGAATCAATATATATTGATCATCCAAGTGAGAATAAGTACAAATGAAGATGGAGAGATTTGAACAAAATACCTCATGAAGGATAGTGAACACTTGGGGTGAATTAATGACAATACAATCACAACTCCAAGTAAGAAATGAGCTCAATATGCAGTTATGCACACATGTGTATGAATGTACAATATTTAGCTAGTGTCTAAATAGTTTTCGTTTTGTCCAAACCCATAAAATTATATAAAATACTTAACAACATTTACTATAAAATTCTCTACATTTACTTCCGTCTCAAGTAGTCTCCACAGTTTTCGGTGCTCGACAGTTTTCGGTGTTGTCCAAACCCATATAAACAATTTAACAACATTTACTATAGAAGTTCTCTACACTTACTTCCGTTCCAAGAAAAACCTCTGAATTGCAAAGCATGAGCTCTATCTCGCAATTTTAAAACAATCTAAAGAATTTTCAAAGTGCCCTTCCCCAACATATATTTGTAGGTGTGCAAATAAAGATTTCAGATTTTAAAAGCCCAGCTCCATCTTTTATTTGTAGGTAGTCAAGAATATATATTTAGCAGGAAGATAATCTCCTGAACATCAAATGATTAGAATCTGTTGCAGTAATTCACCCAAAGTTCTAGTAGACAACCTACTAAACCTGCAGCCGACTTGCTTTACACAATTGCATATTGTTCCATTAGGTAATAGAATGATATTTGCCTTCCTATATATAATACAGAATCGTACTGGTTGTAGCTTCAGAAATTAGCTTAATATATGAATGTATATCTACACTCTTACGTTCTTACCACCCTTTGGAAGGATGTTCAAGCCATTCTGCACTGAAATCAGTGAACAGAATTAACAATAAAATATGTACATATAGATTATATACGTACATATAGATTATAGATGCTTACTAAACATACAAAAAGAAACGGGAAAAATTACCTCGAGTAAAGAGGTTCGTACAGAGTCTTCACTCTCTTCGGTGATGGACATCCAGGGTAGGCACGACTTCCTTTGATCCTGCCAGCCGCTGCAAGCATTGGCAGAGTTAGAATTTATTCAAAGGGCAGTCCGAATATTTTAATTAGACATCTAAATCACCTTAATTTAACATATATATATATATATATATATATATATATATATATATATATATATATATATATATATATATATATATATGTGCACATATAATTATTATCACATACTGTGTTTTATATAATCAGAAACTTATTAACAGTAACACACTAACACTTAAGTAACTTGTTTGGTAGATTTTTACAGAAATTTGTTGTAGATTTGAAGTAAAATCAGACATTAACTGCAGAGAGTATTACCCTGAGAAGCATCAGTCCTCTGTTTGAGGGTAACAATATATAGCAGCATTGAAAGGTAGTGTGCTTCAGTGTTTCTATATTAAAATTTGAAGAGCAAACCAGACAATGGTCCGTAGCAAATAGCACACTACAAAGTCCTTGGAAAACTATCATTGCACAGAGAGAGCAGAGTGTCATCAACAACAGATTTGATGAAAAGCAAGTAGAGAATAAAGTAGACAATTTCAATGAACTCCTATTCCCAGATGAGAGTCCAAATTGTCTTTTTGGGTATACGGTGTCTGAATTTAAAAGAGTGGACTCTCATTTAGAAGGGATGGAGTAACTAAATGTCAAATGTAAGCCTTTTTGTTAAAATAAAATCTGTTAACTAAATCTTTTCACATACTTTGAGCAATTAGCTCTGACTTGTCAATGTCCTCAGACTGTGGACAGCTTGATAAAGTTGCAACATAGGAAGACCAGAAATTAGCTAAATATATAAATTTATATCTACACTCTTACCACCCTTTAGAAGGATATTTAAGCCAATCATATTTGCATAAAAATCAGAGAAAAAAAGTAACAAATGAAATATGTAGAAATACATGCTTACTAAACAAACAAAAAAAGGGTAAAAAATACCTTAAGCAAATATGTCCACACGGAGTCTTAAATTCTGTTGCTGCTGAAGAAGTAACTAGCTGATGGACGTTGAGGGTAGGCATGACTGCCGCTGATTCTGCCAGCCACTGCAAGCACTTGGCGGATTAAGAATATATTCAAAGGACGGTCTGAAAATTTGAAAGACATCAAAATTATTTTAATTAAACAAAACATGCACATATAATAATTATCTATGTTTTGTTTTATAAGAATTACAAACTATTTAACCAACATTTACTTAATTTGTTTGAGTAGATTGTCACAGAAATTTGTTATGGATTTTTAGTGAAATTGTCAATATTCTAAGACTCTGGACAACTTAATGGAGTTGCAGCATAGGAAGCCCCGAATATGACACCTGTTTGAGCAAGTCAGTAAACATTCTAGAGTGAATGCCAAAAGTCACCTGGAACAAACAAGGAAAAAGGACAAATAATATTGACCTACTTCTTTTGCACATTCTTATTAAAATAAAACAAATATATTACTAAAGATTAGAAGAAAAAGGAACTGTTCAAACACGGAATGATTTTGCTGCAACAAATTGACACGTGAGGCAGTAACTCACAATACACAGGAAACACCTATACTAATGGATAAACCAACCAAACACACTACAATGCTCGATACAAAGCAGAATTTTCACAATTACAAGAAACCTTTTCTCATCTTATAATTAAATTCAAGTTTCAGGTTCACCTTCACTTAGAGATCCAAAATTAGTTCTCTGAATTCTCTCAATATCCGTGAAACTAACAGGTGAAGACACTTTCTGGAGCTTCAAACAGCACCGGATAGAGGGCGTAAACAGAACTGTTTGTTCTCCGACCTTCATAGATTTGTCAAACATATCCAGGATTCTTTATGATTGCATGTGAGTGGGAAAGACCTCTTGTTTTTATGTTCACGTGTGTCATCTATTGGCATGCCATGGCACCTGGATGTCTTTTTCATGATGAAGTAAAAAAGTTATACAGCATATCGTGTAACTATTGAATACGTAACTTATAAGTAAATAAAGTTGCAAGTCTAAAAGAAAGTTTCATGCTAAAATAATATATTTTGCTGATAAATTAATTTTTAAATTGCGAGCACCAAATGGTGAATAATATTAACATGTTCCAGTTCTTTCGCCATGTCACAGCACTGAACTTATCAACTTACAGTTTGGAAATAAGCAGTTAATGTTGTCCCATCTAACACATGTGTACATACGTGTATCCAACAATTGCACCTCAAAAGAATGGCTTAAAATAAAGATATCCACAAATAGTAATGTTTCTTAACCAACTCACAAAATTGGGAATAAAAGTTTATTAGTACGTCAAATAAAATGCCAGGAAGTCGCTTAAAGCTAATGCCAAAGTCATTTTTCCATAGCTAATCTCTGTAAACTATTCAGATATATTCATTGTCATCTATTTTCTGCATATGTATATAAACTATAATTCTTCAGTTGCATGACATAAAGGGAAGGTGGTCCACTAAACACAACATACTTATGATGACAGTGATGTCAAACAATGCCAATCGCTAAAATATTGAGCATCAGTATCCAAACTTTTGCCAAACACGAAACTTTTACCTCACAGGGTGTGAATCCGTCAATCACGGAACTGTAAGATGAGGACAGGTTGCAATATATCTGCTACAGAGAGCCTACAAGATCTCAATTGAAAGTGAACTGAGCTTGTAGTCCTTCCATGTCATCCTTCAAGTCTTGTAGCCATTGTTTTACCAGAAACGGGAATACATTTCCATCTGCAAATATGATATTTCCTAATAAGTAACATAATAATTAATACAGTTTAGTGTTGTGTGCCGTACAAGGAACCTTTCTACATATTATACAACTTGACCTCTGAATCTAGAACAGGAATTTTGTCACTGTTTAGTGTTTATGTAAAGGCAGTTTGCTAATATTTTGAAGCTTGCTGGAGTTTATTACTGTCGGCTATATAAGAATTAGCCGTTGCAAGTCTTTTTAGAGATAATCTCTTCCATATACTGCTTTAGGAGTTACTTTCCAATCAATAATAAGCTTCCAAATCATGTTAAATAATGTAAATCTAGCAACAGAGTTACAAACCAGTAAAGAATGCTTGGAATGAGCAGTTCACAAGTTCACTGATTTGCTATTTAAAATTATTGATAGTTTCAGGTAGATCATAGAGATGGCTTAATTTTTGCTAAAACAAATTCCACTGTGACACACTTGCCCGCTGCATCCTACCACATAAACCATGACTATATCATGATTCATAGTGTATATTGCAAAGAAGCCAATATAACATAAAATAGAAAGTAAATGAAACATATCGGCAACTAATGTCTTACCATACGTGTCTCTGTTAACAGAGTCTATCTTTTGTACAAGATTCGAGCCGATCAGAATTGTCTTTTTTGGTAATATCCTTTACATCGCCTTTCTATGAGTATAATAACTCGGGATGCTTGAGAGCTTCGTATCCGGTGCCAAAGGGGGGGAGTCAAAAAAGTTTTAAAAATCGTAAAGCATTTAATACACAGAAAAAATAAATGAAGTTCACTTTTGTGAGGTGAAGTGTTGCTTAAAATATTGTGGTAGTGGAGTTGGGGAGAGGACGAGGGGGTTAGGGCTACTCCTACACACACTCAGACAAGGAAAGTTCTTTCGTATTAGATAGTTGTAAAAATAAGCTACTACTTAACTGCACTCTTCTTACTTTAAGTACAGTTTTGTTATATCATGCATCTAACCTAGATTCAGATTTTAATTTAAACAGTTGATGTATAAAAGATAAGGAATTAGCATTAGAACTTTAAATATTACCATCAGAAGACACATCTCCAGAACTGTTATATGGAGGCAAGAAGACATCAGAAAGCAGGTTGGTGAAAGCATAGAAGAAATCACGTAGACTGAATTCTCCTCTTGGAATATATATGCAACTTTCAGCTGTTTAAATAAATCACCAAATAACTTAGTGAATAAGATTTTTTAAGAACAATATATAAACAGTCAGAGTACTGATGCAATCTCATATTAGGTACACTATTAAATTCATAAAGTATCTCAGACTTAGTGAATTCATCATACAGAGTCAAACACAGTCCAAGTCAATATCTCACTGGAGCCAGAAATTCGACTGTTGATTATATTACAAAGTCCAAGTCTATTCGGAAGAGGCCTTGAGTGAGGTCTTTCACCAATCGAAGACAAGATAGCGTAGAAATTCGCCAATTGCAATAATGGCTGAAATGTAAACAAATAAACGAAGTGAATCAGTTGTTCAATGTCAATAAAATAACAAAGAATTACAAATGTGATTCGAAATTACACACTCAAATATACATATAAATGTAGGTACAGATAAGACTTGCAATTCCGTTGCGATAATGACTGGAATGATACGAAACGCACAAATGGAGTGTATCAGAAGGTTCAATTTGAACATAATAACCACTAATTAGAAATGCGATTCATATATATACATAAATGTATACCGGTACTAGTTAACTGTTCTGTTTCTACTTTACATGTAATATATTTTTTTTTGTATAAAGATTGTGGCCTAGATTGAAAATTTATTTTAAACAGTACATAGATTAACAAATAAATAAATCACATCATTTTAGGAATATTTGAAGAAACACATACCTATTATCTGGTGAGTCTAGGAATATTTGAGGAAACACACACCTATTATCTGGTGAGTCATTTGTATTCTATTTGTATAATAATATTAAAATCTGAACTACCTCGGTTTGTGAAACTGGCACAGCTTCAAATATGTTTGGGAAATATCCTTGCAACATGACATGGGTATAATCAGACAAAATTGTTCTTCCATTTCCTTTTTCAGATTTAATAATAAGTTTGTAATACTTAAATAGCAATATAATCTCCAGCACAGTCAATTTTCTTCGTAATATAGCAGATGATTACCACCACATAACTATTGACTTTTTAGATTTGTATTGGTATTTTAGTTATGTCTTTCTTCTATATTAAGTGGTTGCTAGTTTCGATTTCCACCTAATTGATTGTTGTTTCTAGCTTAATTGATTGCTTTATTTGTTTAGCTTATTACTTATTAGATAAAGCATGTATTATGTGACAACAATTCTACATCTTCATCGGTTGGAATAGCAATTCTTGAACTACTAATGCTCAGTCTAGTTGAAATAGAATGACTGCTCCAGCAACATATTGATTGCAGTTGTACCAGAATATGCCACTGGATTGTCGAGTCTGTAAGCCGTTACGGCGTTGCTGATTTTTTGTGGACATATCTATGAACAATTATACTCGTGAATAAAAAAACTTTGTTCAACTCATCAAGCTTATACGTTCTATCATTATTGCTAGTGCAGGTGCCAGACAAGAAGGGTCAGCTTCAGGCCTTTCTTAATTAACTTTCCATTTATCTCTGCACTAAAAGGTGCCATGGTATCTCTTTACTAAAAGAAATTATCCTAATGATTGGACAAAATGTATGATCTAAATAGGAACACATTCTAGAGTTGTATGAGTTACCTTTGCACTCAGAGTTTGCTTCAAGGTGAATCCTAGTCTTAAATATAAGAAATTTTATTTCTTTACTGATATTTAGTTGCAGTCTAGATGGTTATTGTTCCTTAGGTGCTTCACATTTATCGGTTATTTCAAATTTATCAGGGCTTAGAAAAGGCAGAAAAAGGCATATCCATCTCATAATCCTATTCTTCTCTGATACTGAAGTTGGATACTCATAGAAGATTATATATACTGGAAGAATAGTAGTTGTGGTGCTAGATTCAATAATTCAAACAATATCAGTGCTATATGACATTTCTACAGAATGTTCAAAGTATCATAACGCACTCTGATAAAGCAATAAAGTGTTTTCAAAATAGAAGTAATTTGGTGCATTAATTTCACTTTTAAATGCTACCTTAAAAGCGATAACTAGTCAAAGTATGTTAATTTTTTACTTTTGGTTATTTTTTTGTATCAATATTTGACATCTGTACTAGAAACAAATACATACCCCTATTTGGGAGATATAATACAAGTTCAAATATTCCTAAAATAATGTGAATTTGGTGCATCGATCGATAAATCCAAATCTTGTTTCATCAATGATAACTGATAAGATAGTAATTAGCATTAGATAAACGAGTGAACAATGAAAATGCTGCACTTAATATTACCTTCACAAGACACATCTCCAGAACTGTTATATGTAGGCAAGAAGACATCAGAAAGCAGACTAGTGACAGCATGGTGGAAATCGAGGGAGACCGAAGTCTCCCCTCGGAATATATGCAATCTTCAGCTGATTGAGTGAATTACCAAATCAGTTGATCGACATTTTGTAGATAATAACTTCTTTTTTTAAGAAATGCAATAAAACGGTCATAGAAATGATACAATCTCGCATTAGGTGCACAACCGAATTCATATAATATCATCAGAATTGGCGAATTCATCATACAGAAACATACACAATATCAGTTTCAACTTACTCCAACAATTTTGCAGACAAATATGTGAGGTGTTCCACAGAATTACAAATGCCAAACAACTACAAGTACAGATATGACCTAGAATACAGTTGTTGCAGTAATGGGAATGATACGAAAACACACAATTGGAGGGAATCAGTTGCTCAATTTCAATACAAATGCCACTAATTATACATACACAAGTATACCTACGAGTAAATAGAATAATAACTGGAATGACACGAAATCGAACTCGCACAAAGTGAATCAGTAGTTCAATGCATAATCACCACTAATTACAAAAGCGAATCATAATTGTACATTTGTCAGTAATCCAATTTCAACATAATCACCACTGATTACAATTGCAATTCATAATTATACATTCATAAATATATACATACAAGTATAGATATTACCTGTTTGATGTCTCCAAGTAACGGAGGTGCCAGTACGAAGCACAGCATCTCTCTCTCAAATTCATCAGTGGTAGAGACTCTTAAAAGTTAAAACACATACAATCTCTCCCCCTCTCTCAAACAATGGATCCGCTGCACTTAAAATTACCTTTACAAGACACAGGTGCACCACTGAATTCATATAATATCATCAGACTTGGCGAACACGAAAACATACACAATATTAGTTTCAAATTGCTCCAACAATATTGCACACACATGTGTCAACCTAAGCATATAAAGCTAGATAATAATGACTACAAACGAAAACACACAAGCGAAGTGAATCAGTTGCTCAAATTCAATAAATTCACACGGGATTACAAATGCGAACAACTACAAGTACAGATATGACCTAGAATTCCGATGTTGCAATAATGACTGGAATGATACGCAAACGCACAAATTGAGCGATTCAGTCGCTCGATTTCAGTACAAATACATACACCAAGTATAGAGATGACACATAAATTCGCAAATTGCAATTCAGGAATATACAAACAATAAATCACCAGTGGTTACAATAAAAATGTTTCAAGAGGTTATCAGCTAATTCTATTGATTCGTGGGAAGTCAAAAATTGAGATAGTAAAAGGGTTGGAATAGACGAATGGTTCTTTTGTCACTGTACATACGATTCCAATAGAAAAATCCGATATCTAATGGAAATGGATTATGGATTTTAGGATAGGATGATATATATGAAAAAATGATCGAAATAACAATTCTGGAACCTGTATTTCATGTATATCACCACCAACAAGATCTCAATTTAGATAGTCATGATTATCGAAATAAATCCATGTCAAGTCATGAATCATGTATTTTTAATATTATCTTTTATATTTAATATTTTAAAATTTTATTCATACTAGCCTAAAACCCGTGCGATGCACGGATTTTTTAATATTATAAAAAAAATTCATCAATTTAAATTAATTTGATAATAAATATATAAATGTTATCAGTGATATTTCTAGAAAAGGAGGGATTTTAGTTTGAAAATATAGAAAAGAAGATAGGTTTTAGTTGAAAAGGGTGGTTGACTAATTATTAGTAATTATAAATTTATTACTTCATTTTATTAAATAGAATGCACGTGAAATGATTAGAAAAAGATAGGATTTAGTTAGAGAAAATAAAAAGGTAACATGTTCTAGGTGAAAAAGGTAATTGATTAGTTTATAGTAATTATAATTTAATTATGTTATTTTTCTAAATAAAATTGCTCATAATTTTTAGAAAATGAAAAATTAAAGTTACCCGTTATTTTTTTAAAAAAAAAGGGAATTTAATTAGAAAAAATAAAAAAGATGATAAATTTTAGTTGAAAAGGTAATCGGTTAATTATTAGTATTATAATACAATTATTTATTTTTATTTAATAGAAACACTCGTGATATAATTGGGAAAAAGGAGGTTTATGTAATGTGTTTTGGCTGAAAAAGGTAACCGTACATGATATAATTGGAAAAAGAAAGATTTTAGTTAGAGAAAAGGTGACGTGTTTTGACTGAAAAAGGTAATTGATTAGTTAATAGTATTTATAATATAATTATGTTATTTTATTAAATAAAATTGTTCGTAGTGTTTTTAAAATGGAGAAATTTTAGTTAGATAAAATGTAAAAGATATTCTAATTTACTTGAAAAAGAAAATTATTTAATTATTAAAAAATAGAAAATGTAATATGTTTAACCTGAAAAAGGAAATTGATTCATAAAGGAGAAATTTTAGTTAGATAAAATATAAAAGATATTGTATTTTACCTGAAAAAGGAAATTATTTAGTTCTTAAAAAAATAGAAAAGATAATATGTTTAAACTTAAAAAGGAAATTGTTTATTAGTAGATATGTAATTGAAAAATAGAAAAGGTAATATGTTTAACCTGAAAAAGGAAATTGATTGATAAAAGAGAAATTTTAGTTGGATAAAATATAAAAGAAATTGATTGATTGAAAAGGTAATATGTTTAACCTGAAAAAGGTAATCGATTAATTACCATTAATTTTATTATCTTAATCGAGTAATTATCATTAATTATAACGTTATTAATTGGAAAGAAAATATTAATGATGGAAAGATATGATACGATTGATGTTTTTAGGTGTTTATAAAAGATATTATCTCGACTAATTACCATTAATTATATTATATTATTATTTATTTTAGGTGTATTTATGTTTCTTTGTAATGAAGGGTATATAAGTAAATTCATTAAGTACCAAAAAACAGGTACCAAAACTTTCAATGTTTCGGAATTTATATAATAGTATTACCATTAATTTTATTATATTAATTTGAAAAAGGCAATCGACTAATTACCATTAATTTTATTATCTTAATCGAGTAATTATCATTAATTATAACGTATTTTAATTGGAAAAAAAATATTAATGATGGAAAGATATGATACGATTGGTATTTTTAGGTGTTTATAAAAGATATTATCTCGACTAATTACCATTAATTATATTATATTATTATTTATTTTAGGTGTATTTATGTTTCTTTATAATGAAGGGTATATAAGTAAATTCACTAAGTACCAAAAAACTGGTACCAAAACTTTCAATGTTTCGGAATTTATATAATAGTATAGATTTTCTTCGGGTTAAATAATTTTCATTTGGGGTTTAACGTATTTCATTTGGGGTTCAATGGATTTCATTCATATTTTTTAAAAAGTCAAATGTCTTATATAATGGACCGGAGGGAGTACTAAGGATTTGGGTTGCGTGTGTATTATAAAATTTTCACTGAAAAATAAATCTTGGGTTACACCCTTATACACTACTAAAACACTACCTACGTTATAGGATTGGTATATTACTCTATAATTATATTTTTCAATTTTTTTCTTAAAACGGGTCTCACCAGGGGCACTTTTTAATACTAGTAATGTTTTAGTAGTGCATAAGGATGTAGCCCAAGATTTGATTCGCGTGAACCGCCCAGCCCGGCACGCCAGCCTGGCTTGCACAAATGAGCTGTATGCAAAAACCAAATGCGTTGTCTAATTTTAAAAAAAAAAAAAAAACTAAAGAATACGCATGTGTGCAGTGCATATATGGAGGTGCGCATTGTTGATTTGTGTGTGCTGCATATGGGAATATCATTGTTACAAAGTACACGCATATTTGAGTTGCGCATGTGAAGTTCGCATTCTAGAAATGTGTGGTCTTCTGGTTAATTTGGATAGCTTTCCTGTATATTGTTATTTTGGGCATTGCTGTCTAAAAAATGTTATTGAGGGCTTTCACCCGATATATATACGATCCGATTAAATATTATATTATATTATATTTTTATATTACATATAATGTATTACATATATATTTAAAAAAATATTTTCTAAATTCTAACAAATGTTATGTGACTTCATTTTAATTGTTTATAATTTTTCATTTCGGCTTTTCCTGATTATTTTATAAAACATCATTGTTTTTATCAAATATTATTTTAGAAAATTTTAAATTTGTATTTGTTTTTAAACTTGAAATATTATGTTAGAGTTTTCATTTTAAACTTTAGACATGTTAAACATCTATATTGTTTTTATTTTGAGAAGTTGTATAATTATTTAGTATTGAATAAATTTATAATTTAAGATAATTTAAATAAAAAAATGCATCGGATACCCGATCCGACGGATCTAGATATTATAAAAAAATTGACACTATCCAATCCAAATCCGAATGTGTTAAAATAATGGATAAAATCTGACACTTTCCGATCCAAATCCAAATATGTTAAAATAAGTGAATATGAATAAAGGCCGATTTGATTTGAATCCAATCTATAAACAAGCCTAGTGTCACAGGGTCGAGTTCTTCACCAAAACTTGAACCTGTGCGGCCTGCCCTTATGCCCGAACGCACCAAGAACAGTCAGCCCAAAACGGAGGTTGTCACCCAGCAACCTTAATACTACGCAGCGGAATCACAAATACCAATGATGGCTTAGTGTGTGCAGTGTATAAAAGTAAATGAACACACTTGTTTACAGGCAAAACGCCCAACCTTCTATTGCTCAACTCAATACAAAGGAACCTTACAACTGGAAGCACTCACTTGGCTTCACCAAAATACATACAAAAGCACTCACTTGGCTTTCTCTCATAATACAAATATGTGACTCACTTGCACATATCTGAACACTCTCTCTCTCTGCCTATACAATGCTATAGAATACATGTATTTATGCTAATCTACAGCCAGGCATGTTTTTCTTCCATCATGGGCAGTTACCAGCAGTTACTCCCACCCATAGCAGTTACAAGGACACCTGTCAGCCAGCCAACCAGTTGTGCAAACCCTTGGGCAGTTACCAACAACTCCAATAACCCACAATAATATATATAACACATATATATCACCCCAACAGTTAGCCACGTTTTTGTTGTCTCGACCATGCCACCTGTAATGCCCACAATCACATTTTCCCCACATGTGACCAGCAAATGACCCAAACCTTTGGGCTTCATGTTTGGGCTGCCCAGCCAGTCATGTCTTCAGCCCAATGCCAATGTCAAGCCATCAACCAGCTCCAGCAACTAAACACAATATTAGCCCACCATCAAGCCATCAACTAAGCCCACATTAACCACAGCGTCGGCACCAACCATCGATGCCTGGTCTTGGCGGCCTTGGGGATCAGCCACCGCCAAGCCAAAAACCAACCAGCAACCAAGAGGTCTTACAAACCCACCCACACCATTTGAGCCTGATGTCCTCATCAGCTTGTTTGCTACTTCAGTAGTCCCACTTCACCTCGCAAAACCAACAATCAAAAACCATACCGTTTATTCCCAGCAATGTCGCCCAAGTACACCAGCTTGGCGACAAGTACAGGCTCTAGGCCGCCTGCTAGCCTTGCTACCCATCAGTTCCCAACAATGTCCCCAACAGATGGAGACTCCGACCTGCAACCATGGATTTCTGACTTGCCTTTCACTCCAGGCTCAAGATCACACATCACATCGCCAATTAACACCCTAGTTGCACTTAACCTCGACTTCTCTATTTTCTTTTCCAAAGACATTGAAGCTGCCTTCACAAAGCAACATTCCTCATTTCCCATCAACATACCACCAACATGCGGCATTATCATACAATTGGCATCTTTTAAAAAGTCCATACCAAGAATGCAATCAATATCATCTAAAGGTATAACACTGAACAAGTATTTACCTTGCCATGCTCCAACTTTCAAGCTCACATCTGAAGTGCCCCGAATCTGTTGTGCATCCATGTTTGCAGCTTTGTATTTCAAATTACTAGGCTTCATCTTCAACCCCAGTAACTCGACACACCTTTCTGCAACAATACAATTTGTGGCCCCAGTATCAACCATCGCCATCATCTCATGCCCATTCATCTGAACGTTCACATACATAAGCCCATCACTAGGCACTGACTTTCCCATCCTTAAAGTCACTAAACGTATAGGACTAACCCTCGCAGCTACATCCTCAGTTTCAACATCATTCTCTTTGTCCACGGTTATCGCATTAAGCTTCTCCCTCATCGGATACGCTCTCATCAAATGTGGTCCTCCACAAATATAGCATCCCTTTTCTTTCAAACTTTGGGACTGCCCAACACTCTTGGTGTCACCCGCACCATTTTTCTTGTCAAATTTCTTGTCTCTGCCCTCAACCTTGTTGTTCCTTCCATTGCCCTTTCCTTTATCAGCATCACTAGAACCAGCGTTTTTGAAGTCCACAAGACTATCAGCGGCTGCAATTGCAGTAGGCAGGTCCTTAACCGCTTGCCTCCTCAACTCTGCCTGCGCCCAAGGTTTTAGCCTAGCCAAGAAATTATACAACTTATCCTCATCAGACATATTCTTAATGTCTAGCAACAATGAACTGAATTCTTTCACATAGTCCCTCACAGAATCTTTTTGCTTCAAATTCCGTAGACTATCTCTAGCAAGCCAAGAAGAATTAAGGGGTAAAAACTGCTCCTTCAATTCCTTCTTTAACGCCTCAATCGTGGTTATCTCTGGCCTGTCCGCGCTAGCATCACCATCTGTTCGCGTACGCCACCACAATTTAGCATCACCAACCAAGTACATACTTGTGATTGAAACTTGCTCAACTTCCTCAATATGAGCAGCCTTGAAATATTGCTCCATATCCCACAGAAAATTCTCCAAATCCTTGGCAACTCTTGCCCCATCATAAGACTTGGGTTCTGGAATTTTCAACTTCGAGTGGCTCTCTCTACCACCAATCGAACCAGCAACTGCGGCTCGCTTAACCAACACCAATTCATCACTCAACTCCTGAATTTTGGCATCATACCCTTCTTTCATAACCCTCATAAGATCATGAACCGTCGTCTTGAACTCATCCAGGCCCTCCCTCAGAACCTGCACTTGATTCGCTACCGAAATCTCATCTGTTGACAAAGGCACACCCAGAAACTCTTCTAGCCTTAGCAACCTTTCTGCAGTCGAACTACCAGCCACCATTCTCGCAACACTGCTCTGATACCAGTTGTCACAGGGTCGAGTTCTTCACCAAAACTTGAACCTGTGCGGCCTGCCCTTATGCCCGAACGCACCAAGAACAGTCAGCCCAAAACGGAGGTTGTCACCCAGCAACCTTAATACTACGCAGCGGAATCACAAATACCAATGATGGCTTAGTGTGTGTAGTGTATAAAAGTAAATGAACACACTTGTTTACAGGCAAAACGCCCAACCTTCTATTGCTCAACTCAATACAAAGGAACCTTACAACTGGAAGCACTCACTTGGCTTCACCAAAATACATACAAAAGAACTCACTTGGCTTTCTCTCAGAATACAAATATGTGACTCACTTGCACATATCTGAACACTCTCTCTGTGCCTATACAATGCTATAGAATACATGTATTTATGCTAATCTACAGCCAGCCATGTTTTTCTTCCATCATGGGCAGTTACCAGCAGTTACTCCCACCCATAGCAGTTACAAGGACACCTGTCAGCCAGCCAACCAGTTGTGCAAACCCTTGGGCAGTTACCAACAACTCCAATAACCCACAATAATATATATAACACATATATATATCACCCCAACAGTTAGCCACATTTTTGTTGTCTCAGCCATGCCACCTGTAATGCCCACAATCACATTTTCCCAACATGTGCCCAACAAATGACCCAAACCTTTGGGCTTCATGTTTGGGCTGCCCAGCCAGTCATGTCTTCAGCCCAATGCCAATGTCAAGCCATCAACCAGCTCCAGCAACTAAACACAATATTAGCCCACCATCAAGCCATCAACTAAGCCCACATTAACTACAGCGTCGGCACCAACCATCGATGCCTGGTCTTGGCGGCCTTGGGGATCAGCCACCGCCAAGCCAAAAACCAACCAGTAACCAAGAGGTCTTACACCTAGCCTCTATCATGTGCCTATGGTATTTATATTTAAAGCTTATTATTGTTTGTAACCCATATTCTCGAAATAAACACATTTAACTATTCAATTTATTTATTTTTTTATAGTCTACCTTCTTTACTTCAGCTTCACTTTTCGGTTTGCAACCCCAAAACATGACTTCATCAAAATGATTTCGTTAATGTTAAATGTTAGGGATTTTTTTAATCATTTTATTAATATATATTCATTTAACAGGGATCATTTAATCATTTTATTAATATATATTTATTTATCGTAAAATATATTAGTTGACTTTACATAAAAACATTATAATTTAATTCTATATTAAAAAATATATCCTTTTTATTTAGCAACATTTCTACATAGTTTAATTTAATTGAATAAAGAGATCATGTAATTGTAAATTTTTTTTAAGAAAGAATATTATGTAAACGAAATATTCGATTGAGAAAAAGATCTATATGCTCAATTTTTATTATACCATGGCCCAATATGCCAGTTGGCGCTAATGTGATCCAAAATACTCGTCCAACATGCTAGATACAGTGGTGTGTATGCATAAAATATAAATTTATATTATACTTTACCAACAACACATACGTATATACTACTCTTCTCTAATCTTGTTTGCTCTCAAATCTTTTCCATGCTAGTTCTTGTAATTGTTGATCTTTTCTGACCAACACTGCCAACTAGTTTGTGTATCCTAGTTGACCTCGCCCTGTTATCTTAATTGTAAAACATACTAATACATACAAATTAGGGTTTAATTTGGGTCTTCGGTTACATGTTTAATGGGTATTACTTTTAAAATCTTGTTGTCATGTAAAGTTGTATCCAAACACTAAGTTTATGTTTGATGAAGAAAATCTTGGCAGGTTGATTCAGGAGTGGTAGCGTGTCCCCATGATACGCCATTCCTTAAGGCGTGTTTCTCACTAAGCTGTTGTGTGGAGCACACCTTCTGTCGGGGTTTGGAACAAATATGGAACCTTACAGCTAAAACTCCGTATACATTAGCGTGTCTTCGGGATACGTGGGTATATGAGGCGTAACTTGGTGATACAATGTTACCTGCAGCCACTACGCCATAGATGGCCTTCGGCAACACTTCAAAACTGTTGTCGTAGCAACAAAAATATCTACGGCAACACTTTTCGGGTGTTAGCTTTTTCGATGTTGACGTAGGGTCAACTGCAACACTTTTACACCTACAGCAACATGATAAAAGGTGTTGTCGTAGGATACACATTTGCTGTAAATGGCCACTAACACGTGGCAGGACCCACTGACACGTGGCTGGACCCCACTACCACGTGGTTGGACCCCACTGACACGTGGCAGGGCCCACTAACAGGTGGGGCCCACTGACATGGGGCCCATTGACAGGTGGCAACACCTTGTCATAGCTATTGCAACACCTTGTCTTAGCTATTGCAACACCAAATTAACCTATTACAACATTTTATGAACATATGGCAACGCTTTGTTATAGCTACTGCAACACCTTTGTAATGGAAAATTAAGAATACATTTTTGATAAATACAATTTTCAGTACAACACACTTCATACTAAAAATTAAAACATGTTTTTCCATTTCACAACCATCAACTCCAAAATAAAACATAAGAATTTAGTACAAAACAAAATAGACATCAACTTCCCATTGAAGCAACCACATTGCAAAGGAATAGTATAGTTTTTCTTTTCTTTTCTCTTCTTTCTTGAGTTTTCTAATCTTTTTCGTTTTTCTGCTGCCCATTTGAAATCCATGTGCACCTGAGAAAATGTTTGAAAATTAACTTTAAGTACAGAGATCCATATATCCTAGCATTTGTTCTAAAAAGATTTCTTATTGTTTAAATGATAATTTACATAAATAAGACATTTTCAATTTTAAAGAGGATAAGTATCATCATTTACAATACTACTCTACTACTCATTCATTAGTCTTGAGCATGTTTATAAAAGGAGAATCTATCCCTGGTAGATGCAACCTCCCAACTGGAAATTTTTCTTTGGAACAAGATTAACATAGAAATTTGCGACGAAGTTGCAGTAACAAGAGAAAAATGTGTACAAGATCAGTTATGATAACGAACCTGATTTAGAAGCTTCAAGAGGCATGAGAGTCATGATAAGTGCTGAAAATGAGACAATAACTGCACATAATACTTCCAGACATTGTATCAACCACTCATTTGCTAAAAAATTATGGAAATATGGATTTGATTTTGCATCAATATAAGATGAAAGTTATCTGAATTAAATCGATCTTCTTCTTCACATGCTTTGGTATTCACTGCACCAGCAATGGACTCGGTAAGATGGCTTTCAACTGAAGACTCTGTTATGCCATCAATACGCATCAACTCATTAGCAGATCCAGGTAGAATTTCTGCTTGTTCAAAAACTAAACCATAATTAATTCTAAATGTAGAAACACTGAGTAAGGGATATTCACATTTATTAGCGACATTATAAAATTACCTGTAAAATTTTGGTAATGTAAACTGTAGGAATGATGAGAAATAAAATAGGCCAGGTAAGTACATACAATATTCCAAAGCTGAGATACGTGTTCATTGTTGTTCTAAGCGCCATAGAAAATTTCATTGCCATAGAAAATTCTTTAGAATCAATCCCTGGTTTTTCTGGATTATATAACCCTACAAATTCAAACAAGAAGAAATTAAATTAGTTAACTTGTTAAAAACCAATGAAGCTTCCAAAAATTTATCTACTTTATCTGTTCATAAGGTAAAGAACATTATATGATAAAAAACTAATTGATCTTGTACATCGAATACAAGTATTATAATGTTAACAGTCTTACTGTGTACAGCTGCATGTATGCTGGAGTAAACCTGATGCCCTTCGTTAAGATTGCAGTAGGTACGAGTAGTGTAAAAGAAATTATTGAAATGATCGAGACGAGATTGATGTTGTCCAGACCAAACCTGATAAACATTGATGATTAAAATTTCATGTAAATATAATGATGTGATTGTGCATATCATCCGAATTTATGCTCATT
The DNA here is from genome assembly GCA_036435485.1 of Saposhnikovia divaricata. Lineage (NCBI taxonomy): Eukaryota > Viridiplantae > Streptophyta > Magnoliopsida > Apiales > Apiaceae > Saposhnikovia > Saposhnikovia divaricata. The sequence continues at coordinate 241,336,922 of CM071594.1, read as the reverse complement.
TTTTAGATTTTAAATGTTAGGAGTCAACTTTATCTTGCTACTTTTCAAATTCAGCCTATTTTGTGCCTATGTAGTGATGAGTTGCTTATTTAATTGTATAAAAATATTTCACGAAAACTAGTAGTTTCTAAACAAAGATTTCTGTAATCCAGTTCTACTAAAAATAGCCTAAAAGAATAGGCTCTAAAAGTTGGACAATGCTGCGAAGAATCTCAAATCTTTGATTAAATAATTGACATAATTTAACAATCGCAACTTTATAGTAGTACAGTCGTCAAGATGAATATCTTGTTAGTTACTCAGAAAAATGGTTACACATAAAATAGTGAAGACACTATATATCACCAATTTAGTGCAGCTACATAGTTGTTTGTACCTTTGTAGTAGTATGATTTTCTGGAGAAAAGTTCAGCAAGAGAGAAACAGAGCTTGACAGGCTGATAACAATTGGTTACCCAGCCGATGCCTCTTAATTCAGATGTTTAAACAGAATTGACAGAATTATGGTCAGCCGTCCAGACGGCCACGGAATCAACTTTCTGGCAATACAAGATGGTCAAGTCCTTCCACTAGCTTTGCAGATTGGATCACATCACCACTCTTGATCTCAGAAAGAATGTCTTTTCCAGTAATTGTATAGGTGCATAAAAAAATAATTACCTAAACCACAATTGAGTACCTCTTAATTAGTTCAGAAAGTATTTGCAAAGGAGGAATTACAGCCATATCTGAAATCCAACCGACCCTTAATGAAGCACCAGCTCCAGCAAGATCTCTTAATGAAGCACCAGTTCCACCAAGATCACATTTTCTTCCACATCGGTGCCACCCAAGTTCCTGTATTATAAATAACGAAAGCATGTGATTTTCTCAGTCCTGTCATTTGTTTATTACTATTGCTATCCATCATGTTTTATGATGCCTGTTGGACACCGCAATACCTCTCTAAAATACTAATTTTGATCAAGTATATAATATGTAAGGAATAACAACGGAATCAATCAAGATCTCTGGAAATTAAGCCACTATAATACTATATTGTAGTTACTGCCACCAGTGTCGACTAACTCGTCAGTTGAAGCATAAAGATGAATAAAGAAATATTTCAAGTGGGATAAGTTACCAGGAAGAATTGCATTCTGTTTTGTCCACCTAGCTGAAGGTCAGGTTTTAACATAGTCCATTCCACTACGCTTCCTTTTATTAGAATTCGAAAAGAAGCATCTCGAGAATTCTTATGGACCTAGGCAAGTACTATAGATCGGCAAAATTGTTGCTTATGTCCATCTTCACAATAGTAGCAGCAAAACATAAGCTCTCCGGCACGGAGCCTACCTCATTAAAACTAATATCAAGCTCTTTCAAGTTTTCTAAAGATGCCATATAATTACAATATCAGTATACCAAACATATAATTACAATATCAGTATACCAAACATCTAAGGATGGTCAGGTCTGAGGAAGAACTATGGAAAATATAGGTCAAGTAATTCAAAACACGAGAAATTACCAAATCATTAGAAATTACCAAATCAATTGGTTGCAAAGAACTTTTCGAAAAGAGTCGGTGGCTTCTTACAGTACTTGAGAGTTGTAAGAGCTCCGAAGTGTCTCGAAATGGGTTCTTTTCATCAGGTTATTTGAAAAATCCACTGAAACTGGATTATACCTCAAATCCAAGGCCCAAATCTACTGTAATCCAAAGCTCAAAATCCGAAGTCCTAAAATTGAAAAGAAATTATAATCAGTTGAAGCCCTAATTAACTAAAGAAATCAAATCAATTAAACTCAAAACGAAGAACCCCTAATTTGAAAAACCCTAATTTGAAAAAGTTCCAATTTGAAGAAACCAAACCCTCAAACCGTAGCCATATTCAATAGAGAATCCTAATTTGAACCAAACATGTATTAATTGAAGAAAAATAAAGAAGAATGAGTGTGAGAGAGAGTTTAACGAGAGAGTTGAGAAAGAGAGATAGAGTTGCGAGAGAGAGAAATGAGAGACTGAAATTTGGGTCGCCCTAATTTTGTTTAAGGCACTGAGTTTTCACACAAGCGCGTTATTTTGGCCGCCTTAACTTTCACCGGGAGCTGTGCTTTATTTACAATTTTATTTTTTTTAAAGAATTTTTCTAATATTTCAATTTCAGATTATTCAAAAAAATCATCATTTTCATTCTTATTAATGTTTTTGATATAAGAAATAATTTAATTTCACAATTTTTTAATTGTTTTATGTAAAGTATTATTTATAGTGTGAATTATTTTATATATATATATATATATATATATATACAATTTCTTAATTAAAAACTGTAAAAGTTTTAAATTTATCAATTTTAAAGTTATTGAAAAATACATTACTTTCAAAAAAAATACCATTCACTCCAATTCATATTCCAAAAAAATTAATAAATTATTTTTTAAGAATTTTTATCACTTTCATGTAAAATGATTCTTTAATTTATATTTTAGTTAATCATATACATTATAAAACATCTACGACAACACTAATCATGTCTACGCTAACAAAAATACTCGGTGTTGTAATAGGTAAGAATGAAAATAGCTACGACATCACTTTTTCAGATGGCAACACCATGCAAAAATGTTGTGTAAAATCACCTATGGCGTAGTGAGCGTGACTGGTGGGCATTTAAGGCCGGACTCTCAGCCTACTGGCATTTTGGTAACCATGATTTAAAATTTAGTTATTTAGGGCCCTTACTATGTGAATTAAATGCCCGCCAATCATGCACATATCACCAAGTTACGTCTCATACACCCACGTATCCCTCCCGAAAACATGTTAATTTATATGAAGTTTGTTAGTCACAGAGACATGCATGTACACATATAATAACAAGCCTAAGTATGTGTAATGCTATGCATTACCTACATGACCTCTGAACTGAGGGAACCTCTAGTTGTAGAGTTTCTTTTTGTTCTGTACTTGTAATAGGCATCAAATTCTAGTTGTGTTACTGTACTTATAAAGTCAAGAATAATGCTTGAAAGAAGTTCCAAGGTTCATGCCTCAAGCAAGGAGATAAAGACTGCCAAATAATCACAGTTGGGATTTGAAGAAATGAAGAATTTGCCTAAGTACCAATTCGAGAAGTACATTTGTCTATTCGAGAAGTCTAGCATTCGAGAAGTCAGAGATTCGATATCTCAGAAGACACTATTCGATATCTCTGAATACACTGTTCGATATCTCATTCGATAACTCAGAGATTCGATATGTCTATTACTCTATTCGAGAACTCATGGAGTCAACAAGTCAAAGCATCATTCGAGTTCTCTAAGAGTCAACAAGTCAATGCTCTATTCGATATCTCAAGGACTAAAGAAGCTATTCGACATCTCAGGGATTCGATAAGTCAAAAGCACTATTCGACAACTCAAAGGATTCCTGGAGATAAGGCTATTCGAGAAGTGACTCAATATGTCAAGATTGTACTATTCGAGAACTCAGAGTTATCGAATGCTAGTTCTCGAATTAGTCACTTAGACACTTCTCGAATGGATCCTTGGAGACAAAGCTACTGGAGAATTGTACAAGTCAGAAACCTGCATCAAGCTAAAGCACTTTATGGACCACAATATGTAATGTACTTTGGAAAAGCCTACAAAGAAGCTTAGAGAGATGTACAAGAGACAAAGAGCTAAAGAAGTGGATCTGAACAGAGTCTTGCAAAGTCAAACCTATAGCCGTTTGGATGCTTACTCAAAAAGGATAGACACACTAGAAAGTAAAGTTGTTTAGCTACCTTATTTGTAGTAAGTAGGTTGTATTCATGCTCTATAAGGATACAACTTCACTTCCTTAGAAGTTAAGTTTTTCATACACAAAAGAAAACATCTCTCTGAGAAAAACGAAGTTGAGAATACTAATATTTGTATTCATAGATTGTAGCAAAACCTTTATCTAATAAAATATTAGATTAAAGTGATATTGTGTCTTGTGTTGTTCTTAATCCGCATTTACAAATCTACACACACAAACACATATTGTGCTACACTGATTCAAAAACAAAGAATAGTTCAAGAATCCATTCACCCCCCCTCTGTATTCTTTAGTCGTATTCAATACTCAACAAGTGGTATCAGAGCAGGCTGTTTATTCAAAAACAGAAAACGATCATGAATACACCAAAGACTATAGGAACGGTGAAGGTCCCTAAGTTTGATAAATAGAACTACAACCTCTGGAAGATCAAGATGCAGTTGTTCATCAAAGCTGCTAATCCTCTATATCCTGAGATACTCAAGAATGGTCCCTTTGTTCCACAATAAGAGATTCTTGAAAAGACTGTTGGAACTATAACCTTTCCAAGATCTTATGTGCCTAAAGAACCATCCAAATGGACGGATACAGAAAAGGAGATGGTTGCTCTCGACAGTCATCTCATGTTATTAATCATAGATTCTATGGAACTATCAATGTTTGCTAACATAGCCTCTTGCAAAACAGCAAAGGAGATGTGGGATCATATTGAGGTGTTATGTGAAGGAACAGAAGAAGTTAGAGAAAACAAGAAACAAATATGGGTCACACAGTATGAAGCTTTCATGGCTCAGTCCAAGGAAAGCATTACTGACATGTTTGAAAGGTTTCACAAGCTGGTGACTGAGCTACAGATGAATGGGAAGGTATACAGCACCAAGGAGCTGAATATGAAATTTCTACTGTCTTCTCCAAACCATCTAGAGCAAAGGGTCATTTCTCTAAGAGAAAGAGATTTGAACAAAGTCACATATGATGTGCTCTATGGGGTTTTAAAAACTCATGAGCTTGAATTGCTTCAGAAGAGGGCTATCCAAGCCAACCAAGGCAGAATGGTAAACACATCATGTGCCTTGATTGTCAACAAATCTATTCAAGACCTAGAAGCATCTACAAGTCAGCTGAGGATAGCAGAGATAGTAGATGATGAAGAAAATGAAGGTGAAGTGACTGAACCTGTTGAGGAGAAGGAAGAAGAAGAGTTCTATACTCTTGAAGAGCTAGATGGCATGGAAAACACTTCATATGCTTTCATGGCCAGAAAGTTTCCAAACATCAGATTCAAGAGGAACCAACCCTTCAAACCTCGACCCCAAAATCATTCATTCAACAAGAGTAAGGCACCTGTGAAAGCAAACAAGAATAAATTCAAAACCAGCCATGTGGATAGGTCATCTGTAAGGTGTTATAGATGCAATGACCTAGGACATTTTGCCAGTGAATGCAAGAAGCCTAAAAACAAGGATAAGGAGTTTCTAGAGCTTGAAGCTAAGTATGAGGCCCTTCTGAAAAAGAAAACACAAGGTAAGGCCTACATAGCTGAAGGGAAGTGCTGGGATGACTCTGATAGTGATGGAGAGGAGCAAGAATTCTGCAACTATGCCTTGATGGCTGATTCCAAGGATGAACAATCTCCATCTGACTCTCAGGTACCATCTCTCACTACCATAGATATGTCTGTTTCTGAATATAAATGCATGGTTGAACAACTATCTGTTGAAATGTTTAATATTCATACTAGTATGACTGCTGCTAATGAAGAGATTGTTAAACTGTCTGCTAAAAATGAATTGTTAAACAAAAAGAATGAGGAACTTGAGCTAACTACTATGCAAGTAGAAAACCTTAGGAAAGAAGTTGAATATCTGCAGAATAAGGTTCTATGTGCTAGTCAAATTGAAAAGGCTCTTAGGGATGAACTAGCTGAAAATGAATTAAATAAAAACTCCTCTAGTCTACTGCAGTCCTACCATGAGAAAAATCAAGCTAAACCCAAGGCTGCCATTGGACTTGACTATTGCACTCTTAAACAGAGGAAAGGATATGCTGTTATTGAAGATGACATAGTTGTTCAGGATGAAGTGCCTCACATTTTGAAAAAGACTGAGTCTCCAATTTTTAAAGAACCAACATTTGAAATTGATGAGGATGCCTTACTCATTAAGCAAATGTTGAATGATGAGGATGAGGCACAGTTTAGTGAACAACCAGCATCCTCTAAGAGTGAGAGTGTCAAGTCAAAAACCAAGGAGCCAGTAGGTGGTAAGTCTAGACCTGAGAAGTTTGTTAAGTTTGTATCAGCTGGGAAAAATGAATCTGAGAAGAAAGTGGCTAAGAAGAAACAGAATAGAAATGGCAAACTAGGGATTAACAAAGATAATAATTATGCTTATATGCCTAATGCCCCTAGGAAAACTTGTCAAAATTGTTTCAGTACCAATCATTTAACTCATGCATGCAAGAAACCTGTTGGTAGTGTGCCCAAACCTTTCTATGACTGTTCTGTGCCTTTAAGACATAGAGATGCTCCATTCTATGATAAATTTGATTGTATGCCATGCAATATGAATGTCATGACTAATTGTTTCAATCTGAGAAGGCAATTCATTTATGGTTGTATCAGTCACAACTCTCACACACACTACACAAGGTCAAAGTCTTCAAGTCCTCCTAGAGCTAGGAAGGTACCTCTGTCACCTAAGCCTGAAACCTCAGGTTCTAAGACTTCTAACAGTGACAAGAAGACTAACACAAGAAAGTTGATAAGCATGTTGTTTATGATAAAACTGTTTCTAAGCCAAATGGACCCAAACTTAGTTGGGTACCAAAGAAGAAGTAATTCCTTTGTGTTTGCAGGGCAAAGAAAGTGGAAAGAAGGTCATGTGGATTTTGGACAGTGGATGCTCAAATCACAAGACTGGTGATATAGCCCTGCTATCACAATATGAGGAGAAGGCTGGCCCAATGGTTGCTTTTGGAGATGACAGCATGGGTAACACATTGGGATATGGCAAGTTGAAAGTTGGTAATGTCATCATTGAAGATGTAGCACTAGTCAAGGGTCTCAAGCATAATCTACTATGTGTTGGTCAGTTTACTGATAGAGGATTCAAGGTGAATTTTGACAAAGATGAATGTTTGATCACCCACAAGAAGACTGGTGATTTTGCTCTATCTGGAGTAAGGAAAGGAAGCCTGTTTGTAGCCAATATGGACTCTGCAAACAAGGATAAAGTTTGTTGCTTCTACTCAAAAACATCAAATGAAGATTTTTGGCTGTGGCACAAGAAGTTATCACAACTGAACTTCAAGGCCATTAATTCTCTAGTCAAAAGAGAGTTAGTAAGAGGCATGCCCACATTTGAATTCTGTCAAGAAGGATTGTGTGAGGCTTGTCAAAAAGGAAAGATGTAAAGGTCAAGCCACAAGTCAAAGACAGTGACATCAATCACCAAGCCCCTGCAATTAATTCATATGGATTTATTTGGGCCTGTCAATATTATGTCACTCTCAAAAAAGAAGTATGCCCTAGTGATGGTTGATGACTACACAAGGTATACATGGGTGGAATTTCTAGCATCAAAGGATGAGGCTCCACAAGTAATCATTGAGCACATAAAGAAAGTTGATAAGGAAGCAAAATCCAACAATGCAAGTGTTATTGCATTGAGAAGTGATAATGGAACAGAGTTCAGAAATGCCTTACTTGAAGCATTTTGCAAAGAGAATGGCATTTCTCAACAGTTCTCAGCTCCAAGGACTCCACAACAAAATGGAGTAGTTGAGAGAAAGAACAGAACTCTAATTGAGGCTACTAGAACAATGTTGCTTAATATAAAGATGCCTACATGTTTTTGGGCTGAGGCTATGAGCACTGCATGCTACATCCAGAACAGAACCCTCATCAACAAAAACACTGGAAAGATACCTTACAATTTGATGACTGGAAAGAAGCCTACTCTAAAGTATGTTCATACTTTTGGAAGCAAATGCTTTGTGTTGAAAGACAATTCAGAATATGTTGGGAAGTTTGATGCAAAGGCATTTGAAGGAATCTTTCTTGGCTATTCTATGGAGAGAATTGCATACAAAGTCTATTTCATCAGTCAAAAGAAAGTTATGGAAAGCACAGATGTGACATTTGATGACAACAAACTACCTGGATTAGAAGAAGCCAATGATGAAGATAGAGATCCATTAAAGTTTGATAATCTAGATGATTCTGATGAAGAGATTGAAACTGAAGTTGAAACTCTAGTTCAACAAACTCAAGTGAATGATGAAGCAAGAGAAGAATCTAATCCAACCAATAGTGAAGATACTGGCATCCAAGACACACCTGTGAGTAGTAGCAACTTCACAGGGGGAGGAAATGAAAATGATCATGTCTTGAATGATGAAGCAACATCAAGGTTGAGAAATCAAACTGAGCACTCAAGGAAATGGGATAGGTCACACACTACAGAGCAAATTATTGGAGATCCAAATGTAGGAGTGAGAACTAGGAGAGCAACTCAAAATGAGTGTCTCTATGGTTGTTTTCTATCTCAGATTGAGCCTAAGAAACTTGATGATGCACTGTTGGATCCAGATTGGATTATTGCTATGCAAGAGGAGCTGAATCAATTTTAAAGAAACAAAGTATGGGAACTTGTTCCTGCACCAAAGAACAGAACCATTGTTGGAACAAAATGGGTTCTGAAGAATAAGATGGATGAAAATGGTGTGGTAGTAAGAAACAAAGCAAGGTTGGTTGCAAAAGGATACTCTCAATAGGAAGGCATTGATTATGATGGAGACATTTGCCCCTGTTGCTAGATTGGAAGCCATCAGAATATTCTTGGCATTTGCTGCTCATTCAAATTTTAAAGTCTATCAAATGGATGTCAAGAGTGCATTTCTGAATGGAGAGTTGGAAGAAGAAGTTTATGTGCAACAACCACCTGGCTTTGAGGATCCACATTTCCCAGAATTTGTCTACAGATTGCTTAAGGCATTATATGGACTTAAGCAGGCTCCAAGGGCATGGTATGATACTTTATCACAATTTCTTCTGGAAAATCAATTCACTAGAGGCACATTGGACAAAACATTGTTTTACAAGAAGCATGGTGATGATATTATCCTAGTTCAGATATATGTGGATGATATCATATTTTGCTCTACGAATGAGAAGCTGTGTGAGAAATTCTCTAAGCTCATGCAGAGCAGATATGAGATGAGTATGATGGGAGAGCTGACATTCTTTCTTGGGTTGCAAGTTAGTCAGAAGAAGGATGGTATCTTTATCAGTCAAACCAAGTACATCAAGGACTTATTGAAGAAGTTTGACTTAGAAGATTGCTCACCTGCAAAGACACCCATGGCCACTGCCACTAAATTGGATGAAGATGCTAAAGGCAAGAGAGTAGATATCTCAGTCTACAGAGGCATGGTTGGTTCCTTACTCTATCTCACTACAAGTAGGCCAGACATCATGTTTGCTACATGTCTGTGTGCAAGATTTCAATCAAATCCAAAGGAGTCACATTTGATTGCTATAAAGAGGATCTTTAGATATCTGAAGGGCACTCCAAACTTGGGTTTATGGTATCCTAAGGACATAGGGTTCAGTCTGATTGGTTACTCTAATGCTGATTATGCTGGATGCAGAGTGGATAGGAAAAGCACCTCAGGTAGCTGTCAGTTTCTTGAACAAAGATTAGTCTTTTGGTACAGCAAGAAACAACAATCTGTGTCAACTTCCACAGCTGAGGCTGAATACATAGCTGCTGGAAGTTGCTATGCTCAAGTGCTTTGGATTAGAAATCAACTTAGAGATTATGGACTTGTATTGGAAAGAATTCCAATCATGTGTGACAACACAAGTGCAATCTCTATAGGTGCCAATCCTGTCAATCATTCTAGAACAAAGGACATTGACATCAGATATCACTTTATTAGGGAGCATGCAACTAATGGAACCATTGAGTTACATTATGTTCCCACAGATAAACAATTAGCTGATATATTCACTAAGCCATTGGATGAAGCCACCTTCACAAGGTTGGTTAGTGAGATTGGAATGCTGAATTCTTCAGAATCTGGCTAAGTGAAAATATCAACTAGATTGTTGCAGCGGTAAACACTTACTTTATCTAAATTCTCAATATTTTTGAAGTAAGTGTTGGCTGAAATATGATTTATAAATATTTCAAATCTGTTTCATATGTTAAAAATCATATTCAAATCAGCTTGAAATTTCTATGAAATTTTAAGACAATCACTATTTAATTTATTAGAATATTCTTCATTTGAATAATTCTGGTGAATTTTGAAAAGAGAGTGAAAATTAATTTTTATGAGTGAAAAGTGTAGATCGATAATTCAGACTTCTCGAATGACTTTCATGTCTATGGTCGACTTCTCTAACAAGTCTATTTGGAACCCTCTTGAGTTCTCGAATAGTGTATTTTGGAGAAATCGAACACAGACTTGCTTGAGTTCTCGAATAGAACATTTGAGTTGTCGAATCACTTGAAAAGGCTGAATTCTCGCTGAATCTTAATCAATTTTGGATTTTTATTCCGAATTTTTCACTCATAAAAACATATTTTATTTAATTTAGAATTATGTTCTAAGTTAGATAACTGCCAGCTGTGAGTTTCAAACTGCTTGAGATATCGAATAAGCCTTTCTTGACTTATCGAATAGTTGTTTTATACTTCTCAAATGACTGACTTGTCGATACAGAACATATATCTAATCGACAACTCAAGTCACCCACATATATACAATTCCACAACTGTTCAAATCATTTCATTCGATTTCTCAGGCAGCTAAAGTTCCAAAACCTTTGAAAACCTTAACTTCAAAAGCTAAATTTCTTCTTCAACCTTCGTTCTCTTCTCTCATCTCTCTGTGTAACAATGGCAAATACCCAACTCACAATTCCTACCCACACCAATTTCATAACAATAACCAACGATGTTGAAGCACCCAATGCAAACTTTAAATGCTTTGTTTGATGGATGTTTGAATCATACATCAAGGATGCACTCTCAGCCAACCCAACTCTGTATCTAGACCTACTAGAACAGTTTTGGAGAATTGCTACTGTGGAGGTTGTGGCCCTAGAGAATGCAATAACTTCATACGTAATCTACTGCAAGATTCAGGATAAGGACTTCACTTTCACCACTGAAGATATGAATCGAGCATTGGGCTTACAACAAGAAGTGTATGACAGTCAAGTTACTGATCAGGAATTGGAAGACTTCTTTGATTTTATCAACTATTCAGATAGAATCAAGCTTAGAAATTTGAATAGGAAGTACTTGAGAAAAGAATGGAGCTATGTATTTGCCACTCTTCTTCAAGTCTTCACAGCAAGGAAGTCTAGCTTTGACCAAATTAGCACACTTGTTCAACAAATTAGCTATGCTCTAGCATATGGGAGAAAGATTAATGTTGGACTGATCATAATGCAAGAATTGTATGGGAGACTTGGTAAGAACTCAGCCAAGAGAGGTAATGAAATTTTCTTCCCTCGCTTTATTCAATCTGTACTTAATTTCATAGATGATAAATTGATTGAATTGCCTGGGTTAGACAAAAATAGAATAGGCTATCCGAAATCCATGACCAAACTCATTTTTGGTAGATTGGAGACTAGGAAATATGTGGATGTAAGACTCAAAATAACTCCCATATGGAGAGTTTATTTAGGACTTACCCCCACAACATGCCAATATTTGCCTCAAAATCAGAGTTAGCTAGGCCCAAGCAAGTAGAGCAAAATGCTAACCCAGGGCCTGCTAACCAACCCACTCAGCAAGACACTTTACCAAACACAGAGCCACCTGCATCATCCTCTCAACAGGGTGGTGTCAGTAAAAAGGAGAAGAAGAAAAAATAGGTTGCTTCTGAACCTCTAAAAATCTTAACTGAAGCAGCCTTGGCTGTAGAATTAGGTTTAGAAAGTGAGGAACCTGAGTCACCCTTACTAAGGCCAAAGAAGAAGAAGAAGAAGAAATCTAAAACCACCTCTTCAGTCACACAAATGGCTGAAGTTATAAAATCATGGGCAAACAGTTCACTAGATGTATCCTCTCAACAGGGTGCATCTATAGAATCAAGCATCCTCCCCAATGCACAATCCTGTAAAGAGTCAGTACATGGGAGTGATAAGGCTGGCACAACACTGAGTGGAGAGCACATCACACTTGAAACTCCCTCTATTTCTCAGGGGGAGTTGCCAAAATCTAATCTAAACAAAACTTCTCTTCCAGAATCTAACACTAAAATTTCTTTGGAGCCTGAAACTCAAGCAATTGAGGAGCAAGGCATTGATCCCCAAGAATTTTCTCCTCTTGGTGAGCCAATGGACTCAAGTGACTTAGTGCATGACACTTTGCTCACCACCCAGGAACTACATTTAGATTGTGAGGGAATGCGAGCTGGGGCATATCCTAATGACACCATAAAAAACATAGAGGATTCACTAGTTTTCACTAGAGACTCTGTGCATGTGTCAACTATTAGTGTAACTCATCCCACTTCTGTGGAGATACCAGTAGTAGAGTCATTTCATCCGGTTACAGAAGTTGCATCTGTAACTGAGGAGTCTAGCTTGCCTAGCTCTAGCTCTGAATTTATGTCACAATGGCTGAAGCCTGTGCAACATGGCAGTGCTTCAGGATCAGGATCTATTCCACCACAATTGACGGTTGAAGCACTTCAAAGCTTAGCTGTGGATCAGATTCCTAAGTTCACAAAGATTGCTCAACACCTTCTCACTTCAAATCGGCCAAACCCAGACTATGAGGCTATCCTTCTATGCCACAGAGATGATGTAGAGATGCAGAAGGAGAAAATTGTGGCTGATACTGAGAGAGATGGCAATGTAGATGCCTAGATGCAAGGAAAATTTGATCTCACTCTCAATGAAGCTCTTCAGTATCTAAGAGAGGAATACATCACCTCACTGGGTTCAAATGCTAAATTCCTAACTCCTGGTGAAGTGTATGAAGCCATCAATGACTCTTACAAAGGATTCCTCAAGGCTGCACACTACCTTGGCAAAGGTGTCAAATCAGAAGTCAACAAGGTAAGTGATGCAACAGACCAGTCTATGGGAGAGATAAAGAGGGCCTTTGATGCAAGGTTTCCTCAGTTGGACAGTGTTCTCAAAGACATCAAAGTTTGCATCTCTACATGTACAAGGATGGATAATGGTCTAGCTTTACTGAAAGATGCTGTCACAGGTCTGGGGCATAAATTCCAAATCTTATCTGATCAGACAACTGATGCAAATGCCATGCTCAGGACCCTCTTTGCAAACTAGTATGGAGACAAGCTGATCACTGAGGTTCCAGTGCATGAGATGACCAAGTTTGAAGTGCAGAGACTTAAAGAACAGTCACTTTCTGGTTTCAAATCTAATGAGTTATTCAAAAAGGTTGCTGCCCTGGAAACAGAAGTGACATCCCTCAAGAAATCCAATGCTCATCTAACAGACACAGTAGCAACTATCTCTGAGCAGTTGAGCACTCAAGCCTCCACCACAGCTGATGTTCTTCTACATCAATAATCTATGTTGTCTGCAATGATGAAGCATATGGGTCTCCCTCTTCCAGATGAATCTGCCAATCTCACCTCTTCCAATCAAAGGGCCCCTACTAAAGCCTCAGTACCTGACACCAAGCCTAAGGGGGAGAAGAGAAACCTAAGGGACTCAAAGCTTAAGGGGGAGTCAAAAGAAGAGAAGTCTATAAAGGAGAAACCCAAGGAGAAGGGTATTACAATAAATGAGGGTGGTCATCATAGGAGTTCAAAATCTATAACCCATGTTCCAGGAAAAGGGAAAGGCAAAGTTGATGATCCTCCATCCTCACTACCAGTTGTCACTCTACCAACTGTGCACATCACTACTCCCAGTGGCCAGAAGCAATCCATCACCACCATAGTGGTTGCAGGGAGTATGCCATCTGATAAACCTCCATCCTCCAAACCTGAAAGTGCCAAGCCTGTAGAAGTAAAGGTGGTTACGGAGGCCAAGCTACAAGAAATTGCAAACTCTAATGATTATCATGATGATGCATTCTTGGTGTTTCTGAAAGTCTCAAGAGAACAGGCTGGTGACACTCAATTGTACCTAAGGAGCTTGAAGGATCAGATCGATTACTTCACTGTGATAACTAGAAAAGTTGATAGCTCATGGCTCAAGGAAGTAATGATGGCAGCAAAATCCAGAATCTGGCATCTAACCTACAAAACTCTACAAGCCTTAAAACACTCAGAGATAGATGTGCTGATTGAGCTCATAGAGAAGAGGAATGTAAATGAAAACAATAAGAGCTTGTATGATGACTTGAGGAATGGCCAACCTTCAAGGCTGCCAGAAGTGATTAAGAAGCCATGAACAATCATCTATCAGTCTGGCACCAGAATTGAAGAGATTAAACAAGTGGTCATTCCCAATGATCTCACTTCTCGAAATCACAGACTCATTATTGCCATCATTGATCTACTGCAAAAGAAAAAGGGGATGAGGACAGCTGAGGAGATAGAAGCACTACAAATCCTAAGATCATTCATTGCAACTGGTGTAATTCCAGAAATGGCCAAGCCAAGGAGGAATAAGGATGACAAAGATGAGGACAAGAGTGATGGGAAAGTAAAACATCACAGGAGTGATAAGGATGATGAGGATAAGAAGAAGAACAACAACAACAAAGATAAGAATGGAGATGATGACCAAGGTAGAGTCTATGAGAGGAAAAATGGAAGACAGCAAGCCTTAGGCATTGCTAGCAGTAATCTCACCATAACACAAGACTCTAAGTCTAGGGTGAATGTTGTTAGTAATGACCTACCAAAATCTAATTCCATGGCTTCTGCAGCTATTTTACCACCTCAAGAAGAGAAGAAGATTCAAGTCAAGAAACCATCTGTATGTTTCAAAAAGCAAACTGCTAATGGATTACTACAATGGTCTACCAGCAAAGGTCACATACTACTGCCAGGCAACCACACTAAAAGGATCAAATTCAAACAAGTAGCAAGAAAACCAAAGCTTTCCAAATCAAGAACCCTAACAATCTATCCAGCTAACAATTGGTATCAGAGCTATATGTTTAACATACAAAACATAGATCCTTGTGTTGAGTAGAAGAATCGTGAGTTTTCATTTTCTAGATCTACTTTTCATTTTCTTGAAAAGTGTGCCTTAAATCGTTTGTATTGAAAACTCATCTGAAAAATTATTTAAATGCTCCAGGTGTGATTATTTAGCTTGGATGTATTTTAATTAATTTTTGTGAATTAATCTGGGTACTTTCATATTTGGTGTTCTTGAGTGTTCATCATCTGTTCTTATCAAAGAAGACAACCCAACAACTTTTTGATCTCCTTTTCAAACAGAAAAATAGTAAAAGAATAAAAAGGTGTTTTTGGACTTTGTGATTTGCATTATTCACGGCCGAAAGTGAACAAGACATATTCATTACCTAGCACGTGGGTTAGGTGGGTTAGGTGAGTAAAGCATTCAAAGTCAAAAGGTGTTAAAGAGATAATATTGTTTATTCAATATTAAAGTAATCTGCAGAAAAATTTTTCTAAGGGCAAGAGTTCTACATAGAATTTCTACTTGAGAATTTCTACATAGAATTTCGACTTGGACAATTTCTACTTGGTGATTTCGACTTGATCAAAATTTCTACTTAGAGAAATTTCGACTTAGGCAAAAGTTCTACATATAAATTCTACATAGCCTAGTCTTGGGTACTTAGAAACTTTTAGTGACCAGAATTGAGATGGCTCCTAAAAATGCATTCAAGATCCCAATGTTCAACAAAGATCACTATGAAGAATGGGTTTTCAGAATGAGACTATATCTAGAGACTGTTAACCCTGAATATCTGGAAGTCCTTGACAAGGGTAAATTTGTCCCAATGGTGGTTATTCCTTCACATACGGAAGGAGGAGTGGTTATACCACCTCGGTCTGAGCCTAAAAAGGTCTCGGAGTTTTTGGATGCTGATAAGGAACAAATAGCTTGTGATACTGCCGTTCGACAAACCTTGATGGAATCTCTTGATCATGAAATGTTTAATATAGTCAAAGGTCTGACTACAGCGAAGAAGATTTGGGACAAGATAGAAGTTGTCATGGAAGGATCTGCAGAGGTCAGAAGCAACAAGACACTCATACTCAAGATGGAGTATGACACCTTTAGAATAAGGAAAGGAGAAGGCATAACAGATGTCTACCTACGATTCAGTCAGTTGGTATTGGATTTGAATCTGAGAGGTGTAACTCTCCCCATGGTTGAGACTAATACGAGATATCTGAGGAACCAGCCAAAAAGTATTTAACATAGGGTCTACGCAATAAGAGAAACCAGAGATTTACATACAACTTCTCTGGAAGAATATTATGGAATATTAAAGACCTATGAGCTGGAAACACTTCAAGATCAAGCATGGGACAATGATTCAAAGGGAAAAGAAAGTGCATCAGGATTAGTTGCTGATGAGGAAGAGTCTAAGAAGTCAATGGTTGCAGCAAAGCCTAAATCATCACTTGCACCACATCAAGTTGATAATGATGACGAGTGCGCATCTGACAGTGATGATGACTACTACACCCAAGAAGAGCTGGACAACATGGACGATAGTGTCGTGGCATACATGGCAAGGAAGTTCAGCAACATGAGATTTAGAAAGAGCAACTGACCACAGAGAAAATCTTCATCTTATTATCGGGCTGCTAGGGGTGGTGGTAGTTCGTCAGGCTACAAAGGAAAAGGCAAGAATACCAGCTACAAATCTCCATTGGATTTCAAAATGAAGTTCAAATGCTATAATTGTGGTGAAGCTGGACACTTTGCCTCGGACTGCAAAAAGCCTAAACAGACTTATCCAAAAGAGACATTTGAAGCTCTCAAAAGCAACTATGAAGCACTGTTGAAGGAAATACATGGAAAACGAGCTTTATTGGTGACAGAAGGAAGAGCTTGGGATGATTCAGATGAGGAAGATGTTACTCATGTAGCAAACTTTGCCCTCATGGCTGAGACATCAGAGGAACCAGAGGTACCAGTTCTGACTCTTAAAGTAGAAATGTCTATTGATGATTATAAGGAACAGAACGGGGCTCTTAGTGAAGAGATCTATATGTTGTGCAAAAGCCTAGACTCTTCTCAAAAGGAACAGAAAACACTTGTTGCCAAATGCAGAATGCTTGAGGCAAAAGTGGAAGAGCTAGAGGCTGCTTGCACTGTAGATACTTCCCTAAGAGACTTTATTAAATCTCTAGAACACAAGCTCGTCCTTAAGGAAGAAGTAGAAGCATGTCTTAGGAACAATCTAGCTGAGTTAGAAACAAAATGCGAAGCTTACAAACTAGCTGCTAGTAAAGTGTATGTAGATAATGACACATTTAAGAGAATAACTGGAGTAGGTATAGGACTTGATTATTCTGACCTTCCTAAGAAAGAAGGAAAGAAACCTATTGACCCTAGTTCCAGTGACCTTAAAAAGGAAACACCTAGAATTCTTAAATCGGCTGTCAAACCTATCTACAAACATCTTGTTCCTAGAATAGAAGAAGAAGAGACTGAATTGATAGCTAGATATGAGATTGAGATGGAAGATCGCCAGAAAGAACAACCTATAACTCCTATCAAACAAGTGAAAATCAATTTCCCTAGAGATGAATCTAGACTGGGATTAGGAGCTAAGGCTGTTAAACAACAAGGAAAGAGAGAGAAAGGCATAAAAGAGGTTAAGGCTGAACGAATAAAGAAAGCATGTTATCATTGTAAATCTACTGAACATCTCTCTTATGCATGCAAAGCAAACATGAATGTTCCTGCTGCACATGCCATGCCTACCACACATACAATGAATAATCTGTATCAGAATCATGCACAGTGTGGTCAACCTAATTGTATGCCATGCACTTTTAACATCATGCAAACTTTTGTGCATTTAATGAATGCATCTAGCCAGTCATGCTCAAATACTGTTGCTAGTTCAAATATCAAGAAAAAGTATGGGAGAGCCAAGACTGTCAGTCCTCCTAAAGTTAGGAGTGACAAACCTTCTCCTAAGACTGACAAATCTGTCAAGTCTGAGAAAGGAAAGGAGATAGTCGAAAGCTCTAGTAATGTGAAGAAAAGTGCATCTCCTGTTGTTAAATCTGTTGATTCTCGATCTTATCGAAAAGCCGGGCCCAATCAAAGTTGGGTTCCGAAGAATGTCTAACCAATCTGTCATTGCAGGGCGTTAAGCAGAATAGAAATAAAGTCATATGGGTGCTAGACAGTGGAGCATCGAGGCATATGACTGGAAACAAGTCCTTGCTTACAGAGTTGGTTATGAAGGCTGGCCCTTATGTTACCTTTGGAGATGACAACATAGGTGTGACTAAGGGATATGGCAAACTGAAAACTGGCAATGTCATCATTGAAGATATTTCCTATGTTGAGGGACTAAAGCACAATCTGTTGAGTATTAGTCAATTCTGTGACAAAGGTTACGAAATTGTCTTCAACAAGAAAGGTGTATCAATCACTCACATCAAGGAAGGCTCACTAGCTTTGAGAGGAGTTCGAAAGGCAGATCTTTTTGTTGCAGATATGGATTCAGCAAATCAGAATGAGGTCACCTGTTTCTACAGCAAAGCCTCGGATGATGAAAGCTGGTTATGGCACAAAAAATTATCTCACTTAAAATTCAAAACGATGAATGCTCTCGCGAGGCGAGAATTGGTGAGAGATCTACCTCAAATGGAGTTCGCTCCGAAAGGACTCTGTGAAGCTTGTGAAATGGGAAAGTCGAAGCGAGCATCGCATAAAAGCAAAGAAATTTCTAGTATTACTGAGCCTCTGCAACTTCTTCATATGGATTTGTTTGGCCCAGTGAATGTCCTATCTTTGTCTAGGAAAAGATATGCTTTGGTAATCGTGGATGACTTCTCCAAGTATACATGGGTATTGTTCGCAATGACGAAAGACGAAGTACTTTTCTTAATCATTGATCATATCACTCAAATTGAGAATGTTTCAACACTTACTGTGAAGACGATTAGATCAGACAATGGCACTGAATTCAAAAACGCAGTGCTAAATGACTTCTGTGTATCTAAAGGAATACGTCGTCAGTATTCAGCCCCGAGAACTCCACAGCAAAATGGAGTAGTTGAAAGGAAGAATAGAACTTTGGTTGAAGCAGCAAGAACTTTGTTGTATGATTCAAAACTTCCTTTGTATTTCTGGGCCGAAGCAGTGAGTACCGCTTGTTACACTCAAAATAGAACCTTGATCAATAAAGATAAAGAAAAGACATCATGTGAGCTAATGAACAACAGAAGACCAACAATCAAATACTTTCATGTCTTCGGAGCAAAATGTTATGTGCTTATAGATGATGAAAATCTAGGCAAGTTTGCAGCAAAAGCTCGTGAAGGAATCTTTGTTGGTTACTCTACAGACGTAGTGGCAGCTTATAGAGTGTTCTTAGTGAATGATCGAAAAGTGACTGAAAGTTACAACGTCAGATTCGACGATACCAAACTCTCATCAATTTCAAGAGATTCTAGTGAACCTGAGTCCCTAAAATTTCAGAATCTGGACTTAGAAGATCTTGAAGATGAACCTGAGTTGTTGTTCCATTAAATGTTCCAAGCGTACATGAAGAACCTGAGTCTAGTGAACAAGCTAATTCTACAAGATCAGGAGAGACTTCTTCAGTACGAACCGGCAACAACTCAGGGGGAGTAAATAGCAGCTCAAGGACTACTGTTCAAGGCTCGAGTCGAGTTGACTCTAGTTCTGTAGGAGCTGGCACTAACTCAGGGGGAGTTAGTGAAAATAATCAAAGTAGTCAGCACCCCAACTCAGAAAGTCAAGCTGAATCATCAAGACAATTTCCAGGTGAACGGATATGGAATAGAGACCATCCGTTTGAGTTAATTATTGGTGATCCAGATGCTGGTGTGACTACTAGAAGAACTACAAGAGCTGACATGGCAAATATCTCCTTATATTCTGGGTTCTTATCCAAGCTTGAACCTAAAGAAATAGAAGAAGCTCTTGGCGATGCTGATTGGGTGATTGCAATGCAAGAGGAACTCAATCAGTTTGAAAGGCAGAAAGTTTGGAAACTGGTACCCCGACCAAAGAACAAATCCGTAATTGGAGCTAGGTGGGTATTCAGAAATAAACTGGATGAAAACGGACTTGTAACACGAAACAAGGCTTGTTTGGTTGCAAAAGGTTATTCTCAGCGAGAAGGAATTGATTATGATGAAACCTATGCACCAGTTGCAAGACTTGAGGCAGTCAGGATGTTCTTGGCATTTGCAGCACATAAGAACTTCAAAGTTTTCCAGATGGATGTGAAAAGTGCCTTCCTGAACGGAGAGTTAGAAGAAGAAGTGTATCTGGAACAGCCGCCTGGCTCCGTTGATCCAGAACATGCAGATTTTGTGTATCTACTCTTCAAATCTATCTATGGCCTCAGGCAATCCCCAAGGCGATGGTATGAAACCCTATCCCTATTCTTAATTGAAAATGGTTTTGTTAGGGGAGTAATTGATAAAACATTGTTCTATAAAGTTGTGAGAAATGACTTAATACTTGTTCAAGTATATGTGGACGATATTATTTTTGGGTCATCAAATGAGCGCTTGTGCGAGAAATTTGCCAAGCTAATGCAGGAAAAATATGAGATGAGCATGATGGGAGAGCTGTCCTTCTTCCTTGGATTACAGATCAGTCAGAGAAAAGATGGTATCTTTATCTGTCAATCCAAGTACGTCAGAGATTTACTCAAGAAGTATAATCTAGAAGATGCATCAGCAGCTAAGACTCCGGGGTCAGAGAAAAGATGGTATCTTTATCTGTCAATCCAAGTACGTCAGAGATTTACTCAAGAAGTGTAATCTAGAAGATTACACATCTGGTGCTTGCCAATTTCTTGGCAGAAGATTGGTTGTGACGCCCCCAGATCCGGGGTCGGAGATCTAGGCGCTCACGGTCCATTTTCCATTAGTAACATACCTGTTCTTGCACACAATATATATAACACAACCATCGACCCCACAACAAACTCACACCACACTCACACACACAGGTTAGAGCCTCAGAAACGTCACACATTGATTAAACAGTATCAAAGTTATCAGAGTTATTACAGACCGAATTAAATAGTATTTATGCTACCAGCAACACTCCGATATGAAGCGAAGCTGGCGGCTTGAAAGTTTGTTACGATACACTGCCTTGCACAGGTCATGCTGATAAATAAAACGTACTAACAAAAGCTGCCAACCAATCCGGCTAATGGGGCCTACCGGTGGAATCTCAAGTGGAGGCTCGGGCCTAGTCACCTGCTTCCGAGCAGTCTGCCTGGGTCTTGCCATATCTCTTAGCTGTTGTGTTTGTAAAGTTTGAAAACAAGCAAGAGTGAGCAACTATAGCTCAGCAAGAAATATATTTGTAAGATAAGTAATATACATCTCATATGATTGGCAATTGATATATTTGTTTGTATCAATCAGTTATAAAATCACTCGTCAGAGTTGATAAATCTCGAAGGTGCAACAATATGTGCCATTGTTCTCAAAATAAACTTGCAGTTCTAGATACTGCATTGAATCAACATCTTTCTCATCAAAATAGAACACTATCAGCAACTTGGCACAAAAGCCTAAGAAGCAATGTCAAAGCATTTTTCCAAAATGGAGGATGGGACTTAAAGAAAACATAAAAACCTGACAAAGATTGACGATGATCAGTCGCCACATCCAAGTCCAATAATCCGCGGGTCTTCTCTACCGGTAGAAGGATAGAAACTACATCCGTAACTATCCCTCGAGTGAAAACTACATCCGTAATCACCCTCGATGAAAACTACATCCGTAATCATCCTTCGGCAACACCTGGGCCGGAATAATAAGTGATGGACCGCCTGGCTCACGGCCGCTTACACATCCCGGGAATCGCTCGTCAACGGTTCCCACACCGCCAGAGTCCCTTTTTCTTTTCTTTCAAAACTTGATTTTGATTGAAAATAGAGTAATTGAGGTCCGACATCAGTCGACCGATGATTCTTGAAATCATCCAAGAAGCAGAACCTGACCAGAGGTTTTCGAAAATGTTTCGAGTTCGAAAGAGTTCGAGTTTGAAGTATTTTAAAAGTATCTTGGATTAACTTTGTCTTTAAATAATGAACAGTAATTAATAAATAATATTTTAAGATTTAATATTAATAATTAATAAAATAATTATTCGGTAAAATAAACTCTTAATCCAAGATAGGGTTTCGAGTATTTACGAAGATATAACGATAGTTATTTGAATATGCGAAACCACCCGAATGACCCTTCGGGTTTTCGCACTATAGATACGATATAATAATATACCGCTCCCCGGTCAATAGTATATACGGACCGCTACGACCCCTATTGCTAGAGTCGTTGTCCGAAGAAAACATTTCAATCTAAGTTCAAGGGTAAAAGCATACATATACTTGTTCAATCTCAATTGCATCGATACTCCGATAAACATAGCATTTGATATCATTTGAAAACTACAAACACAATAGTAAAAATCCTTGTATATGGATAAGTTTTGAAAAGTAAACTTGCCTTGGTTTGGTTGGGGTGGTCGAGCGTGCGAATTCGAACGATCTATACATAAACAATAATCGTTCGTTAGTACCTTAACAATTTCTCTTTAATTACGGGGTTTGAAGGGGGTACGAAATTAACTTAACGACTTCGTCTTATGACTCCCTAGCCCCACTACAGGTCCGTGACATCACTCGTTTACGCTCGTCACTTACTCGACTTAATTTAGTTACCACGTTCGAACCATAACCACTAACCCTAGAATGATATTCCACTAGTCGACATTTTTCCATCGCGCGAATTTTACTCTAGCATTTTTATAAAATCCAAAAATTCATATTTTAATCCAATTCCTTTTGGGTGGTCTTCACCACTGCATTACTTACATTCTCAAATTTTTCCACGACCCCAAATATATTTTAAGGTGTTTAAACAAGGTTCACAAGGGGGTTACTTAATGCAGTCCATAGTCCAGAAACAAAATTCACTCCTCCGGCCAAAACTAAAAATCCACACATCACATAGCTATGAATCTTACTTTTCCAGAAACTACATTCAATTATCTTTCCAACAATATAAGGTAGGACATCAGGGGACATCATTTGGGTATTCAAAATCGTGCTACAACACAGGTCAAAGTTCCTGGACAGATTCAGCAAGCTCAAATCACTTACATCAACCATTTTTCATACTTCCATAACATAAACACCACTTAAAACACTTAGGTCATGATTCATAACACTCATGGAGATATATATCTTAACCATAATCATAAAAATCATAATCTCAACATCAAACTCAAGATCCATGCTATCCATTACATATACATTCAAGATAAGCCCTAAAATACATGGATCTACTTCCATATTATATGAACAACACTTATCCAAGGGTGGTTTGAGATTTCATACCTTCTTGAGCTCCTAGAGACCTGGTATAAACTTTACACAACTTAAAAACACCTTGGATGGTCTCCTACAACACTCACAATGCAAGATCTAAAAGATAAAAACTTATGTTAACATTTTTTTCTAACTTTCAACAAATCATAACTCCAAAACTAATGGATGGAAAGCTTTGAAATTTTTACCATACCTCTAATATGATCCAAGGAAGCCTTAGGAAGGTTGTAAATGAAGAAAACTTGGAGAGAAAATCTCTCCCTCTCTCCCTAGAGCAGTTCGGCTGAATGGTTTTCCAAGGGGGGGGGGAGTGTTTTTGTGTTTTGTTTTGTTGGAAATGATAAAAAGAAATGCAAGCATGCTAGGTATTGTTGTTAACAAGGAGTAGTCCCATGTGCCAAGCCTATAGCCTAGGTTGCATCCATGCCCTAGTGTCCCCCTAGGTGTATCATCCAACATGCTAGTTCTTGTCTTTTTCTAACTAGCTAATTACATGTCATTTGCATTTAATTTCTTTCGTTGTAATATTATTCTCCCACCGATACTTGTTATTTAATCCTTATTTCGCATCGTAATTTAATTATTCTCTCGTAATAATATTTCGTTACGTAGAGATTTCCCCTATAATTCCTTAAGTACTTATTGCGTAAATTCCTCGAATGTCCATAATTCCTCGTCATAATTCTTAATAAATCCTTTGATACTCTAACCATTCTCAAATTCCAATTTTCATAAATATTACTAACCGTAAGACTCTTGCCTTCGTAATATCTCTCTGTATATCTTACATCATAAATGCAACAACGCGGTTTCTCAGAAAATCAATTCGATAAATCAACGGGGATGACTAGAAAGGTTCCATAATGACAATGTCACAAGATATTAAATAAAAGGAAATATTACCCAAAAATTAGGGTTCTTACAGCCTCCCCTCCTTAAAAGGATTCCGTCCCGGAATCAGGTTGAAAACAGTTGGGGGTGCTTATCACGCATTGCGCTCTCTAGTTCCCATGTTGATTCTTCGACATTCTGATTTCTCCATAAGACTCTCACTAGTTTGACAACCTTGTTCCTCAGCACCTGTTCTTTTCTATCCATGATCTCTACGGGTTGCTCTACATATGTCAAGTCTGGTTGCAAATCCACTTGATCATGTTCTATCACATGCCGGAAGTCGGTATGGTAGGGTCGTAGCATGGACACATGGAACACGTTATGTACTTGCTGTAAGCTCGGGGGTAAAGCCAATTCATAGGCTAACTTCCCAACTCGTTTCAAGATCTCAAAAGGTCCAATAAATCTCGGGCTTAGTTTTCCCTTCTTACCGAATCTCATCAATCCTTTCCATGGTGATACTTTCAACATCACAAACTCTCCTACTTCATATTCTTTGTCCTTGCGGGTCTGGTCCGCATACTTCTTCTGTCTGTCTTGGGCTGCTACCAGCCGTCCTCTTATAAGCTCGATAGTTGCTCTTGTCTGTTGGACCAGTTCAGGCCCTAAAATCTTTCGCTCTCCTACTTCTTCCCAACACAAGGGAGACCGACATCTTCGTCCGTATAAAGCTTCATATGGGGGCATGCCTATACTCGCATGGTGACTGTTGTTGTAGGAAAATTCGATCAACGGCAAGTGGTCATCCCAACTTCCCTTAAAATCAATGGCACATACCCTCAACATGTCCTCGATGGTCTGGATGGTTCTTTCACTCTGTCCGTCTGTTTGGGGATGGTATGCAGTACTCATGTTTAACTTAGTCCCCACACAATCCTGAAAATTTCTCCAGAACCTGGAGTTGAATCTCGGGTCTCTATCTGATACAATGCTCACAGGAACCCCATGTCTAACCACGATCTCCTTTAGGTAAATATCTGCCAACTTGTCGACAGTATATCTCTCGTTGATTGGAAGAAAATGTGCTGACTTGGTCAGCCTATCAATAATTACCCAAATAGCATCATGATTCGTCTTGGTCCTTGGTAATCCGACCACAAAGTCCATCGCAAACTGCTCCCATTTCCACTCGGGTATCTCTAAGGGTTGCAACAATCCACTGGGCCTCTGGTGTTCGGCCTTTACTCTTTGACATGTCAAGCATTTACTTACCCACTCTGCCACGTCCTTCTTCATATTAGGCCACCAATAGTATTCTCTCAGATCCCTATACATCTTAGTGCCTCCAGGGTGAATTGAGTACCTCGAACTATGAGCCTCTTGCAAAATCTCATCTTTTAACTCTTGAACGTTTGGAATCCATATCCTAGATGCGTACCTCATAATTCCATTCCCGTCCTTCTCACACTTAATTTCCTCGCCAGTCAAAACTTTCTCCATCGAATTCTTTTCTTCTTCTATCTTCTTTTCCTGGCACAACTTTATCTTTTCCAATAGCGGCGGTTGGACTTTTATTTCCATTAGACTCTCTTGTCCAATTCCTGGTAGCCTCACTTCAATCTCCAGTTTCTCAAGGTCCTTAATCAATTTGTCCACTGACGTTATCATCTTAAGCTTCTCCTTTCGGCTAAGTGCATCGGCCACCACGTTGGCCTTCCCGGGGTGATAATGAATCTCACAATCATAATCTTTAATTAGCTCTAGCCATCTCCTCTGCCTCATGTTTAACTCTTTCTGAGTGAATATGTACTTTAAGCTCTTGTGATCCGTGTAGATTTCACACTTTTCTCCGTACAGATAATGTCTCCAGATCTTTAAAGCAAAAACTATCGCTGCTAATTCTAAATCATGGGTGGGGTATCTTATCTCATACTCCTTAAGTTGTCTGGACGCATACGCAATCACTTTACCGTGCTGCATAAGCACACACCCTAAACCTTTATGGGATGCGTCGCTATAAATCACAAAATCTCCCTTATCATCCGGTAGGGCTAGTACTGGTGCTGTCACCAATCTCTTTTTCAACTCTTGGAAGCTCTCTTCGCATTTTTCGGTCCACACAAACTTCTCGGTCTTGCGAGTTAGTCGGGTCAAAGGGGCTGCTATCTTTGCAAAGTCTTGGACAAATCTCCTATAGTAGCCAGCCAGTCCTATGAAACTTCTCACCTCTGTCGGAGTGGTTGGTCTCTCCTAATTTGATACGGCCTCTATTTTGGCTGGGTCCACTAGAATACCTTGTTCGCTGACCACATGCCCTAAAAACTGAACTTTCTTCAACCAAAATTCGCACTTCGAGAACTTAGCGTACAGCCTTTCTTCTCTCAATGCTCCCAATACAATCCTTAAGTGCTCTGCATGTTCTTCCCTCGTCTTGGAATAAATCAAGATATCATCGATGAAGACTATAACACACTTGTCCAAGTATTTCTTGAAGACTCGATTCATTAAGTCCATGAAAGCTGCAGGGGCATTCGTTAACCCAAATGACATCACTAGGAACTCATAGTGTCCATACCGGGTGCGAAAGGCCGTCTTTGGTATATCTTCTGGTTTAATCTTTAACTGGTGGTACCCGGTCCGCAAGTCAATCTTAGAGAAATAAACTGCATCTTTCAGTTGGTCAAACAGGTCATCTATCCTGGGCAAGGGATACTTATTCTTGATAGTCACTTTGTTCAACTCCCGGTAATCTATACATAGTCTCATGCTGCCGTCCTTCTTCTTCACGAATAACACCGGGGCTCCCCACGGTGACACACTAGGTCTTATCATCCCCTTATCCAACAACTCTTGTAACTGAGTGGCCAGTTCTTTCATTTCCACTGGGGCTAGCCGATACGGGGCTTTCGAAATTGGTGCCGTACCCGGAACTAAGTCTATAGCAAACTCGATGTCCCTATCGGGTGGTAGTCCGGGAAGGTCGTCCGGAAATACATCCGCGAACTCATTGACGACAGGGATTTCCTGTAGGTTTGGTGCCTCCTTCTTGGTATCCTTCACATAGGCTAAATAGGCTTCGCATCCTTTACGTAACAGCTTCTTAGCTTGAATCATAGTCAAGAACTTTTGGCTTTGCCGTTTCTCACTAAATACTACTTCCTCGTCCCCTGGTAGTCTCAAACTTACTTTCTTCTTGACACAATCAATCTGGGCTCCGTGGGTTGTTAACCAATCCATACCTACTATTACGTCAAACTCCCCTATTTTAAAAGGTATTAAGTCTACCCGAAAGTGTCGCCCTCCTATTTCTAGGTCGCAACCTGGACATACTCGGCTAACGGGAATAATTTCGCGATTAGCTATCTCTATTTGCAATCTGCCTTTCAAGGGTTCAGTCTTAAGGCCTAACCGACATACAAAATCTAGAGATATGAAAGACTTGGTAGCTCCCGAATCAAATAAAACATTTGCTTTAACTGAGTTGAGTAATAGGGTACCTGCAATCACATCCGTGTTCCTCACGGCATCCTGCACCGTCATGTTAAAAGTTCTTGCAGTAGGGGCCTTGTTAGAAGCAGCTCCACTCACTCTCGATGCAGCTGGCCCAGAGGACATACATTCCCTCATTCGGTGGCCTGGCTTCCCACACTTGAAGCAATTTCCTCCGACACTCGGGTTGTTACTAGTTCCGCGACAGGCGTTAGCATAATGCCCTGTCAGCCCACACTTGAAGCACTTCACGTCTTGCAGGTTGCACACGCCCGCATGTCTCCTTCCACATTTGTTGCATTCTGGGAGTTGGGCTCGGGATGGGGTAGAGTAAGACGATCCCTGAGGTCGGCCGCCCTGGCCCACACTCCAACTTTCCGCTCGCTTGGTTCCAAAGTTCCCGCTGGGTTGGGACATCGTTCCTCGCTTAAATTTGCTCGGAAAGTTCCCACCAGCAGAGTTTCCCTTTCGGCTATCCAACTTCCTCTTCTTTCCTTCTCTCTCCTTCTGCATCTGTTCACTTCCAGCTTCGACAATTGACGCTTTCTGCACCAGGGTGGCATAGTCTGTCAGCTCAAGAACCGCCACATGATTCTGAATCCATTGTTTTAGCCCTAATTGAAATCTTCGGGCCCTCTTTGCCTCAGAGTTCACATACTCCGGCACAAACCTTGACAACTCAGTAAATTTGGCCTCATACTCGGCCACTGTCATGTTTCCTTGTTTCAGCTCCAAAAACTTTAGCTCCATTTGGGTCTCCATGTACCTAGGAAAGTACTTCTCCAAGAACAACTCGCTAAATCTCTCCCAGGTTACCACACCTCTTCCTTCCAAATTCTTCTTAGCCTCCCACCAATAGTTCGCCTCACCCTTCAGAAGGTAAGTGGCGAAAACAGTCTTCTGCTCTTCAGCGACACTTAGGATCTCGAAAGATTTTTCCATTTCCCTCAACCAAGCCCTTGCCTCGACAGGGTCGGCAGTCCCTTTAAATTCCGGGGGTTTCAGGGATTTGAAGTTCCGGAAAGCATTAGCATTAGTATTCTGGGGTGGTTGCTGAACTGGGGGACGGTCCAAGTTCTGCCTAAGTAACTCCATGAACTGTTCTATAGGGCCTCCCCTAAGATGTTCTACCTCTCGGGTATCATCACCAGCTTCTTCTTCTTCATACTCAGAGTCGTCAAACATGTTATGATCGTTGCCCTCATTATCACTCAGGTTGACATTTTCCCCTTCACGGTTCTGGTGGCCTCCGGCTCCATGGTGACTACCCTGGCCCTCAGAACTGATCGGGTGAGCTCGGGTGTTCATTCTCCTGGGCGGCATGATTCTGATAATAAAACAAGAAAGGGGGTCAGGGTTTTCCAACTATCCTGACAGCGTTTGCACGGTTCAGGAACGTATCGTTCCTCCGTATAAGGGTGGAAGTGCAAAAGTTTTAATAATCCGTTGTTGGAGATGAAATGTCAAACATTTTTGGGGGGAAGATCCCTTTGGAATGCGAAAACATTTACAAGAGTTTTCAAAATTTTGAAACCTCAAAATATATTTTTCAAAATTTCAAAACACATTCTTCTCTTTTTTTTTTTTTTTTTTGCAAAAGTTTTATTTTTTTAAGGATCGTAGGAACATTTTTGGAAATTGTAGAAAACAATTTGAAATCGCATGTCGTAAATTTGAAACAGTATGTTTGTATTTGTGGCTTGTAGCAATTGTATAAACACAGTTGTATATCAAAACAGTAAGGCATGGCATCGGAAAGTAAAGCAGTTGAGGCAATTTTAAAGAAACTGAAACTGAATAAGTACGGTACAAGGGTTATCACAAATTTGGATGTTAGAGCCAAATACATAGTTCCGATGTCCAAGTCTAGCAAAAGTGGAACAAATACTAATACATCATCCGAATAGTTAGGCTATGCGAAAGTAGGGCTACATCCATACATACTACCCGAAGTCACGCCTACATATCTGTAGGTCCGTCTACTCATCCACTGGTCAGAAAGGATACTACTGCACAAGTCAACTATCCCGCAAAATTGACACACTAATGTCATCTGAACCTAGGGGACTGAGCTATAAGTAACACATCACGGGGCCACGCCGCGACGGAGCAAGGTCCTCACTCGGGTAAATGCACGACGCACAACACGTCTAGCATCCCTAGCATGGATCACTCTGCCACCGCGGATCGCTAAACCAAGAATCCTATCGCGACTCCTCATCTCGATCCTGTGGAGTCGAGCCCTAGTCCTCCTAGCAACAGTGGTCCTCAACTCAGCCTGGATCCTCAAGCGCGCCTCGCGCTCCTCCACTAGTGCCCTCCTCACCTCGTTAAGTCGGGCCTCTGCAGATAGTAAGTCTCGGGTCAGGAACTGTACCACGTAAGCATGCTCAGTACCCGACACTGGGGGTAGGTCCGCCGGTGGAGGTGGTATGACTGGAACAGGTGTAGGTGCAGCAGCAGCAGGAGCAGGAACAGGGGTAGGGTCAAGCTCCTCCTCGCTAGAAGTGTCATCCTCAGAGTCACTGTCCGACGAAACAGGGCTAGATGTCTGTGGAGAAGGTGGGGGTGACACAACACGACCCTCGCCGGATCTCACACTCTCCTCCTCAGTAGCTACAGGAGATGGGGTAACAGACTCTGGCTCGGACTCAAAGGGCTCCTCATCGGGATCCTCATCATCAGTACTATCTATCACTGTAATCCAGGGGCCAAGCTCGGGGTCAACACCCACATCCTCCTCAGGGTCCTCGATCTCTCGCATCAGGGCCTCATCATGCTCCCTCTCGAAAGCCTCAGGGTCTGGTATCTCATCCATATACACAAGGGAAATAAGGTGGGTCACTAACCATAAAAGAAGGGTTTAGGAGTAGTTCCCTCACGGGCCTTAAAGTCAGGGCTATATCCGATAACCCGACTACCAACTCGATGAGAGTTCTAAGTATTATTAAAGTTGTTATTAAGGTTATCGTTATTGTTATTATTATTAGGGTTGCTTTCTTAAATTACTACCGTTTCTGAGAACTGTAACCTCGCTCTGATACCATTTCTGTGACGCCCCCAGATCCGGGGTCGGAGATCTAGGCGCTCACGGTCCATTTTCCATTAGTAACATACCTGTTCTTGCACACAATATATATAACACAGCCATCGACCCCACAACAAACTCACACCACACTCACACACACAGGTTAGAGCCTCAGAAACGTCACACATTGATTAAACAGTATCAAAGTTATCAGAGTTATTACAGACCGAATTAAATAGTATTTATGCTACCAGCAACACTCCGATATGAAGCGAAGCTGGCGGCTTGAAAGTTTGTTACTATACACTGCCTTGCACAGGTCATGCTGATAAATAAAACGTACTAACAAAAGTTGCCAACCAATCCGGCTAATGGGGCCTACCGGTGGAATCTCAAGTGGAGGCTCGGGCCTAGTCACCTGCTTCCGAGCAGTCTGCCTGGGTCTTGCCATATCTCTTAGCTGTTGTGTTTGTAAAGTTTGAAAACAAGCAAGAGTGAGCAACTATAGCTCAGCAAGAAATATATTTGTAAGATAAGTAATATACATCTCATATGATTGGCAATTGATATATTTGTTTGTATCAATCAGTTATAAAATCACTCGTCAGAGTTGATAAATCTCGAAGGTGCAACAATATGTGCCCTTGTTCTCAAAATAAACTTGCAGTTCTAGATACTGCATTGAATCAACATCTTTCTCATCAAAATAGAACACTATCAGCAACTTGGCACAAAAGCCTAAGAAGCAGTGTCAAAGCATTTTTCCAAAATGGAGGATGGGACTTAAAGAAAACATAAAAACCTGACAAAGATTGACGATGATCAGTCGCCACATCCAAGTCCAATAATCCGCGGGTCTTCTCTACCGGTAGAAGGATAGAAACTACATCCGTAACTATCCCTCGAGTGAAAACTACATCCGTAATCACCCTCGATGAAAACTACATCCGTAATCATCCTTCGGCAACACCTGGGCCGGAATAATAAGTGATGGACCGCCTGGCTCACGGCCGCTTACACATCCCGGGAATCGCTCGTCAACGGTTCCCACACCGCCAGAGTCCTTTTTTCTTTTCTTTCAAAACTTGATTTTGATTGAAAACAGAGTAATTGAGGTCCGACATCAGTCGACCGATGATTCTTGAAATCATGCAAGAAGCAGAACCTGACCAGGGGTTTTCGAAAATGTTTCGAGTTCGAAAGAGTTCGAGTTTGAAGTATTTTAAAAGTATCTTGGATTAACTTTGTCTTTAAATAATGAACAGTAATTAATAAATAATATTTTAAAATTTAATATTAATAATTAATAAAATAATTATTCGGTAAAATAAACTCTTAATCCAAGATAGGGTTTCGAGTATTTACGAAGATATAACGATAGTTATTTGAATATGCGAAACCACCCGAATGACCCTTCGGGTTTTCGCACTATAGATACGATATAATAATATACCGCTCCCCGGTCAATAGTATATACGGACCGCTACGACCCCTATTGCTAGAGTCGTTGTCCGAAGAAAACATTTCAATCTAAGTTCAAGGGTAAAAGCATACATATACTTGTTCAATCTCAATTGCATCGATACTCCGATAAACATAGCATTTGATATCATTTGAAAACTACAAACACAACAGTAAAAATCCTTGTATATGGATAAGTTTTGAAAAGTAAACTTGCCTTGGTTTGGTTGGGGTGGTCGAGCGTGCGAATTCGAACGATCTATACATAAACAATAATCGTTCGTTAGTACCTTAACAATTTCTCTTTAATTACGGGGTTTGAAGGGGGTACGAAATTAACTTAACGACTTCGTCTTATGACTCCCTAGCCCCACTACAGGTCCGTGACATCACTCGTTTACGCTCGTCACTTACTCGACTTAATTTAGTTACCACGTTCGAACCATAACCACTAACCCTAGAATGATATTCCACTAGTCGACATTTTTCCATCGCGCGAATTTTACTCTAGCATTTTTATAAAATCCAAAAATTCATATTTTAATCCAATTCCTTTTGGGTGGTCTTCACCACTGCATTACTTACATTCTCAAATTTTTCCACGACCCCAAATATATTTTAAGGTGTTTAAACAAGGTTCACAAGGGGGTTACTTAATGCAGTCCATAGTCCAGAAACAAAATTCACTCCTCCGGCCAAAACTAAAAATCCACACATCACATAGCTATGAATCTTACTTTTCCAGAAACTACATTCAATTATCTTTCCAACAATATAAGGTAGGACATCAGGGGACATCATTTGGGTATTCAAAATCGTGCTACAACACAGGTCAAAGTTCCTGGACAGATTCAGCAAGCTCAAATCACTTACATCAACCATTTTTCATACTTCCATAACATAAACACCACTTAAAACACTTAGGTCATGATTCATAACACTCATGGAGATATATATCTTAACCATAATCATAAAAATCATAATCTCAACATCAAACTCAAGATCCATGCTATCCATTACATATACATTCAAGATAAGCCCTAAAATACATGGATCTACTTCCATATTATATGAACAACACTTATCCAAGGGTGGTTTGAGATTTCATACCTTCTTGAGCTCCTAGAGACCTGGTATAAACTTTACACAACTTAAAAACACCTTGGATGGTCTCCTACAACACTCACAATGCAAGATCTAAAAGATAAAAACTTATGTTAACATTTTTTTCTAACTTTCAACAAATCATAACTCCAAAACTAATGGATGGAAAGCTTTGAAATTTTTACCATACCTCTAATATGATCCAAGGAAGCCTTAGGAAGGTTGTAAATGAAGAAAACTTGGAGAGAAAAGCTCTCCCTCTCTCCCTAGAGCAGTTCGGCTGAATGGTTTTCCAAGGGGGGGGGAGTATTTTTGTGTTTTGTTTTGTTGGAAATGATAAAAAGAAATGCAAGCATGCTAGGTATTGTTGTTAACAAGGAGTAGTCCCATGTGCCAAGCCTATAGCCTAGGTTGCATCCATGCCCTAGTGTCCCCCTAGGTGTATCATCCAACATGCTAGTTCTTGTCTTTTTCTAACTAGCTAATTACATGTCATTTGCATTTAATTTCTTTCGTTGTAATATTATTCTCCCACCGATACTTGTTATTTAATCCTTATTTCGCATCGTAATTTAATTATTCTCTCGTAATAATATTTCGTTACGTAGAGATTTCCCCTATAATTCCTTAAGTACTTATTGCGTAAATTCCTCGAATGTCCATAATTCCTCGTCATAATTCTTAATAAATCCTTTGATACTCTAACCATTCTCAAATTCCAATTTTCATAAATATTACTAACCGTAAGACTCTTGCCTTCGTAATCTCTCTCTGTATATCTTACATCATAAATGCAACAACGCAGTTTCTCAGAAAATCAATTCGATAAATCAACGGGGATGACTAGAAAGGTTCCATAATGACAATGTCACAAGATATTAAATAAAAGGAAATATTACCCAAAAATTAGGGTTCTTACATTGGTGTCCTGGCAAAGTAAAAAACAACATACAGTATCTACTTCTACTGCTGAAGCTGAGTACATTGCTGCTGGAAGCTGTGTAGCTCAAATACTGTGGATGAGGAACCGATTGAAGGATTATGGCATGGAGCACAAGAAAATTCCAATCATGTGTGACAACACAAGTGCCATTGCCATAACCAACAATCCTGTAGATCACTCAAGAACCAAGCACATCGACATCAGGTATCATTTCATAAGAGAACATGTCGAGGAGGGGACTGTGGAGCTACATTTTGTGCCCACAATGCAACAAATTGCAGATATATTCACCAAACCTCTTGATGAAGTAACATTCAATAGGTTGGTTGGTGAATTGGGAATGCTTAACACAAGTTAGTAAAGCCTTCTATCTGTAAAATCCATGTTTATGTTTGTATGTGCAAGCTAATCAATCATTATGTGCTTAGACTTTAAAATGCCTAATTAATGATTGTTATAGGTTGCATATAGTGTGTTTTTGCATAAATTCCTTGTGTTTTAAGTGTCTTTTATAGCACAAATCTGTGAATTTATGCTTGTTAGATTGCATGATCATAGGGGGAGTTAAATTCATAATATTCTAAATATTGCATGATTTTTAGATGAATTTACCTATGAGTTTCATGTAATTAGAGGCCTTAGAATTAAAAAACTTCAAAATTTCGAGTTAGGTTCTATCTCGAAACTCATCTAGAAATTCGACTTGAATTTCGACTTAATCTGTCAGAGTGAAGTTTTTGAAAAATTCTAAGTCTGGGAAGAATTTCGAGTTGGCTATCTCGAAATTCATCTCGAAATTCGACTTAGAGTTCGAGTTCGAGTTACCAGTGTGCCTAGTTCTATCTTCAAAATATTCGAGATAAAGTCTATCTCGAATTTTATCTCAAAGGTTGAGATGAGGTTTCCATTAAGGGAATATTTTGAAAAGAACTGAGAATTAACTTCGAGTTAGTCTATCTCGAAACTTAACTCGAATTTCGACTTGATGTTCGAGATAGAGCTCTTAGTCTATCTCGAAACTCAACTCGAATTTCGACTTGGTGTTCGAGATAGAGTTCTCAGTTAAGCTAAAGGGAATTTTTCGAGTTACACTCCTAACTCGAAACATATCTTGAATTACCCTGTACTTTTTGGTTCAAGGGGGTATTTTGGAAAGAATTTGAGATTAACTTCGAGTTAGTCTATCTCGAAACTCAACTCGAATTTCGACTTGATGTTCGAGATAGAGCTCTTAGTCTATCTCGAAACTCAACTCGAATTTCGACTTGATGTTCGAGATAGACTTCTAACTCGAAATGTATCTCGAAT
Source organism: Saposhnikovia divaricata (assembly GCA_036435485.1). NCBI lineage: Eukaryota > Viridiplantae > Streptophyta > Magnoliopsida > Apiales > Apiaceae > Saposhnikovia > Saposhnikovia divaricata. The sequence continues at coordinate 241,301,445 of CM071594.1, read as the reverse complement.
TTCCCTATTTTTTCAAGAGGGGAATTTTCCAAGTTTACTACAAGTCATAAATGTTCGAGATAGGATTTCCCTATAGTTTCTGCTGTAAAATTGGTTAAAGTATTCATTTGTGCTTAATTGTTCGAGTTAACTTCTATCTCGAACTTTATCTCGAAGTTCGACTTGATGTTCGAGATAGAGATGTTCGAGATAGAGTTCGACTTAGATGTTCCCTGTATGGACTTGGTAATTTTCACTCTTTTTAACAGGGACATTTTTGTCATTTCACATTCATCTATATATACATCTCTAACTCGATGCCTAATTCACTTTACCTAATTTCATTTTCACAGCAGCCGTTTCACAAAAACAGTGCGATTTCACAGACTTCATACAATTAACCCGTGTTTTTGTGATTAAACTCATACTAATCACGAATTACTGCCAAATTTTTGACTGTTAATCACTGTGTTATCATTAATCATTGTGATACTGTGTTTTGTAACCGCATATACACGCGCATATACATACACACAAACATCAAGTTTTGTGTATCTGCTCAAAAACACGAATTCATATTCTCCACATATACACACGATTTCACTGATAAACACACGAATATTCATCTTTGTTGAATGTTCAGATCTAGTCATTGGCTGTTCATATTCCGTAGTTTAAATTTTCAGACTATCTTTTGATATTCTCGAAATATTAAAAGGAATAAAACTGATTAATTCGTAAATTATTTGTTTTTCTCAATTAAAATAAAAAATTCACATCCTTCAAAGAAAAACATTTAATTAAAATGGCTCACCAATTTTCACTTGCTAAAAATAATTTTTATAATATTTCTACGGAAATTGGTGATCAACTCCCGCGGTTTAAGTTTTGGATACGATTTCTCAATTTGTACTCCAAAGCTAGCCATGCTTTTACTGCTAAACCTACACTAGTACATGATGCTTTACAGCAATTATGGACTAGTGCGGTTACTTTTGGGAGCAAATCAACCCCCTTAGGTTTCAGGTTTACCTTAGCGGGTCAGGAATATGAGGTGACTGAAGAGATTGTCAACAGAGTTCTGGGATTCCCAATTAAAGATGCTTATGATCCAGAACCTACAGCTACAGAACGCCTCAGATTCTTTGAATAAATTGGATGTTATCCTCCAAAAGGCCCAATCACAGGAAATATCCAAAAGCAATTCTTCCATGTTGAATGGAATTACTTTTTCGAGGCCATCACAAGATGTTTTCGGGCACGCGAAAAAGACTTTCATCAAATTCCAATTCCAATGCAAACCTTTGCAGTTGCCCTAGCAAGAGAACTGGATATAAATTATGGACGCATAGTTCTCTCTGAGATAGTGGCCTCAATGGGATCTCTTGCAAGCAGAGACCTCACTACAGCTGATGTTGTCTGCTGGTTTCCTCGGTTCCTTCAAATGCTGATTAATGACTTAATACCGAAGGATGCTATTTCTGTTAGACAGAGATTTGCCAGAAGCCCAACACCTGCATCGCTAGGGATGGGCACTAAGTCACTTTCAACCATTGCTAATCAGGATAAACATCAAGGTAAACCGATGTCTATTCCTGAAAATATACAAATGTGGCTTAGATATGATGCAGGAGTTACCAATTTGGAGGCATCATCACAAGTTTCATCACATGCTCAAAATCAATATGTTCATGCTGAGGCATTTGATGAGATTCCTGATGAGGAAAGCGATGATGCACAAGGTAATCAATCGGGTAATCTCTCCCTGCATACTATTCATTCCTCCTCCTATGTATCTGATTCCGAGACCCAAGATTCTGCTAGCCCGCAGGATCTATCCCAGGGTGAGAGCCATATTTCTGACTCTGAGTCTGATACACATTCCTATTCTCTATCACCCTTGTTAACGGAAGTCAGAAAGCCAGCACGTGTCTATGTAGAAACTGATGAGGAGAATGAACCCGAAGAGCAGCAACTTATTCGAAAGAAAGCCAAACTTTTCCACGCTGCTACTTCACAACCACAGTCAAACCCTAGCGTGTCACACGCAACCACTCCACCTCACGCGAGTGGTTCACCCCTTGAACAATCTGCACGTAGGGATTTTGATTTTGGTGAGGATGATGTACCTCTTGAAGATACTGTTGCTTCAAGAGGACATGAAGTCTTAAGAACTTCAGCCGTACCTTCACCGGTACGTACTGATGCTGCAAAGAGGATCGGTTCTGATGTTGTACAAGAACACTTTGCAGCCTCTCAGCCTGAGATTCCAACTCAGGAACAAACAGAATTTGATCCCATAACTGTCAACAACATTTCTTATCAATTTTCTGCAAGTACTGCTTCATTATTTGGATCAATCATTGAAGACATACACGAGCGTGAGACAGGGAGTGTGTGTGAGAGGTTAGGGAGAGAGGGACCTTCATTTTCAAGGCCCGAAACCGAGCGTCAAATACCAACAGAACGAGTATTAGAGCGAGGTCACCTAAACCAAACACCGTCCCTTAACATTGAAAATCTTGATACGCGTATGACTTCTATGGAAAATCAGATGAAGCAGTTCGGACAGACGATGGGGCAGTTTGGGATGAACATTGGAAACAACCAAAGGGCTCTAGACGACTACGCAGCAAGAATGGCAAGTCAAGCTACAGCTTTTGATGATTTGACAAATAAGGTCAATGACTTGGGCCATGCTGGTGGTGTCTTGGGAAGCACTCTCAATGAGAGGATGGGGGCATTGGAGTCTACAATGCATACAATGGCTGTGGAGATCAGTAGAATGATGTTCGCAGTCAGGAGTTTTGTGCCCCCGGAGTGTTTCGAGTCGCAACAACCTCCCCCCGATGCTGGTGCAGGTGGTGCTAGTGGAGCGGGAGCCTCTGGTTCTGGTTTTGGAGGTTCCTATGCAGCTGGTGGATCTGAAGACCAAGGTGGAGCTCAGGATAACTCACCTAAGGGGGAGAGTGGAAAGGAGACGAGACAGCAGGCAGTTCACATCGAAGAAATTGAAGAACCCGCTGATCTTGTCAAGGAACCAGAAGTTGAGCCATCTGTTGATGAAGAGGCTCTGAGGATGAGAAAGGGTAAGGCAATAATGGTTGATGAACCATTTGTTGACCTGAGTCATCAGGAAACAGTACAGGAGGTACTTGACTCAGATTCTGACATGGAAGACGTACCGTTGGCACATGCTATAAAAAGATCTTTGAAGGAACAAGGTGGAGGTGCTGGGATATCTTCCGGAATGCCTGAAGAATTTCCTGTTGATGAGGAAACCCTTGAAGCTCAACAGTAAGCTTTGGAACAAGCTCAGTTCCATAAAATGAAGATGATGCAAGAACGTGCTGCCTTCCTAGAAAAGAAAGCGGAGCTACAAGGGAAGCAGTATGATTATGAGCTTGCAAGGCTAGCTGATCCTCAAGTTGATCTGGACAAACGAAGGATAGGGTAGAAATGGGATGAAGCAAGGAAGATAATGATGGGACCCTGTGCGAAAGGAGTTCATAACAAGGATGCAGATGATCTGTTCTACAACTTGAATTTGCAGAATCCAATGACTGGGGACTATATAAATGCTTTGAAGAGATTAATTTCTAAAGTCAGGGTTGGATACAATGCAAATCTTAAGGAGTGGCAGGTTATCTTGTCTTTGGTAGAAGGAGTCCCAACATCTTTCTTATATGTGGATGACCAATTCATAATGAGAAGATCTGCGTCAGAGTTGTTCTTGCTAGCGACTAAAATTCAATACTCTCAATCTGAGGAGCTAAGCATTCTGTACAGGGATCAGTTAATGCAGCTAGCAGAGGACAAGGGTCCAGAATTCTCAGCATATCCAAATTTTGTCCGGATGGTAGTTGACGGAAAGATGAAGAGGGTTAGCATGGAGGAAAATGATCTAATGGAGCTTTCAGTAGAATCTCTCAAAGCTGTCTGTAGACAAATGATGAGTAAGGGATTCGCTTCTGAGCTTAAAGATAAATCTGTGAAGATCATTGAAAGAGTTATATTCAAGAAGAGCAATGAGGTGTGGAAGTGTGATGTCATTGCTCCAAACCCTCTTGATGACGTGAAGATTGAGCCGGAGCTGATAGAGAAGAAATGGAATATTCTTCAAGCCATGAAGAATGTAGATGAAGCTCTGACTCTTCCTTCTGGAGCACTAGAACAAGGAGAAATAAGGGACGCTATTGGTGTTCCAGGAAGTGATAGTGTATACTGGATACATGCTTATGTTGAAGATACAGCTGATGCCTTAGTATTCATAGATGCAGACCAGAATCAAACAATCTTGCATATGAGTAGACAATGGCTGCTACGGACTCAAGATGCTGCATTTCTGGAGAGAGTATTATATGTATTCAAATGGGGCGAAGTGGAAGATAAGTTTGTTGAAAAAAGCAGAGACTCATGAGTTACCTGTCTGAAGTAGTAGTGGAAAAGAAGCGAATGGAGCGAGATGCGGCTAGTGTCCACAATACTAACCGTGTCAAGGGCTACCCCAAGATGATCTATTGTCAGTTTAAAGCTGATAAAACACATTGGAAATCTCAGCTCATAATGAAGAACTTTGAGGATATTCCAAAAATCAGAACTACTCAGGAGGTGGACAAACTCAGAAGGCTTTTCAAACATCCTTATCCAGAGCCCAAGAATCCTCTAGAAATGGAAGCTGTAAGTCTGTTGAATGCTAGGTGGAAGCAGCTTAAAGATCCAGTGTACAAGAAAGAACAGCAGCAGAAGGAGAAGCGCAAAAGGCAGAAAGAAAAGAGAGACCAAGCTGCTGAAGCTAGAAAGAGGAAACGGAATTAGGGTTAAAGGTCAGAGTGGTGTGAACTTGAAGTTGGAAAAACTTCATGTCTTTCGGTTGCTTTAACTCACTTGAGAAAAATTCACCTTAGAGTGAATCCAATAAGGTGATACAAGTTTGACTAAAAGGTATGAAATAATCCAGGTGATAGGAATCACTCAAATGATCTTTAATTTGAAGTTCGAATTCTGTTTCTAGTTTAAGTTCTTTGTATTGTTTTCATGTAAATTTCAATTGTAAATTATTCAAGACTGTAATGTTAATTATCTTTTCTCGTCTCATTGTTTAGTTGAGTTATCCTTCATTAATTTGAATGTCATTGTTAGACAATCAAATTGGGGGAGATTGAAAGGCAGAGTGTGTAAACTTGTAATACTATAACTAATGTAACTCAAACTAAAGGAAAAGATACTTAACCAGAAGACAATCAAGAACAAGAAGTCACAAGAAATCAACACTAAATGAAGACAAGGTAATTGATACAATTCAACATGTTAACTATGATCAATCCAAGAAGAAATCATTGAGAGAAGTTCAAGTCAAAGTTGTTCATGCCTCAGTGATTTGAAAAGCCAAGAATCAAGATCATAACTATCAGTATCAATAAGACCAATTGATTTCAAGTGAACAAGAAGGAAAGCAAATATTGGAAAGCCACATTACTAATTGGATATGGTAATTTATTCAAGAAGCAAAAACCCTATCAAGACTAGTCACTTATGAACCAGACCGTTGCATCAAGTGTCAGGACATTGATAGCAAGTTTATGTCAGTAATAAAGATCCATATTCAAGAGCTTAGTGAAGAACAAAGAAGACATGAAGATATCACAAGTTCAAGATGTGCATTGAAGTTTCAAGTTGAAGACCAGAATATTTTCTAAGTACTAAATATTCTAGATGACCAAGTAGAAGTTTCTAAGTAGAAGTTCTACTTAGAAATTCGAGATGGCTAAGTAGAAATTCTCAAGTAGAAGTTCTACTTAGAGTGCAGCTTCAACATGACACATGGCATCTTCTGATTGGCAGATTTCCAAGCTTTCAAGATAAGGCAAGATTTATGTGGACATCATTGGGCCACGTACATCTTAGTCTTTGAAGACTACAGGACATAGATTACATGTAGTATAAATAGAAGTACTTGTGTAATGTTTTAGTTAGTGAGCAATTCTTGAGAAAAACACAAGAGAAAAAGAGAGAGTGCATTCACAGAGCTTAGTATCATTCACTTCTCTCTGAACTTCTGTTATACTTTGTAATGAATGTTGTAACAACCCTTTCAAGTTATATATAAGACATATATTCCTTGAATCTGTGTGTTCATTTATTGCATCGTATTTATTGCTTCTCATATTCGAAAAGTTGTATTCACCCCCCCTCTACAACACATTTGGACCTAACATCAACGCCATTTCCCCACTTTACTTTCGTGACAGAGCATCTGCCACTTTGTTGGAAGCTCCAGCCTTGTATTGAATTTCGAAATCAAACCTTGGCAACTTGGTAACCCATTTATGGTATTCCGGATTCACCTCTCTTTGTTGAGTGAGGAAACACAAGCTTTTTTGGTCAGATCGTACAATAAAATGGCGTCCCAACAGGTATGGCTTCCATTTTAAAACAGCAAGACAGATTGCTATCAGTTCTTTTTTATAAATAGATTTGAGTTGGGCTCGGGTACCTAGTAATTTACTGAAGTATGCCACTGGTTTTCCATTCTGTAACAGCACGGCGCCCACTCCATACCTCAAAGCATCGGTCTCAATAGCAAAAGGCAACTAAAAATTGGGCATCGCCAAGACTGGTGGTGGGGTCAATGCTTGTTTAAGCTGATTAAAGGCGGATTCTGCTGCTTCATTCCACCCAAATCGGTCTTTTTTTAACAACTCGGTTAGAGGCTTTGCAATATTCGCATAACCAGCTACAAACTTACAATAATATCCTGTCAACCCGAGAAAACCCCGTAATTCACGTAAGTTATTTGGTGACTGCCATTCAAGCACAGCCTGCACCTTTGAGTGATCTACTTCCACACCTTTTTCTGAAATCACATGACCCAAGTACCCGAGAACTGATTTACCAAATTCCCATTTTTTCTTGTTGGCATATAGCTGATAGTCTACTAACTTGTCCATAACTAGTCGTAAGTGATGCTGGTGGTCCTCTCGGGAGCTGCTATACACCAAAATGTCATCGAAAAAGACAAGGACGAACCGTCTTAAATAAGGCCTGAATACATCGTTCATCAATGACTGAAACGTCGAGGTGCATTCATCAAACCAAACGGCATTACGAGGAACCCGTAATGCCCATCGTGTGTTCGAAACGCGGTCTTATGAGTATCCTCTTTGCGTACCAGAATCTGATGATACCCCGATCTTAGGTCGAGCTTTGAGAACACCCTAGCACCATGAAGTTCATCCAATAGCTCATCGATGATTGGTATTGGGTACTTATCTGGTACCGTTTCCTTGTTTAGAGCCCTATAATCCATGCAAAACCTCCACGAGCCATCTTTCTTTTTCACCAATAAAACTGGGTTCGAAAATGGAATTGTTGATGGCTTAATAATTCCAGCAGCGAGCATTTCTGATATAAGACGTTCGATCTCATCTTTGTGGCTTTGAGGATAACGATAGGGTCTTACACTTATTGGGTCACTGCCCCCTTTCAGTGTTATAGCGTGCTCGTGGTCTCTGGATGGAGGTAGCCCAACTGGTACTCAAAAACCTTGGAATAATGCTTCAGAACTGACGTACAAAACCTGGGACTTCCTCATTCACCTCCGACTCCTGCCTTGAATTCAATTCTATCGTTTTTTCCAAACATGTGCATTCAACCCAAAACCCACTGCCCTATTTCCTCAATGTTCGCCTCATGGCTTTTAAAGAAATCTGAGAATGCACCAAAGAAGGGTCGCCTACCAGTGTTACTGGTTCACCTTTGATCTCAAACTTCATCACCTGCGTTTTCCAATCCGTGAGCACCATTCCTAATTTTTCTAACCAAGCAACTCCCAAAATGACATCGGAATTTCCCAGTTTCAATGTTAAAAAATCTTCAACGATTTCCAACCCCCCATCTAACTGCAACGTCACACCTTTACACACCCCTTCTCCTCGAATAGCATCACCATTACCAAGGGATACACCAAAATTAGATGAGTTGACAACCTCCACTCCGGCTTCTTTGGCTGCATTGATTGAGAAAAAATTATGGGTCGCGCCCGGGTCGATCATGACTATCACCTTCTTACTTCCAATGAGACCCCTTAACTTCATGGTTTTAGGGTTTGAAATCCCTACCACTGAATTTAGAGACACCTCAATTAATACCTCCTCAGTTGGCGATGTTGGAACCTCATTGTCCTCCCCTTCTGTTCCTTCCTCCTCCTCGGCTATTAGCATCGCACTCAGTTCTTTCTTCTTGCACTTGTGCCCACTTCGCATCACAATGATAACATAGGCCTTTCACCCTTTTGTCTTGTAATTCACTCTCCATTAACCTCTTAATGTCATTGCGACTGTTAGATAATAAAGGTGATTGAACAGATGCTTGTGACTCTGTAGGGCTGCTTCCCCAACTACGGACAGATGCAGGACTGGTTGGCTAACTCAAGGTATAAGTCCTAACAGTAGAAGTGCTTTTAGTGTAAGTTGAGAAATTACTAAACCGAGATGCATTCAAATTTGTTCTCCTCGAGTTGGTGACTTTGAACTTTTCCTCCACTCGTATTGCTTGCTCCATAGCTTGCTCCAAACATACAGGATTCAGCAGCCGAATCTACGCCTTAATGTCTTCCTTGAACCCGTTTATGAAGTGCCCAAATAGTATCTCTTCGGAGACTCTCCCCAATGGTCCTGCTGTCTCGATAAACTTACGCCTATACTCCTGCACAGTCGTAGTCTGGACCGTCGCCAACCACTGCTCATACAAAGACCCACCACTGACAGGCCGAAACTGTCGTAATATGAATCCCGGCCCAAAATCGTAAGGGACGCCGATTATGCTCCCATTGAAACCATTTTAACGCATCTCCTTCAAGCGCCACCACCATGGTGTCCAACATCTCCTCCTCCGTCAATCGATAAAACCCAAAATAGCGTTCCACCCTCATTATCCAGCCATCTGGATCAGATCCATCAAATAAGGGCATATCCAGTTTGCGATGCCTCCAATTCCCTTGACCCACGCCCATTCCTACACCACCTCCTCCATTTCCACTACCGACACCATTAACATTAAACCCACCATTCCAGTCACACCTTGCAAAACTCTTCCCATCATCTATGTTTTCTCCGAGTATGGAATTAGGGCTTCCAAATCCAAACTCTCCCTGATTCACACTTCCTTCCACCTTATCCTGGTTCGGTATTTGTTTCGTGTGTATCTTAGTGAGTGTGGTTCTAATATCTGATTTAAATTTGAGCTGCTCATTTCTCATGGCGTTAATTAGGGTTTCATGGTACTCGCGGCTACGATTCACCCTTCCTTCAAGCCGCCCAGTTAACGCTTCTAACTCCGCCCCCAATTTCTTCGTCGGCAGACTTTGTCCCTCCATTACAATCTCTGTTAGTGAATGGCGCAAAGGGTCTACGGCTCGATCCACCGTCTTCTAACCTGATCTGTCAACGACGCCTCAAGCCCCGTCAGTTTCTCTTTAATCAGATCTATCCTTTGAGCTACTTTCGGCGGTCCCATGGAGTCGATATGCTTTGATACCAATTTGTTATACACCACAATAAATTTGTAATACAACTCCAATCAACGTTGATAATAAAAGAGGAATTAAGCAAAAGGTTTACTGTTTTAATGGATTACAATGATAAAAGATACGAATAAGAAAACAGACTCGGTCCTTCGAGAGGCCGCCTTTCCACACACACATACGTGTTTACACTCAATAATCAGATAAGAAACCCTAGCCCCCTTTCCCCCAATTACATAACCATTTTTCTTTCTCCTTGCAATTACTTTTCTACCCCCTTGACTAGTACATTGACTTCCTCTGCTTCAATTACCCTTTTGCCCTGCTGCTTCTTTCTTGAATAAGTCTTTAACGGTCCTGGATGCATTACAGAGCTTGGCAGCCTCGAGAAGCTGAGGCCATCAGCTTGAAGGAAGCATCACCATGGTTTAAAATAGTTGGTTTACATCATTGTATTGTGGAAACAGACTCGAAGATTCTCCCGAGGGCATGCAAGGGTATACAAGGAGAAGCATATTTTAACACAATTGTATCAGATTGTGTTTATTTATTGAAGCACATGTTTTAACACAATTGTATAAGACTGTGTTTATTTATTTATTGAAGCACCTGGATAATGTGCTAGTGGTGTTTGCGTTTAGGTCTGCAAATAATGTAGATGATATATTAGCAAAAGCCGCATTTTCCGAGTTAGGTTTAGGGGAGTGGAATGTCACTCCTGATTTTATTCTTCATGTATTAGATTCTGATCTTGATTAAGGAATGCAAATACGTTTAATTCAAAAAAAAAAAAAAAAAAAACCAGGTGACCAATCTTAACATTAACGATATTTATGCCAATATACGTATTCGGAATATGCACCAAAAAAATATACAAATTCGAAAAGTTACAAACGTGCCAAATTAAATATACCCAAATGATAATATTACCATTCAACAGAGGTCATATGTAAAAATAGACAAATGCCAAAATTTTGAGCTCTATGCTAAGCCAGTTAAATTAGCTGGTCAATAAGTTACATAGAACTGGCCAATAACAAGGACTTGCTACTTGGATTGAGTTAAGTTGTCTGTTCACAAAATTTTTTAGGTATTCTCTACAGCAAAAATGGATTCAGGCCACCATAGATGTACAGAGCTGAGGTAGGCGTGATCTGCTCGATCCACAAAGTTAACGCATCAGTTTAGTAGGCTAATCAAAATGAGTCCTTCACTGAACTCGATATGGAGCTTGTCCCGCTGGAAACATCCCCTTTTACAAAACTTGGACCTGCTTGATTATGGTTCTCGTCGTTGAAATTGGTTCGAGGTTTACCGGACCTTGATCGGATACTTGTTCCTACAGGAAACGGCTCCTAAATGCGCAATCAAAAAGTTTTTTCAAAATCTAATCTGAGATGCGGAAAAAAAGTTTAAAATATAAAACAAATGCAAGAAAAAGTTCAATATCAGATTTTTCTTACCTGGTCACCAGCATTTGGACCTTCAGTACAAAAGAGGATAGGGCGACATCGTTTGTCCTCGTTCATCAAGCTTGAATTCTGGAAATGGGCAACTAAAGCAGACTTCCCCTGAATTCTTGCATACGCAATCGAAGCCACCTTTCCACTGTTAAACTTCTCCCACTTTTTGCCATTGAATGTCTGCAGCAGACAAGTTTATAACTTGTTAGCCATTGCGATTTGCGAGATTGAAAAAGAGTAAAAATAAATTTATAATATATAGCACATTCAATATCAGATCATATAAAATTAAGAAGGGCTGATATATCTAACCTTATAAAATGGTACAATTTGGAGTGAATCGATCATGTTGATAAATGCATATCCCATGTTACACTTATTCTGTCATAAGAATAAGTTTGGAATAAGCAGCTGCTACATTAATATCTGAAATGTCTTATCTCTAATCATACACACTAAAATCAAACTTGCCTTGAAATCAATTGGCAGATAAATGAAGTCATAAGTCCCCCGATGCTGTTCATCAATTGTTGCCAGGAGCATTTTTGAAGTATACCTACAGTAACCCATTATAATGATGTAAGCTTCAAAAGGACTGGGAAACAAATGCATGCAAAAACAAAATCAGGACAACAAATTTGAACAAATTGTAATCCAAATTTGATTCGAAGAAAGACAAAACAGTCCCACTAGACGAACCTGCCTTTCCTTTGACATGAATATATATAATCTAACTTCTATGAGATTCTAAAAGAATTGTTCCAATGAATGCACATGGAATAAATATAATCAGAAATCAAAGTTCCAGAGAATAGGCTAAGAAAGCGAGCGAGTAACTAAAGGATACATAAGTACTGTAAGTGTACATGTACGTATCACAAAGTGCACTGTTAATTTTTTTTTTTTTTTTTGTTTAAAAATTGTGCATGTGTATTTTTGTACATCCTTTCATCCTGATGGTATAAAAATAAAATGATTCCAGGTTTAAAACATGATAAAAGCAATGGAATAAATAAATAAATAAATAAAGAAAAAAGCAAGAGAAGAAGACAATAGTCTTTCACATACTTGTTTGGAATATTCTTAATCATCAGTGTTGTTCGAGTGTCTTCTCCACGTAAGACACGATCGATATCAAGTTCATACTTCATCTTATCAGCATGACAAGAGTCAGCTTCACTTCTCCAATTTGACTGGTTTCTCATGCGTTCTTTTGGAGCACCAAATGAGGTTGGTGCTGAGGCGACTAAATTTACTCCAGGACCAAAATCAGATAAACGTTGAGGAGGGCTCATAGCAGAGTTGACAAACCTGCCTATGTGATTTTCATCATGCAAGTAGTTACGATGAGCGATGTTTGATGATTTATTGTGGAGCCCGAGTCTTCCAATGGACTCCATGTATGCATGTTCACTACTCCAACGGGACAAATTAGAGGCCGGTAAGGATCCGTCATGGTATAACCGAGTATGAGAAACTTTGTTCATCATGTCATGTGAATGAGAAACCGTGTTGAGCACATTAGATGACGATCTAGACAACCCAGGTAGCTTTTGAGTGCCATTCGCAAGTGGCAAAGAATTGGCCCAACCCATGGGACTTGATGGAAAATTCTGAAACGAATTGGAATTTCTCTTTACATAGTAATCTTCAGGAATGTTGCAACCACTTGTCCAGGAAGAGCCAAAAACTGGAAAATAAAACCGTGAACATCTTAAGTTCCATAAAAATAACCGGTTGACCACCATTTCAGAACTAAACTAATTATATAAATAACAGAAAGATCATTGCTGATGCTTTGATCAGTACAGTTTTCTTTATCAATGTTATTTTGCAAATATTTCAGCTTCGTCACCATCACGAGTCCATGATTTAGTTATGATACCAGCCTATATTTAAGTACACCGATCACAGCTGTAGACTTATAGAAAGGAAAAAGTACCCGGACTCGGCTGGAAGTGTCCAACATGGATACGTATCCAAGTGTCGGACTCGGCAATATTTTAAAAAAAATACATGTTTTTGGCTTAAAATTCATGTCCGAGTGTCCATACCCAAGTCCGAGTGTCGAGGGTCCGACACGGGTATTTGAGGCAAAATGAAGAGTCGGGAAAAAGCACTTGTGATCTCTTGTACATGATTAAATTAATAAAAGAATTGAACTGATTCCCAAACATTGCAAATTATCTTAATAATTACCTCCAACATGAGGTTCCGCTTGCTGGCCTTTGGGGTCTACAACATAAATGTTTCGATCATTTATACCTTCTAAAATTCTAGGATTGGCATCAATTGACAAGTCTGCAGCATTGCTAAAAGAATTGTATGAGACACCATGGGCTGAACCATCATAATACTCTGGGAGGGAATGGAGCTGGTGAACTGGAGGACGTGGGTTACTAAAGTTCTCTTGATCCATAGGACGTCTTGGCTCATGAAGCACAAACCGATCACCAGTCGCAACCCTCACAGGAAAGCTGCTTGGAACACTAAAATTACCTTGAGAGAAAACATTATCGTTATAAGAACCAATGCTCATCTCACTTTTTGGATGTAATTCACCGACAGATCCACCATATAAACAGCTAGATGACATTAAGGAAGGACGAACTGTTCCTACAAAAAGCTGCTGTTAGATGCAAGGAAGAATGTCACAGATTAAGCAATTCAGAAAATCCCCCAAAAACCTTCCCCTTGGCGAATTATACCTAGTTCTAATGATGATCTGTCATCCAAGCTTCCACGATGACTACGTTCATCTTGTGCAAGTACAGGATAGAGCTGTGGCACTAAACTGCACAGTGGGTAACACGAGTTCTATAGTTACAAAGGGAATACATAACAAATAAGCAGAATCAGCCCTTTCACATGTTAACAGGAGGATAGACCATATGTTAATTAGGGACATAAATGCCATTCTATAGAACCGAATGGAACAAAGATTACAACTTTAAACCCTGTCCTGAAGAATGGGTATTAGACTGTTAGTCTATTAGACATTCCATGTCTGACTGACTGTAGATTATTGTCAAAGGTAAGACTTCAACCGTTTTAAATAGGAACAGTGAAACAGAAATATGATACTTATGCTTATGTATAACATACTATTGTCCATCCTGGCTCAGTTTAAGTTTGATCTGCTTTCCTGCAACAGTGCTCCAATTTAATGTGCGATAAGCAACTTCTGCTGCACGAATATCATAATATTCGATAATTTTTTCACACTCCAGTGTTTCCCCAATCTGCCACCACCGAATTCAAGCCATATAAGTTCCTAATACTAGACAGCATTTTACTGGTATAGCATGTGCAAGATACAATAAATAACTTACTTCCTTAATTTCTCCAAAACTGCCAAATATGTGCCCAATATTATCATTTGACACCGAGAGATCAAGATTATATACCACGAGGGTGCCTGCTTTATTTTCTTTCTCCAAAGGATCATCCTAAAACATACACATGAAAATCGCCAATTTAATGAGGCCTGGAAGTTAGCTACTTGCATAATGAACTAACAGTTGAAGCTTTCCTTCAAGCACATCACCACTAATAGTTGTGAAAGTATATCATTTACATTTAATGAACATTTTTATGACATAGATCATGCACAACAATAAGTAACTTCAATGTACCTTTGCTATCAAGTAATTTATATCAAGATTCATGTGGCCCGATGGTTTATTCTGGAGTGAATTCCTTGCACTCCAAGCTGCCCTTATATCATAATATGAAACGATGACATAGCCTCGGTGTTTACAAGTAGTGTTCAGAGAATGAATATCTCCAAATTTCTGAAGAACAATACAACAAAGAACCCTTAATTATAAAATCTACCAGAACTAATATAAAATTCAAAATTTTATCTTAGGCTTAAGGACATAAGAACTATGCACCTCGAGAAGAGACCTCAAATCAGAATCTTCAACACTGCCACTGATATTTCTTACAACAAGTGTCCTAGAAAATTGTTCATTATAAGAGTGTTTTCTGGCAATTGAACCGTTTGAATGTATTCCACCATTAAGTACTCCGTTAGTATAATCACAGTTCTGTCGACGATACTTTAAGCAATTATCCGACTCCAATTCCATGCCGCCTCCGCTTTGGAAAAGATCTTCTTCATCTTCACTACCATCCAAACGAGTGCTACATCTCAACTTATCAATTATTCCGGAAAAAAGATCATCCTCGTCCGGGAGGAGATTTCCGATACTCTGCGCCTCACTTTCTTTAGTCTCTAGCAAGGGATCCCCTTCAGATGACACAGCAGAATCAATTAATTGCTGAAGTTGAGCATCCTCTGTTGATGATATAACTGCATGTTTTGATGAACATCAGATCACAAGTAACAGTAACCATGTAAGGCACAACAATAAGTTCAACAAATTTGAACACACAGCATCATACCCAGACGAAGTAGTCCCAATAAAAAGTTATATATATATATAAAAAAAAAAAAGAGAATCTTTCTTCTGTGTCAAACTTTCTGCGCATTACATGGTAAATCATGAAATTTAGCCAGCGCACTGCACATCTCATTGGTAAAATGGTCCCAAATTTTACTTGAAACGAAGTCACTCTTACTTTTTTTAGCGCAATGCGTGGGCAGCTGCGCATTCAAAACAAAAAAGTTTGGCCCTGACGATCTTCCTCCAATAAGTAAAAGAAAGAGCCAACAGCTTCTTTTTATAGCTAATATTACTACATTAGGATTGACACAGTATTTAATTATAAGCTCTAACATATGTAACTAGCACTAATAATCCCTGTCGTAGCTATGCTATATATACATGCTGCAAAAAGCATATCTGAGGATAGCGAGTAGGATCTAAAACTACGTTCAAATTAACATTTTAAATATAAGATGTCTGGTTGATATGCCAAATGAACAGATATTATCACTATGAAGTTTTGACATGTATCTAGAAAAAGTTACAGAATGTCTCAGGAGTCAGGACAGTCAACCTCATTGTAATATTAAAACATTCTTACATCCAGATCATATATATACTATTCCCCCACGAAAGATGGTACAATGTCAAAGAAAGTCACTTTTTCAAATTACATCGTTAGTATAAATATGGCTCACCATGCTTATCAGCCAGAGTTTTAAGCTTTTGCGAACCAGTTTTTGCCTGCAAATTGTAATTCAAATAAATATATTTTAAGTTAATTTATATATAGATGCATGTATACCATGTAGGTGAAATACAAAACTGAAGAGAACTGCACTTGTAAAGCAATATTATCTCTGTAGCTCAAAAACAGCTAAAAGCCATCTGGATAATAAGATAGGAATGAGATTGCAGTACAAAAATGTATTAAAAAAACATTCCCATTCCCATTAACCGTGTTACAGACCCATGATCCAAACATCCCCTAAGTTGTTCCTGGAGAAGAATTACCTCAGAATGGATGTGAATTTCCTTGAACAAGCTGGAGTTCTTGGTAGCATCATTTTGGTCCATTTTCCGAAATGGCATTGTGCAAACACAATGCCAAAACTGTAAAAGAAAAAAAGAAGACAATACTTAATCTTTCTAGTTCCACAAGCTCCCCAAAGTCGACTAAAATTTGTATTAAATAGATAACTATATATAGATCATAAAGAACACACTCAAAGTAAAACTCAAACTTTTTCCACGGGACGAAAAGTATAGGAGCAAGCTGGCAGTAGTATAGTAGCAATTAATAAGAATACAAATGAACATGTACCATAACAGCAACTCAAACACAGATCACAAAATTAAAATAGTCAAATTAATACATTACCTCAACTTGTAAAAATATTCTGCCATATTTAGCTTAAAAGATCAGAAACCTAATTCCAAATCTAAAGACCCAAATTTAGCCAAAATTGGATACTAAAGACCGAAACACAAACATGGCATCCCTAAAAACTCATAATTCAGGCAAAATTTGACTCAAATTGACAAATCTCAACATACAAGTCAAATTCAAAATTCCTCAAAAATAACAAAACAAGCAAAATTACGCAAGCCACGGCCAATTTCGAACCGATCAGGCTTATTCAACAGCAAAGAGGCTCAAATCAAGTCAAATTTACGCAATTATCTCAAAATTAAACTTACTAGTAGCAGATTTCAAACTAATAAACACACCGAATCTACAAGAAAAACACAAAATTCGACCAAATTACAATAGATTTACAAATCAAAATCGCATATTCTTAACATGCCTTACAAATTTGCTGACAGAATTGCTTGCTTAAACTGAAATCAAACTAAAACACACACACAAACACACAGTAGAGAATTGCGTTAGTGAAGAGAATTATAAAGGAAGTGAGAAATCATGTCTTACGAGTTGAATTGTAGGAGAGATTGAGAATTGAGAAAAATCACCGGAGCTCCGTTTTGTTTTAAGGAGAGAGAGAGAGAGAGGGAGAGAGAGAGAGAGGGGTTAGTTGTGCTTTGAAGGAGAGAGAGGAAAAAACAAGACAAAAGTGAAAAAAGAAATGAGCGGGTTTCGTGTGTTAGAGAGATACAGAGAGAAAACGGATACAGTTAAAGTGTAAAAAATTGTGTGTGATGTGTCTCTTGTAAGAGAGAGAACAGAGAGATATAGAGAGAGAGAGAGTCCTTTTTTAGTCTTCACGTTTTCTATCCCTGGTCTTAAAATAAGATCGGAACCAATTATGCTTGTTTAATTTCAAATTTATGGGCGATCATTTTATATTTTAAATTATTTTTTTATCTAAATGAGTTCTTAAATTACAAAAAAAAAAAAGGGAAATATACCTGTGATGGGATTGTGGATTGAGTTGTGGTGTGTACATAAACGCGTCATTATCCACTTATATTTTATAATTTTGGATAAATTTGCTACAAAATAATTTAATGATTAGCATGCATTACGAATTTTGTAACAATTTATTTATGTTGTTGATGATAGCATATCGTATGTCATATACCGTTTAATTAATGTAGGTGATAATTCTATGTTCCGAATATTGCAACAATGTGTTCATGGTTACGAGTTATGTAATTTCATCATACGTTATAGTTTGAACAACAAAAATGAATACATTTTTGAAAAAATTGTATATCTTTTATACTTTTTTAAAAAATTTGAAATTCAAATTTCACAATGATCAGCATATACTGTATATTTGTATGTTGATTCTTTTTAAAATACCAATTTAAAATACCCCCTATTACATTAAGCGACATTCATATTCCAAAAATTGGAATTATTCATTTCCATTTTGTCACGTACTTTTGAATGTTGCACATGCCGCGTTACATGGATGATGTTATATTTAGGTCAGAGGATAAGCATCAAACGTAATTTGGGATTCAAATTAAAGTTTCGATGAATACCTGTCCAACAAAAAAGTTTGAGCATAAATAAATATCACTAAATAGAAATATTTTTTGGGCTTTTTTCATAAATATCACAACATATAAATATTTTTGTAAAAAATATTGTTATTTTAAAAGTCTTTTGCAAAAATACCATCTTTTGAAAAAAATTGCAAAAAAATACGGGATTCGACTACATTCAACCAGATGCTACTGTTTTGACAATTTAGTAAAAATACTATATTATTTGTAATGGCTGCGCAGCAGATTGCATTCGGTTGCATTCCATGCAACTAAAAATTGTAATTTGAATTTTCATTTTTTTTACCAACTTCCACTCTATATATAAGGGCGCAACAGCAAAAATGGAAATTTAACTTTTAGTTTTTAGTTGCATTCAGTTGCATATCTGAATGCAACTAAATGCAACTAAAAATTGTAATTTGAATTTTCAATTTTTTTACCAACTTCCAGTTCTATATATAAGGGCGCAACAGCAAAAATGAAAATTTAACTTTTAGTTTTTAGTTGCATTCAGTTACAACTAGTTGCATATGCAACTGAATGCAACTGAAATGCAACTAAATATGTAAGTTGAATTCAAAGCTCTAGTGATGGTGGTGGAGTTATGAGTGCCCCTGCGGGGCCAAAAACAACTCCAATTTGTTATAATTTGTTGATGCGTATTTTTAGAGTTTCGTTCACAGAGAAGGACTGATATCACTACCAATTCCAATTCTTTTATCTCTTACAGTTCAGAAATGTGGAAGAAGTATTATGGTGGTTTGTGTTTAACTACTAATTAATCTAATAAACGAATAAAAACTATATAATATATATGAGAGAAAACAATCCAAGAATTAGGGTTCTTCAATTGGCTATCATGAATGTCTAATTTGTATCTCTCGTTTTGTTAAAAACAATCCTTCTAATGTTTATAAATTCCTCTCCCAAGGTAAATTATAGTGCTTACAATTATCCCTTGAATGTCACTCCCATGGACATACAAAGTACAACTATAGACTATTACGAACCAAGAATTATCAATTTCACAATTCGCATATCAATCTCCCGATCTAATACTTAAATTATGTCTATCATATCATGAACTAAAATTACAACTCCTCTCCCGATTCGTTATAATTCCTAGAGATTCAATTAAAAGTTCGCGACTCTTCTAATTGTATAAATCGATCAATGACAGATTAACAATAACAAGAAAACCACAATACAATCAGATAAACTCAATAAGCTAATTAATACTACCCAACTCCTGGATAAAGGGATTAGCTACTCATGATAAGGTAAAACAAAATATAAATTAAGAACGCAAACCATGAGTTTAAGAATTGAAGTACAAAGAATACAACTTGAAAAGTTCTGTTGAAGTCCGGATGAATCCCTTCACTCCTTATTCCAACCTCCTTCACAAGGTGTTTCTCTCCCTTCTCTGTATTACTATAATCTATGTGTATATGTATTTAATGCGACTATCTATCTCTAATATATGTAAAAACCTAATATATATATATATATATATATATATATATATATATATATATATATATATATGTTTACATATTTTAATGGGCTTTTAAGTGTTTTAAAATATGTAGGAAAGTGTTACAAGACCAATTAATAAATCCTTAAAACTCCAATTTTCGTTAGAACTCAAGGCCTTGAGATTCAGAGTAAAGGCCTTGAGTTTCGCTACTGTTCATGTTAGACCAGGCAATTCGTTTCGTTCGTATACTTTCGTGTTGTGTACTTTCGTGTTTCGTGTACGTAATGTCAAATCCAAAACCGACCCGTTAAGGATTCGTTTCGTATCGTGTTCGTGTACCTTCATTTCGTGTACATTTCGTGTCGTGTTTCGTGTAATTTTGAATAAAAATAAAAATATTTAAATATTAAATTTTTACTAGTCGAGTCTTAAGTCAATATGTCATAAATAATTAAGTGTGCCCCAGTATTGTGAAACTAAAATTTGAAACTATTTTGTATTTATCTTATGTAAAATTATATATAGACTACTATTTTAAAATATGTATTCATATAATTTAAATAAAATTATTTAAATAATTATTTATTTCGTGTACCCAAGGGTAAACCCAAAACCGATACTAAATTCATCGGTGTAATTTCGTGTTCGTGTACTTTCGTGTTCGTGTACCGCAAAGGTCAACCCAAACCCGTAATTTTTGTGTCATTTTCGTGTCGTGTTTTCGTGTCGTGTACAAAATTGCCGGATCTAGTTCATGTAAAGGCCTTGAGTTTCAATGTAAAGGCCTTGACTTCTTCTCAAGACGCTGTCGGGCGCCGGCGGCTGACTTTTCTAAACATCTTCTCGTCTCTAACCAAAACATTCCTTCTTCGTTGCTTCTCTTCCAACGATCAGTCCTGCCTTCAGATCCATATACAATCACCAAGAAAAGTATTGATAAACACCATTCAAGTAAACAACCACTACTACTATTAATCAATGACAATTTCATTACAAAAAAAGTATAAATGAGGTTTTATTTGATATAAAACTTGTATATATCTAGGGTGTATCAAGCTCTAGTGATGGTGGTGGAGTTATGAGTGCCCCTACGGGGCCAGAAATAACTAAAATCAAATGGAGTCAACTCATTTCAATCTCCAAAATCAACTATGCAACCAAATAATCAACTAAAAGCAACCTCCACCACCAATTTTGTAATCACTACACGACACTGAATCATAACACAACAAGAACAACAAATAAATAAATAACGTCTTTAAATTTAAATACTACTACAACACAACAATTAAATTCTCACGATCTCAAATCAATTATACATAGCAACCTCCACCACTAATTTCGTAATCACTACACGACACTGAATCATAACACAACAAGAACAACAAATAAATAAATAATGTCTTTAAATTTAAATACTACTACAACACAATAATTAAATTCTCACAATCTCAAATCAATATGCATAAAATCAATTTTACATACGTACATGTATGCATATTGATTTCAGAGCATGGAAGTAGCGGAGATTGGAGAAGCTATATATACAACCTATACACACAACATGAGTTCCAATAAAACTAGGGTTCGTGTGAGGAGAAAAGCGTTGAATTCTGTGCTTGAGCAATGTCAACGAGCCATTCAATTGCTTAATGATATTGGTTTTGTTGATGACGATGATGATGACGTCATCAATCACAACGCCGATAAGACTGATGAAAGAATGCGGAAAATAACCATTTTTCTAAGGAAAAAAATGAAAATACCCATTTCATGAACAGTTG
Source organism: Saposhnikovia divaricata (assembly GCA_036435485.1). Lineage (NCBI taxonomy): Eukaryota > Viridiplantae > Streptophyta > Magnoliopsida > Apiales > Apiaceae > Saposhnikovia > Saposhnikovia divaricata. The sequence goes on along the minus strand of CM071594.1, from coordinate 241,279,864 downwards.
GCAAAAATAACGGATTGGAGACCCAGCTGAGAAATGCGTACTCGTGATACGCATTAGTTACATGCGTGATGACGTCATTCTCACTACTCAGACTCTATCTTATCAGGCGATTTCACCGGAAAAACATCGCCTACTTCCTCCGTCGCCGTCCCTCAACCTTACCCCTCTCTGAGCATATCAAAATGACAAGCACATCTTCGTCACCATTTCTCATCATCTGATTGTATGTATCCGGCCCCGCAGGGAGCGTGTTTAAGCTCGCCGGAGAACGAAATCGGAAAGTTAGGTTAGAATTGGGGGTTCGAAATCCGGCATTAGAATCGAAAAAAGAATGGTATAGGCTTGTAGAGGATTCAATTACGAGTCTAATGGTATATAGAACTCGACCGGAAAACGAGTGGATTGTGGTGAACAGAGAGAGAGAAATGCAGCCGCCGGAATCGCCTCTTTCCCCAGAGCTCTTCGTCTGTTTTTCTGTGAAAGTGATGATGATGATGTCATGCAATGCTTTACACAGGATACGCATGATTAAAATGCGTATCACATGTTACCCGTTTTGTATATGCGTAACCCAGCTTTCAGAATACATGTATTACCCGCTTGAAATATGCGTAGTCCACGTTACTCATTTTAGAAATGCGTAACCCCTAATACCCCAGTTGGATATGCGTAATTCATCCGGTATTTTTCGCCCACCCTTCCGCCAGTGGGTATTTTCATTTTTTTCCCCCAAAAAATGTTATTTTTAGTCATCACCCAAGACTGATCAGACGAATGAAACAGATGAGGTATACATGTTATACGTCTCTGTGTATTATTTGAGCTGTGTGTATTTTTGAGTTGTGGATGAATTAGGTTATGTTTAGGTGGGAAACTTACGCATGCTTTGAGTATCTATTCTTAATGAAATTCGGATTGAGCGAGAATTGAATCCAAAACTTAAATACTTAAACTATCTCATTGCGATGATATGATTATTATTTTAAGATTTGAGAAAAGAAAAATCGTATTTTTGGATGATTATTGTTAGGGAGAGAGAAAGTGTTTAAGAGAAGATACGAAGTCGATGCAGAAACACGAGAGAGTATACATTCACCAGCAAATCACCTGTCAAGTACGGGCGGGGGAGAGGGGGTGATATGATAATTATTGATCAATAGGACCGTGTTTGGATGTGTTTTCCTGCTTGTTTTTATTTACCCTTTTTCTTTTTAATGTTTTTTAAGTTATGATTAAATCCACGTGTACTAGCAGGGGTAAAACAAGTACTACCACCACTGTAAACAGCAATTTCCAAAAAATTTTGAAAACTTTGGGGAAAGCTTGTTTGAAATGTTTGTCTGCACTTATTAGTTAGTTCTATTCTATTCTCCGGTTGTAAAATCCATGGATAGGTTTGACTTTGTGCCAAATTTTGGCCTTCTTTTTCAATCGACTTGTAACTTGCAATTACATTAAAACCACTACAAATTAATAATCGATAAATTAATAATTCATTATAAATTAATATTTTTAAAATAATTTTTTGGTCCCAACATAATAGCAATAGTGTAAATTTAATCTCGATTAATTAATAATTTCATTAAATTAATAAAATTTATCGATCCCGAAACTATTAATTTATAGAGGTTTTACTGTACAATATGTTCAAGTGCAAATAGCACGTACAGTTCCTCAAAAAAATATTAGAAAATTAATGAGCTCTAACTTGGTTGTTATTATTTTATCTTGTGTTACATAAAATCGAGAATTCGATTTCCTTCTAACATATGAAGTTATTATGATAAATTGAGAATAATTTGCTATTTTGAGGATGCTTCGGAGAAAAATTATGCAGGTGATTACAAGTCATATATGCTGGTTTGCTAGATGAAATTACTAAAACATATTACGATGTAAAGCTATAAATGCAATTTATCTAATCTATCTGGGATGTTATCCTTTATTGGAAAAATATGATATACGATCTGAAATAACCAAACCACAAATTTATGCTAAAAAAATACAAAAAATTGTTTCTTTTTTTATGGTGGATAATGTTACTAGAAAATGTTGCACACGCATGATTGTATAAGTAAAACATAAAGGTATACGAATTGTCTAATCTATACAAAAATTTTAAAATTTAATAGATGGAATTCCCATCCGTAAATTCAAGTATTCAAGTATCCGTAAATTTTAATATTATTTTTGTTACACAAACTGAAAGCTATGTTACTGATTTTTTTTTTGTGAAATTATAATATTCAAAAATCTAATGAGCTTTAATTATTTGATATTCACTTTGTTGAGTTGATTTTTGTAGGAAAAAAGGATATAATATTTGTGTAAATACTGGTTATTGTAACTTATTTTTGGACATTCTTTTTTTCAATTTTCCATAGATATAAGTTTATGCTTTCTTACATATTCTATCATATTATAATTTAATTATGTGACTTAAATTTTAATTTAAAATGATATAATAACATGTAAAATAAATTATTAATATATTATTCAATTTTATAAATAATTACTACGATATAAATAATTTTATGAATATGGATTATAATATTTATATGGAAAGAAATATTTTAATCTATTAATCGATAAAAAAAACATGCAAATATCACCTCCCTTTTTATTCTTTGCTAATAAAATAAGATATAGGTGCGGTGACCGTGACTTTCGAAAGCATTCAAAACTTGACTGTAATGTTATACAGTAAAGTTTATGACCAACTTGCCAAAGATGAAAAAGGTAAGATTTTTTAGTTCGCTATTCTCGCAATCCTTTCTTTTTTTCTTTTAATTTTTTGCTAAATGTTACGTACATGCGAAAGCACATATTTTCCTTGTTAAATATAAATGAGAAAAATATTTAGATTTAATTATACTCTCAAACCCACCTATAAATTTAGGAAAAATACCATAATCTTTTTGCACCACAATTGTATGTCACCCTACCTTTCTTTACATTTGTTTTATTATTCACGCCATTTTTGCCTTCATTTGGTAAGTGTCGATTAAGGAAGAGCACGGTTCGGTTCGGGATGATTTTGCACCGAAATCAAATTTGAAACTGTATGTTTTCGGTTTTAAAAATTGAAAATCGCAATCGTAACCGAACTGTCAATTTCAGTTTCGGGTTTAAAAAGCTTGGTTTAACGGTTCAGTTTCGGTTATAAAATCGAACGAAAAAATCATAAATATATTACAAAACTTTAAATTTATAAATTATAACATTCTCGACTTTGTTTAAACAAGGTGACTGAGCTGTTGAATGAGTACACTATGTGTATATGTTAGTGCTAATGTTAGATGTGCAGATAATGTCATTGCATTGTAGCATTTATATATAGGTGGTCTGACAATTATCTAAATTTTTTTGTAGGGGTATATAAGATAGTCAACTTTTGTGAATGTTATTCAAGATATGAGAAAATTGCATAGCAAATCTACTCTATTTACTTAAAACTACACATTATTAATATTATTTCTTGTTTACGAAGCAACTGAGAAGTCTACGGTCTCTGTTTTTTACGATAAAATCACTCCCTTTAGATTTGGGTGCTACTAAAATCTTATACGTTTATAATTTACTCGGATATTTATTTAATGTGAGCTAAAACTTTTTATTGTATTTATGTTCTTATGAAGTTCTTCCGCTGCTGTTTTTTTTCGAAAAAAAAACTAATATTTAGGTTGCTAAAACTCGGACACTCAACCTCTCCCGCTGTGAAAAATGTATTTCAATACATAATTAAGAATTTAAGATAAAAGAATTTTATTACATATATCCAGCTCCGACATCTTCCATTTCCTCATCCGACATCGTTTTGAAGCTTAATTATAATTCAAAATACAGTATATTTATTAATTTTAAGAATGCATATAAATTATATAAATTATATATTCATTTATTTATTCTAATAATCGGTTGGTTCGGTTTTAACCCATAATCGAAACCGAAAGTCTCGATTTTTAAAAAACAAAGACCGAAACCGCGGGTTCGGTTTCGGTTTCGATTTCGGTTTTTTCAGTTCAATTTTGATTGATTTCGGTTTTAATTTGATTTTTTACTCACCTTAATGCGAGTCACTATATGCTCATTATTTTTATATATATCATGATGACTTTCAAATTCTAAAATAAATCAAATTAAATATAATTCTATAATAAAATAACCATAACACTAATATGATTATTAAAATTTGTATTAATCCTTTTTAATCGATGGAAGAATTATCTTCAAGAATGAGGATAACATTGAAACCATAAATCTAAGAAAGGAATCTAAAAATTTGAGCCATTAAAACCAACCTATACGCAAACCCAACTAAGGGACCGATTGAGTAACAAATCCGGTACCTAAACAACTACTCCTAGCATGTCTTAATAACAATGGAGTTAGGGATGGGCGTCGGGGCACTTCGGGGCCGGGGAGTACTATCCCCGCCCCCATCCCCGAATTTAAACCCGATCCCCGTCCCCGGCCCGATCCCCGTCGGGGACTATTTTCCATTCCCCGTCTCCGGCCCAAACGGGTAACGGGGATCCCCGCGGGGAATCGGGGAATTTTAATTAAAACTAAAAATAATATTAAATAATTTTAAATACTAATTAGTGAGCTCAAATTCACTAAATTAAGATAAAAAAAATATTACTTAAAGAAACAAATATAAATAACATGGAAATGAAGTTATTTAGCTACTAAAAAGACAAACATATAAAATTAAAAGATCTTTTTGTTTCCAATATGAAGTATTGAAAATTCGTTTATATTAATATATGATTAATATATATATATATATATATATATATATATATATATATATGTATGTATGTATTAAAGTGTGGTGAAATCGAGTCGGGATTGAAAATCGGGCCGGGTAGAGAAAATCGGGGCGGGGGTCGGGGATCGGGCCGGGGACACATAAAAGCCCGGCCCCGGCCCGCTCCCCGGTTTTTTTTGAAAATTGTCCCCGCTCCCCGGCCCGTACCCGAAAAAATCCCCGAATCCTCGCCCCGTTCGGTGCGGGGATCGGATCGGGATCGGGCGGGCCGGGATGAATGCCCATCCCTAAATTGAGTGCAATCTTCATTTATGGATGTATATACGTAGAGTTGTATATTGATCTGTCATTTTGGCAATTAATTTTTCTTAGGCAAGATATGGTTGTTGGCAAATGAGATGAATTTTGATAAATTGTTTTAAAAATAAAGTTTAAACATTAGGACATTCATTGTCTATCCATTCTGCCCAAAAGCACTGCACATGACATTCAAATGATAACCAACAAGCTCTGGTCCACTTATTTTTATTTATAGAAAGTTTATATACTTTTTTAAAAGCAAGTTTATGCAAATTTGACAATTTTTGTTGTTATAATGCAACCACAATGTGATTTGTGGCAAAACATATGTAGAATATACCGAAATTAAGTGTAGAGGATTAAAGTGGATATATACCCATCATTAGTCTCTAGTGCAAATTTTGAAAGTTACAAAATTACAATCCAATTAACGGAAATGAATTCGAAATAAAATTAAAGCATTAGTGGCTGATAATAATGTTCTAAAATACGGCAAATAAATGGGATTAATCGTCAATTAATCATTGTTCAGTATTTTTTCGAATTGAAATTAATCGAAATTAATCACTAATTAATCGATATTCAATAAGTATATGGATTAAGTCTGATTATTGCTTTTTACGACACAGATCGATAATTGATATATATGGTGAAGCATGATGGCATGTATATTGCACGGAAATCCTAGAACCATGGTCCACAATTTTTAAATTATTACAATCAAAATTGTTGCCCCTTTATCATGTTTGAAGTTGTAACAATATTCCGGAAAATTAGGTTGTCTCTTTGTGGAAGGTTACAAAATGTAGAAGGTATTGTATTGTTTGAGTGGATTTGCAGCTTGCCAACTCGTCTCAACTTCTTTGCTTGCCCAACTTAACCTCCATCTGGTTAGTTCAAAGTTTGGTTAATCTAACATTCTAACAAGCCACATTTGCGTGTCTTTAAATTTATAATTCATTTTTTGTTACGCCATGGTTTGCCATATTAATTATTTTCACTAAATCTCGAATTCTCGATCTTTATTTTCACGAAGAAAATACACCCTCCAACGTGATTTTATTTTATCAGGATAAGATAAAATGTGGAACACCTTGTTGCAATCTGTAAATTGTGGACAATATTATGATGGTGATGGGGTTGAAATGAATAGATAGATGATAATCTGATAAATAGCTAGAGATTCGTTCAAACTCCGAAAGACATGGGGAGTCAAATAAATTCTTCTTTATTTCTTCTTCCTTCTATTCTCTGTGGCCCTAAATTTTCCCCTCACGAGTGTCCTAGTCTTATCTTTGTTGTACCATGCCTTTTACTTGCCATTCCCATTCCGTGACAGCTGATTCAAACAACTATGCCGGCACTTTGCATTATTTCCCTTGTATTATTGCTAATCTTTACTAGTTTAATGTGTTCTTATTATCTTCATTATTATAAAGTACATTCTATAATGCACATTAGTACAACTGTCTATTTCCAAATTGGCTCATTCACATCTCCAAAATTAGTTTAATCCTCTGCTTTTTGGAGTTTAGCAGTGCCCATTATACGAGATCGCTCCAAATTCCGCGTAACGTTAATTTTCTAAATGTCGAGAGTTCAAGTTTCAGTAAAAATCTCGAAATTGTTCGAGTTGTTGAAATGTTCAACCGTCCCCTACTCATCCTGACAGCAAGAATACTTTAATAAGAATCAGCCATATATCAACAATTGCCCGGACTTCAGAACATTATATCAACAATTGCAAAAAAGGGTTTGAGTTGGTACAGGGGTTGAGTGTCCAATCCATGAACCGAGAGGTCATGGGTTCGATTCCTGCCGGGGGTCAAAAAAACCGGAAACAGCCTCCCTCAGACCCTGCTCATGCGGGAAATACTGACTACGTTGAGTTGAGTTTTTATATCAACAATTGCAAGAAAGTTTCAAGAAATGTTGATTACAGAATATAATGATCACACCCTTCCAAAAAATCAAAACAACAATTAGAACCCCACACACATACAGAATCTATGGTATTGAATAGGAGAATTCTAGAGGTGGGTGATAGAATGGGTCAGATAAAAAAAAAGAGTAGACAGTGAAATACATCAGCAAAAGATACCAATTTTTTTTTGCAGAGGCAGTAGTAAGTAGAGTAGTACGTACTTGAATAGAAAATTTGTCAGAAAGTTTAACACAAGTTTCTTCATCTATACAACAACCAATCTCTAAACGACAACCTACTCTTATACTTTTCACAATCTTCCCGCGTTTCCTATCAATTCATTATTACCTTGTATCATCTTTTTTGTTAAACCACTATAAAGATACATTCATTATAAAAAGAAATCTCGAAAAAAGTCGAAAAATGTTTTACAGTTATTATTTTGGGCCGTTCCATCCATTTCTTTACATTCTCAAAATAGTAAGTTTTAACACTATTACACCCACTACTTCACTTATTTTAACAATACTTTACACTATTACATCCACTACTTCACTTATTTTAACAATAAAATCACTATTACACCCACTACTTCACTTATTTTAACAATAAAGTTACTATTACATCCACTACTTCATTTATTTTAACAATATTACACCAACTTTATACCTACTATTATATGTTTGTCTTGTCCTCCATGCCCAGCTAGGATGTAAAGATCCCACTGGGACGGAGGGAGTAATATTTATGTATGTTTATTTTCGTGAATTCCGATTTTGTTATCGATAAACAGACCCTGCTCTACGAGTGAGATGCATATCAAATGTTGGCAACGAGAATGCAAAATTGAATTCGGTTTAATTAATTTTGGGAAAATGTTAAATATCCCAAATTTTTTTTTCAAAAGTTTTCCAAATTCTTATGTGTCATGCGTAACTAACTTTACTAACTATAAAATAGGACCTCACGTACATACATATGCGTCACAAATTAAAATATACCATGTGTCATGACACGTTATTTGGTAAAAATTTTGGAAAAATATTTGGAAACTAACATTAGTGTTAATTTTCTTTATGAAATTACTCCATTCAAGTACTTCTTGTAATACAACTGTGCACACTAGCGTTGCATTAACAGTAGTACTAAATGCTGAGTTGCCGATTCCAATGCGGAATAAATATCCGCATGTTCAGTCCTATCGTATCCGCTAAGATGACATACTTCAAAAACCGAATCATAACAAATCGGAATAAAATATTTTAAATGATGTTCCATGTCAGTCAAATTGAATTTAGGAGAGTGGGGACTCTCTATGGACCTAGCTTCTTGATATTTGATAAAGCCCAAGTGGACTATATGGGCTTCTTAAAGGTGTAATTAAATAAGGATATGCAAGGCAAACACAATAGCCCATATGGAAAGATAACGAGATTCAGAAATAGTTTTGTCATATTTGGATTTTATTTTTGGTTCCAGTAAACAACAATGATACCAAAAATAAGCTTCTTTCTCTATGGCAAAGTTTCAAAACTCGTCTACATTCTATTCTATTCCCGCTTGAGGCTGAAAAATGTGTACTACTGCTTCCCACCAGCCTTCCTTAACCGGAGGTTTGTTGGTCTTCGTCGTCGTCTGAGTTGAGATCTCCGTTCTTCCATATGCCTCGTCTCGCTTTTCTTGCTTCATTCTGGTATGCTTTCAGCTTATCAATTGTTTGTTTTACTGATTCATCTTCCTGTCCGCTCTTGTCCAGCCTAGCAAACCCTTCCTGCAAAACGTAACAATTAATACCACCTTTAGTTAATATTCGAAATCCAAAAATATTACATAGGTACGAAGATCGTATTTAGTCCAAGAATTATTGAACACGCAACAAATGTACGAAGATCATATTAAATCCACTATAAGAACCTATGTGCAAACAACGGTGGATGTAGAGCAAGTGTAAAAGTGGTGATAGAATAAGCTCCTATGACTTGGCAAAAATAAATAAATTGTGAATATAGTTCTTACCTTTAGCATGATAGCGTTGATACTTATGCCAGCTTTTGTATTCAACAAAGTTACAATGTGATTAGTCCCGGGGCTGTATCCTCTGACTTCTCCACCAGAATTATCCCTTTCCTCTACAATGGCCTTAAGCTCCTTCTTTCCATGTAGTATGTAATCGCTAAGACGGGAAGCTGCCTCCTTCCCGTAATCCTCATTCCAGCCTGGGACCTTGACATGAGCAAGGTTGCACAGTTTAGCAAGGCCAGGTGATGACGGCAAAGAGTAACAATCCGAAGGCCGCAGACGACTGTAGGGAACAAATTCTTGAGTTCCGTAATCGATGTAGAACACTTCAAATTTAGCTTTTGCAGATCGAACGGGGCCTTTAGGAACATCCACTATCTGTACATTTTAAATGAAAACAGGATCAGAATATGTGAAGATGTTAAACAGTGATGAGTTATATTGAGATGATGGAAACATCACATATTAGTCAGCAAGCTAATCAGTTTCATTGGCCTGGTGAGAGTGCCTAAATGAAATTACAAAGTAGAAGAGGTACTATTTATAGTGTAATGTTTCCCTTACCGTTGCTCTGTACCAGGCATTATCTTGACTGAATTGTGCAATGACAAGGTCACCCTTCTTAGGATTGTATGAACCAATTGCAGGAGGTTCCTGAAGCCTTAAAGAAGCAAGTTTCTGCTGAATCATGGAGGCCGCTTTTTGATCTACGGCTGTTTGGACGTAGAACCTTCCACCACCCACAACTTCTTTAACCAGTACCTGAAAGCACAACCAAGTAAGATAAGATACAGTACAAATTTAATAATGTCCTCAAGTAAGTATGATCAAAGTAAGTAATCACCTGTAACTCTTCTTTTGGTGTCCTTTTAATAGCTTGACTACCAGAAACTTCTTGTCCTTTAACATGGTCTTCTTTTGGTGCCCTTTTAATAGCTTGACTACCAGAAACTTCTTGTCCTTTAACATGGCCTTCTTTTGGTGCCCTTTTAATAGCTTGAGTGCCAGAAACTTCTTGTCCTTTAACATGGCCTTCTTTTGGTGCCCTTTTAATAGCTTGAGTGCCAGAAACTTCTTGTCCTTTAACATGGTTGTCCTGTAACTTCTCTTTCGGTTTTCCTCTGATAGTTTGACCATTAGAAACATCTTGTCTATTACCATACTTCTCGTCAGAGTGCATCCTATCCTTCACTTCTTGTGCATAATCTTCAGCAGCAAGAAGGGCATCATAATGATCTGATTTAAGTTCAAAATCCCGATGTCTAATCACTTGGGCAAACCCTTGGGCAACCATATCTTCTGCGATGTTTATCCATTGATGTTGGCTGCCAGCAGTAGGTGTAGACAATGGGGAATCTTCAGCACTCCCTGACTGTGTTTGAAGAAAGACTGATCCAAATTCCAATACCCGTTCTTCTGCAGCAGGACCATTTTGAGATTTTACCTTCTTGGAATATTCCATTGATACATGAACCTGAAATAGAATATAAAAAGCTACTGAGTATATAAAGTTCCTTCTTAACGCTTCTAAGATATGCAAAATACTGTGAGTTACATACTTGATGGCCAAAAAGATGTTTCTTCAAAAACTCCCATGCTTTACGACCGTTGAAAGGCCTGGGACACCTAATACTAGAGAGATAGACTCTCCTCTTTGCTGATGAATCGGTGGCCACAACAATGCAATCCTCACTTACAACCTTAACGACCTGGAAACATAATTGAAGTACTTAGTAATAGTTAAAATATTAAATTATTTTGTATGACATCACAGGCTCCTACAAACCTCTCCAGTAAAATTCTGGTCTTTAATTGCTCTTATTTCTGTAGGTGGAGACCTATAGTTGTTCCACATTCTCAGTTGGCTTTTCTTTGCTTCAAGTTCTGAAGATTTTAGACATCGCTTGACATGAGCTGGCAAAAATGTACCACAGTCAACAAATTTAGCTAAACCCTGAAAGAGGAAACAGAGAGGAGTAACTGTTAGAACTATTTCAGAATATTCAAATCCATAAGATGAATGTCAATGATAAAAGTCGAATCTTGAAAACACTAGAGTGGTTACTACCAATGTTTTGAAATCTAACATAGAAGAACCAGGCTTTTTATTGATAGTGTGATCAAATTACTAAGTATTCAGTATTTTACTTGAATCCACTTCCACTTTTTCATCCAGGTTCTACAGACATAGGAATAGTATATATCAAATATAATATCGTAGGCGTAACATACATTTTCAAGAAGCTGCTCGGCCAAGTCCTTGCGGTGACCATCTAAGTAGAATACTCTTCCAATCAGCTTGCCACGTTCGTCACGTTCGTCAACACCCTCAAGGACAATGCGTACCTATACATGTTACCAAGGAAAGTAAAAGCAATTAGCATTTAGCAGCAATGTGAATAATTTTCTTTCAAAAGAAATAAAAAGAAAAGTTGGCAGTTCTCACCTCTCTATGCAAAACACGAATCTCGGTAAAATGTTTGCTTTCCCTCCCAAAGTCTTTAGGAGCACCTTCAGTTACGGATGTTGATGAGGCAACTACTTTCTGTTCCGATGGTAGTGGGCCACGAGATCCGTTAGAAAGTTTTCCATTTGCTTCAGTTTTTACACGAGATCCGTTAGAAGGTTTTCCATTTGCTTCAGTTTTTACAGGTTCAACGTTCCAATTTCTAATTGACGGTGCCTGTTTAGAAAATAAAGCACAAATGATAAATTAATTGCGTAATGTTAGCAATCCTAAAACATGGATATGAAACATAATATGTCTTGGGGTTTACCTGAACTCCAGCAACAAACACTCGGACATGATGATAGTCTGGAAGCAAATAAACATGAAGAGTACTTCCATCCCGAACATATTCAACAATAGCTTTGATTTCAGTACCTCCGTATTCTTCAACTAGATCGGTCATATCTCTGATATTTGGATCACCAACTAGAGAAGGAGGGAGGTGTCTAACAGCACCAGCAGTAGTCTACAACCATCAATTGAAGACCAAGTGTTAGTTCATGGCATAATCCAAGAGTGTTCCATAAGTAAACGCACAATGATGTTAAATGTACGTAGAGCAAGATTGTGAGCTATGTCAATAGCTAATTGTATAATATATGAATCACAACTGAAAACCGTATGAATCAGTATCCAAACTAACCTTGCTCCAACAACCAGCACCGTTTTCCTTTGCCTTGTCTTCCCATTTCTTAAGATCCCTTAGATAAGGACTGAATTGACCTTTGTCTTTATCAAAATCCCTCACCGTCTTTAACTACAGAACAGATTCATATAATGCAATTTAAGTAAAGTTAATCTAGCTGAAATACAATCCGTGTCCACCAAAACATGTAAAGAACCATATATGTGCATACCTTTGCCCAGCCTTGAGCAACAACATAGAATGCAACATTTTTGTCACCAAGAAAAACGGTGCCAAAGTCCAACCCCCCTTTGTGTGATAAAGTGTAATCGACCTGGAATTTCACTTCCTGTATAGAGAAATATTCGAGATAGATTTATTACATGAAGCTAGCTCAATCATAACAAAAACATATATAGTAATAATTATTTCGGAAAAGAAAGCAAAAATCAATTTTACCTTTCCTATGCAAATGTTTCTTAGGAACTCTCTGCTTTGCCATGCAAATGGCTCATCAATATCAGTAGGTTGCTTTCCACCTCTGCGAGCCTACATATATAACAAAGATAGGTTGGACAAGATCCAAACAATTTCTTTTCAATGTAACCAAAGGATCCTTCATAATAACCTAAAGTCCTACTTAATCAACTTGAAAGACGAACTGGAACAACTAACATTAAAACAAATAACTAAAGGGTACTAACTAGTACATACCAATTTAGGAGCCATAAGCGATGATAGAATAATGGTCCTCTCTGGAGGGATCTCGGTCGATGCTGTCTTTCCCATCTCCATGATCACCAAAGTATCCCCAGATGGAACAGCTTTCACTATTCCCCTCGACATCGCTTTTTTTGATGCCATCTTAACAGCTAATTAATTAAGCTCTGCAATATAAATACATACAATTACATTAATTCATATAATCACCCTATACAACAAGCACAAATAACCTAAAACCACCGCTCCTATATTACAAGACAACAAATCAAATATACATATAGACCGATCGATCAGATCTATAAAACAAATTTCACCATTAATACAATACACACACAATCTGGTTCATCGCAGCAGCAGTAAAAAAAACACAGAAGCATATCTAAACCCGAAAAATCGATCTTCTAAACAATTTAATCACCGTACAATCAACATAATCAAATCAATACGAAAAATACTAGAACCTGCACATATATACATAAGCTAATGGAATTACAATAACGCTATCATGTCATGTCTACATGCACATACAACAACATCTATGACGCTAATTATGCGCAACTATAGAACTGAGTAATACCTCGACAATGAGTAGATACGAAAGCTAGGTGCTCAAGCTAATCAAGTGCTCCGGTTGACGATTAATCGGGATTAATAAAGGAATATTAAACTTGCAAACAACGACCGAAAAATCACAGAGGGAAACACTGATTAAGAAAAACTAGTTTTAATAATCCATGTTGATCTAAGTTCTTGCTAAGACAAGCACTCGGAGATCGAGAATAATTATATCACAAGACTAGGGTTTTTAAAGCTCAAGGTTTAATGTTTGCGAAGTGTGTGTTGTGATGCAAAGGTACATGAGTTTATATAGGGGATGCAGCGTGGGGAGCAAGTAATTCTACCTTCCCTGATTAGTAGTTTTGTCAGAACTTTCTAGAAACGTGCCAATAGGACCCCGCTTTTCAATTTCGAACCGACTTACAAAACCGTAATAATATATGGCAATAATGAAGTGTTTTTAATTTGGTACCGGAATTAAAAAACAAAATATATGTATGATGAATGGTGATAAATAACTCATCGATAAATCAACTTTATGGTTGTTTGTGGCATTAATTAGATAACCATGAAAAAAAATTAGATTTTAATATTTTTTTAATTTTGTGACTGAAAAATTTATTCAAAATAATTTAGCTTTTCGGTTAATGGAGTTTTTTCTCTGACAAGTTCGTAAATGGACTGTTATAGCATCTCCAATGGCATTGTCTAAAAATGGTTGGTGTCTAAAATTGGTTGGCTAAATCATAAGATAAAATATTGATTATGTAAAATTTGCTGAAGTTCCAATGATATATTTGGCTATATTGTTTGGTTATATTGTAAATATAGTATGTTATTATTATTTCAGTTTGTAATAAATAGAATATATTTTTATAAGGTAATAGATCATATAAAATCTTACTAATTGCAAGTCTATATGGGTTGCCAAATATAGCCAACGAAAAGAGATTATCTAAATTTTTTACTAAGAGTAGTGATTTTTTTTTTTACATATTCTCTGTAAATTTTATTTATGATATTAGAGCATCTCCAATGGTATTGGATAAAATGGTATAAAATAGTGATTATGTAAAATTTATTGAATCTGTAAGGTGTTGTACTCCAATGGAGTTGACTATAATGATTAGTCATATTTTAAAAATAGCAAGTTATTATTATTTCAAATTGTTAAAAATAGAATGTATTATTTTAATATGGTAATATTGATGATATGGAGTTTTACTACAGGTCTCTAGAGGTTCGACAAATATAGTCAATATGATAGGATTTTAGAGGATTATCTAAAATTTTAGATAACAGTAATGTCCCGTTAGAGATGATTTTTTTTTACATAATATCTATAATTTTTATTTAAGGCATATATGACACACTTTTAGCTAAGGGGCTTCCATGGTTGAAGATGCTCTTATATATATGATTTTAGCTATGGATCTTCTTCATTGGAGATGTTTTTAACTAGAAATGTTAACAATAAACAGAAAATCTGTAATTCAGCTTGCTTTCTTTGATGTGGCTAAATTATTTGAAGTAATAGTTAAGAAAAATAAAATGTTTGCTTAAAAAAGGTTCTACGTCTGTGATTTAATTTAGTAGAGTGAGGATCATGAAAGGGCCTGGCTTCAACATTCTAGTATTTCCAACACAGACAGATGAGGGAATGAAAAGCTGATAAGGCAATTTGTGAATTTGACAAGCAGGTTTGTTTAGCTAAACCATGACTCCATGAGCTACCATATTTGCATATATACCCACAAGTTTAATGGAAATATCAGTTCTGCCATTCAACATTCTTTTACATGAATTTTAAATTCTAAACTAAAAACTTGCCCGGTCTAGAAAAAAATATAATTTATCTATCTATAGTATACTAGCATATAACCCGTGCATTGCACGGGTTTCTTGTATTATATTTTTATTTAATATTATGATAATATTTTTATATAATCATTATTTTTAATAAGTATTTTAATTTTAATTTGATATAATATAATATACTCATGTTTACGAATTATACTAATATTTCGTTATTATAAACAATGTATACGATTTTTAATATATTTTATTAATAATTGAGAATTAATATGGTGTGATATTTTCGAATATATATTAAAGATTGTAAGATTTGTTGTAAATTAAAAAGGTAATGTGTTTAAATTGTAAAGGAAATATTAATGATTGAAAGATATGATACGATTGATCTTTTTAGGTGTTTATAAAATGCAATATCTTCAAATAAAAGTAATTGTAAAAAAGACAATCGACTAATTACCACTAATTATATTATGTTATTATATATTCTGAGGTCTTATATTTTTTTTGAAAATTATAGTGTGATATTTTCGGGCATATATTAATGATTGTAAGATTTGTTTTAAATTAAAAAGGTAACGTGTTTTAATTCAAAATAAAATATTAATGATCGAAAGATGTGATACGATTGATGTTTTTAGGTGTTTATAAATGGTAATATGTTCAACTAAAAGTATGATTGATGTTTTTAGGTGTTTATAAAAGGTAATATATTCAACTTAAAGTAATATGAAAAAGGCAATTGACTAATTACCATTAATTTTATTATGTTAATCGTTTAATTACCATTAATTGTAACATATTTTAATTTGAAAAGAAATATTAATGATGGAAAGATATGATACGATTGATGTTTTTAGGTGAAAATATTAATGATTGAAAGATATTAGGTGTTTATAAAAGGTAATATGTTCAACTAAAAGTAATATAAAAAAGGCAATCGACTAATTACCATTAATTTTATTATATTAATGTGAAAAAGGCAATTGACTAATTACCATTAATTTTATTATGTTAATCGTTTAATTACCATTAATTATAACGTATTTTAATTCGAAAAAAATAGTAATGATGGAAAGATATGATACGATTGATGTTTTTAGGTGTTTATAAAAGGTAATATCTCGACTAATTACCAAAATTGTATTATGTTATTATTTATTTTAGGTGTATTTATTTTTCTTTATAATGAAGGGTTAATAAGTAAATTCACTTAGTACCAAAAAACAGGTACCAAAACTTTTAATGTTTCGGAATTTATATAATAGTATAGATTATATAATAGTCGAAACATTAAAAGTTTGGTCGATCAATCGGTCGGTACAATACTTGTTGATTTTACTTATTTATCTTTATTTAACCGTACATGTTACTTTTACTTGATTATCTTACAGTTTGGTCGATCGGTCGGTACGGTACTTGTTTATTTTATTTAATTATTACCCTTACTTAATAGTACATGTTATTTTTACTTGATTATCCTTACTTAGGCTCTGTTTGGTATTACTGTTAAAAACTGTTTTGCTGTTGAAAAAAGTGCTGTTAAAATAAGTACTGTTGCGAAAATCAGGTAACTGTTTGGTAATATTTTTGATATATGCATGTTTTGCGTGTTATTTATTAAAAAATAATGTTTTTGGTGAGGTTTGATGTTGATATTAGTAACTACTTCCTCCAAAAGCTGAAAAGCAGTTTTTTTCAAAAGCATGGGGGACATGCTTATTCTAAAAGCAACTTTTCACCAAAAAGCACTTTTCAAAAAATTTGTTTTTAAAGTTTACCGAACATCATTTTACCTGCTTTTCAGAAATAAGTTGTTGTTGCTGTTTACAACAGCAATACCAAAAGGAACCTTAATTACTTATAGTTACTAACAACTAACAAATAATAATCGAAACATTAAAAGTTTGGTCGGTTGGTCAGTACGGTACCTGTTGATTTTACTTATTTACCCTTACTTAACTGTACATGTTATTTTTAATTGATTATCCTTACTTAATTACTTATCTATACTATACTATAATAAGCGAAATGGGGTATAATTTGTAGTTTGGTTAACCTCCTATTTTTGGTTATCCCTCATCCACAACCGTTAGATTTTCAACTCAAATAGATCATGACCGTTAGATTCAACAATACTAAAAGTTGTTATATACAAAGGTCTAGGTTCGATTCCCGTATATTAATTTATATTTAATACTGATAATTATTATATACAACGTGTAAGGATCAAATTCTTTCAATAACATATTAAAATTAATAGTTATAATATTATACTACACTATAAACAAATTATAAAAAATTAAAAGTAACGGACTATAAGCTAGTAGTTACTAATAACTAACAAATTTCCTTTTTTCACGTAAAACATGTTACCTTTTCAATTTTTTAATAACTAATCAATTTATTTTTCATGTAAAATACATTATCTTTTATATTTTATCTAACTAAAATTTTTCTAAGTTACGTTTTCTATTTTTTATTTTTTTCCAGAAAAACATATTCGGGTAGCTTTATTTAAGTAAAATAAAATAATAATATTACAATACTCCCTCCGTCCCACCCATTTGTTTACATTTTTGAAAGAGTGTTTGACATGCATTTTAAGGTGCATACAAAATATAGTTCCGTAACTTATTTTTACAATTTTATGATTTTGCATAAAAGTAGAATGTTTATATTTTTATTCAAAAAAAAAAATTTAAAAATAAGTTATAAAACTATATTTTATATGCATCTTAAAATGCGTACCGAACACTATCTCAGAAACGTAAACAATTGGCTGGGACTGAGGGAGTAACTAATAACTAACCGATTAAGTTTTTCAACTAAAACATATCATCTTTTCTATATTTTCAAACTAAAATCCATCCTTTTTTAAAAATCACGGATAATATATATAATTATAATGAGATCATATCATTTAAAATTTGTAACACCCCCAGATCCGGGGTCCGGGATCCGGTGGTTACGGTTTCCAATTCTGTCCACAACAATTGAACTTTCCTTAACATAAAATAAATTACGTCTCAATAACCCAACACAACAATATAAAACACACCCGTTATAGTCCCAGAGATGAAATCAGAGTAACAATCAAATTTTTATTAATCGCGTTATGAGTTCTTACAATCCAAAAGAATTTCAATATAAATACATACTCTTTGCCATCCATTTACGTAAGTCATATTAGACCATATTCTTGGTACTGAAAGAATAAATATACCCTACCAATAGCTTCTTCTTCAGCTCTGGTGGTCTCATCGTCCTCGCCCGCGTCGAGTGCGCCTTGTGCGAGTCATCTGGTCTAGCTGTTGTTGTGATATAATAATAAAGCAAGGGTGAGCAATAGCCCACCAACAATAATATATAACTGAACAATAATGTATACCAGTTCAAAAGTATCTTTCAAACCATATGCCATGCATTTACGGAAATGATGCTAGTATAATATGAACGATGAAGTTACAAGGTAACTTAAAGTATTTGTTTGAAGAAATATCTGCTACATCAAAGTAAGCGAGATATTCTTATTGTTATTAAGAAGAGGAACTTGCAAGAAAAGGTTGCAATTCCAGTTATGACACTTTTCCAACTCTGCCAACAGTAATCATGTTGCAGGAAATAAATAAATTTGGATGATGAACCAATGATGGAGTATTCACCGCGCCCGCTGTTTCAATCTTGATGATCAGTCGAGATCGTACAGCTCAATTTAGATTTACTACCGGTAGAAGGAAGAACTGACGGCTTTACTTGTATACCGCCTTACTAGCTCTCCCCGGCCAACGGTTGGGCCAAAGGGGATGGACCGGCGCTACTCGGCCTCTTACACGACTCCTAGTTCAAATAGAATTCATGATTCTGAATGTAACGTTCGTCCCCCTTTCCCCAAGTATAATACTTGTTGATAAGACTCCACAAAGTAGTCGTATCTAGTTGGAAAGGAAAATTTACCAATAACTCCCAAGCTATTACTTGGTAACGGATATTAACTTGTTCCAGTAATCTTACCCCTCGAAAGATGAGAAGGTAAGCAACGACTTAATAAGTCAACAGCACCCGAGTTGCGGGTGAAGGGAATACTTTATGACCGGGAAGTCGACAAGATAAATAACATTTTCCAAGTAAGGTTCCCTTATTATTAAGGAGATAGACTCGAAGAAGAATGATGTCTGAGAACTTTTCTTGATATAAGATTAATAATAATATGACTCCGAAATATTTTTCGTAATAATCGAAGAAGATAACCCTTATTGAGGTTATTCTAAGTATGGAATAAATATTCAGAGAATATTTATTGAATTAAAATATTTTACAGAATATTTAGGAATATGAAAGAATGTCTTAAATTAGAGTATTTCTCAAAATAATCCCTGAAGAAATATCAGGAGAATATTTATTGAATAAATAAATATTTAAATGAATATTCAAAACAATATTCATTAATTAATAAGACCTGAAAAGAATATTTAAGGTAATATTCATAATTAATTAGGAATTTAAATGAATATTCAAAAGTAATATTCATTTAATGAATAATATCCTAAATGAATATCAAGTAATATTCATTTAGTAATCCAAGCCTTAAGGAATATTCGAGATAATATTCGATAATTAAATCAAGCTTCAGATGAATATTAAAATAATATTCATCAAGTATTTAATATCTTAAATGAATATTCAAAAGTAATATTTATTTAATAAAATAATAATCTAAAAGAATATCCAAAATAATATTCATTTAATAGTCTCATCTTTAGAAGAATATTCGAAATAATAGTTGATAATCAATTCGACTCTGAATGAATATTGAGAAATATTATTCGTTGAATAGTTACGTTCAAATAATTATTTGAAGTAAGGATCGTTAAAATAATTAGTCTCGAACGAATATTCAAATAATATTCGTAGCCCAAATAATAGAAAATATTTACTTAAATATTTTCTTCCGAGGTAATCTCGATATATCAAGGAATATTGACTCCCGGTCTATTTTTGATTAATAAGATATATACGCCCTTCTATGAGGGTCTTACAATAACCGGCTTATAACTGATATATAACTATCTAGCTTATAAGCCAACAATAACATTCAGGGAACAAGTATATCAATTCAACTTGAAAGTAGGCATGCATGCAATGGCATATGTATATCAGCAATCATATATATATATATATATATATATTATTCAATCACAACAACAGCCTAAAAGAAGGGAATTGAAACTTGCCTGGTAGTCGAGTACGGTAAGGGGTAGTGGTAGCGGGTCCCGGTTCAGCTTGGTGATCTATAAATAGCCAAGGCATTCGGGATTAATCACTTAACATATTAAAAGTTAAGTTATACTTAATTCGAAACACGTTCTCGAGTTATCTCGTTATACCCCTTTTAGTGGATTACTTTTATCACTGATCCGACCCGACATTCGTTCGTTAATACGACATGTCATTGTACTTATACTTGGGACATACTTAAGTCATATGAGTTCTAAAGTCGATCGTTACGAACCAATACTATACTCCGAGTTTTATCGTTCGTTTTCTAAGCGTTTTACCAAGGTTATAACCAAGCGGGTTTTTAGGGGTTCGTTCGCGTTTAACCTCGACTCGAACATTTTTAATAAATCGAAAAATGATCCTTTTGACATACGGTTTTCTTTCACGCCTTCCTTTTTACCTCTAGTAGTTATTTACCAAGGTTCTCCATGACGTTACATAGTTTACGAGGGTTCAATTACAGTTACGAACTTTCGTTTACGGATTCGAACTACTTTTAGTAATTTGGTCATAAATCCTAAACCGTAAGTCCGTTTCACGTGATCTTTATATCAAAACGAAGCTTAGAACATTACCTATCCTATCACGGCAGATAAGGTCTCTGGACAGTAGGGGTTCGACATGAAAAATGGCATACAAAACATGGTATTGCAAAATCGGGCATTATAACGGCTGTAAATCGAATATCTACCAATTCCGAATCTTCCCATAAACATAGTATCCAACCCAAACAACATATACATGACTTATATACATGAACCGAGGCCAAGCAATGCCTTTCCGTTCATCTAGCTATTTACATCATTAATCCAAAAATCCATACATAATCATGCTTATAATCTTAACATAACCATAACTAAGTTATAACTATCATAAACATGCTTAAATCTCAAACAAGGGTTAGGGTTTCAAGAGCTTTATACCTTCCTTGGAGTGTGTTCTAGCCTCACTAAGCTTTGTATGATCCTTGGGTGGCCTTAAGCTAGCTAAATCAACCATAAAAATCAAAGAAAACCAACATTAGTTCTTGAAGAACACTATTCACCCTCCTTGTAAATGATTTATTTGAAAATGGAAACAAAGGATTTTGGACTTGAAATTTCTAGGAGATTAGTTTCTTGAAATATAGAACTCACCTTAAAAATTACAAGATCAAACAAGGAGTGGAAGGTGGACTTTTGTTTTTGAATTTCCTTAAAGCCGAATGGAAGAAAAAAAATGGGAGAATGGAGTTGTTTGGCTTGCTTCACTTTGCTTTCATCTATTTTGTGTGAATTATTGCTTGGTTTAGAAAATATCTTGTATAAAGTGGCTTTAATAAAGTGGCTATGTCATTGCATGCATCACTTGAGCCAAGTGTTAAGATCTTGTGGTCTTGATGAGGTATTAAGGCTTACTAAGTAGTTTGATCTCTAATGTTACTAGTTAGCATTGTAACTAGCTTGGTCACTTGGTCTTATCCTCTTGCACATACATGCATCTTGCTTCCCTGCTTGATTCCTTGTCCGGTTATTGCCCGTTTCGATCGATTGTTCGTAGGAATATTTCACGGATTTCTAATTAGGGTTTACCGGGAATCCTTTTTAATATTAATACTTTCATTCTCCATCTTTCATTTTAACTTTCCAATTTATATTCCTTAAATCTATTCGTTAAATACTTAAGGCTATCAGTGTCCAGGGAACTCTCGGAGAAAATAAAAGTGCGGTTTTTCAGAATCCGACAGCTTTTACATACACTTATTTTCCCCCTGGATCACTAATACGAACTCGGAAATCCGTTCCGAATGCTTCTATATAGTGTCGTCTCATATTATTATATACTCCCACCAAAACACTATTCATTCTGTATTCTTTACTTGTTCTCTTAGGGTGGTACAATTGTCCGTATTCTCTTTCGATCGTTCCTTATCCTTTTTACGGAACTACTGGATTAATCGTTACCGATCTGGATGACATGAGAATATTTTCCTGCTTGAAATTGCCATATCTTATTCCCTTAGAAGATAGATTATTCTTACCTATGTTGTTACCCTTTAGCATTCTTCAAGACATAGAAATAATAAAGTCGAATTCCATTCATTCTTTTCAAATATCAATTATTACATTGTAGCCATAACCACTCCTCAGTGGTTTCCTACCTTCATTCTTAAATCAAATATAATAACATACCAAAATATCAAATCCTCAAAGTTAATATCTCAATTCTTGGATTATAATAATATTTAATCCACTGTCCGGTCAAATATTATACCGAAAAGAATTTTGGAATTTCTGAATTCCGATCGTCTCTGCATTCACTTATTTCCTCCGCGTATTACTAGTATGACTTCGAAACATCCATATCACGTCCCGTACATAGGGTGGAGCGAAAAGTTTTCCAACTTACAAAATCAATATTCATCCACCAAATTACTATGCACGTACAGGAAACACTATGCACGTACGGGAAATACTATGCACGTATGGGAAACACTATGCACATACTCATTTCCCTTCAAGGATCCATTAGCTCCTTCCTGGATGGTAGATTATTCTTATCTAGGTCCTCAACCCTCGAATTACTCTATTCTGACAATATACCAATGCATCAGGATCATTGTCCAAAGCAATATCCATTCATTACAATCATTGTTCTTTGAAACCACCATTCATTAGAGCTGGTGACCTTGTTGTCGGAATCATTGTTCCTCATTTTATCATTACTTAATAAAAAGTTTTAATTATATCCAAAATTTGGGGTTCTTACAGTCTCCCCTCCTTAAAAGGATTCCGTCCCGGAATCAGGTAGGAAGCAAAGAGTCGTTTGCCTGCCGTTCACTCTTTAGCTTCCCGGTCAATTCTTAGTCGTTCTACCCTTCCTCAGCACATCTTCTAGTGCTACAATTCATACTTTATCCTTTTTCCATCAACGTTGCTACTTTTCGTACAACTCACAATCCGGGTTATACTCTTACTCAGTCTTATCCTTATTGATACCTGCAGTAACATTGGTATCACTATCACCCTACGATTCGGAGGTAACCTCGCTCGTACTGTGCATTTCCTGATCGCTTTAATCTTCGCAATCTCGATCAATATAGAGAAGTGGAAAGATTTATTGAGAGATCACTATGATCAATTGAACATTTGTTATATTGCATAGTTAGTACAGAAGGGGGCCAGCCTTTAGTACTTGACAAGCAATTAAACAAGTCATGGCATTCCACTTAGACTTCTATCACATAGACAGATAGTCACGTAGCAGTACCTCCCCTCCTAAAAGGGTTGTTCTTCTCAATTCATAAAAAAGATGAATAAGAGAGAAGAAGAGAAAAGAGTTCTAAAGGATTATAGAAAGCTTTCATGATTGTAGAATATCATACTCAGAATTTACCTCTGAACTATAGAGGTTTATCAAAGAAGAAATTAATCATAATTATATCCAATACTATTTGATCGCAATCTCACGTGTCAACATATCTTGCTGCTTTGTCCCTTATTCTATGGACAAATACTCTTGTTCAATCTTAGCGATACTCACATTCGGGAAATCCTTCAACCTTTCAGGTTAAATCTTAGATTTCTCACTTGACATCATTATTACTGACATCCCATATCATGTTACTAGCTTTTTCATAACTATAATATTGACACTATCAGGTTGTCATCCTGAGAATTCATTAGAAAACCCATTCATAACATTCCTTGCTTCTCATTCCATAGTTGCTTCCCCAGCCTTTTCTTTATCAATCACATCCTTCTTATTAGCTGATTCTTACTCATTTCTATTATTTACTTTCACCTTCACCTCTTTATTGAGACACCTTTTTTGCACTTGGTACCTCCTTATCGGTATTCCGTCTCATTTATTCTATAATCATCACGTTATTTCAATTTAAACTTTCCGAAATGAATCTGGCCCGATTCCTTTAACTTAGATTCATATAATCTACTTCTGCCAACTTTGTTTCTCATTACTTGTTCTTTTCTATCCGTGGTTTTCCACAGGTTGTCTTTCGTAAGTCAGACCAGGTCGTATATCTACATGCTCGTACTCCTATCATCTATTGAACATCTGCATTTTACTGGCGTAGCCTGGCCACATGAAAACCCGTTATGACCGTGCTATAATTTTGGGGGTAAGGCTGGTTCGAATACCGCCGTCTGAACACTTTAAACTCTCAAGTGGCCCAATAAGTCTTGGGCTCAACCGCCCTTCCCTCCAAGTCTCATTAATTCTTTCTACGGGAATACGTTTAGCATCACGAATTATCAACCTCATATTCTCTATCTTGTTTGTGCAGAAGTACACTAACACAAACTTGCTTGTCATTCATCAACATGCCATTTAGCTTATCAATAGCAGCACTTTCTTTATCTTTATGTTGTCATCTCCTTTCTTAGAAGAATCACCATCGCTTGTTGTTTACGTAGTGCGTTAATAGCTAACCCTACGGGTTTCAAATCCCTTAGGGAGACAAAGTAATCATTATTCCTTATCCATAAGGAACACTTCCTGAACTTGATGTAGATATAACGTGAAGCAGATAGAATTGCAGAAGAGTTTCAAGCATCGCAGCTAGGTCCGGTTGATGAAACTATCACTTATGCATCTTCCATAAAAGACTGGAAACTTAACGGTTTACTTCATCAATTTTGTACCATGGTCCTGGTTTGCCTCAAAACGGGACCTTCTAAGGTACGTAATATGCTTAAGACTCCATCAGGAATCGAATTTTTTACTTAAATTATTATTACTGTTAATTCTTGCACAGTCATCAGAAGGAATGTAAATTCCTCCATTCCGATATGACCTTCAAGGTCCTTCCAAACATCATCCTGTTTCTTCGGTATGAACATTTGTAATTATTCCTTCATACTTAGATTGTCGGCCACCTCATTGGCCTTTCTTGATGATAATGATTCCTTGTAACCCATGTTTTCTGGGTACATTCCAGCTCAAGTTTTTCTACCTCATTCCCATCACTGTTGGGTTAAAGCATTCTCCCTTAAGCTCTGCTGAAGGAGAAAATATAACTATCAGTCATTTCCATAAGTCATTGCTTCCACCTACCCGTGGGAACTTTATCACGTTTATTCCCAATCCTACTTAGGATACTTCTCTTCTTAGTTCTTTCCTTATCTTAGGATAATCTCAACCTTTATAGGTTCAATCCATACTTCCTCAGGGTTTCATACATGCCTCATCTGGCATTATTGTTACGATGTCATACATTCCTTACCAAACTTCCATTTTGAAGTTCGGAATATTACCTTTTTGCTTGTAAGGTTTCATAGGCCATCCTTATCATTCCTCCGGTATTTTCTGGGCACCGGGTATATCAAAATGTCATTGATCAATACTCTAATAATTCTATCTATGTTCTTTCCAGAACTCTTTTTAATAATCCTTACCGGTCATTGTTGCCTTAGCAAGTCCAGCTCATATCATCTGAAGTCATAATGTCGTTATTAGGGTTAATGCCACCCCTTTGTGCATTCCCCAGGGTTTGTCTTAATTTATGGATATCCTATCCTTAATTCAACTGCCAAGGAATTCTTGCATCTTATAATTGGCAATCGGATCATGTATCCTTAATAAAGGTCTCTTTTCAATCATTCTCATTTGATAATCGATCGGTGGTTTAATGCTACCCTCTTCTTTCAGATAGTTGTCAGCCTATTTGGCCTTCCAAAAAGGCAACGTATGCCAATCTCTTCTCTTACCGAACTTGTTAATGGTAGCAAGGATGTTCTGGAAGATATTGGTCGAGTTCAACGTGAATCTCTTAGTGCTCATCGTTCTTCGCAAAGGTACTTGCCTCAGACAAAATTCCTACAACATACTGTTCAATTTCTGACCTTTTCTATACCCTCTTCATATACCTTCATTGTTTACTTTCCTCCGTCATAGTATATTCATGGTATTCATGATACCCTAACATCATACATCTCAAGTCACTATACTTCCATTTTACTCGAAATCTTGGACAACCATATACACATGAGTCACTTTAGTACGGGTGACCCCATCCCAAAAAGGTCTAGTGAATTCCAAATCAAAACATGGGTTGTTCGGCAGAAGATTCAAACGATCTCATTAATGTTTCCTTTATATCAGAAGCCCTTGCAGTCGGTGCTTTCTTAGAAGCAACCCTGCTTTGTCTTTTCATTGCTGGTCTAGTCACTTTATAGTCCGTTGTGACTTGGCCTCAATTGGCCACACATAAAAATATATGATTTTAGGGGTTGGCTAATAGCATTACTTTTCTAGCAATTGTCGGCATAGTGCCTTTTTCTTTGATACCTTTCTACCTTTCCAAAACTTTACTCCATATAAGTCTTAATCGACTACTCGGCACCGTCTCCGGTCACCTTTCCTCCACTTTTATCTTTTCAACTATACTTATCAATCCTGCGTGCCACACAAGCTTACCATTCCTGGCATAACATCCTTTTCATTTAAGTCAATCCTGGAATTTCTCAGTCCGGCTGGTTTCTTACTTACATTTCCTATTTTCGTCCAATCTCACTTCATCATTTTATCACTACCATCGATTGTAATGCTCAGGGTCCGTTTACTAACCCATTTTACAGCATCCTTACCCAAATCATAGGGTTTGCTCCAATTTTTACTCTCTTCCATGACATTCTCTGATAATCAGAAAGACAAGGTTTGCCAAAATTCACCGAATTCCTTTCCAGACTCAGGGAAATTTTGATCAATCTAACCACCTACTGGTAACATTAAGGAGACCAGTTTCGAAACCTGAAGAATAGTTCTATGAACCTCCAAGCAGGTGGAATCATAAGCAGTCATAGTTAACGAAATAATCATCATCGGATTGGAAGTTTACCCACTGGAGAGGAATCAATTATATCCATCCCTTAAAAGGGAATCAATAGTTTCAAACTGAAACCTGTCACAACGTCCTGATATTCAATACTACCAAATGTCGGTCTACCTAACCCTTTATGCGAAGTGTCATTGGAAGCACAAAGTCTCCTTTTTCCATTAAGCAATGCCAGCTCTTGGTCATTACCAATTTCACCTTTTTGCTCCAGGAAGATTTTCTCACATTTTTCTCTTCAACTGCTGATCGTATTGCTTGATCTATTATAATTCCGTGTCGGAGTAAACTTAAGGTAACTACTATAATCCATTCAAAGAGAAGAAGGAATTTAATATTCCTCTGAATCACATGCATATAACGTTTCTGGTTCATCATTTAACTGAGTTGAATTAACTCTATACTCAGTCTCTGGCAGTAGTCTCATTACGAGTTCATCTTGACTCACTGGTCTTATCTTCCGGTAGGTTCTGAGATCATTGTCTTGCTTACTACTTCCTTATATAACTTTATCCAATCATGCTGTCACTTCCCAATGTTTTCACTTTCTAACTGATTCATTCATAAAATGGACATTTTCCTGAATAAAACAATTTCATCAACCTCAATTTGGTTCCATAAATTACAACCTATGACATCTGCCTTCTCATGGCGAATTATTACTAACCATATTCATACTTATTCATTTATCAAATGATATGGCACTTACTGCCTCCTTCTCAACTATTCCTAGGGACTCTGCTCCTCGCCCTAAATCGATGTCTTTGATAATCATACATCCCTCTAGCTCTTTCTTTGTTAAGATGAAAATCTCTAAGGATTCTCATCTATTTCCGTATAAGATCTCAAGTAATTCTTCCAATCCTTCTTTCTTGCTGGTACCACATCTGGTAGTCCGGCTATGAATTCAACATGCATCTTCAGATCTCTTAATAATATCTCGGTTCTTTATACTCACTTTTCTGAGCACCATATCTTAATCATCACAGTCATTCTGGCTGCGACCCTCATTACCCATGGGTAAGCTCCTTATCCTAACAGGATTTTCCTTATCTGCTGGAACCTCTTCCGGGTCTCCAGTAGGGTACTCCATCGAATTACCCGCTGATCTTCAGCATATAAAGCATCATCGCGCTGTTGCTCGTATGC
Organism: Saposhnikovia divaricata; assembly: GCA_036435485.1. Lineage (NCBI taxonomy): Eukaryota > Viridiplantae > Streptophyta > Magnoliopsida > Apiales > Apiaceae > Saposhnikovia > Saposhnikovia divaricata. The sequence goes on along the minus strand of CM071594.1, from coordinate 241,251,359 downwards.
CTCAAGGTCAGTCGCCTTACTCGTCGATACGATATCGAGCTAAGTTACTATCATTATACTTACCAGTTCCCATAAGGGTTTTATATGTCATCACTACATTAAGTAGTCCGACTATGAACTTGGCAAGAGTTCTTATTATCTTATTGAATTTATTGTTTTAACGTCACCTCATCTCTGGGGTTTATAACGTACGCTCTGATACCACTTCTGTAACACCCCCAGATCCGGGGTCCGGGATCCGGTGGTTACGGTTTCCAATTCTGTCCACAACAATTGAACTTTCCTTAACATAAAATAAATTACGTCTCAATAACCCAACACAACAATATAAAACACACCCGTTATAGTCCCAGAGATGAAATCAGAGTAACAATCAAATTTTTATTAATCGCGTTATGAGTTCTTACAATCCAAAAGAATTTCAATATAAATACATACTCTTTGCCATCCATTTACATAAGTCATATTAGACCATATTCTTGGTACTGAAAGAATAAATATACCATACCAATAGCTTCTTCTTCAGCTCTGGTGGTCTCATCGTCCTCGCCCGCGTCGAGTGCGCCTTGTGCGAGTCATCTGGTCTAGCTGTTGTTGTGATATAATAATAAAGCAAGGGTGAGCAATAGCCCACCAACAATAATATATAACTGAACAATAATGTATACCAGTTCAAAAGTATCTTTCAAACCATATGCCATGCATTTACGGAAATGATGCCAGTATAATATGAACGATGAAGTTACAAGGTAACTTAAAGTATTTGTTTGAAGAAATATCTGCTACATCAAAGTAAGCGAGATATTCTTATTGTTATTAAGAAGAGGAACTTGCAAGAAAAGGTTGCAATTCCAGTTATGACACTTTTCCAACTCTGCCAACAGTAATCATGTTGCAGGAAATAAATAAATTTGGATGATGAACCAATGATGGAGTATTCACCGCGCCCGCTGTTCCAATCTTGATGATCAGTCGAGATCGTACAGCTCAATTTAGATTTACTACCGGTAGAAGGAAGAACTGACGGCTTTACTTGTATACTGCCTTACTAGCTCTCCCCGGCCAACGGTTGGGCCAAAGGGGATGGACCGACGCTACTCGGCCTCTTACACGACTCCTAGTTCAAATAGAATTCATGATTCTGAATGTAACGTTCGTCCCCCTTTCCCCAAGTATAATACTTGTTGATAAGACTCCACAAAGTAGTCGTATCTAGTTGGAAAGGAAAATTTACCAATAACTCCCAAGCTATTACTTGGTAACGGATATTAACTTGTTCCAGTAATCTTACCCCTCGAAAGATGAGAAGGTAAGCAACGACTTAATAAGTCAACAGCACCCGAGTTGCGGGTGAAGGAAATACTTTATGACCGGGAAGTCGACAAGATTAATAACATTTTCCAAGTAAGGTTCCCTTATTATTAAGGAGATAGACTCGAAGAAGAATGATGTCTGAGAACCTTTCTTGATATAAGATTAATAATAATATGACTCCGAAATATTTTTCGTAATAATCGAAGAAGATAACCCTTATTGAGGTTATTCTAAGTATGGAATAAATATTCAGAGAATATTTATTGAATTAAAATATTTTACAGAATATTTAGGAATATGAAAGAATGTCTTAAATTAGAGTATTTCTCAAAATAATCCCTGAAGAAATATCAGGAGAATATTTATTGAATAAATAAATATTTAAATGAATATTCAAAACAATATTCATTAATTAATAAGACCTGAAAAGAATATTTAAGGTAATATTCATAATTAATTAGGAATTTAAATGAATATTCAAAAGTAATATTCATTTAATGAATAATATCCTAAATGAATATCAAGTAATATTCATTTAGTAATCCAAGCCTTAAGGAATATTCGAGATAATATTCGATAATTAAATCAAGCTTCAGATGAATATTAAAATAATATTCATCAAGTATTTAATATCTTAAATGAATATTCAAAAGTAATATTTATTTAATAAAATAATAATCTAAAAGAATATCCAAAATAATATTCATTTAATAGTCTCATCTTTAGAAGAATATTCGAAATAATAGTCGATAATCAATTCGACTCTGAATGAATATTGAGAAATATTATTCGTTGAATAGTTACGTTCAAATAATTATTTGAAGTAAGGATCATTAAAATAATTAGTCTCGAACGAATATTCAAATAATATTCGTAGCCCAAATAATAGAAAATATTTACTTAAATATTTTCTTCCGAGGTAATCTCGATATATCAAGGAATATTGATATATCAGCAATCATATATATATATATATATATATATATATATATATATATATATATATATATATATATATATTATTCAATCACAACAACAGCCTAAAAGAAGGGAATTGAAACTTGCCTGGTAGTCGAGTACGGTAAGGGGTAGTGGTAGCGGGTCCCGGTTCAGCTTGGTGATCTATAAATAGCCAAGGCATTCGGGATTAATCACTTAACATATTAAAAGTTAAGTTATACTTAATTCGAAACACGTTCTCGAGTTATCTCGTTATACCCCTTTTAGTGGATTACTTTTATCACTGATCCGACCCGACATTCGTTCGTTAATACGACATGTCATTGTACTTATACTTGGGACATACTTAAGTCATATGAGTTCTAAAGTCGATCGTTACGAACCAATACTATACTCCGAGTTTTATCGTTCGTTTTCTAAGCGTTTTACCAAGGTTATAACCAAGCGGGTTTTTAGGGGTTCGTTCGCGTTTAACCACGACTCGAACATTTTTAATAAATCGAAAAATGATCCTTTTGACATACGGTTTTCTTTCACGCCTTCCTTTTTACCTCTAGTATTTATTTACCAAGGTTCGCCATGACGTTACATAGTTTACGAGGGTTCAATTACAGTTACGAACTTTCGTTTACGGATTCGAACTACTTTTAGTAATTTGGTCATAAATCCTAAACAGTAAGTCCGTTTCACGTGATCTTTATATCAAAACGAAGCTTAGAACATTACCTATTCTATCATGGCAGATAAGGTCTCTGGACAGTAGGGGTTCGACATGAAAAATTGCATACAAAACATGGTATTGCAAAATCGGGCATTATAACGGCTGTAAATCGAATATCTACCAATTCCGAATCTTCCCATAAACATAGTATCCAACCCAAACAACATATACATGACTTATATACATGAACTGAGGCCAAGCAATGCCTTTCCGTTCATCTAGCTATTTACATCATTAATCCAAAAATCCATACATAATCATGCTTATAATCTTAACATAACCATAACTAAGTTATAACTATCATAAACATGCTTAAATCTCAAACAAGGGTTAGGGTTTCAAGAGCTTTATACCTTCCTTGGAGTGTGTTCTAGCCTCACTAAGCTTTGTATGATCCTTGGGTGGCCTTAAGCTAGCTAAATCAACCATAAAAATCAAAGAAAACCAACATTAGTTCTTGAAGAACACTATTCACCCTCCTTGTAAATGATTTATTTGAAAATGGAAACAAAGGATTTTGGACTTGAAATTTCTAGGAGATTAGTTTCTTGAAATATAGAACTCACCTTAAAAATTACAAGATCAAACAAGGAGTGGAAGGTGGACTTTTGTTTTTGAATTTCCTTAAAGCCGAATGGAAGAAAAAAAATGGGAGAATGGAGTTGTTTGGCTTGCTTCACTTTGCTCTCATCTATTTTGTGTGAATTATTGCTTGGTTTAGAAAATATCTTGTATAAAGTGGCTTTAATAAAGTGGCTATGTCATTGCATGCATCACTTGAGCCAAGTGTTAAGATCTTGTGGTCTTGATGAGGTATTAAGGCTTACTAAGTAGTTTGATCTCTAATGTTACTAGTTAGCATTGTAACTAGCTTGGTCACTTGGTCTTATCCTCTTGCACATACATGCATCTTGCTTCCCTGCTTGATTCCTTGTCCGGTTATTGCCCGTTTTGATCGATTGTTCGTAGGAATATTTCACGGATTTCTAATTAGGGTTTACCGGGAATCCTTTTTAATATTAATACTTTCATTCTCCATCTTTCATTCTAACTTTCCAATTTATATTCCTTAAATCCATTCGTTAAATACTTAAGGCTATCAGTGTCCAGGGAACTCTCGGAGAAAATAAAAGTGCGGTTTTTCAGAATCCGACAGCTTTTACATACACTTATTTTCCCCCTGGATCACTAATACGAACTCGGAAATCCGTTCCGAATGCTTCTATATAGTGTCGTCTCATATTATTATATACTCCCACCAAAACACTATTCATTCTGTATTCTTTACTTGTTCTCTTAGGGTGGTACAATTGTCCGTATTCTCTTTCGATCGTTCCTTATCCTTTTTACGGAACTACTGGATTAATCGTTACCGATCTGGATGACATGAGAATATTTTCCTGCTTGAAATTGCCATATCTTATTCCCTTAGAAGATAGATTATTCTTACCTATGTTGTTACCCTTTAGCATTCTTCAAGACATAGAAATAATAAAGTCGAATTCCATTCATTCTTTTCAAATATCAATTATTACATTGTAGCCATAACCACTCCTCAGTGGTTTCCTACCTTCATTCTTAAATCAAATATAATAACATACCAAAATATCAAATCCTCAAAGTTAATATCTCAATTCTTGGATTATAATAATATTTAATCCACTGTCCGGTCAAATATTATACCGAAAAGAATTTTGGAATTTCTGAATTCCGATCGTCTCTGCATTCACTTATTTCCTCCGCGTATTACTAGTATGACTTCGAAACATCCATATCACGTCCCGTACATAGGGTGGAGTGAAAAGTTTTCCAACTTACAAAATCAATATTCATCCACCAAATTACTATGCACGTACAGGAAACACTATGCACGTACGGGAAATACTATGCACGTATGGGAAACACTATGCACATACTCATTTCCCTTCAAGGATCCATTAGCTCCTTCCTGGATGGTAGATTATTCTTATCTAGGTCCTCAACTCTCGAATTACTCTATTCTGACAATATACCAATGCATCAGGATCATTGTCCAAAGCAATATCCATTCATTACAATCATTGTTCTTTGAAACCACCATTCATTAGAGCTGGTGACCTTGTTGTCGGAATCATTGTTCCTCATTTTATCATTACTTAATAAAAAGTTTTAATTATATCCAAAATTTGGGGTTCTTACAAAATTTTAAGCCTACAAAATTCATGTGTTAAAATTTTTAATTCAAATTAAAAAAAAATCATTATATTATATAGGGAATCGTAGCACACCACATTTTTTAAAATTTTTTTCAAAAATAATAATAATAACAATTTTTTAATTAAAAAAAAATTAAAAAAATCAAAAAAATAAAAACAATAAATTCTACGTGCTGCCACATCACCACCGCCATGTGATCATTGATGATGTGCCACTGCGGCAATGCCACATCAGTATTGACGTCACCACTGCTGGCGTGGTAGTGCCACGACATCAATGATGACATGGCAGTGACACGCTGCAGTGCCACATCATCAATAATGACGTCACTATTGACGTGGCACTGTCACGTGTCATTGCTACGTCAGCGTTGATGACGTGATAGTGATGCCGTGGCCATGTAATCATTTGGTTCTACCACGGAATCTGGTCTTTTTTTTATTATAGAACAAAAAAAAATTGATCTTTTTTTATAGAACCAAAAATTTTGATTTTACTATATAATCAGAAAATTAGTGGTGTACTGCGATTCTCTATATAACACGTTCTCCCTAGAGTGCTATTCATATACATGTGACAAAATATTTTGTGCAAACTATGTGTAACTAGGCATGAGCAAAACCAAACCGAAAACCGAAACCGAAACCGCACGAAACCGAGCCTTTAAAAACCGCACCAATTAAAAACCGAACCAATAATTTGGTTGCGGTTTGGTTTCTAAAATTTTAAAACCGAATAAAAACCGAACCGAACCATAAAAAAATAATATATATTATTTTTATTTATATATATATATATAATAAATTATATATAATAGTTATAATTTTACAAAAACTTATATACGTGTATAGTGTATTAGCAACTGTTAAATGAATTGATAAAATTAAATTAGTCTTGACCCAGTTCAATTATACAGCCCATCTCAATTAAGCCCAGCCCATGATGCAACTAGTCTAACTGTCTAAGACTTAGTCACGTACGTTTAATTAGGTCGAAATCAATTCTTATGTTCTCTGGCTCTCTGCTGCGGCTGCTGTCTTCTATAAACATAAAATAGAGGAACTGCGAATCGATTTCAAAGTTCAACTAATCAAATTGATTAATGGCGCATACTGGAGGTTCATCTGGGCTTACATCTGAGAAAAATGTGGAAGCTACAAATGAGGTATGTAGTAGGTACATATATAGTCATGTATTTATGTTTACTTCTCTCATTTTAGTAATTTTATTGTTGGTAAAATTGTAAATTTCAGAACCCTTTAAACTTAGAGGATGATAAATAGGCAATTAAAGATGACAAAAAGCGTAAAAAGAAAAACTAAATGGCATGGGAGCATTTCAAAGAACTACCATGTACGGTAAAGGGTACAGAGAAGGCAAAATGCATCTATTGCAGTATTATAGTCTCCTGTAACACTCAAGCAAATGGTACATCTTCTATGATTGGTCATTTGAAACATAGTTGTCCCCGATCTCCTTTACGTGTTGGCTTGGATAAAAATCAAAAAATTTTGAACTTCACAAAATTGTCCAAGGAGGAGAGGGAGAAGGTTGGGAAGAGTCACAAAATTGAAGCCCACACTTTTAATCAAGAAAGGTTGAGAAAGAAAGTTGCAATTATGTGTATTAAAGATAATATGTCTTTTAGTATTGTGCAACATGAGGGGTTTATTGAACTAATGAATGAAGCACAACCTTTGTTTAAAATGCCATCTAGATGGACGGTTGCTAGAGATTGCATAACTATCTACAAAGAAGAGGCTTTGAAACTAAAAGAGTGTATGATGATTGGACATCCGTTCAAAATATTAATTTTATGTGTCTCACTGCACATTGGATTAATGATGATTGGAAATTTTGTAAAAGAATAATAAACTTTTGTCCGATTGGAAGTCATAAAGGTGTGGCAATAGGAAAATTATTGGAAGCATTGTTGAAGAAATGGGAAATAGAGTGTGTGTTCACAATCACCGTTGATAATGCCTCCTCTAATGACCTAGCCCTTAATCACTTGAAAATATTTCTTCGAGGGCGTGATGCTATCTTAGACAATAAATACATGCATATGCGTTGTTGTGCACATATTTTTAATTTAATTGTCAAGGATGGGCTAAAAGAACAAGATGATTCAATAGCTAGAATTAGAAATGCGGTCCGATATGTTAGATCATCCCCGGCAAGACTAATAAAGTTTCTTATTTGTGTTGAGAAGGAGAAAATTAAGTGTGATTAGATGGTGTGTCTTGATGTTGAGACTAGATGGAATTCCACTTTTATGATGTTAGAAATTGCCACTATCTATCAAAGTGCTTTTGAGAGAATGTATGTTGAGGACTACAATTATGAAGCTTTCTTTAGAAATAATAAAGATGAGGTCGAGGGTGGTGATAATAATAACAAGAAGAAAAAGAAAAAGAAGGTTGAAGGTCATCCAAAATTCCAAGATTTTGCAAATGTGAAGTGTTTGATTCAATTCTTGAATATATTTTATGAAGTTACAATAAGAATATCGGGTTCCAAGTATTGTACTTCAAATTTATTTTTCATTGAGCTTGTGAAAATTCAAGAAGCAATTGTTGAGTTGTCTTTAAGTGATGATATTTTGACAAGAGAGATGGCCACAAGAATGAAAGAGAAATATGATAAATATTGGGACAACATAGATAACACTAATTTCTTGTTATATGTTGCGGTAGTTTTGGATCCAAGGTACAAAATGCATTATGTGAAATTTTGTTTTGGTGACCTATATGGAAGTGAGTCTCCTAAATGTTTATCAATATGTGAGAAAATCATGAAGACGCTTAAGGAATTATTTGATCACTACAAAGCTCAATATGAGGTTGTAAGTTCCTCTACCACAAGTGAAAATGTTGTCACTAATAAGAAAGTTGATTTTAGAAAGTACATGGAGGAACAAGTTCAAGGAGGAAAGGGAAACTCGGAAATTGATATCTATTTGATGGATGGAATTGAAATGGAAGATGAAAATTTTGATATCTTAAATTGGTGGAAGATTCATTCACCAAAATTTCCTTTTCTTTCAAAAATTGTAAGACATATTTTGGGTATGCCAATATCCACCGTTGCCTCCAAATCGACATTTAGTATCGGAGGGAGAACTCTTGATGCATATAGGAGTAGACTTCTACCTCGAACGGCCGAAGCTTTAATATGTACTCAAGATTGGTTAAGGAATGTGGATACATTTGTTGACCTTCGTAAAGAACCGGAAGATTATAAAAAATATGAGAATATTGAAAAAGGTATATCTTTTATTCAATATTTTTTGTATTTGATTTGTATTATTTAAGGGCTGTTTTGATTATTCCGTTTTTTAAAATTTATCGTATATTGCAGAAGAATTCCAGGGTGTGCAGGGTGTGCAGAAGCTTTTTGGTGAATGTGTGATCGATGAATAGCTGAAACCCTGAAGTCTGAAACCACTGGCTGCTGCATTGCTTTTTGTTACTGTCAAAAACTGTGTTGTTCTGCATTCAAAACTATTCTGTTCTGTTGCAGTGCTTTTGCATTTTAATTTCGGTTTTTATTTTTGCAGTATTATTGTAATCTGGAAAAATCTGGATAGTATTTTCTGCAACATTAATTATTATGTATTTTGCAATGATATTTACGAATTTTCTGCAACATTAATCTGGAAAGGTATGCTATATTTACGAATCTTGATTTCCTTGGGAGAAATATCCCATGCTAGTTTATACTAGGCAATCTTTGATTACATTGAATGGCCTTTTTATGGTTAATGTACATAAACAGCAACATGATCAGTATGACCTTGTTCATCTTGCAATTGGGGATCAGGTCCCAGCAGATGGACTTTTTGTCTCAGGATTTTCACTTTTGATAGACGAGTCAAGTTTAACAGGTGAGAGTGAGCCAATTAATGTATGCCTTGAGAATCCCTTTCTCCTGTCTGGAACTAAAGTTCAGGATGGATCATGCAAAATGCTTATTACTACTGTTGGAATGAGGACCCAGTGGGGTAAATTGATGGCTACTCTTAGTGAAGGTGGAGATGATGAGACCCCATTGCAGGTTAAACTTAATGGAGTGGCAACTATTATTGGGAAAGTAGGTCTGTTTTTCGCTGTCATTATCTTTGCTGTACTGGTGCAAGGATTGTTTACCAAGAAAATTCAAGAAGGGTCACACTGGAGCTGGTCTGGTGATGATGCTCTGGTAATTCTTGAATACTTTGCTATTGCAGTTATAATTGTTGTGATTGCGGTTCCTGAGGGACTGCCTTTGGCTGTGACACTTAGCCTTGCTTCTGCAGGTCAGCAGGCATTACAGTGCGAATGGTTACAGGTGACAACATGAATACTGCAAAGGCTATTGCCAAAGAATGTGGGATACTGACCGATGGTATAGCAATCGAAGGACCAGAATTTCGAATGAAGACTGAGGCAGAGTTGCATGAAATTATTCCCAAAATTCAGGTGCCTTTTCTTTGTACAAAACCAACTTGTCTGCAATTTATGGCTTCTATGAACCAAAGTTGACAGCACAGTCTCTAGTACTAACTTTTCATCTTCTTCAGGTGATGGCTCGATCTTCGCCATTGGATAAGCATACTTTAGTGAGACATTTGCGAACCACATTTCAAGAGGTTGTTGCAGTAACGGGCGATGGAACTAATGATGCACCTGCACTATGATTCATAACTGATCTCTAAGTCTAAGATGGTAATAATAACATTAATATGCCAACTATAAATTAGTAGTGGCAATGGAAGCTTATTCCAGATGGCTAATGCTTAACTTGTAGTTTGCTTCTATTCTTCTACTATTCTGTTGTCCAACTACTTATTTAGATCACTTTGTCAGCTAAAGATTTATTGTTTTTAAAGCACTGATTTGCCACAAAAGTTGTACCTGTCATCAAATCTTGGCTTGAAGTTTGTTCAATGAACTTAAAAATCTTGGCTTCATTAATTATTATGTATAGCAGTGGATATTAAACTTGTCGAGAAACAAGTTGTGTTGAAAATTTCCGAGTTAAAATATTTGGTTGTAAAACCGAAACCGTACTGCCTAAAACCGAAACCATAATTAAAAAACCGAACCGTACCAAAAATGTTTGGTTTGGTTTTGGTTTCTGATTTTCAAAACCGCAATATTTTGGTTATGGTTTGGTTTTAAGTGCAAACCACACCAAACCGCACCACGCTCATCCCTATGTGCAACTAGTGTGTAATTTGTGTGCAACTTACGTGCTTATTTAAAATGTCGGGTTCCAGGCACTAACATTTGCTTCTTATATTACATAGCAAGCATAAAAATTTAAACACAATTTGTGATTAAATAACAACAAATTATATTACTTAATAGTTATTCTAGTAATTTTTTATTCTCAAAAAAATTTAAAATGTTACTTACTAGGATCCGTGATAGTCCGGATAGACCATGACCACCGAAATCACATTTGCGAATCCCCTCCAGGTAAAGAAGGTTAATCACATAGGATGTATAGAGGCTCCGCACCTGAGAATAGAAACAACTGCCACCTATCTGGACGGCAGAGTTAACCAAATCAGTACTGCAGCCTTCGTTTAGTACGTCATTAACCACAAGCTCTGGTATGTTTGAATTTTTCACACACCAATAAATCTGCAAATTCAATACATGTGCTTAAGTTTTCTACAAACCTACTACTTATGTTACAACGCTTGTTTGATGAAATCCGAAACCTTTTCATAATTTTTTTGATTATTTACAATGCAGGCATCGCTTCATTCAAGTGTGTTAATAGGTAAAGTTGTGCGCTCCTTATGCTAAATATACTTTACCAAGAATTTTAGATTGTTTCTAAGCTATGCTAGAAATGAGTGTGATATTACAATGCAACCATTGAGTTTTTGTCAAGCGTACATGTATATTGATTAGGATAACTATCGATCTAATAGAACGAGGATACTGAATGTTTTATGTACTCTTCGTACTATGCAGAAAAAACATTTATGTAATGGTTTGGAGATGGTCTAACCTGTTCTTCTGAGTGGTAGTGGTGGTTAATGTCTGCACCAAATCCAGCTGAAAGTAAGTGAGGTTACAGTTATTAAAATAAAATTAAGAAAATTTTACAAATTTAGTTAAACGACTATGAACATGTATTAAAAAACATAATACAAGTAAAATTATTAATAAAAAGGTTTACTTACTGAAAAATATCAATGAGATCACCAGAACGATCATAAAAATGCACCCGATAATGTTTCGGTATTTCTTTATGCCTTAATAGCACAAATATGTTTCGGTATTTGTGCTTGATAGCACAAATAAGTTTATTCTTATTTTTTATAGAGATAAATCGTAAATCTAAACAAAGACATCTTTTTAGCTTATATTATAAGAATATTATACCAGCAACGACGATAACAGTGAGAACATCGCCTATCCTCTTAACATGCTTCACATTCTTCTTGTATGATTTAAAACGATCTAGAGCAGAGTCTGGTGTTAATAGTTGAAAAATAGTAAGTCATACATTAAAATGGATATTATAGCAAAAGCACCATAGAACCAAGTGATCTCAATGAATCAAACGTGGTTAATTTGACATGTTAGGAACATTTTATCATAGAAGAAACATGATGGTATACAAATTGTCATCCCTCCAAAAGAATGGGAGAAAAAGGAAGGCATTACACTTTAATCTTATTATAATGGTAGACTAGGACTGTTATAACCATACTAAATGGTAACATTTCTAAATAAGAACAAATGTCAGCTATTTAAATCTTCGATCTTAAAATGATTTTGTCCTTGAATATTATAAACGTTTGGTCATTTTAGTTCTCTTTTAATGCTCCATGGGGAGCTCAGAAGTCTTGAAGACATTAAGAGCCCGTTTGGGTTAGCTTAAAATTATTGCTTATGACTTAAAGTTGCTTAAAGTTATAAGTGAAAAGTGAAAATTTTAAGTTAATTTGTTTGGGTAATTTAATATTATGTATAACTTATGAGTTATTAAAATTATAAAAATAAAAATATAAATATTAAGTTGAACATGTGAATGATGATATTGATTTTTATCAAATAAATTTATAAAAGTAAAATAAGTAGTTCAAAAAAGTACCTCCCACCAACTTCTGGCTTTAAGCTATTTTTTCAGCTTTAAGTCATTTTCTGACTTATTACACAAATAGACATTTTTCAGCTTAAAGTAAAAAATCACTTAAAGCCCCCGGCTTCAAGTGTTGCCAAACGGGCTCTCAATGTCACCATTTATAAGTAAGCAACTATAAAAAGGGGATTTGCCATCGCAAGGCCATAGGTTCGAATCCATTAGGAAGCACTATAATAAGTAGGCTGTCATGCTCGGTGGGTACGAGTGTACTAGCAGTCCTCTGGATTAGTCGAGGTGCGCGAAAGCTGGCCCGTATACCGGATTATAAAAAAAAATATAAAAAGGGGAAAAAAACAATCAGCAGCACTTTTTGTTTTCTCCAAGATTGCACCAACAATTATTGATAGCTTCTTTCCTTACATTTCAAAATTCAGAATGAGTGAACACTGCCATGTTAAAAAAAGTATCCTATGCAATTTTTAATGTTAAAAAGTCAGATAGATTAAAATAAAATATATTAGGAGCTGTACAATAAGAGCAAGGTCAATGGTTATGCTAAAATAGATGGAGCTATTGCTATAATATAGCACCAAAAAGTAGTTTTTGGTGTTAAAATAACAACATGCCTCCAACGGTTTGTGCTATATCTTGTTTCATATTTAACTTTTTTGGGGTGTTTGTGCTAAAAAGGTCATTAAGCAAAGCAAGTGTTGAAATGATTTCCCTCCTTTTTATATTCCCTACTCACTTTTTACCTATTTGGGGTCTTTCAAAATATAGCATGAAACTCCTAGGTTTTGATGATAACAAATGGAAAGTCATTTGGCTTATTTTCAGATATAAAACAGCCTACCATATGTGTATGTTCTAACTTGTTTTGCAGGGAACATAGCATACTGATTAAGTAATCAGTCTGTATCAAACAGCAAGCCATTTGCACAAATAGCGTACCAGTTTCACAAAACAGCATGCTGATTTCGTTCTGGCAGTTTTATCGAATATCAAGAAATCAGAGAACATCAAGTATATACATTATTAGGAATATTTGTAAGGGCCCTCTGAGTATAATTGAATATGCAAACTATCATATCATATCCATATAGGGAGACAAACATATTCCTTGAGTTAAATTAAGAAAAGTAAAGTTCTACTTTTCATTAATTTAATGTCTCACCACACCTCCACTCAAAGACAACGCATGGGACTCATCATAGCAAATATTCTCTCCATATTATTAACTCTATACACGCTCCACCTCTTCTGATTTTGCAGATTACTCAAGCTCCTCCACTTCTTGATAACAAAACATTTCTAACGGTCTTATTCTTTTTCATACCGTTGGAACATCTTGAAGCTTGATTTTAAACATTCTTGTTTACCTATATAAAGGCTGTTTTTTTCCTCAGTTCGAATATCGATTATTGAATATCCATTGAAGAGCAGAAAACACGATACACAAACAACTACAAGCTTTCATTGCAAAATCCTTTTCAATCTTTCAAAAACCCATTACATTCGTACATATATCTATATATTCAGAGGGTCATAGATTGAGTTGTAATATTCAAACACTTGTATTGTTCAAATTGTATCTATTTGTTGCTGTACAAGGTTGGCTTCGAGTTTAGGGTGAGTCGAACTATACTAGAGAAGTATACTTGGGAAGGATTACTTAGAGGGTTAGTTCAGCACAGGAAACAGCAAGCCATTTGTAAGCAGCAGGGTGTAAGGGAGATATATTGTTGTATCTTGTAATCGGTTTATAGTTGATCAATAATATATTCTCTTACCAATTTTGGTAAGGGACCAGGACGTAGACCATAGGGGCTTAGGGGTCGAACCTGGCTAAAAGATCGTGTGTCACATTTTGCTTACTGTTTATTTCATTCTGCATTGCATATTAGACACAAACAGCGTGCCATTTGTAAACTGTGTTATTACAAACAACAAGCTGTTTTTGGTAATTTTCAAAAAGGTCATAACTAAGCATTGTTAGCCATAAACACTTATTCACCCCCCCTCTAGGTGTTGTTTTTCAATTGGTATCAGAGCGTGGTTTACTAACAATTCTGTAACAGGAAAGTTTCGATCATGGCTGAACATTATCTTGAAGCAAAAGCCGATTATAGAGCTCCTCTCCTCACTGGATCAGAAAACTACAACTGGTGGAAATGTAGAATGGAAACATTCTTGTCCAAAAGACCACTGGTATTAAGAGTTGTGCAGAAAGGAGACTACCAGTTTTTGGATGATAAAAACCAACCGAAAGATGTTGATGATCTCACCATGGATGAGATTATCAAGTGTGGTTTCAATGGAGAAGCTAGAAATTCTATAATGAATGCATTAGATCAAGCTGAATATGACAAGGTCTCCTCTCTAAAAACGGCAAAGGAAATGTGGGATGCCTTGGAAACTTATCATGAAGGATCGACCACTTTGAGAAAGGTGAAGCTTAGCAAGCTAATGAACGATTTTGGAAATTTCAAGCTCAAAGATGGTGAAACAATCAAGGAAGGACAAGCAAGGTTTCAAGTCACTATAAACTCCTTAAAGAGACTTGGAAAGGATATTCCACAAGATGAAATTAACATGAAAGTGTTAAGTTCTGTACCATTTATTTATGAAGCTAAAGTCACGGCTTTGGAATCATCTTCAACAATCGACATCATGGATCACCTAGCTATATTTGCTGAGCTAGAACCGTTTGAAAGCAAGATAAACAAAAGCCAAGTGGAAGATGTTCGGGCTCCTCTAACCAAAATGAAGAATTTGGCACTTTATTCTACAAACAGCAAGCCAGCCGCCACAAACAGCAAGCTGACTGAATCTGATGAAGAATCTGATGAAGAAATTGCACTAATCTCTCAGAAGATTAAGAGGCTAATTGAAAGGAAAAACAGGATGAAAAAGGATAAAGGAAGTTACAACAAGAAAGCCAAGGAGCAAACATGCTTCGAATGTGGCAAGCAAGGCCATTTTAAGAAGGACTGTTTCAAGCTAAAGTCAAAACAGCAAGCTGTTTTCAAAGACAAGAGAAAATCGAAGGCCTTACTGACCTGGAGTGATGATGACTCAGACTCCAGTAATGACTCAAGTGAAGACATGGTGAATTTGGCTCTCATAGGTCTAAATGATGAAGAAAGCTCTCAAGGATCCGTAAAAGAAGATGGTTTGGATAGTGATTATTCAGATTTAGAAGGAGATGCAAGTGAGGTAAATTCTACTGACTCTGATTTACTCTCCCCTCCTGACATGCTAGAAGAACTAACCATGCAGGTACAAAATAATGTATCCATAATTGAATTTATGGAACTAAAAAATAAGAATGGCAAGCTGGAAAAGAAAAACACTCAATTAAAGAAAATCATTTCGGAATTAATGGTTGAGAAGGATTTTGAAATCAATCATGATTACCTTATTGCTGATCTAAAGGAGAAAATTGTTCAATTCGAAGGAGTTAACAAAGTAATTCTACAAAGGAATGAAGCTCTCATGAAAGAACTCAGGGATTTGAGATCACAAATTGAAACCAAAGATGAATGTATTAAATCTTACAAGCTCAAGGAATCTAGTCAAGCTGAATCCTCAAAATCTGCGGAGAAGAGAAAACAGCAAGCTGGATGTGCAGACAAACAGCACGCCATATTGATCAAACAGCAAGCTGAACTGATCTCTCTCCTGGAAAAAGAGGTCAAGGATCTCGAGAAAGGGATGGAAACATTTATTCAAGGAGAAGACAACTTAAAGACAATGATGAAGAAGGCAAATGTCCCCTTGGTTAGAGAAGGAGTTGGCTTAAACTCCAACAAAAAGCATGGTGTGCTTAAATATGATGGAAGAAATGGCATACCTTACAACTATGCTATGCCTTGGAAGACATGCAACAAGTGTGGTGGAAAAGGCCATTTGGAAATACATTGTGTGGCTCAAGTAGATCATAAAGCGAAAACAGCTTACCAGAATGGACCAGTCAGGCTACAAACAGCACGCCAGAATGCTTCTGTCAGAAGGAAAACAGCTTACCATCAGTCACCAAAAGTGATCCAAATGTGGATCAAGAAAGCTGATTTAAATGTTTTATATTATGTTACTAACCAATTTGGACCCAAACCTATATGGGTTCCAAAACATTAAGTTGGTGTTTGTTTGTTTTGTAGATATGCCTTGCCGCTAAAATGAAGTCAAAACAATGGATTTTGGATAGCGGATGCACTAGACATATGTGTGGAGACAAATCTCAGTTCATTAGTCTCGGAATGAAGAAAGGAGGAAGAGTTACAATTGGCAATAGCAAGACTCTTCGAATCCTTGGTATTGGCTCTATTGGTAATAATAATATTTCGATCGATAAAGTTCAATATGTCAAAACTTTCCTAAAAAAAATGAAATAAAAATAAGGCACGCGAAAAAAAACTAATCCGAAAAATAAAAAATTAAGGTGCGAAAAATAATTAGTTCCCCGGCAGCGGCGCCAAAAACTTGATGTGGCGGAAATGATACAATTAAAATCGCAAGCGCACGATCATCGTTTTAGTATTTGAGATTCGATCCACAGGGAATTATTATTTTCGCAAAACTTAATTTCTAACTTAGGCGAATTAGAACAAATTTGGGTTTTTGGAAAATTTTGATTTTACTAATTAATTACTAAAAGGAATTTTAAACTACTTTGAAGAGAATTTAATTATTATTTTAATTCTAAACTAATTAACGAAAAAAAATTAATTATTTTTTTTTCTTTTTATTTTCCAGATATTGTGATTTAAGAATTTAAATGCAATTTATTTTATAGACTCAAC
The DNA here is from genome assembly GCA_036435485.1 of Saposhnikovia divaricata. Classification (NCBI taxonomy): domain Eukaryota; kingdom Viridiplantae; phylum Streptophyta; class Magnoliopsida; order Apiales; family Apiaceae; genus Saposhnikovia; species Saposhnikovia divaricata. The sequence goes on along the minus strand of CM071594.1, from coordinate 241,234,277 downwards.
ATTTCTCAGCAAACGAAACAAAACTTATTAAAATTAGGACTCAACCACCGTAGCAATCCAGAAAACTCTACCTGATCAAAACAGACTGTTAAAACAAAAACATCAGAAATTAGTCACTACTATTAAAACGGACTTAACACAAACGACGCAGAAACAGACTACACAATGAATACAAAACCATCGACTAAATACTTAACTGGGAATTTGACTAATTAACTCAGAAATCGCTCTTTTCTCAATTAACAGCAGATACAAATTCTAATACACAAAGCTCGAAAACCTGCAGCAACTCGGACTAAAAACTTATCACATAACCAGCAAATTAATAAAACCACTACAACTCAGAAAAAAAACACATCAATGAACTGGGAGACAAACAATTCAGAACGCATGGGAGACAAACGAACAGAACTGTAACGAAACGCACGACAAACTCGAACTTGGCAGTTGGAAAAAACAAGTTGCACAAATGAAAAAAAACTCGATTACAACGACCAGACCATGCTGCAATGCTAAAACTAAGACAAAACGAATCAACACAAAATCATAAAACTCAGAAGATTCATATTACCGTCACATAAACATATCCAATAATCCAATCATATTTACTTTTCCATTTCAATAACTTATATTTTACTCCGCTAAAACTACATAATCTCATTACAGCTATCAAAAGAAACGACGATAACAACTAAACAAAACACAGAAACACCTAACCGACAAACAAGAGTAACGAAAAGTCCAAACATACACAACTTATTAATCAAAAACAACTCAAAAGAAACATATAATCTCATTCACAAACTGATTACAACGAAATTACAATCCAGAAAAAAAAACAAAACACAAAAGGGGAATGGGGAGTAGTGGAGCGCAGGGAAAGGAGAAATGGGTAGAGGGGGGGAAAGAAGAAATTCGAGAAATAAGGGAAGGATAAGAGAATGGGAAGGAGAAGAGATGGAGAGATAGGGAAAAAAGAAAAGAAAAAGAGAGTGTGCTGGGTTCCGTTTGAAAAGAGGAAAAGAAACAGGGAAAAAAATGGGCTTTTCTCAATATAACTAAAAACAGGGGAATGAAATGCAGGAAATATAATCTGAAAATTTAAGCTAAAAAATGTTTACAACAACTGCAAATAAGAATTACAACAAAAATTAGGAATTGAACTAAAAACTGGAATTGAACTAAAAACTAATCCTAATTCTAATTTACTCCTAATTCTAAGTTGGTCTTTTACAAGAGAAATTAAGGCTATTTATAGGAAATAAAGGAGATTTGTGGTTGGTGTGGATTAATCCCCACCATTCATTTTTGTTTGGTGGGATTAAATCCTAGCCCTTCATGTTTATTTATTTTTTTATTTATTCTTTTTTTCTTTTTAGTTTTTAAATAAAAATTCAGCTTTTGCACCAAACTCCCTCTTCTTTCCTTTTCTTCTATTTTGGTCCTTCTTCTTCTTCTTTATCTCTTCTTTGACCTTTATTTCTTTATTTTGCAATTTCTTCATCTTTTCTTGAATTTCCTGAAATACAACAAAATAATTTATTAAAATACGAATTCAAACAATAAATAGGTAATAAAAATATGCAAAAATATGCACTTATCAAATGCCCCCATACCTATCTTTTGCTCGTCCTCGAGTAAAACAAAAAGAAAATCTAGATAAAAAGTCTTATACTCCTTTTCGTAGGTGTGACGGGTAATTTTAGGTTTACCAACCCGTTAAACCTATAGACGATCTCTACAGGAGGAGTGTTGTCTCCTAAGGGTTTACAGAAGATATACCCATAAAATCTTTGAGATAAGTCAGCAAGCATCCAACTTTCCTCTTTTAACCTAGCTTTCATTGGTGTCAACAAAACAATTTTGTAGGAAAATACATGCCTTAAAGATCATTCTAATAATAGCCAAGTTATAGGTTCCCACAATCCACTTGATTAGACTAAAAATTTACAAAAACTCCCAAGGTGTGTAGTGAATTTAAGGCCTTTGATGGATAAAGTGCATACGAACATTTTCTCTTTTTCAACCAATATTGAACTGACCCAATCTCTATCAAAACAAGGTTCTAGCCAAACTTCACGCTCTTAGTAGTTAGACCGACTGTGCAATGGTTGAGGTCCCAAAAGACTTTTGCATCAATACCCATTTAGCGAGTTTTAGGTCAACAATCCCAGATCACAAGGGACCTTAGGTTGCTAGGCACAAAGTCCCCTCCGAGTTACTTACTCGGGTTATTAATGAGCCCAACCTAGCCGATTTCCCTACTAAGAATTTATAATTACAAAATCACACTAGCACTTTACAACTACAAATATTTATTGACTTATTATTTTTTTTTAACACTATACGAACCAAATTTCGCAAAGGTTTGATTTGACATTGTTCTAACATGTGGGTTCTCTCTCAGGTATCGAATAACATTCCTATACAATTTTTCCATCAAAAGTCTTGTGCAAATGTGTCGTCTTGGTCTTTTAAGCAAAAATTTGTTCGACACAAGTTTCATGAGGAAAACCTTACCTGACTACGTTCAAATCATCTAAAGGCATTATACATATAATTTTCGAAAAATAGTCAACACCAACTAGTTCTAGAATTTAAAGAGTGGGAAGGACAACTAAACTAAAATAACTCTATTTTTGGATTTTTAAAATTTTTCAATTTTTTGGATTTTTCAATTTTATGTATTTACAGTAAACCCCTCCCCCATACCTAAATCATGCATTGTCCTCAATGTATGCAAAATGAACGAGAATACAATAGAGAGGAGGAAATACCTGATAGGGAATGACGGAGAATGATAAACTGTTGAAAAACTACGAAAGAAAATAACTCACACACGCACACAATGTAACTCCCCCATACCTACATTCTACTATGGGAGGTACAAAACAAATTTTTACTAACCAATACCTGCTCTTGGAAAAACTATTTTTGTTATGCAACCAACATATTTCAGAAACTCACCCACAAAAATAGCATAGACCACTCGAATGATCTAATTAGGCGCAAGAATAAAACTCATATTCCTAACTTCATCCATAGACCACGAAGATGCTTCTTTTTGTTGTTTAAGCAAATTAATTACGATAAGATGTTGGTCATGAATATCATTAGGTTCGATGAAAGATGGAGCACGAGTGGAAAATGAAGAAATAGAAACGGGTGGGGGTGGCTCTTCGAAAAATGTTTTACCAACAGAATTAGGATCACAAGAACTATCCTTATGTTGGGTTTCCCATTTGGAACAAATATTCATCATCTCTCCAAACATCTCTTCCGAGGTCAAATCCTTAAAAGATTCGTGAAGCTCTCGATTGGTCTCGTAATGCATTTGAAAATCTTGTTTAAGAAGAGACTCAATCTCATGATCGTCGAAATTTGACCTTGAAACAACCTCCTTAACTAGATCAGCTCCTATTGGCTGAGTATGAAGTTCTTCGGGTTTTTCGGGAAGAGGTTTGGAAGATGGAAGGAAAAGTTCACTAGAAGAAGATGATGGTTGTCTAGGTGAAGCCACAAACTCAGAATCATCGGGATTCTTCGTTTGACCTAGAGAAAGAATGATGTCAGCACTAGAATCTTCTTCGTGTGAATCACCACCGAAAGGAGTGTCAACTTGAACATTAGACCTAGGAGAAATGATATCATCGAAAGTATCGATAGGTCTTTGAGTGATAAGAAATTCAGGGTTGACCTCGGGTGGTTTCGGGGTGGTTATCATCTCACACTCACACATGGTGGCTAATTGATTCATTTGAAATTCTAATTTAGATAAGGTTTGAGCATTGGAGTTCAAAATTTGCCTATCTTGGGTCACGGTTTGCATGAAGTTTGCTTGAGAAACCAATAAAGCCTCGATACTCTTTTCTAAGGTGTCAAGTTGCCTACTCGAATCATGAAATCCGGGCGGGTGGGCGTTGGTTTGAATTGAACTCGAATAAGGAACTTGACTCGGAATTGGATAAGAGTTCGGTTCTTGAAAATGTGGAGGCGGAGTTTGATAGCTATGACCTTGGTTCCATGAGAGATCGGGATAATCTCTCCAACCGGAATTAGAAAATGATGTAAAATGGTCATTTCGAGAGGTTGGTTGAAACATGGCATTGACTTGATAATAGTCGGGGCCGTGTTGAAAATCGAGACTCGGAGAGTTGAAATTTGGGTGCCAAGACGTGTGTGAATGACCACTAAGGGTTTCTAAGGCTTCGAGTCGTCTAGTGAAAGCATCTATTTCAGAGTCGATTGCAATATCATTTTCATTATAATGCAAATCACTAAAAGTAGAAGACGCGTTATATACACTAGGTTCCCTAGTTGACTCATACCACATCATATTATCCGCTAACTCCTCGTCAAAATCCCAACCTTGGTAATAACGATCCCTAAATGCTACGTACATGCTAAAGATTGATCAATGATAAAACCACGTAGCAAGTAAGTGCGAAAATGCAACACACAAAATAAATGGTGAAAAATCAAAAGAAAAATCTAACCTATGTTCCCTAAATAACTAGACATTGCTCACATAACGTTAAGACACACTAAAAAAAAATTCCGTAAATTAAGAATTATTCAGACTGATTCGGCCAGATTAGAGCAGGCATTGCCAAGAGGCCAAACTCGTCACTTAGACACCAAATCTTAACAGCCAGGCGAACCTTAGACACTGAAGGTCGTGAATAAGTCTTAATTACGTTTATTTGATGCAACAAACAACGAGATATATACAAAAACGATAAACAATTATGGATGCTCTACACTACGTGTCCTAATCTAAAAAAAAATTTAACGTACCTTCGGGTCCTCCAGCGATCACCACAATTATAAGATACGAAAAATTAAAAACAAGAAAATAAAAATCTAAATGATGTGCTCCTAAGTGATTAAATGCATGATGCACAAGTATGTATTTACAAATAATTTTTTTTTTGGATTTTTTTTTTCAATTTTCAAATTTTTTGTGATTTTTGATTTTTTTTGATTTTTTTTGTGATTTTCTAAAAATAAAAAGGCGAAAAGAGTGAGATACGGGTTACCGAAGCACGCTTCCAAGAATTCCAATTTGTTCCGAGCTCCGTGAGAAGATTCCCGACATTCCAAACTTTCATAAAAAAAATGAAATAAAAATAAGGCACGCGAAAGAAAACTAATCCGAAAAATGAAAAATTAAGGTGCGAAAAATAATTAGTTCCCCGGTAGCGGCGCCAAAAACTTGATGTGGCAGAAATGATACAATTAAAATCGCAAGCGCACGATCATCGTTTTAGTTAGGGGTGTGCATCGGGTGGTTTGGGCGGTTTGGGACGGCCAAACCAACCAAACCATAAATTTCGGGTTTTTAATTTTTCAAACCATAACCAAACCAAAAACCATATCATTCTAAAAAAACCAACCAAATTATAACGGTTTGGTTTGGTCGGTTTCGGTTTAAAATCGTTATTAAATATATATTTATACTTGATGTTATTTATTTTCTCCAACACTAAATACAAGATTCAATTTTATTTTAAAAGAGCCAACAAAATATATGCACAAATAGTAGCACAAAATATCATAAAAAATAGTTATAAAATAAATTATACTCCTCAAATATTTTCATTAAATCATAAAATAAGTCTCAAAAGTCTTATATATAGCTTTCTGGTACTTTCTTCTATTAACTGGTTTTTGACATGAAATAAAACAAGTTAACCACTATAAATCTAACTAAATACAAAACACACTGCACACACGTAAGCATGGTTAAGGCATATAATATTATAGTCTATAAGTGTGTTGAAGATAGGTGTGTTGAATAAATAACCATACGAAAAATACAATATATATATATATATATATAATATTTTTTATACGACTTGATGGTCGGGTTGGTTTAATTGGATGGGTAAACTAGTGAAACCAAACCCAAACCAAAATTTTCGGTTATTAAAAATATAAAACCGTAACCAAACCAAACCGAAAAAAAACCTAAATTTTCGGTTTGGTCGGTTTGGTTTGGTCGGGTTGGTCGGTTTTTGGAAAACCATGCTCACCCCTAGTTTTAGTATTTGAGATTCGATCCACAGGGAATTATTATTTTCGCAAAACTTAATTTCTAACTTAGGCGAATTAGAACAAATTTGGGTTTTTGGAAAATTTTGATTTTACTAATTAATTACTAAAAGGAATTTTAAACTACTTTGAAGAGAATTTAATTATTATTTTAATTCTAAACTAATTAACGAAAAAAAATTAATTATTTTTTTTCTTTTTATTTTCCAGATATTGTGATTTAAGAATTTAAATGCAATTTATTTACAGACTCAACATTTCTCAGCAAACGAAACAAAACTTATTAAAATTAGGACTCAACCACCGTAGCAATCCAGAAAACTCTACTTGATCAAAACAGACTGTTAAAACAAAAACATCAGAAATTAGTCACTACTATTAAAACGGACTCAACACAAACGATGCAGAAACAGACTACACAATGAATACAAAACCATCGACTAAATACTAAACTGGGAATTTGACTAATTAACTCAGAAATCGCTCTTTTCTCAATTAACAGCAGATACAAATTCTAATACATAAAGCTCGAAAACCTGCAGCAACTCGGACTAAAAACTTATCACATAACCAGCAAATTAATAAAACCACTACAACTCAGAAAAAAAACACATCAATAAACTGGGAGACAAACAATTCAGAACGCATGGGAGACAAACGAACAGAACTGTAACGAAACGCACGACAAACTCGAACTTGGCAGTTGGAAAAAAACAAGTTGCACAAATGAAAAAAACTCGATTACAACGACCAGACCATGCTGCAATGCTAAAACTAAGGCAAAACGAATCAACACAAAATCATAAAACTCAGAAGATTCATATTACCGTCACATAAACATATCCAACAATCCAATCATATTTACTTTTCCATTTCAATAACTTATATTTTACTCCGCTAAAACTACATAATCTCATTACAGCTATCAAAAGAAACGACAATAACAACTAAACAAAACACAGAAACACCTAACCGACAAACAAGAGTAACGAAAAGTCCAAACATACACAACTTATTAATCAAAAACAACTCAAAAGAAACATATAAAATCATTCACAAACTGATTACAACGAAATTACAATCCAGAAAAAAAAACAAAACACAAAAGGGGAATGGGGAGTAGTGGAGCGCAGGGAAAGGAGAAATGGGTAGAGGGGGGGAAAGAAGAAATTCGAGAAATAAGGGAAGGATAAGAGAATGGGAAGGAGAAGAGATGGAGAGATAGGAAAAAAGAAAAGAAAAAGAGAGTGTGCTGGGTTCCGTTTGAAAAGAGGAAAAGAAACAGGGAAAAAATGGGCTTTTCTCAATATAACTAAAAACAGGGGAATGAAATGCAGGAAATATAATCTGAAAATTTAAGCTAAAAAATGTTTAAAACAACTGCAAATAAGAATTACAACAAAAATTAGGAATTGAACTAAAAACTGGAATTGAACTAAAAACTAATCCTAATTCTAATTTACTCCTAATTCTAAGTTGGTCTTTTACAAGAGAAATTAAGGCTATTTATAGGAAATAAAGGAGATTTGTGGTTGGTGTGGATTAATCCCCACCATTCATTTTTGTTTGGTGGGATTAAATCCTAGCCCTTCATGTTTATTTATTTTTTTATTTATTCTTTTTTTCTTTTTAGTTTTTAAAAAAAAATTCAGCTTTTGCACCAAACTCCCTCTTCTTTCCTTTTCTTCTATTTTGGTCCTTCTTCTTCTTCTTCTTTTTCTCTTCTTTGACCTTTATTTCTTTATTTTGCAATTTCTTCATCTTTTCTTGAATTTCCTGAAATACAACAAAATAATTTATTAAAATACGAATTCAAACAATAAATAGGTAATAAAAATATGCAAAAATATGCACTTATCACTATGCTATGTAATTCTGTCTAAGTGAAAGTGTATCAACAGATAAAGACAAAACTCTATCAACGGATGCAACTCAAATCCACTCTATCAACGGATACAGCTCAAGTCTCAATATCAACGGATATCGCTCAATACATCATCAACGGATGTCAGGGTACAACATCAACGGATAATCATTGACACTGTCTTCTATGATTAGTTGGGGATTAGCAGTTGATAAGGACATGTTTGACTGACAGATCACATGGGTTGATAGTAGATACAAAAAGCGGTATGGCAGCCATACTTTGGAAACACAGAAGAAAGAAGCATTCCATTTACACTATGAATACAAGAAAGGTGCAGGAGACATGTCTGAACACAAGGACAACCTTTCTGCTACATGTGTATTTGGAGTGTAGTAGCAAGTCAACTAGAATTAGATTAATATTATCTTATTCCAGTAGTACTTGTAAAACTTGGGATTTATAACCAAGTGTAGCAACTCTTTGTAGGTCAAGAAAACAGATACATTTTGCTTAGGGTTTTATTGAATATTCTTAGAGAGCAAAGAGTTGTAAAAATAGAAGCTGTGTACTTTGTATCACAGAGTTTTCTTCAAATAAAAGCTTCAGGTGGTGCATTTAACCACCTGATTTTTATGTGTTTGTGCATTTATCTTTTACAAGCAATTATCTAAGTATAGATTTCTGGAGTTCTTATCAGAAATTTATAAATATCAAGAATCGTATTCAACCCCCCCTTCTACAATTATACAAGTGTGTAATCTGGGAATAACAATTGGTATCAGAGCAAGCTTCTAACATATTTGAAGTTTAAAGATCAACACACTTCCAACATGTCTAAGAAGGATTATGGAGTAAAGATTCCAGTTCTTGATAGAGAAAATTACTTTCATTGGAAAGTAAAAATGCGTCTACATCTCTCGTCTATTGATGAGGGCTTTGTGGATTGCATTGACAAGGGTCCTCACGTTCCAATGAAGACAGCAACAAGAGTTGGCCTGGCTGATGATGTGCCTGACACTCACATTCCCAAACCTGTCTCTGAGTGGAGTCTTGAAGATATTGCAGAAGTCCACAAAGACAAAAAGGCCATGAATATTCTGTTCAATGGTCTAGAAACAGACATGGTTGACAATGTTATTAACTGTACTACCGCCAAGGAAGTATGGGACATTGTTCAAACCCTGTGTGAAGGAACAGAACAGGTAAGGGAAAACAAGATGCAACTACTAATCCAACAGTATGAACATTTTCACTTTAAGAGTGGAGAAACATTGAATGATACATTTAGTAGATTTCAAAAGCTACTAAATGGTTTAAAACTGTATGGAAGAATCTATCAAGTTAAAGATTCTAATCTCAAATTTCTGAGATCACTGCCCAAGGAATGGAAGCCAATGACTGTTTCTCTAAGAAACACTCAAGAGTACAAGACATTTACTCTTGAAAGGCTCTATGGAACTTTAAAGACATATGAGCTGGAAATGGAGCAGGATGAAGAGATTGAGAAGTCTCAAAAGAAAAGTGGGTCAGTTGCACTTGTTGCCAACTTGGAGCAAAAGGAGGAAAGGACAGAAACTGCTAGTTCTACACCAAACAGGGAGGTTTGTAAAGGTAGAGCAGAATCAAGCAGGAGCAAGGAAAAGGTGTCTGAGGAATTGAATGCTCTTCAGCAGGATGAATTGGATGAGATAGATGAGCACTTAGCTTTTCTATCTAGGAGATTCTCTAAGCTGAAATTCAAGAGAAACTCTGGGGTGGCCAAGCCATTTAACAAGGATTTTTCCACAAGCAACTATGTGGATAAATCCAAAATTAAATGCTACAATTGTGGAATTGCTGGTCATATGATAAGTGAATGCAGGAAACCTAGATCTGAGAACAAGGGAAAGCCAACTGAGGCTATTGACTATAAGAAGAAATATTTTGATCTTCTCAGGCAGAAAGGAAAGGCATTCTTGACCCAAGAGTATGACTGGGCTGTTGATGACAATCATTCTGATGATGATGTTGAGTTAGTCAACCTTGCTTTAATGGCTGATTCTGGAGAGCAGGAAGCAAGTTCAGCTAGCAATCAGGTATTTTCTACTAATCTCTCTGAGCTCACCAAAGAGGAATGCAATAGTGTTATAGATGAAATGTCTACTGAACTATATCACTTAAGTGTTACTCTTAAATCACTTACTAAAGAGAACAATAGAATTAAAGAGTCTAATCTGTTTTTAAGTGATAGAAATGCTGCTCTAGAAACTCAATTTCTAGAATTTGAGAAAATGAGAATTGATTGCAATAATGCTAAAAGTGAACTTGAAGCTGTGTTAAAAAGAGAACTGATTTTAAAAGACCAGCTTGAAAAAGAACAAGGGATAATTGCTAAATTTCAAAGTTGTAGGAATATTTCTCAAAACATAATAGAAGTTCAGGGAATAGAATCATTTGTGAAGGATACCTGGACTCAAAAGAAAAAGGAGCTAGAACCTGACCTTGAGGATCTAAAGACTATTTGTGAATCAACGGATAGTGATCATCCGTTGACAGTTGAACCGTCAACGGATGAAAGGTATCCGTCGACTAACAAAAAGTCTGTTAGTAAGAAGGAACTTAGGAAACTGGATATCAAGTATGGTCCAGTAAACAAGAATTTTGTTAGTGGTGAGTGCAGCAAAACCAAATCCAGTGGGAAGGCTAAGACAGGTGATTTACACAACAAAAAGGCTGTTGGTAAATCGGACAATGAAAAGGTAGAAATTGAGGGCAAAAAGAAAAAGAACAGAAATGGTAAGATAGGCATCAACAAGAAAAACAATTACTCTCCTGACAAGTTTGCTCCTAGGAAAACTTGTAGTAATTGTAATAGTGTCAATCATCTATCTTCTAATTGCAAGATTGTCAACAAGGCTCCTGTTCATGTACCTCAACCAATGCCATGTATGCCTGCAATGCCTGTTATGCCTGGTTTGTATCAAAATGCTAGTTTTTCAAATCCATATGTGAACATGCCATATATGTCTAATCCTTACTTTCAATCTATGAATGTGCCACAAATGTCATGGAACATACCTAACATGAATAATATGTATGCCAATTTTCCACACATGCTTGCATCCAATATTCATGCAAATGAGCATTTGTCAAACCCCATCACTCAAGCATCTACACCTAAGTTGAAGAATGCTAAGAGTGCAAAGTCAAAGGCTAACAAGAAAGGACCCAAGGAAGCTTGGGTACCAAAATCAACTTGATTTGTTTTTGAAATGTGTGCAGGGAAACAGAAGGAATCTATGGTACCTAGACAGTGGATGCTCTAGGCACATGACAGGAGATTCAACCCTGCTCACAGAGTTCAAGGAAGGAGCTGGCCCTAGAATTACCTTTGGAGATGACAGCAAAGGTATACTAAGGGATATGGCCTGATTTCAAAAGACAATGTCATCATTGAAGAAGTGGCTTTAGTTGAAGGTTTGAAGCACAATTTGCTGAGTATCAGTCAGATTTGTGACAAAGACTATGAAGTAAAGTTCACAAAAGAAGCCTGTGTTGTTTCTGCCAAGGAAGACAACGATGTGGTATTGACAGGCTTTAGAAAAGGAAATGTTTACATAGCTGACTTCAATTCAGCATGCTCAGAATCCATTACTTGTCTCTTCAGCAAAGCAAGTAAGGATGAGAGTTGGTTATGGCATAAGAAGCTGTCACATTTGAATTTTAAAGTTATGAATGATTTGGTAAGAAAGGATCTTGCTAGAGGAATCCCTCAATTGGAGTTTGTCAGAGATGGGCTGTGTGATGCCTGCCAATTAGGGAAACAAAAGAAATCATCCTTCAAAATCAAGACAGAGTCATCCATTGTTAAGCCTCTTCAATTGCTGCATATGGATTTATTTGGTCCAGTAAATGTCATGTCTATTTCAAAGAAGAAATACTGTCTGGTGATTGTAGATGATTTTTCTAAGTTCACATGGACCTTCTTCCTGCACTCCAAGGATTGTGCAAGTGAAATCATCATCAATCACCTCAGAATGCTAAACAATGGTTCTGAAGACAGAGTACAAAGAATCAGGAGTGACAATGGTACTGAATTCAAGAATTCCACAATGAAGATTTTTTGTGAAGAGAATGGAATTGTCCATGAGTTTTCTGCTGCCAGAACACCTCAACAAAATGGGGTTGTTGAAAGGAAAAACAGAACTCTCATTGAAGCAGCTAGAACAATGTTAAGTGAATCAAGGTTACCAACATATTTCTGGGCTGAAGCTGTCAACACTGCATGCTTTACTCAGAATATTTCCTTGGTCAATCAAGCTAGAGGAATGACTCCTTATCAGTTATTAACCAACAAGAAACCAACTTTAGCTTTCCTACATGTCTTTGGATGTAAGTGTTTTGTGCTAAGGAATCATGGAGATAACTTGGGCAAATTTGAAGCAAAGGCAGATGAAGCTATTTTCGTTGGATATGCAGCAGGGAAAGCCTACAAGGTCTACAATCTAAGAACAAACATTGTTATGGAATCTGTACATGTTGTGTTTGATGATCAAAAGATTCTAGGCCTAAATGATGAAGGTTACCATGAAAAGTTGGAATTTGAGAATGAAGGTGAAGGAAGAATGTACTATGATGATGATGAGGAAAATGAAGATCATGACCACAGAGATCCACCTAGAGCTGTTATACCAACTAGAAGTGATGCTTACACTGAAAATGAAGCATCCGTTGATAGTCATTCTGGAACATCCGTTGACAGTCATTCTGCAACATCCGTTGACACTATTAGAGATGCATCCGTTGACAGATATTCTCAAGCATCCGTCGACAGGCAAAATGATGCATCCATTGACAGTCAACTTCATAACTCAGCAAGGACAACAAACTCAGGGGGAGTTTCTCAAGGTCAAAATTCAATGCTAAATCAACATGATCATGGAAATGAAGCAACCTCATCAAGATCAAACCTTCCACCTGCAAGAAAATGGACTAGAAATCATCCATTTGAGTTAATCATTGGTGAATCAAATTCAAGAGTCCAAACTAGAAGGGCCACTCAAGCAGAATGTCTATACAGTAGTTTCCTGTCTCAAGAGGAACCTAAGAAAGTGGAAGATGCCCTTCTAGATCCAGATTGGGTGTTAGCAATGCAAGAAGAGCTAAACTAATTTGAAAGAAATAAAGTATGGAAACTTGTGCCCAAACCTGATGATAGAAGTGTCATAGGTACTAAATGGGTTCTCAAGAATAAGACAGATGAAAATGGCATAATTGTGAGGAATAAAGCTAGATTAAAGGCAAAGGGCTACTCTCAAGAAGAAGGAATAGATTTTGATGAAACTTTTGCTCCAGTGGCAAGACTTGAGGCAATAAGAATCTTTCTAGCCTATGCAGCACATGCCAATTTCAAAGTCTATTAGATGGATGTCAAAAGTGCCTTTCTAAATGGGGAACTGGAAGAAGAGGTCTATGTCCATCAACCTCCTGGTTTTGAGGATCCAGAATTTCCAGAATATGTATATCTTCTCATGAAAGCACTTTATGGTTTGAAGCAAGCACCAAGAGCCTGGTATGACACTTTATCTCAATTTCTTTTGGAGAACCACTTCACTAGAGGTACAGTAGATAAAACCTTATTTCATAGGGATATTAATGGCTCTTCAATACTTGTTCAAATCTATGTAGATGATATTATTTTTGGGTCTACAGATGAGAAGCTTTGCAAAACGTTTGCCAAACTTATGCAAAGTAGGTATGAAATGAGCATGATGGGTGAATTAACTTACTTTCTTGGCCTACAAGTAAAGCAAGTTAATGAGGGCATTTTCATAAGTCAAACAAAATATATTTATGATCTCTTAAATAAATTTGACTTAATGGATTGTACATCTGCTAAAACACCTATGGCCACTGCAACTAAGCTTGAGTTGAATACAAAGGAAAAGTCTGTGGACATCTCAAGCTATAGAGGCATGGTAGGCTCACTTCTATACCTAACAGCTAGTAGACCTGATATAATGTTTTCTACTTGTCTTTGTGCTAGATTTCAAGCTGACCCTAGAGAGTCTCACTTAATAGCTATTAAAAGAATTTTCAGATATCTTAAGGGAACACCAAACCTTGGCATTTGGTACCCAAGAGAATCTGGTTTTGATCTAACTGGCTATTCAGATGCAGATTATGCAGGTTGCAGAGTTGACAGGAAAAGTACTACAGGTTCCTGTCAATTTCTAGGAAACAGGCTTGTTTCATGGTTCAGTAAGAAACAAAACTCAGTCTCCACCTCAACAGCTGAAGCTGAGTACATTGCTGCTGGAAGCTGTTGTGCACAGATTCTATGGATGAGAAACCAACTCATTGACTATGGTCTAAAAGTTGAGAAGATTCCAATTTTCTGTGACAACACAAGTGCTATTGCCATCACAGGGAATCCAGTGCAACATTCGAGAACCAAGCACATTGACATCAAATACCACTTCATTAGAGAACATGTGATGAATGGTACAGTAGAAATGCATTTTGTGCCAAGTGAAATGCAGCTTGCAGATATCTTCACCAAGCCTCTTGATGAATCCACATTCACAAGATTGGTAGGTGAGCTAGGTATGCTTAACTTGTCATAATTCCTAGTGATATTTGATTTCACTACATTGAAGCTAGAAATGTGTTTTGATTTACTTGAAAGTTAAAACTTTCAGAAAAATTTTCTGCAGGAATTTTGTCTAAGGCAAAATTAGCTTATCAACGGATATCCTTTTATCCGTTGATAGTATAAACACATTACTAGATTTTCGCATGTCAACGGGTAACAGGCTATCCACGTCATCAACGGATAAACTGTATCTCAACCGTTCATTCTATATCCGTTGATATACATTTTTTTTATAACCGTTGGTAACTGTGTATATCTAATCATGGTTGTACTTATTTTCTTTTCATTTATTATCTGACAGTTACTTTTGACCAATGGAGTAATTACTTTTAATTATTTCATTTTTAATTCTTGAAAAATATAAAAGGCTGACTTGTACTCGCACATCTCACTTTTATTCATTTTCAAGCATATCAAAAGTTAACTGCATCTTCTTCTCTAAAACTCTCTGTAACCAAAGTTCAAACACTTCAATGGCGCCCATTGTTAAGATGATGTCCTCCACTGGGTTTACCTATGAGAAGAACAATTTCGCGGCCTTTGTTGACACAGTGAATGCTCCAGAAGCTTACCACACTTTGATGAGTTTCGTGAAGAAATGCAAACTGTCATATGCTATGACTGCCACCACTCCCTTAATCCACGAGGTAATTGAAGAAATGTGGACATCTGCTGAGTACAATGGCACAGACGGTACAATTGCTTTTTCTTTAAAGGGTAAAAACTATGTGGTTAATTCTGATGTAATAACTGCTTGTTTAAAATTGCCTGAGAATAACTGTCTGAAAGTACCCACTGATGCTGAAATTGTTGCCATGCTTAATTCTATTAATTATGCCCTTAGTACTGAAAACTTAGGGAAAATTGTTAGGAAAGGAATGGTTAAAGAATGGAGCTATTTCTGTGATGCCTTTATTAAAACTTTTTCAGGCAAAATTAGTAATTTTGATGCTGTTACCCTATCCATGCTAACTATGATGTGTATGCTCTTTAATGATAAATTCTATAATTTTGGCACATTAGTTATGTATGAGATAGCTGCAAAGTTGGGTAAAAAGGAAACTAGGAGCAAGAATATCTACTTCGCTAGATTTTTAATACTCTTAGCACTGCATGTATATGAGAATAAGCTATCCATTGCTAACCCGGATAGCAAGTTTCAATGTTTTGTTCAGGAGAAGAGAGTCTTAAGTGACCTAATTCGAATGAACCTCAATGCAAGAGTACAATTGGTATATTTACCAATTGTTCAGGTAACTATCTCTAACTCTGAAACCCCTATCTCCAACCCCCAAATTTCTTTGCCTTCTAGTGTCACAATGGAGTCTGTAGTTGTGACCAAACAGGCTCCTACCAAAGTGACCAAATCCAGAGTTCCAAAACCACATTCTAAAAAGCAAACCTCAAGTGTCTCCCAAAAGACACCTGTTGTAAAATCTACCAAAACTCTTGAGGGGAGTGTGAAGGTGGTAGTGAGTGGTGAGGGACAGGGTGAACATCAAAGAAGCCTTAAGGATAAGGAAGGAGAGATGAGTGCAACCACCATTTCAGTCTCTCAAAAGACTGCTAATGTAACTACAAGCCAAATTCTAGTTACACTCTCTCAACAGAGTGTGACTACTGTATCAAGTTCCCCACAAGGAACACTGCACAAGAGGGTTAGAGACACATATAGCCCAATCTCAAAAACCTATGAAAGAAGAGTGAAATCTAAAACCACAGGGGAATCACAGGGTGCACACACAGTACAGGAAACTGTACCTTCTCAAACTCAGTTTGATGTGGCTTCAATAAATGTGGAGTCACAGCCCCTTGATCTCAATCTTCAAATCGATACACATTACAATCCACCATCACCAACTCCATCTCTGGATGTGGATATGATATCTACATCAATTCCTGATTCTCCATCTTTAAGATTCTTGGAGAAGCCCCACTCTGAAATTGGTGGTCATCATCTTTTAGATGATTTGTTGGACCATCAATCTTCCCTTCCAGAATTCTCAACACAGACTGTGGCCTCGAACTTAAAATCAATCTCCACAGATTCAGTGTTGGTTTTCTCTTCAACGGATAAAATTATTCCTTCCTCAACGGATATCCTTCATCCGTTGACAAGTGTTTCTCCATCAACGGATGCGCCTCTATCTAGCCATCCGTTGACAGCTATAACTACTCCATCAACGGATATTCCTTATCCGTTGATAACTCAATCTACCACTGCTATATCTGACATTCCTGTGTCAAGTGTGGAGGAGTTCTCAGTAGTTGAAACACTTTTAGGATTGAGGGAAGGGAGTGAGAGGCTGCCTTATGAGCAGGCAAAAGGAGAGGTAAATAATGAGAGGCTGGCCATTTCTTCTGGTCAGGCAAAAGGAGAGTTTGAGAGTTCCACCTTAGTAGGTGAAGGTGAGGGTGTGAGAGGTGTGAGCCAAGGGGAGCCCTTGATGCAAGAAAAGAGAGATGAGGGGAGAGAAGGGACTACAGGAGAAATAAGGATGGAAGAAGCAGCCATTGCTAGTGAGTCAATGGAGGTTGAGGATGCAGCCAAGGAAATGGAATATCAAAGAGAATATCAGTCCATGATTGAATCCATTTCTTTGGATGCTGAAACCTTTACTCACCCTGTTCCTGCCTATCAAATTCTGGCACAACAGGGCAATGTGGAAGCAGAGGAGGTAATGCACCTAGTGCACACCTCACAGTCTCTACTTAGAGCTAAGGAATCTATAGAAGCTCTGCCAACCACTGCTGAGAGTGAAGAATTTGAAAATTCTGAAGATGAAGACAGCTAGAGCCCTGAAGATGAAGGTGGTAGCAGTATTCATGATTTTGCATTTGCTCACAACTACACCTATCATCAACTTGATATGGAAATCATAAGGCAATATAAATCTGCCCTGGCTGAGCACCCAGAAGCAGATCCACAGAGAAAGGTTGTTCTTCAACAGGCAATTGACTCCCTTAAGTTACAAAAGATGCAAATGGTGATTCAGAGATCCAACTTAGAGGAGGTCAAACAAGAAATCAAGGATGTGAAGATCTCTGTGGATTCCAAGCTAGAGCAACTAGCTCCTACAGCCACTCAGAGGGTGTTGCAACAAAGGTTCATCAAAGAAGACAACCTGGCTAAGTCTGTGCAACTCCTCACCTCAAGAGTGGAAAAGATGGAATCCCAGATGGAGCAATTTCTTCAACATCAGAAACTGCAAACCCAACTGCTAGAAAAGTTAGTTGCAGCCCCAACTTCTAGTCAAACCCTTGATGCTAACAAAAAGGGGGAGAAAGTGGAAGAGGCTGTTATAACGCCTTAGAAAAATTTTGATATTTATAATTATTTAATTAATATTTAATATTAAATGTGAATTATGTGACGTGATTATTGTTGAGGAGGTGAAATACGTATGATATCATAATTATGGTTTTATTTGATGATTTATATGTGTCGGATAAGTCTACATATTTTTATTTTTAATTTGGGGATTAAATTCTATTTAAATCATGTGTTATTTATATTCTGAGAATTTTATAAAATTATCGGGATTAGTATAAATCACGAAATCTTTTGCATTATTTACTTTATTAGTTTATTTGAGCTTTAAAAATATTAGATGGATTTATTTTGATCTTTAAGGATTTTAAAATGATTTTATGAATTTATTTGTGTTTTACGAATTTAATCTTGTAAAATGCATATTTAATTCATTTTTAATCCTAAAAATATTTTAAAAATATGTGGGTGATCGTAATTTTATACCCTTTATTTTAAAATTTTAAAATTAATATTCCACCCATTTTTTTTTATTTAATTATGATTTTTCTAAGTGATTTTGTGAATATCAACGAAAAGAAATTATGAAAATGCCCCTTTTGAATTTTCCCCCAAATCACTTAAATCCCTAATTTCCTAATTCATTTTACCAGCTCCATTTTCACACAATCTCTCTCGAACTCTCTAGTTCTCTCCCCGTATCTCTAAACATCTCATCTCTCCCTCTCCCGATAAATCTCTCCCTCTCCATCTCTCTCTCTCCCACGCGATTTTTCTCTCTCACGTCTCCCTCGAATCTCTCCCGCACCCTCATCTCTTTCCCACCTCTTGCCTGGACAGTGCCCGTGTGTATATATATACACGGTGTGTGTGTGTGTATAGGTATGGGGTGCTTGATTTTGTCACCAACCTATTTCTTATATTCCTACTCGTTTTACCCCCATCTGTTCGATTTTTCTTGATGTGGTGACCCCTATTATTCGATGCTTCTGCGTATGAGTTTGGGTGAGTGCTGTGTACTGTGACTGTGGTGTGGGTGTTGAAGTTAGTTTAATAGTGTGTGTGTGTGTGTGTGTGTGTGTGTGAGTAACAAGAGTGTGTCCATGTGTAAGTGTCTTGATGAATTGTTTGTAATGGTAGAATAGTTAGCACTGCTGAATCCTTGTAAAATTCATATCTCATTCCTCGTTTATCATATAATAATGGTTCTGGACTTTCTGGAAAGGTAATTCAATTATCTTCAACTTTCGTTCTTTACGTTTTCTGATATTCTGCATGTATGTATGAGTTTTTCTGCAATTTGGGTGACCTGCTAGTTTGACTTCGGGAATGTGATTTACAAACTTTGAAAAATCGTAGTTAACTGAATATTTTCTCAAAAATTATGAATGATACCATTCCGGAAAGGTATTGGAATTGTCTTCAAGTTTCGTGTTCTGTACATTTGAATTTAAGGTCATCTTGATAGTGTAAATTGAATGTCTTTCAGGCTGGTTATAACTGATTTTTACTAATAGTTATTTTGGGTTATCTTGATTGGTTGTTGTAAGTATGGTCGTGAGAAATGCTAAATAACTAGAGTATGAAGTAAGTTAAATGCTTGTTGTTATGAAATGATTGTTGGTTGTGTCGGTTATGTTCCGACTGGCAGTTACCCGTATAAAGGGGATGCCGTCGAAATTTTCTAAAAATCTCAATTGTATTTTCTCGAGTCTATGTAAATATGTATGTACTACTAGTATGTTGTGGTATTTGAATTATATTTTTAATTATATGATTACCTGCTAAATGTTTATCGGTTATAATTATATGTTTTTGTCAGCGGCCTATAGTTGATGATATATAATTTAAGTAAATAAATTTAGGGTATTATCGCAAGGGTAGATTAAGAATAGACGTTCGAAGAGGAACATCGAATGTTGAATAGAATTCTGAAATAGTGTTTTTATATGTGTAGATTTGAAGGACGTAGACTCAAGGAATAAAGGAAAGGCAAAGGCTGAGGGTTTTTGAGCTAAGTGACTAGCGTGAAATTACTTGGTTAAGGCAAGTGATTCGAACCTTGCATTTAAGTTCAGATTTCTTCAACTGTTTATGAATATTTGCTTAAACGTTTATATCTTACTGTAACCCTTTTTAAATTATTGTGAAATCTTTTGTACCTTACTGCTTATTCCTTATAACTTGTTGTTACCTCTTGTACCCTGTTATCTACCTTTGTGAACTAATTGTTAAACTCTTGTACCTTGCTTATCCTTTTGAATAATTGTTAACTCTTGTACCTTAGTACTTGCTCTTATGAATTGATGTTTAAACCCTTGTACCTTCTTGCTTGTACCTCTGAATAATTAATTAAACTTCCGTACCCTGTTATTTATCTTTATGAATTATTGTTTAAACCCTTGTACCTTATCGTTGATGCCATGAATAATTGTTTAAACTTTCTGTACCCTACTGTCACACTAATGTGATAGTAATTCCTGTTAAACTATAAACCTTAATTCATAATTTATGCCTTGCTCTATCACAAACCCTTTATTTACACTTAATTCCTAAATTACCCAAATAAAAATCCTACTTATAATTCCCTGGAACCTTAATTCTAAAACCCTAACAATTATCTTATCCCTCATTAGCTCGTAACCTTTTATTTGATTTAATCCTGTTTTGCTGAAACCTACCCGAGTTAAATTAATATTTCTTTCACATCACCTCTTATTATTGTTATGTGTTTGACAAAACCATATTCTTAAATACCCTTTTAACCACACTTGAATTCCTATCTTGAAAACTTTATGCAATTATTGCTGAACGTTTCCTTGACCCCTAATCTTTTATAAATGCAAATTAAAATGGCTTATTTATTTAAAAATGTTTTTAAAATTCCTTATACTGGGCTGATCTGTTATCAGTGAGTATAATGGACTGAAAAGTGAAATATTTTAAATTATTAATAATAAATTTATTTATAAATTGGAAAAGCATAAGAGGCTAGGGTGGTCCTAGTCCAGCATTTTTATTTAGCGTAAGAGGCTAGGGTGGTCCTAGTCCAGCATTAAAGGCCAATGTGTTGCATAATTGGGAACCCAATTTATGTCCAGACGGACTGAGTGTTCGGGCTGGGGACTTTACGTGGCTGATCACCCGTATTGTCCGGAGTCGGGAAGAACCTCCAATCAAATTTAAATGTTTTAAAAATGAAAGTTTATTTAAAAAGAGAATTGATGATTTTCTGCCTTCAATGAAAAGATGTTTAGAAACTTTCAAAGGATGATTTTGAAATGTCATAAACAGAATACTGTACTGCCAAACAGACCCAGCGTGAGATTGTGAATTAAAATCAGAACATCTTGAGTATTCTTTGGCACCTTTATATTGTTGTATTCAGTATACAGTTGTGGATTCTTTATTTCCATTTTTATCACTTGCTGAGCATTTGGCTCACTCCTTGCTATTGTTTCTAACCCTTTTTCAGTTAAAGAAGAAAAGGATACGACTTAGGAGCTATATCGGGAGAAGAACTTGTTGTGGGCTGTAGGCAGCCTAGTTTTGCTCTGGTAAAAGGTTGGACTTTTGGATAGCAGTCAAGATTTGTATAATAGTGCCAGTTAGTTGTATTTATATTTGTGAAGTGTATGTAACTTTTGATTAAGGATTTAGTAGTGTATTGTAATATCTTAGTTTGTAGTTGCTTGTTTCATACCACTACCTGCTAGAGATCCGGGTTAGCAGTGGGGTGTTGTATTATGTCTTAATGTGTGGTTATCAGTGTTATGTATTTAGTTTTGATTTGTGGTGCCCCGATCTTGTTCCTTGATCGGGAGGGCTTAGTAGTATGGTTCACCTGATCGGTTAGGACAGGTTGAACATGTGCTGGTTTTCTTAAATAGTTGGAATTGTTGTTTTTTTTTTATGAAATTTGGTTGGTTCAAAATACAGGTGAATAGTCCGTATTACGAATACTTCATGCCGAAATTTTCCAAAATTTCCCTGTATTAAAAATCCATTTTATTTAATTAAATCCAATAATTTATTATAAAATTATATTTTTAGTATAGGGAAGTCGGGGCGTTACAGGTTGGTATCAGAGCCGACAGGTTTTGGTCACTGAAACAAGCCAGGATTAGGTATAGGATAGGTGTAGGATAAGAGCAATAAGTGTAGGTTATCATTAGGGCAGTAGATTATAAGTTTAGGATATGTTTATCGCTTTAGTACCTTCTTCTTGCGCTATATCCTTATCGCAGGTGGCGGTTGATAAGGAATATTCTCGGCATTTACTTTCTGTGTAGTCGGATTTGTTAACAACGCACCTTTAACTTTAAAACTGTTATGCATATCGTTAACCCTGTTGGTTTCATAACCCTTATTTTTATTAATATTTTTATTTCTGAATTGCTTGAATATTTCCTGTTGGAATTACTCGTTCAAGATATACCCGTGCTTCCCTGTTTTGTTACACCGTTGTAACTTTTGTGATCACAGACAACTCAAAATTCAGAATTTGTAAACTAAAAAGAATCCTTTATTTCTGTACATAGTAGCAGGTTGCTTAATAAGTTACTTGTTTTCTTATCCGAACCATGCCTCCAAAGAAGAAAACACATGCTGCAAACCGTGAAAACCATAACCTTGACAATCCTAATCCAGTCGACCCAACCATGACCCAAATCCTCCAACTTCTTCAACAACAAACAGCTGCACTAGCTTAATAATCACCAGCTCAACCACTCGTGACAATCAAATCTTTTCAAATCATACACCCTCTAGAGTTTAAAGGTGCCGTGAACCCAATAGAAGCTAGGGCGTGGCTGAATGAGAAGGAGAAGGCAAGAAAGAAAAGGAAGATAGAAAGTACTGAGGGAAGTCGGAACACAAGAGGTAAAAATAATAATAACAAGTTCAAGCCAAGGATAAGGGCCAGTTTGGCAGAAATCAAGGTTTTCAAATGCCAAGGAGTGGAAATGATGGTCAAGGTAGACGTCTTCCGTTAGCAATCTTCAACCAGACCAACCCTACCTGAATGTACAACATGTGGGATGAAGCACTTAGGAATTTGCCACAGACTAAGTATCACATGTTTTAAGTGCGGCAAGAAGGGACATTATGCTGGAAATTGCACGACTTCAAAACTGGGGATAATATGCTACAACTGCGGGAAACTTGGTCATATTGCTAGGGATTGTAAGCAGCCAGTCCGGTCAGCTAATGTTTTGAGGATAGCTGGACCTCCATCCCAGACCCAGATGTCTTCACCTGGAGCAGAACCCGTGTCTAAAGCACCATATAGGATGGCACCTGTGGAGATGAAAGAGTTAGCAACACAATTACAAGAAGTTTTTGATAAGGGAGTCATAAGGCCAATTGTATCACCAAGGGGAGCGCCTGAGAGAATGGCAGTATGAGACTGTGTAACAACTATCGAGAGCTTAACAAGCTGACCATCAAGAATAGATACTCCCTACCTAGAATCGATGATTTGTTTGATCAACTTAAAGGAGCAGATTATTTCTCGAAGATTGATTTAAGATCGGGCTATCATCAATTGAAGATCAAACATGAAGACACTCCAAAAACGGCATTTCGCACAAAATATGGATATTATGAATTCTTAGTGATGCTATTGAATCTCATGGATAGAGTCTTTAGGAAGCATTTGGATAAATTTGTGATAGGTTTCATCGATGATATTTTGATATATTCTAAGACCCCGGGATAGTTTATATTGCGAATAAGATATATACGTGTCAAGGTAAATGGTTATTAGTTTCGAAATGGTTACTCAGTAAAACAATGGGATTAAGGATGGATAGAAGTTTCCCAGTTATTCCCTCCTCGAGTAACATTGTACGTTGAAAGGGGAGTAAGAATGATTGGGGGATTTCTTGATATTCTTTTTCTCAAAGTTTTATCTGGGGCAATCTGAATTATGAGTAGGAGCGTGGAAGTTGTATTAATTATTTTAGTTGTGGGGATCTTATTTTAAAGATTTAATTATTTACCTGGTTGCTGAAAGTCAAGGTGGGTTTTATTTTAGTGTTGGGTATGAATGAATTATTTATGGATGATCGGCTTAGTATTTAAAGCGTTGTGTACATGGCATAGTCCATTGTACGAATAGGTCTTGTCCGATTTTTGGTAGAGATGGATCGTCACATACGAGTGATAAGTATTTAGAATTAACGAGACCTGTAAACCAAAGGTTTCAGTTATTTTGGAATTTGCGGGCTTACAGGATGAGCCTATCAATACGTGAATTGAATTAAAGGAATTCTAGAGTGAAAGAAATGACTTGGAAATTGAAAGAGAAATTGCACAGTGGGTTAGTAAGTATTACACATGTCAAAGAGTCAAAGCCAAACACCAAAAGCCCAGTGGACTACTACAGCCGTTAGATATTCCTGAGTGGAAATGAGAGCACCTAGCTATGGACTTTGTCATGGGACTACTGAGAACAAAAGCCAATCATGATGCAATTTGGGTGATCATAGATCGATTGACTAAGTCTGCACATCTCTTTCCAATTAACGAAAGATTCTTCTTAGATAAGTTGGTACAGCTGTATTTGAAAGAAGTGGTTATGCGTCACGGTATGCAAGTAACTATTGTGACTGATCGAGATCCACGTTTCAACTCCAAATTTTGGAAGAAATTTCTGGAATGTTTGGGCACTAAGCTTAACATGCGTACAACTTATCGTCCGCAGACAGACGGACAGAGTGAACGAACCAGCCAAACCATTTAAGGCATGCTTCGAACGTGTGCATTGGATTTTAGAGGAAGTTGGGGCGAGCACCTACCTTTGGTGGAGTTTTCATATAACAACAGCTATCATACGAGTATTGGAACGCCGCCATACGAAGCATTATATGGAAGTAAATGTAGATCTCCGGTGTATTGGGATGAGGTTGGTGAGCGTAAGGTGTTAGGACCAGAACTAGTACAGCAAACGAAGGAAAAGATCGAAATCATTCAGAAAAGGTTGATTGCTGCGCAGAACCGACAAAGGAAATACACAGATCAAGACGGGAAAGATATGAATTTCGAGGAAGGAGAGCAAGTGTTACTAAAGGTGTCACCTTGGAAAGGAGTTACGAGATTTGGAAAGAAAGGGAAACTCAGTACGAGATATGTTGGGCCTTTCGAGATCTTAAGACGGGTTGGAAAAGTCGCGTACGAGTTATCTCTACCGCCACATATGAGTCATATCCACAATATCTTCCATGTATCAATGCTCAAGAGTTATCATCCAAATTTAAGTCATGTGATCGAGTACGAGCCTATTGAGTTAGAGTCAGATTTGTCTTATATAGAACAGTCTACAGGAATTCAGGACGGAATGGATAGGAAGTTAAGAAATAAGACGGTTAGACTGGTAAAAGTTTTGTAGAGGAACCCTAGAGTTGAAGAATCAACTTGGGAACTTGAGAGTGAGATGCTCGAAAAGTATCCTCATCTATTTACTTAGGTGAGATTCTGGGGACAGAATCATGTTAAGGGGGGAAGGATATAACGCCTTAGAAAAATTTTGATATTTATAATTATTTAATTAATATTTAATATTAAATGTGAATTATGTGACGTGATTATTGTTGAGGAGGTGAAATACGTATGATATCATAATTGTGGTTTTATTTGATGATTTATATGTGTCGGATAAGTCTACATATTTTTATTTTTAATTTGGGGATTAAATTCTATTTAAATCATGTGTTATTTATATTCTGAGAATTTTATAAAATTATCGGGATTAGTATAAATCACGAAATCTTTTGCATTATTTACTTTATTAGTTTATTTGAGCTTTAAAAATATTAGATGGATTTATTTTGATCTTTAAGGATTTTAAAATGATTTTATGAATTTATTTGTGTTTTACGAATTTAATCTTGTAAAATGCATATTTAATTCATTTTTAATCCTAAAAATATTTTAAAAATATGTGGGTGATCGTAATTTTATACCCTTTATTTTAAAATTTTAAAATTAATATTCCACCCATTTTTTTATTTAATTATGAATTTTCTAAGTGATTTTGTGAATATCAACGAAAAGAAATTATGAAAATGCCCCTTTTGAATTTTCCCCCAAATCACTTAAATCCCTAATTTCCTAATTCATTTTACCAGCTCCATTTTCACACAATCTCTCTTGAACTCTCTAGTTCTCTCCCCGTATCTCTAAACATCTCATCTCTCCCTCTCCCGATAAATCTCTCCCTCTCCATCTCTCTCTCTCCCACGCGATTTTTCTCTCTCACGTCTCCCTCGAATCTCTCCCGCACCCTCATCTCTTTCCCACCTCTTGCCTGGACAGTGCCCGTGTGTATATATATACACGGTGTGTGTGTGTGTATAGGTATGGGGTGCTTGATTTTGTCACCAACCTATTTCTTATATTCCTACTCGTTTTTCCCCCATCTGTTCGATTTTTCTTGATGTGGTGACCCCTGTTATTCGATGCTTCTGCGTATGAGTTTGGGTGAGTGCTGTGTACTGTGACTGTGGTGTGGGTGTTGAAGTTAGTTTAATAGTGTGTGTGTGTGTGTGTGTGTGTGAGTAACAAGAGTGTGTCCATGTGTAAGTGTCTTGATGAATTGTTTGTAATGGTAGAATAGTTAGCACTGCTGAATCCTTGTAAAATTCATATCTCATTCCTCGTTTATCATATAATAATGGTTCTGGACTTTCTGGAAAGGTAATTCAATTATCTTCAACTTTCGTTCTTTACGTTTTCTGATATTCTGCATGTATGTATGAGTTTTTCTGCAATTTGTGTGACCTGCTAGTTTGACTTCGGGAATGTGATTTACAAACTTTGAAAAATCGTAGTTAACTGAATATTTTCTCAAAAATTATGAATGATACCATTCCGGAAAGGTATTGGAATTGTCTTCAAGTTTCGTGTTCTGTACATTTGAATTTAAGGTCATCTTGATAGTGTAAATTGAATGTCTTTCAGGCTGGTTATAACTGATTTTTACTAATAGTTATTTTGGGTTATCTTGATTGGTTGTTGTAAGTATGGTCGTGAGAAATGCTAAATAACTAGAGTATGAAGTAAGTTAAATGCTTGTTGTTATGAAATGATTGTTGGTTGTGTCGGTTATGTTCCGACTGGCAGTTACCCGTATAAAGGGGATGCCGTCGAAATTTTCTAAAAATCTCAATTGTATTTTCTCGAGTCTATGTAAATATGTATGTACTACTAGTATGTTGTGGTATTTGAATTATATTTTTAATTATATGATTACCTGCTAAATGTTTATCGGTTATAATTATATGTTTTTGTCAGCGGCCTATAGTTGATGATATATAATTTAAGTAAATAAATTTAGGGTATTATCGCAAGGGTAGATTAAGAATAGACGTTCGAAGAGGAACATCGAATGTTGAATAGAATTCTGAAATAGTGTTTTTATATGTGTAGATTTGAAGGACGTAGACTCAAGGAATAAAGGAAAGGCAAAGGCTGAGGGTTTTTGAGCTAAGTGACTAGCGTGAAATTACTTGGTTAAGGCAAGTGATTCGAACCTTGCATTTAAGTTCAGATTTCTTCAACTGTTTATGAATATTTGCTTAAACGTTTATATCTTACTGTAACCCTTTTTAAATTATTGTGAAATCTTTTGTACCTTACTGCTTATTCCTTATAACTTGTTGTTACCTCTTGTACCCTGTTATCTACCTTTGTGAACTAATTGTTAAACTCTTGTACCTTGCTTATCCTTTTGAATAATTGTTAACTCTTGTACCTTAGTACTTGCTCTTATGAATTGATGTTTAAACCCTTGTACCTTCTTGCTTGTACCTCTGAATAATTAATTAAACTTCCGTACCCTGTTATTTATCTTTATGAATTATTGTTTAAACCCTTGTACCTTATCGTTGATGCCATGAATAATTGTTTAAACTTTCTGTACCCTACTGTCACACTAATGTGATAGTAATTCCTGTTAAACTATAAACCTTAATTCATAATTTATGCCTTGCTCTATCACAAACCCTTTATTTACACTTAATTCCTAAATTACCCAAATAAAAATCCTACTTATAATTCCCTGGAACCTTAATTCTAAAACCCTAACAATTATCTTATCCCTCATTAGCTCGTAACCTTTTATTTGATTTAATCCTGTTTTGCTGAAACCTACCCGAGTTAAATTAATATTTCTTTCACATCACCTCTTATTATTGTTATGTGTTTGACAAAACCATATTCTTAAATACCCTTTTAACCACACTTGAATTCCTATCTTGAAAACTTTATGCAATTATTGCTGAACGTTTCCTTGACCCCTAATCTTTTATAAATGCAAATTAAAATGGCTTATTTATTTAAAAATGTTTTTAAAATTCCTTATACTGGGCTGATCTGTTATCAGTGAGTATAATGGACTGAAAAGTGAAATATTTTAAATTATTAATAATAAATTTATTTATAAATTGGAAAAGCATAAGAGGCTAGGGTGGTCCTAGTCCAGCATTTTTATTTAGCGTAAGAGGCTAGGGTGGTCCTAGTCCAGCATTAAAGGCCAATGTGTTGCATAATTGGGAACCCAATTTATGTCCAGACGGACTGAGTGTTCGGGCTGGGGACTTTACGTGGCTGATCACCCGTATTGTCCGGAGTCGGGAAGAACCTCCAATCAAATTTAAATGTTTTAAAAATGAAAGTTTATTTAAAAAGAGAATTGATGATTTTCTGCCTTCAATGAAAAGATGTTTAGAAACTTTCAAAGGATGATTTTGAAATGTCATAAACAGAATACTGTACTGCCAAACAGACCCAGCGTGAGATTGTGAATTAAAATCAGAACATCTTGAGTATTCTTTGGCACCTTTATATTGTTGTATTCAGTATACAGTTGTGGATTCTTTATTTCCATTTTTATCACTTGCTGAGCATTTGGCTCACTCCTTGCTATTGTTTCTAACCCTTTTTCAGTTAAAGAAGAAAAGGATACGACTTAGGAGCTATATCGGGAGAAGAACTTGTTGTGGGCTGTAGGCAGCCTAGTTTTGCTCTGGTAAAAGGTTGGACTTTTGGATAGCAGTCAAGATTTGTATAATAGTGCCAGTTAGTTGTATTTATATTTGTGGAGTGTATGTAACTTTTGATTAAGGATTTAGTAGTGTATTGTAATATCTTAGTTTGTAGCTGCTTGTTTCATACCACTACCTGCTAGAGATCCGGGTTAGCAGTGGGGTGTTGTATTATGTCTTAATGTCTGGTTATCAGTGTTATGTATTTAGTTTTGATTTGTGGTGCCCCGATCTTGTTCCTTGATCGGGAGGGCTTAGTAGTATGGTTCACCTGATCGGTTAGGACAGGTTGAACATGTGCTGGTTTTCTTAAATAGTTGGAATTGTTGTTTTTTTTTATGAAATTTGGTTGGTTCAAAATACAGGTGAATAGTCCGTATTACGAATACTTCATGCCGAAATTTTCCAAAATTTCCCTGTATTAAAAATCCATTTTATTTAATTAAATCCAATAATTTATTATAAAAGTATATTTTTAGTATTGGGAAGTCGGGGCGTTACAGCTGTGGCAACTACAAGTCAAATCTTAATTTCTGAAAGGAGGGAAGCAGCAAGTGAGGGGGAGCAGCAGCCTACCATAGTGGTCAATCCACAGGACTTCATTGTCACAGCTTCCCCCACCAAATCCAAACCTGTACAAGTAGCTCTATCTGAAGAGTTTGATCTTTCAAACTTGACAGAAGAGGAAAAGCTAGCCAAAATTGAAGCTCTACAAAAGATGAAAGAGGAAAACTATGAAAGGATAATGAGGACAGAAAGATTGATCAATCAATCTATTGCATCAACTCTGTTCTCTAACCAAACCTCTGCTCCAACAATATCTACCACAATTCTGAAGGTGCTCACTCCAACAATTGTGGCTCCTACATTCTATGATGCTGAGCCTTCTCATGTTAAAGAATTTGAACCCTACATCAAAACAAGACCCTACTCACCACCAAAAGCAAATGGGAAGAACAAGCTACAACTGGACTTTCCATTTCCCAAGGATGATGAAGAGAAGCTGATGGGTAAGCAAATTAAGGAATTCAAGGAGAAGGCTAACAGTTGTGTAAGAGAATGGATGGCTGTAATCATAAGGAATGGAAAAGTTCTAAACATATCCAACAGCCATCCTAGATTTGTTGAAGCCAAGAGAGAAGAGACTTCAAGGCTGCTAAGAGAATCTCAACCAAGCACTGAATATCAATATGAAAACTCAGATGAGAAGCAAGCAAGGCTGGCTCAAGAGTTAATGGATGAGGTAGATGATGAATTGAGGGAACCTGAGGAAGTTCCCAAATTCAAAAAGAAAAGGAAATCAGTCCCCAAATCCAAATCTAAGAGAATAAAATCAAAGGCAAGGAGGCCCGTCTCTCCAGAAATTGAAAACAAGGAGACAGTTGGCTCACTACAACCTACTTCTGTAAAAGTATTCAACCCTGCTGTGAATTTCCATGGTGATCCCATAGTACCTAAAGAGGAACCAATGAATCTTGACTCCATTGAGGTTCCTTCATTCTTGCTGAAGCCTCAACAGAAGCCTATACAGAAGAAAAGGAAACCAAGGAAGCAACCTTCAAAGGAACCGATTCAAGTTGCTAGGGTACCTGCAATTGTCAGGCAGCCAATCTTGGAAAACAAGGATGATTTTATCTATCAGGCAGATATTGAAGAATACTCTGGCATGAATCTTTATCTGGATGAATTGTCAGAAGTAAGAGGAATTGACAAATATAAACATTTGCCTGAAAGATTGGTCTTTGTATACAAGGGAGGAATGGAAAGGACATGGCCACTACAAAGGGTTCTTGGAGAAAATTATCATACCTTAACCAAAGTGTTCTCTGCAATCAAGAGATACACAGGGTTCTCCAAGATAGCAAAAGGGGAGATACTGGACAGAATAGAACAAATAAGGAGGGAATGGAACTCACCATCAAGTCTACCAAGGAAAATGAAGATCCCATACAATGGACAGAAAATTCACCTTCAACCCTTCTGGATGATGGAGTTCAGGGATGAAGATGGTAACAGGAGATTCTTTAGGTTAGAAGACCAACTACCAAAGGCTAGTTCTCAATACCTGAGATGGTTACAACAAAAGCTAAATCCAAAGGTAGATGAAGAAGATGCCTTCTATAGGCAACTCCAAATACAGATTGAGTCCAACTCTGCCAAAGAAGGAAAATCAAGGGTGATGCCAACAAGAGAAAAGAAACAGTCTTAATCTGCTCAGTCTAGAGGAGCACTTCTCTGTAAATTTCTCAAACTTTCAGTTTCTTAATTTTTGTAGCTTAATACAATTTATGCATTGTTCTTTATATATCTTTAGGAATGTTTTGTTATCATCAAGGTCCTGAATTTATGCTTTATTGCCATCAAGTATAAATTGGGGGAGATTGTTAGGAATATGTTGTACTTGATGATAACTTCACAATCAATCAAATTGTTTAAGGTTTTGTAGCTGTCAACGGATGAGGATTTATAACTCTATCCGTTGACAGGTAGCTCATCAACGGATGAGGTTTTGTAGCATACTGCAGTATCTCTATGTTATCAGTTGATAATGTTTTTATCCACAGTCATGTTGACCATCAACGGATAGGCAGAATAGGGTAGCCAATTGTAAATAAGCTATGCTATGTAATTCTGTCTAAGTGAAAGTGTATCAACAGATAAAAACAAAACTCTATCAACGGATGCAACTCAAATCCACTCTATCAACGGATACAGCTCAAGTCTCAATATCAACGGATATCGCTCAATACATCATCAACGGATGTCAGGGTACAACATAAACGGATAATCATTGACACTGTCTTCTATGATTAGCTGGGGATTAGCAGTTGATAAGGACATGTTTGACTGACAGATCACATGGGTTGATAGTAGATACAAAAAGCAGTATGGCAGTCATACTTTGGAAACACAGAAGAAAGAAGCATTCCATTTACACTATGAATACAAGAAAGGTGCAGGAGACATGTCTGAACACAAGGACAACCTTTCGGCTACATGTGTATTTGGAGTGTAGTAGCAAGTCAACTAGAATTAGATTAATATTATCTTATTCCAGTAGTACTTGTAAAACTTGGGATTTATAACCAAGTGTAGCAACTCTTTGTAGGTCAAGAAAACAGATACATTTTGCTTAGGGTTTTATTGAAAATTCTTAGAGAGCAAAGAGTTGTAAAAACAGAAGCTGTGTACTTTGTATCACAGAGTTTTCTTCAAATAAAAGCTTCAGGTGGTGCATTTAACCACCTGATTTTTATGTGTTTGTGCATTTATCTTTTACAAGCAATTATCTAAGTATAGATTTCTGGAGTTCTTATCAGAAATTTATAAATATCAAGAATTGTATTCAACCCCCCCTTCTACAATTATACAAGTGTGTAATCTGGGAATAACACAGCATGCCAATTGGGTAAACAAATTCGAAGCACTCACAAAGCAAAGAAAATGGTATCTACTTCTAAACCTCTAGAGCTTCTGCACTTAGATCTTTTTGGTCCAGAATCTTATAATAGTATTGGAGGTAAACAATATGGCTTTGTAATTGTAGATGATTATTCTAGATTTACTTGGGTATTGTTTCTTCGTACTAAAAATTGTGCTTTTAATGAGTTTGAAAAACTGATTAAATTACTTGAGAACAAGCATGATACAAGACTTGTAGGTATAAGAAGTGATAGAGGAGGTGAATTTATCAATGAGAAGTTTATTGCATATTGTGAAGAAAAAGGAATCTCTCATGAATTTTCTGCTCCAAGGACTCCACAACAAAATGGTGTGGTGGAAAGGAAGAATAGGTCACTTCAAGAAACAGCAAGGACTTTACTACAAGAAAGCAAGTTGCCTAGGAGTTTTTGGGCTGAAGCTATAAATACAGCATGCTATTTGTTGAATCGAATCATAATAAGACCTATTTTGGATAAAACTCCTTATCAATTCTTGAGAAACAAGAAGCCAAACATCAGTTACTTCAAGATTTTTGGCTCTAAGTGTTTTGTCCTCAAGACAATTGGTAAAGATGGTAAATTCGATGCAAAATCCTATGAAGCTATATTTCTTGGTTATTCTTTAACAAGTAGGGCTTATAGAGTTTATAATATAGATAAACATATTGTTGAAGAATCTATTGATGTTACATTTCAAGAATCTAACAATGATCTACCAAGAGATGAGGAAGAATTTGCAGGTGAAAGAGAAAGCATGCAACCTCAAATCACTGACAATCAGCAAGCTGGAAGTGAAAGTCAGCACGCTGGAAGTGAAAGTCAGCAAGCTGGAAGTGAAAATCGGCAAGCTGGAAGTTCTAAACAGCAAACTAAAGATATGGATGACACTGAAAGTCATCAAACCAAGAAGGATGCAGATATTGACAAACAGCAAGCTAGAAGATCAAAACAGCAAGCTGGAATGGAAGATACAATCTCCAAAATAGTAAAAATGACTCTGGAAGGTCCTAGAGGTTCAAGGGCTACTAAGAAACAACCTATCTATGATGGAGAATATCAGTTACCACCAGCAAAGATAAGGAAGACAACTCATGAAGAAATAGCTCAACATTCTTTACCGAGGTCAACAAGAGTAGTAAAGAATCATCCCCCAGAGTTAGTTATTGGTGATATTACTGATGGAATTACTACAAGAAGAGGGAAAGCAAATTAATGTTCTAATGCAGCCTTCCTAGCTCAAGAAGAACCTAAAAATATAAATGAAGCTCTAGAAGATAAAAATTGGATCATGGCTATGCAAGAAGAATAAAATCAATTTGAAAGATGTGATGTATGGGAACTTGTCAAGCCTCCAGAAGATGCTTCAATTATAGGAACAAAATGGGTGTTCAAAAACAAAGTTGATGAATTTATCACCGTTACTCGAAATAAAGCAAGACTTGTAGCTCAAGGTTACAACCAACAAGAAGGCATTGACTTTGATCAAACATATGCTCCTGTTGCTCGTTTGGAATCAATTAGAATGCTTCTAGCCTATGCATGTTTCAAGAAAATCAAGCTATATCAAATGGACGTGAAGAGTGCATTCCTAAATGGCGTGCTGGAAGAGGAAGTTTTTGTCAAACAACCTCCTGGATTCGAGCATGATCAATTTCCAAACTATGTATTCAAGCTAAAGAAGGCTCTCTATGGATTAAAGCAGGCCCCTAGAGCTTGGCACAAAAGGCTTAGTAAGTATCTAATCCAAAATGGATTCATTCGAGGTAAAATCGATCCCACATTATTTATTATTCAAAATGGTAAAGACATTTTAATTGTTCAAATATATGTGGATGATATTATTTTTGGAGCTACTAATGAAACAATGTGCAAGTGGTTTTCAAAGTGTATGCATAGTGAGTTCGAAATGAGCATGATGGGTGAGCTCAATTATTTCTTGGGTCTTCAAATCAAGCAATCTAAAGATGGAATTTTTGTACACCAATCCAAGTATACAAAAAGTCTACTGAAAAGATTTGGTTATGAGGATGTTAAGCCAAAATTGACTCCTATGATTCAAAACAGCAAGCTGTTTGCTGATGAAAATGGTAAGGCTGTCGATATAAAAAGGTATCGAGGTATGATTGGTAGCCTTCTTTACTTAACTGCTTCTAGACCTGACATTATGTATAGTGTGTGTGTGTTTGTGCAAGGTTTCAATCCAATCCTAAAGAGTTTCACTTAAATGCTATTAAAAGAATATTTCGATATTTAAGTGGTACCACTTCTCTTGGTTTGTTTTATCCTATCACAAATACTTTTGATCTTGTTGGGTATAGTGATGCAGATTATGCAGGGTGTCTAGTTGATAGAAAGAGCACTAGTGGTGTTTGTACATTCCTTGGACAAAGCCTAGTTTCATGGCAAAGCAAGAAACAAACCTCGGTTGCTTTATCCACTGCAGAAGGGGAGTATCTAGCAGCTGGGAGCTGTTGCTCTCAACTACTATGGATGATTCAAACACTAAAGGACTTTGACATCAAGTGTAGAAAGGTTCCAATAAACTGTGACAACACTAGCACCATTAGCATTTCTAAAAATCCGGTGAATCACTCTAGAACGAAGCATATTGATGTTCGACACCATTTCTTGAGAGATAATGTGGCTAAGGGCAAGATAGAATTGATCTTTGTCCCAACAGAATTTCAACTAGCTGATATCTTCACAAAGCCCCTTGCTGAAGAAAGATTCTCAGTCATTCGAATGCAACTTGGTATGTGCTCTATGTAAAACAGCTTGCTGGATGACAGGTATTAGGCAAAATGGCTTACCATTTGTCTTAATCACAGGTTACAAATGGCATACTGTTTGTCATTTTTCTAGCTTATCATCTAAGTGCAAATAAATGTTTCATGATTTTTATATGATTGAAATTATTTTTGATAAGTTCTGAATTTATATCCTACAGGGTTATCAATATGTTATGTGTTACATGCCTATATAAACTCTTTTATTTTATCATGATCCTTTTTAAAATAGATATCTCATGAATAATGTGATTCGTATTGATGCTAAATATGTATATGTGGTGAAAAATGAAATAAATAGTTTAGAGAGACATGTACTTAAATTTTATAATTACATTATGTTCCGAATTGATTTTCCAATTTAGTTTTAATTAATTAACTCTAAATTCTCCCCTAATGTTTAATCAAAAAAAAACAAGAGAGACGTGTCATATCCTCAACACAAACATTTCAATTAGGGTTTTGTTCTCTCTCTCTCTCTCTCTCTCAAGCGGCGATTTTTCTCAAAAACGAAACTATGCCTCGTACTCGTGGACGAAAATCTGGTCTCCAAGCAAATCAAACACCTTCTAAGAAAGATGAATCAGTTGTTGATCTTGCTAGTCCTGGAAATTTCAGCGGTGGTGAAGTATCACAAACTCCTGAATCGAAGAGGCTCAAAGGGGTTCCAAACTTTGCTGGTCCTGAGTTCGAATCGAGATACACGGATATGGAGCTAGGCACTCGTCAATTGATTCATGGGTCTCCACTCTCTGGTAAGCTACTTCCATTGTTAACTGAGTGTGGGGTTATGAAGTTGTTTAATGATATTGGGCTTGGGAATTTTATGTTAGATCTACCGAAAATCTATTATCCTGATCTTGTGCGTGAGTTTTATGCTAATTTGCATGAGGATTCCTTTGGAAATGTGTTATCCTCTGTTCGAAAGAAGAAAATTCAGTTAAACCCTCCCCTGCTAAATTCATTTCTATCAATTGAGACTGAGAGCAATGAAAATATTTATACTGCCCAAAGTGCTGTTACTCTACCTGATTTTTCAGTACAAGACCAATTAAAAATTCTGTATGATACTGAGGACTCAATAACTGCTACTTCTCATGCTACCACCAATGTGTCTCCTCTAGCTCATCTCATATTCAAGCTTGCTATGTCTCATATCTGTCCTCGTCTAGGAAACAAATCTAGCTTCACTAACCAAGATATTATTGTGGTTGCCATGATTATCTCTGGTAAACCTTTTGATCTGTCAACCCTTATTCTAAAAAAGATGGTTGGGACAGTTGAGAAATCTCACACTGGCATTCCATATGCTCAGCTTCTTACTAGGGTTTTTGAAGGTTTTAAGGTTGATGTCAAGTCTGCTATAAAGCTAACCATCAAAGACAACTTTGATCAAAAGACCTTAAGCCAAAACAATCTTCAACTGGATCATGGAGAAGTGTCTAGGATTATAACCTCTCCACCAACTGAGTCTATCCCTGACATTGGAGAACCTTCCAACCCCACTCCTGGTGCTACTGATTATGCCCTTACAGAAATGTTATTGTTAAAATCAATTCAAATTGATGCTATGCTTAACACTGGGAACATTATTGAGATTAAGAAAGAGATACTGGAAATCAAAAGTGATCTTCAAAATGTCAAAGCAGATTGTTAGACAGTCAAGACAGTTATGAAGGGGTTTATCAGTGATATGAAAACTTTGAAGGATCTAATGCTAAAGACAGGTGGAACTACTTCTGCAACCCATTCTGCAATGGATCATGATCACAGCCTCGATGACTTGGCTACCACAGCTGCTAAAGATGGAGATAATCAAGATGGTGACACTGAAGCAACCAACACAGATGAGGATGTTGATGATAAGGCCCCTAAAGATCCTTGATTTTTGATGAATTAAGGGGGAGAAAATTTGGAGAATTGTTATGTTAAATTATCTGAACTTGTCTTGTTTTGGGTGAACTTGTATGGTCTGAATTATGTCTTTAATTTTGTGAACCTATGTGAAATTATGTGAACCTTGATGCTTAAGTGTTTTGTTGGATATTGCTGGTTTTATGGTTCTATGAATGTGTTAAATGGCTATATACTTCTATTATTATTATTATTATTATTATTATTATTATTATTATTATTATTATTATTATTATTATTATTATTATTATTATTGTTTTCTATCTAACATTGAGTGCAGGGATTTAGGGGGAGTATTAAAATTCTCCTAAATTGGTTGTAATCATCAAAAAGGGGGAGATTGAAACTCATAGGTTTTGATGATAACAAATGGAAAGTCATTTGGCTTATTTTCAGATATAAAATAGCCTACCATATGTGTATGTTCTAACTTGTTTTGCAGGGAACATAGCATACTGATTAAGTAATCAGTCTGTATCAAACAGAAAGCCATTTGCACAAATGGCGTACCAGTTTCACAAAACAGCATGCTGATTTCGTTCTGGCAGTTTTATCGAATATCAAGAAATCAGAGAACATCAAGTATATACATTATTAGAAATATTTGTAAGGGCCCTCTGAGTATAATTGAATATGCAAACTATCATATCATATCCATATAGGGAGACAAACATATTCCTTGAGTTAAATTAAGAAAAGTAAAGTTCTACTTTTCATTAATTTAATGTCTCACCACACCTCCGCTCAAAGACAACACATGGGGCTCATCATATCAAATATTCTCTCCATATTATTAACTCTATACACGCTCCACCTCTTCTGATTTTGCAGATTACTCAAGCTCCTCCACTTCTTGATAACAAAACATTTCTAACGGTCTTATTCTTTTTCATACCGTCGGAACATCTTGAAGCTTGATTTTAAACATTCTTGTTTACCTATATAAAGGCTGTTTTTTTCCTCAGTTCGAATATCGATTATTGAATATCCATTGAAGAGCAGAAAACACGATACACAAACAACTACAAGCTTTCATTGCAAAATCCTTTTCAATCTTTCAAAAACCCATTACATTCGTACATATATCTATATATTCAGAGGGTCATAGATTGAGTTGTAATATTCAAACACTTGTATTGTTCAAATTGTATCTATTTGTTGCTGTACAAGGTTGGCTTCGAGTTCAGGGTGAGTCGAACTATACTAGAGAAGTATACTTGGGAAGGATTACTTAGAGGGTTAGTTCAGCACAGGAAACAGCAAGCCATTTGTAAGCAGCAGGGTGTAAGGGAGATATATTGTTGTATCTTGTAATCGGTTTATAGTTGATCAATAATATATTCTCTTACCAAGTTTGGTAAGGGACCAGGACGTAGACCATAGGGGCTTAGGGGTCGAACCTGGCTAAAAGATCGTGTGTCACATTTTGCTTACTGTTTATTTCATTCTGCATTGCATATTAGACACAAACAGCGTGCCATTTGTAAACTGTGTTATTACAAACAGCAAGCTGTTTTTGGTAATTTTCAAAACAGGTCATAACTAAGCATTGTTAGCCATAAACACCTATTCACCCCCCCTCTAGGTGTTGTTTTTCATAGCACAATGCTATAGTTTGTGCTATATATAAAACAAATTATAGCATTGTGCTATTTTAGCACAAACTCTAGAACACCATTGGATTTCAGCATTTTGTATTTTGTGCTATAATATAGCTATAGCACACCATTGGCCTTGCCCCAACTAGATAAAAGTAACCAGTATCACTCTTATATGTAAGCAAAATAAGAAAAAAAGAAATTGCCGTATATACTATCGTTTAGAGCTTTGTTTGCAAAATTACGATCATTCCCAAATCCTTGCAAATTTACGTGATTTTCCTAAAATACTTGCAAATCTACGTTATGTGCACTCCCTTCTTACTCCATTCACACCTCCTCCGCCCCCTTCCTCCGTTCCTCCGCCCCCTTCCCCTTCCCCCTCCTATCCACACCACCATTTGCTCCGATGATGTATCTTCGATCTGTTCTAGAAACGAATCCATTTGCTCCGATCGACCATCACCATCATCATTATCACCGGGGCCGCAAGCCGGATTCCGGCGAGATTCGATTCTTCGATTCCGACGAAAATAGGTGTTGTGAAGCTACGGAGATATGAAGTGCATGTTTTGTATAGTGAAGCAAAGATTGCAAAAAAGCTTGAACAAGATGAAGCCATTGATTGTGTATATGATAGGATTGATAGCTCTACGTACAGTGTGTGTACACGAGAATGAGTTAGAAGGTGAGATGTAAAATTGGAGCAGGAGGACAACGTAAGTTGCGTTTGGTTGATTTCGATGAATTTGGATGTTGCGTTTGGTTGATTTCGGTGTATTTGAGTTGAAATAATTAAGTTGGAAATAGTTGATTTGAGTTGCTTTCAAATTTACTAAATTGTCAAAAATGTTGCAACTGGTTGATTGTAGTTGATCCGTATTTTTGCAATTTTTTTAAAATATTTCGTATTTTTGCAA
The DNA here is from genome assembly GCA_036435485.1 of Saposhnikovia divaricata. Classification (NCBI taxonomy): domain Eukaryota; kingdom Viridiplantae; phylum Streptophyta; class Magnoliopsida; order Apiales; family Apiaceae; genus Saposhnikovia; species Saposhnikovia divaricata. Next base: position 241,194,745 of record CM071594.1, on the reverse strand, counting down.
AATAAATTTTAAAATAATAGTCTTTTTGCAAAAAAATTAAAATCCTTAGATATTTTTCAAAAAAGCCCTAAAAAAAATACCTCATCAACCAGATAAGATAAAATGACTGCTGACTGGTCAGGTTGTAAAGTGTAAGAGTCATTAGGCAAAATTACTCAAGTTTAAGTTTGAATATTGTTTACTTGAGACTCTATAATGGGGAGACAGTGTTGTTCAAGGTTTTGAACTACGACGTGACGATAATAGTGCTCAGGGGTGAAGAAATTTACAATAAATCGAACTAGATATGGACAAGATCCATAGCATTAACGCAATGTACTTTTTTTTTTTTGGGTTAAGTAAAGTAGAAGTCATATATCAATTCGTTCACCAATTTTTTAGGGATATCATTTAAATCATTAAAGTCATAATAAATATTAAATAGAAATCTTGAAAATGTACTCGAGAAGTAAAAATAATTTTTTCATTGAGTTCTACACATTTTTCTTGAATGCTTCCATAACCAAAAGAAAAGTTAATAATTTTATTATTTCTGATAATATATTTAGATTTTTAAAAATTCATTTACTATTTATTTTTAATTTTATTGTCATTTTCCTTGTTTTAATTAAAAATAAATAGTAAATAAACTTTTTAAATTCTAAATATAATATCAAAATACTAGAATTCATAACATTTCATTTGATTACAGTAGCATTTAAGAAATATGTGTAGAACTTGATGAAAAATTAATTTTACTTCCCGAGTACATATATAGAGGTATTTGTTTGATATTTATTATGACTTTAATTATTCAAATGATATCCCTGAAAGATCGATGAACGAATTGATATAAGGCTTCCACTTCAGTGACCACTTTGATATTTAACCCCTTTTTTTTCCACACCTTTTGGAAAAAAAAAATAAAATGTAATTTATTTTTTTGATTTAGTACCTAATAGTCAATACTTGCATATGTAATAAATGTAATTTATAATTATGATTTATGCTTTAATTCTTACTCTAAACAATAATAATGTAATGGAAAAAAATTTTGATACATATTATATTTATATTTTTAATTTTAAGATACATATAAGTTGGAAGAATAATGCTACTAGAAATGAATTATTAAAAATTAAAATTTTAATTTATTAATTTTTAAATATGTTTACTGAATTATTTACTTTTGTATTGATTCTTATATTAAATAACATCACTAGAAAATCAATTAATTATTTAAGTGATATGAATAATATTAATATATATGTAATTCATTTTGGTGGTTGTGCAAACTTATAATTTTTAAAATCTAAATAAGTGAAGAAGAGTAGCAAATTTATATTTCAATAAACATGTTAAAATGTTAAATACTTTATTTTTATGTTCCAGTCATTTAAAACAACTTGCGAAAACGGAAAATTAATAAGATTCTTATTTGTGCATGCAAAAAATAAGGCTATTTTCATCCAATTATTAGAAAATGGCATGCATAAATAAATTTGGGTTTTACATAAATTAACACCTAATTCTACCATGGTAAAACTTACCAACTCATAGCAATTCATCTGATAGCAAAGGTCCAAGTAATCGAATATAAAGCCCACATTTTTATTCATGAATTATCATTACAACATATGTATATTAAAATTTATAAATGTAATATATAATAAAATATAATAATTAATAAAATGTATATATTGATACTATTATAATATATTAAAATAATTGGTTCGGTTCAAATTTTTACGGTTAGGTTTACATTCAAATTCGAAATCGAATCACTTGTTTGATTCTATTTCGATTCGTTGAGATTGGTGCTTCAAATTAATGGTAAATTGATTGAGGTAAATTGATTGAGAAAGAATGTAGAGCATTTGTTGTTAGGCTGCATAATCTTTTTTTTTTTTCTTTCCAACCATCGCCTACCACCACCAACCTCACCTACCACCTACTACATACTCCTATAAATATTCCTCTCCTCCTTCATTATCAAACTACACCAAATTCTCTCTTCTCTCTCTATATAGCTGCTAGATAGTCCGTCTAGTAGGAAAGCCGGTTTAGCCCGCTTTCAGGAAGTGTCGGGATAGAAGGTCCTCGTGCCTAAACTATTCCTTAGGGTACTTGGGTCTGACTGCAGCCATCGGAGGTGGTCCCGCTGCAGAGGTCTTTCTATCAGGTTGTGTGGTACTGTCCGGGTTGGGAGAGGGAGAGAAGGAAAGGTTGTCGGGAAACAGTGATAGGGGAGGTTTTGAGATAAACACTTCAGTGAGTTGGGGATATACATAATAGGTATCGTAGGGCTGAATTTGTGTATAAAATTCAGGGGCCGGATACCCGGATATTGTAATCTCTTTTATCTAGTGTGAAGTTGTTACTCTTGTGGATGTAGGTTGGGCCGAACCACGTTAAATCTCTTGTCTCTTTTACTATATTGTTGGTTTGTTGCTTTATTACTATCACGTATATTTGTGGGATCTAAGCACACATATTTACTAAATCGCTTCCGCATTCGCCGGGAATCGGGAAAATTCCTAACAGTTGGCATCAGAGCTAGTTGTGTCTAAATTATTGGTGCCGAAGGAAAGTCGTTAAGAAAAGTGGTTGTCTAATTTGGCGCCGTTTTGACGGAAGTGCTCCCATTGTTTCTTACACTTACCTGGCCAATTGATGTAGTTGTTTGGATTGGTTTATGTGTGCAAACGGAGATCATGACAAGTATTGGAGGATTCAAGGTGACTCCATATGATGGTAAAGGAAGTTTTACTCTTTGGCAGAGAAGGGTAAAAGATATCCTAACCCAACAGAAGCTAGCAAGGGCTTTGAAGGGGAAGGAGGGAAAGCCAACAAAGATGAGCGATGAAGATTGGGAGGATGCTGAGTCGAAATGCATGAGTACCATCAGACAATGCATTGCTGATAACATTATCAATAATGTTGTTGACGAAAGCACGTCGAAGGAATTATGGTCAAAGTTGCAGACATTGTATCTCGGGAAGAACTTGACTACAAAGTTAAATCTGAAGCGCGAGTTATACAAGCTGAAGATGGCAGCTCAAGGCAATGTTATTGAGCACATGAATGTGTTTAATGGTATTGTTGATCAACTTGAAAAGGTTGATGTAAAATTGGAGGAAGAAGATAAGGCCTTTATTCTTTTTACTTCGCTTCCGGAGTCATTCGATCATTTGGTCACAACCATTTTGTACGGAAAGGACATGTTAAAAATGGAGGAGGTTCAGTCAGCACTTTTGTCAAATGCTGGAAGGAAGAACCAGGATGGTGACAAGGACGGAATGACAGTTTTGGCTTTGCGTAGTCAAAATAATAGAGGAAGGGGTGCTGTGAGAGGATCTACCAATAGCAGGGGTAAATCCGGATACAGTGAAAAGGTCATGCAGTGCTTTGGTTGCAAGGAGTGGGGTTATATTAGGCCGAATTGTCCGCTTAATAAGAAGGATCCAGCTGCATCATTGGCTGTGGTTACTCTCGATTGTGAAGATGTTTGCACCGTCTTCAATCGAGGCACTAGTTCTCCAGGAGAATGGATATTAGACTCTCTTACCATGTATGTTCCGAGAAGGGGCATTTTGACAAATTCCAAGATACAAAGCATGAAACAGTTTCTTTGGCTGATGGATCTACTTGTGAGATCAAGGGGATTGGAATTGTGAAAATCAAAATGTTCGATGGAATAGTTCGCAGCTTGAACGGGGTAAGATATGTGCCTAAGCTAAGGAAGAATCTAATATCTATCGGTCGGTTAGCTTCAGAAGGCTACAGATGCTCTGTAGTAGGGGGAGCTATGAATATCAAAGAGGCCGTGTGGTTCGGATGAAGGGAGAGCTACGTGGGGGAATATATCGTCTGATTAGTACGTGGCCATAACATACCGGAACTTCGAAAATCTGGCTATCTCCTGCACGAGGGAAGAATGACTTGAAGGATACTGCTGCGGTTGTATTGCTTTCCAGTCTAGACGATGGTGCAAAGACTGTTGGGATGGATGCTTGGTCGAAGGGCTTCCACGACATCAACGAGTAGTTGGTGTGTTGCAGCTGCATATGGGCATCGATCAACACGAATCAAGTGAGTATTGAACCATGCAACAGATTGATTTGTTTGATATGTAGTTGGGGAGTAAATGAAAGATCGATGGTCACACTTGTGTGTGTGATGGTCACACTTGCGTGTGTGATGGACTACATATGGGATTGGCCGACGTGAATTAAGTGAGTATGTGTGTATACGTACAATAGATTGCTTCACATGTATGTAGTTGGACAAATAGAGGTCAATGGTACACTTGTGCGTATAGCAAGTGGGCATTCGAGAATGAATGTGCAAACTAGGGTATAGTTTGGAGTCTTAGACTCGGGGGGATTTTTGTCGTAGGGGATGATACGGATCAAGGAAAAGTTGGAGTTGTGCCAACAGGGCGCAGGTATGGAGTGCAAATGAAGAGCTGTGAGTTTGGAAAGAGGGGGAGATTGTTAGGCTGCCTAATCTTTTTTTTTTCTTTCCAACCACCACCCACCACCTACCACCACCAACCTCATCTACCACCACCAACCTCACCTACCACCTACTACATACTCCTATAAATACTCCTATCCTCTTTCATTATCAAACTACACCAAATTCTCTCTTCTCTCTCTATATAGCTGCTAGATAGTCCGTCTAGTAGGAAAGCCGGTTTAGCCCGCTTTCAGGAAGTGTCGGGATAGAAGGTCCTCATGCCTAAACTATTCTTTAGGGTACTTGGGTCTGACTGCAGCCATCGGAGGTGGTCCCGCTGCAGAGGTCTTTCTATCAGGTTGTGTGGCACTGTCCGGGTTGGGAGAGGGAGAGAAGGAAAGGTTGTCGGGAAACAGTGATAGGGGAGGTTTTGAGATAAACACTTCAGTGAGTTGGGGATATACATAATAGGTATCGTAGGGCTGAATTTGTGTATAAAATTCAGGGGCCGGATACCCGGATATTGTAATCTCTTTTATTTAGTGTGAAGTTGTTACTCTTGTGGATGTAGGCTGGGCCGAACCACGTTAAATCTCTTGTCTCTTTTACTGTATTGTTGGTTTGTTGCTTTATTACTATCACGTATATTTGTGGGATCTAAGCACACATATTTACCAAATCGCTTTCGCATTCGCCGGGAATCGGGAAGATTCCTAACATTTGTTTCCGTTGAAATCCTATGTGGTCCCGCTAATGCGGATTTTTTAATACGCGTTTCTTTAGAGCCAAATTTGCAAGATTTTACTTTTTTACCTATTGAATTGTAACTAGATAATACCTGTGCATATGCACGATTTTTTAAATATATTTATTTGAATATATATTTAAATATTATAAAAATTTAATGTAAAACATAAATGGATTATTAATATTATTCACTTTAATGTAATTATTTTTGTTCTTATTCAAATTAAATTAATTAGAAGCAACTGAGATATTTATAAAAATTATAATGATTATTTTAACATTACGTTAGTAAATTTCTCAATTTTCTAATAAAAAAATATTTAATTGATTAGGTGTTAATAATTTTTGTATGAAAAATTTATTTATTTTCATTATTTATATTTATGTTTTGTTATTTAATATTTTTAATGTATATTTTTATTTATAATTAGTTGAATTTCCTATTTATACAAAAAAATATTAGTTTACTATCAATTATGTTATTAAATATAACAAAAATGAGAAAATAATATATAAAATAATTTACTCTTCAATGTATATAACATTACGAAGTTCATAATCGAAAGTGTTATCAAATTTATATGACTTAAAATCATCAAATCATGCATGATACAATACAAAAATATTATTAAATTTTCATATAATCAAATAATGATTTTATGATCTAGAAAAAAATAAGGACATTATGTATGTAGAGTACATATTAAAAAAATATTTTTCATTAACAATTTCGAAATTATAACAAATGAAAATTAAATCTTTAAATTATTTTTAAACTTTTTATTATGTGGTAATTAAAATTTTCATCCATAAGAAACATGTTAGGTCCGGAATAACGTAGAAGGGGGGTTGAATACGTTATTCAAAAAATATTTCGATTTTTTTGATGTGGATATGAGATAAAAAATACTGAATCGAAATAACACAACTGTTTGGGAAATATCTTTTAATAGATAAAACCCGGAGGTTTGCTACACAATTTAATCCTATGGATTAGCTACAAAATCAAACACTCCTAAGGATAGTTTAGGCACGAGGACCTTCTACCCGACACTTCCTGAAAGTGGGCTAAACCGACTTTCCTACTAGATGGACTTTCTAGCAGCTTACACAGAGAAGATATAAGAGAGAGAAGAGAGAGTTGTGTGTTGAGGTGTATTTTGAAATGAAATACAACATGCCTATTTATAGATTTTAGAAAATCACTATTTGGCACTATTCCAACAACCCCAGCTACTATTCCAACAACCACAGTTACTATTCCAACAACCGCGGTTACTATTCCAACAACCACAGTTACTATTCCAACAACCGCAGTTACTATTCCAACAACCGCAGTTACTATTCATATGAATAGTACTATTCATATGAATAGTGATTTCGGTTACTATTCATATTCTCTTCTGTTTATTTTGTTGTTTTAATTCTTCTCAGAAAATAGTTCAAGTACCAGATTAATTTAATTATTTATTATAAATAATTAATTAATCTGTTACTTATTTAATTTTCAGAGTAAATTAATTTTTGACAATACCTTGAAATATTATGTATGTCCTTGATCGTCAATAGGCTTTGGCAATTCTTTCTGTGAATTAATGTGTTGATCCTTCTCTTATGTGCTGACACTTAGTGCACTGGTCTGGTTCACAAGTGACTAGCACTGATCTTGATCTTCACACCTTCGTTACATTCCAATTGATTAGCCTGCAGCAATATCTTCAAATAATATAAATACATGGAATCTTTTGGCCCTTCAACAGAATCATCTGTACATCTTATTCTGTCACTGAGGCTTGATCATGTTAATGAACTTCTTTCAGCGACTTGATCCTTGTCGGTGCCTGTTCTTCAAATTTCACGATCCCTGTATAGAGTTAATATTATTTATCTTTTATCCTAGTTGAGTAATATATGTCCTCTATTACATATTACATTACATTATGCTTTACAATCTCCCCCTATTTGATTGTTAGGGATTGACAAGCAAATTCCTAGAGGATAACTCAACTGATACAAATAAAATACAAAGATAAATAATAATAAACCGCATTCTGGATCATATATACATTTTCCAGATTTCTAAAATTTGAACAAGTGCAAGACAATTGTTCCTCTAGACTGAACATATCTTCAAGTTTGTCTTGCTTTCTTTCCCGCATAGCACTAATACTCCATTAGATTTTCCTTTCCCAAAATAAAGTTAATTCCGTGTCAACAACCTTTTCCTTGCCCTTACGCCTAGTAGATTTTTCTTGATCATCCACTTTCTCCCCCTCAGTTGGATTATCCTCCAGAGTAACAGGATGTGGAGTTGGTAAATTAGACGAAGATGACTTTACCAAGGAGTTGATTGCATGACTAAACTGGGTTGCCATGGTGTTCAATTGAACCTGGAATACATTCTGTTGAATAAGTTGCAAATTTTTTATTTCTGTAATGGACTTACAGATATTTGATAACTCTTTCTCCATTGTTTGGACCCGTGTAAGGAGTCTGCTGTATTCCTTTTTGGTTACAGGTGCATGTGGTTGAGTAGGTTGCTCACTCGTATGTTCTGCAGGTGTTTCACTCAACACTCTATATTCACTCGGTTTAGTGGTTTGGGTGACACTTACATGTTCTGTTCGTGTTTCCCTCAACTCTCCTCCAGAGCTTCCACCGATATGTGTACCTGCAAATGAAATCATCCTAGCCCCTTTTTCAGAGGTCACGGATGGTGCAATGAAAGTTCGTGAGCTTCCATCCTCGCGTGAAGCGAGTTGCCGACCACTGGTAAATAGTGGTAAATCTCGAAAGAGATCCAGAGATTTTTCCTCTGGGAGGTTAAACTTGAATCGATTAAATGGCACAAAACCCAAGTTTCCCTCGTATGTCTGTGAAGACACTTGGTTCATAAAAGAACCACCTATCGATGGATCTTTCCGTAAAATGGAAGATTCACCAGCAGTTATTGAGGTAGGTAATTCCACCTCGGATGCCTGTGAAGGCATTTGATCTTTAGAAAGATCATCAACCACTCTTATGTTCCGTGAAATGGAACTCAAGATAGTTGCTCCCGTCAATTCATCCTCATTTACATTTTCACTCATTTGACAAGGAAGAATTGTTTCCCTAACAGTTACAGTTACCTCAGGTTCATTTGGTTTACTTCGTTTAGAATGAGGTAGAGCTGCTGATGTAACTAACTCCTTATGTGGTGCTGCTGAGGCACTATCTCCCTCAATAATATGTATGACTGGCCGTTTAAGTGACAATTGAGGTGTAGGAGTTTGTTGTGTTTGTGTTTGCATTTGTAAAATGGGCTCTTCGACCTGTGTTAGAGTCGGTGGGATTTCCTGCTCTTAGTCGGGTAAGATGGCCACTGGGGGCTGTAGAAACTGTATTTCCTGTGACACAACAGGGAATACAAAGGTTGGAATAGCAGGGATTGAAATATTACCTTGTCGTATACCTGCTCTCACTGGTCTTGGTAACAACGGAAGTGGGACAGTCTTTAGATATTCAGTTAGGACTGTAGGCACATCCGTATATTTCTTTTTGCTCATGTAATTAATTACATTCGTCTTTATGGAAGAACATTCCACCTTTTGACCATTTTCCAAGCGTACCCTGTCTTCATCATTCAAAAAATCATTTAATATTAGCTGTAGAAACCTTGGATATAGACATTTGACATTTTGAGTCCGAACATCTCTTGTTCCTAAGTGTTTCATCTTTAAAATGATTTGACCAAGCACTATTTTTCCAAAATTAATCCTCAAATTATTGGCGACCGCATACCCTATTTTTTGGATATATTCAGGTATTCGATCTTGATTTGTTCTATCTGAGGAAAAAACATGGTTAAGAGTGTGAAAGAAGAAACTCCAATACTGGGTTAGAAACGTTCTATAAAGATTACCAGTATTGAAATTGCCATCTTGGTACCTTATAAAACGAAAGAACATTTCAATCTGTTCAGGTGTAGGATCAGAAACGAGATTTTCCATAGGAAAATGAAGAATTCGATTAACATCTCGTTCAGTGACCCTAATCGACCTACCAAATAGTCGATATGTGAATGCACACCCGTCCTGTCCAGAAGTGTTAACCGCACTGCAATATAGTTCACGCAATGCATCATGGTTAAGCTGCACTGGTGTAACTAAAGCATAGCGAATTAATGAATGTTCATTCAAAAATTGTGTCCAAGCCCGAAATTGCTCATCCTGAATGGTTTCGATTTGCTGAATGGAAATAGGATTAACTTTAGCAATTAAAAAGCTTCCCTGCAATGCCATTTTCAAAACTTCGAGGAAATTCAAAAACAAGAGTTAGTTTTTATAAAGGATGATGTATAAAGCAAGAATATAAAATCCAATCTAAAAACCACCAGCTAGATTGAGAGATCTTTCCGATCAAAGCTCGAAATATTCAGCAATTGTGTGTATATGCTCTGTATATCTGAAAAATGATGATGTTAAACACAAACAAAAACTCATCATTTATAAGGTTTCAAGGACTAGTGGGTTAGGTGAGATATTGACAGGCTATGTTGAATAACACCGCTTTAATAATTTCTCACCTAATCAACCAATAATTTCTCACCTAATCAATCAATTAGCCGAAAAACATCTTATCACCGAAACCTGTCAGCCGAAAAACATCTTATCACTGAAATCTATCAGCCTATATACACACACACATACAATATTTCTAATTATTATGGAAAAAATAATCACGCAGTAAATCAAGAATTAATCCACAATAATCAGATAAACTCACAATTAAATAGACATAAAATTAACAAAATATCATTAATTGATATATGTCAATAAAATATTTATTTAATTATGCTACAATTAACACAATTATTCACTAACTAATTACCATAAAAGATAGCATTTATAAGCATGGCAATTAGTATAGAGATAACTGTAAGATGAAGACTGGATGCAAAGTAAATTCACAAGTCCTAAAAATATGGACATTTAAAATACCTGTGAATTTATAACAAATTGCAGTTATTGATTATCCAAAATTAATTAGACAGATTTAACATCCCAAGTTCACCAACTAACCTGAAGAATGTGGATTCATCCAGTGGTTTAGTAAAGATGTCTGCAATTTGTTGATCTGTGGGAACAAAATATAATACCACAGTTCCATTCATGACATGCTCTTGTAAGAAATGATACCTGATATCAATGTGCTTAGTCCTGGTATGTTGAACTGGATTGTTGGCAATGGCAATGGCACTCGTGTTATCGCATAGAATTGGAATTTTGTCCAACATGAGTCCATAATCCTGAAGTTGATTCCTCATCCACAGGATCTGAGCACAACAACTACCTGCCGCAATGTATTCTGCTTCGGCTGTCGAGGTAGATACTGAGTGTTGCTTCTTGCTGTACCAAGATACCAACCTTCTTCCTAGAAACTGACAGCTTCCAGAAGTACTTTTCCGATCAATCTTACAGCCTGCAAAGTCAGAATCTGTATAGCCAACTAGGTCAAAACCTGTTCCTTTAGGGTACCAAATCCCAAGATCGGGGGTTCCCTTAAGGTATCTGAAAATACGTTTAACAGCTATAAGATGTGACTCTTTAGGGTCAGCCTGGAATCTAGCACATAAACAAGTTGCGAATTTAATATCTGGTCGACTAGCAGTTAAGTATAAGAGAGAGCCGATCATACCTCGATACTTCGTGATGTCAACTGACTTACCAGATTTGTCTTGATCAAGCTTGACAGCAGTTGGCATTGGGGTCTTGGCAGTAGTTGCTTCTTCCATCCCATACTTCTTCAGAAGATCCTTTATGTATTTTGATTGGCAGATGAAAATACCATCAGGCTTCTGAACAACTTGAAGTCCAAGGAAGAAGGACAACTCACCCATCATGCTCATCTCGTACTTACTCTGCATTAACTTAGCAAATCTCTTGCATAGCAAATCATTAGTAGAACCAAATATTATATCATCCACATATACTTGCACCAGAATTATATCATTTTTATGCTTTTTATGAAAGAGAGTTTTGTCGATGATACCTCTTGTAAAACCATTTTCAAGTAAGAACTTGGAGAGAGTATCATACCATGTTCGAGGGGCTTGCTTGAGACCATAGAGAGCTTTAAAGAGAAAGTACACAAAACCTTCAAAGTCCTTGTCTTCGAACCCAGGGGGTTGTTCAACATAGACTTCTTCTTCTAGATCTCCGTTCAAAAATGCACTCTTCACATCCATCTGAAAAACCTTAAAGTTGGAGTGTGCAGCAAATGCTAAGAACATCCTGATTGCTTCAAGCCTTGCAACTGGAGCATAAGTTTCATCATAATCAATTCCCTCTTCTTGAGAGTAACCCTTTGCTACCAATCGAGCCTTGTTCCTCGTAACAATACCATTTTCATCCAGTTTATTCCTAAACACCCATCTAGTGCCAATTATAGATTTATCTTTTGGTCTTGGCACCAGCTTCCATACTTTCTGCCTTTCGAACTGATTGAGTTCTTCCTGCATTGCAGTTACCCAATCTGGATCATCAAGAGCTTCATCAATCTTTTTAGGTTCAATTTGAGATAAAAATCCTGCGAAATTGCACTCATTCTGTGTTGCTCTTCTAGTCTGTACACCCGTGTCCGGTTCACCAATGATCTGTTCAAAGGGATGTGCTCTACTCCATATCCTTTGTCTTGGCAGATCTGATCTTGATGATTCCCCAAGTTCATGATTGTGTTGAGTGTGGTGACTAGTAGATCCAAAATCATTATTTGCTCCCCCTGAGCTGTTGCTTTCAGAGTTTAAAGAATCATTAGTAGCAGATGTTTCTTCACTTGATTGGGGTTCATTGTTCACTTGCTCCCCCTCAACATGTGCTGTTGTCTGATCTATTGGTATAGATTGAACAATAGAGTCTGAAAGAGTATCAGAATTCTGTAGATCAGCATTTATTTCTTCATTCTCAAATCTCAGCTGGTCATGTTCATCAAAATCTTCAAGTCCTGTTATCTTCTTATCATCAAAAGACACATGGATAGATTCCATGACCACTTTTGTTCTCAGATTGTAGACTCTGAATGCTTTTGTGGATAGTGGGTATCCAACAAAGATTCCTTCATCAGCTTTTAAATCAAATTTGGAAAGCTGTTCTGGATGAGTCTTAAGAACAAAACACTTACATCCAAACACATGAAAGTACTTCAGGTTCGGCTTCTTATTTTTCACCATCTCATATGGTGTTTTACCATGCTTGTTTATGAGTGTAGCATTCTGTGTGAAACAAGCAGCTTGCACAGCTTCAGCCCAGAAGTAAGTTGGCAGCTTTGCTTCATCAAGCATGGTCCTTGCAGCTTCTATGAGAGTCCTATTCTTTCTCTCTACTACTCCATTTTGTTGTGGAGTTCCAGGTGCAGAGAATTCTTGCTTTATTCCATTTTCTTTACAAAACTCTTCCATGACTGCATTCTTGAACTCAGTGCCATTATCACTCCTTATGATTTTCACTGTATGCTTAGATCCTTTGTCCAGTTGTCTGACATGCTCTGTTAAGATTGATGCAGTTTCTTCTTTCTTGTGCATGAAATATACCCATGTATATCTGGTGTATTCATCAACAATAACCAAAGCATATCTTTTCTTTCCAATAGACATTATATTTACTGGACCGAATAAATCAACATGCAATAAGTGATATGGCTCAAGAATTGAGGATTCAGTCTTACTTTTAAATGAAGTTTTCCTTTGTTTTGCCTTTTGACATGAGTCACATAGGCCATCTGGAGTAAAAACTGATTTGGGCAATCCTCTCACAAGATCTTTCTTCACTAGCTCATTAATGCTGTTGAAATTCAGATGAGAAAGTCTCTTGTGCCAATCCCAGCTTTCTTCAATTGATGCTCTACTCAGTAGACAGATTGCAGAGCCATCAGAGTTTGTTGAAAGCTTGGCTTCATAAATGTTACCATGCCTGTATCCCTTCAGAACAACCTTTCCTGTAGATTTGCTTACAACTTCACCGTGTTCTTCAAAGAAATCCACATGATAACCTCTGTCACAGATTTGACTCACACTTAGTAGATTATGTTTGAGTCCTGAGACTAGAGCTACAGTTTCAATGATGACATTTCCAAGATTGATATTGCCATATCCCAGAGTCCTTCCTATGTTGCCATCTCCATAAAAAACACTTGGGCCAGCTTTCTCCACAAATTCTGATAGCAGGGCTTTATTTCCAGTCATGTGTCCTGAGCATCCACTGTCCAGAACAAGGATATTTTTCCTGTTACCCTGCAATCACAAAAACCACTAATGATTAGTTTTAAGGACCCAGACTTGCTTGGATCCTTTGGCCTTATTAAGTCTGTTAGCTTTTGCAGCAGAAGTCTTATCAGAGTTTGTGCTAACATTCTTTTTATCAGAATTTATACATGTAGAATCAATCTTGAATTTATTCAAAGAGGGTTTAAGTTCATAATAATCATAATACAAATTATGATACTCTTTGCATGTATAAATAGAATGCCAAATACTGCCACAGTGAAAACAAGGATTCTGTGGCTTAAACCTAACCGAACCACTCTTAACTCCTGACTTAGGAGGTATAGAGTTTATATTTTTATTCTTCCTGCAAAAAGTAGCAAGATGGTTAGGATTTCCACAGTTGTGACATTTCTTCCTAGGAGCATTGGGAATAGGCATATAGTTATTGCTTTTACTGATGCCTACCTTTCCATTTCTATTTTTCCTAGGTTCTTTTACCTTGTTCACTCTTTTTAACTCCTTCAGCTTATGTTTAAGCTGTTTCTGAGACATTAAACTAATATTTACTGATTTGACTTCATCCTGTTTTGGTTTGTCGGATTTTGGTACAAACCTCATGTGATTAAGTTTGGGCTTTGCAGCCTTTTCAGTAAATACAGGTTTAGAGGTCTCAGCTTCTATGTTGACAGTTTTCTTTTTATCAGTGTAACCTAGACCTTCTTTCCAACAATCATTCTCTATGATAATCTGAGTAGTTTTACCAGAGTTAGTCCAAGTTTTAATAATGTTTCTTTCTTTAACAAGTTCAGATTCAAGATAAGCATGCTTTTTCAATAATTCAGTTTTAATAATAATAGCATCATCTCTCTCTTTCTGAATTGTTAACATTTGGACTAATTCTAATTCTAGATAATCATTTCTCTTTCTAAGGTCTAGACTTTCAGATTTTATTCTTTCATTTTCTAAAGTCTGATCTCTGTAGCTAACATGCAAGTTTTTAAGAAAGAGTCTTAACTCAGATATATCAGTAGTATCAAAAGCTAAAGTAGAGTGAGGTACCTTGGTCTCAGTAGCTTCAGAGATACTATCAGCATTTGCCATCAAGGCATAGTTCACCTCATCTTCAGAGTCTGAAGTGTCAGCCCAGTCCTTCTTCTTTGTGATGTAAGCTTGACTTTTATCAGCTTTGGCTTTCTTGCACTCAGGTGCAAAATGTCCTTTCTCACCACAATTATAGCATCTGATTTTGGACTTGTCCACTTTCCCAGACCTGCCTTCCTTTTCCTCAGCTTTTCTGAAATTCTTCTTTTCGAAGTTTGAATCTCTTCGTGTGAACTTCCTTCCCTTTCTGAAGTTCTTGTAAGCCATCTTCTTGAAGCTTTTTACCATCAGGGCTGCAAGTTGTATCATCTCCGCATCACTGCCATCATCATCAGGGTCCGTGAGATTGTCAGAGTTTGAGTCATCATCAGAGTTTGATGACTCAGTATCAGACTTTGTAATAAGAGCCTTTCCATTAGATTGACTTCTTTTCACAGCAACTTCTTTAGAAGCTTTCTCCTCAGCTTTAAGAGCAATTGATTTGGACTTGCCTCCATGCCTCTTGCTTCTTTGTTCCATCTCAAGCTCATGGGTTTTGAGCATTCCATAGATTTCATCAAGAGACATGTCTTCCAGATCATAATTGTCTCTGATGGTAGTGGCCTTTAAATCCCACTTCTCAGGAAGAGCCAACAAGAATTTCAGATTGGAGTCTTCAAGATCATACTCCTTATCTACCAGTGACAAATCATTCAGCAATTTCAGGAATCTGTCATATAGATCTGTTAATGACTCATCAGACTTTGAGTCAAAGTGCTCGTACTCCTGTGTGAGTATTGTTCTCCTATTTTTCTTGATGGCTTTGGTTCCTTGACATCTGACTTCCAAAGCATCCCAAATCTCTTTAGCAGTTTTGCATCCAATGACTCTGTTAGACATAACATTGTCAAGAGTGCTATGTAACAAATGCCTTACCTTGGCATCTTTGCTAATGGAGGAGATATCTTCAGGAGTGTAGTCTTTCTTCTCCTTTGGAATCGTTTTCTGTTCCTCCCCAACAACTACAACAGAAAGTTTGGTAGGCTTATGTGGACCATCATGGATTCTGTCTAAGTACTCTGGATCTGTAGCCTCCAGAAACATTTCCATCTTCACCTTCCATGTGGGATATTCTGATGCCCTGAGTATTGGAACTCTGATTGATTCATATCTGCTTGTTGTTGGAGTTTGTGTTTTCTCTGTCATGATTGTATAGCTTTTTGGATCTTAACTGTTGTATAATAACAGAGTGGCTCTGATGCCAATTGTTAGGTCCGGAATAACGTAGAAGGGGGGTTGAATACGTTATTCAAAAAATATTTCGATTTTTTTGATGTGGATATGAGATAAAAAATACTGAATCGAAATAACACAACTGTTTGGGAAATATCTTTTAATAGATAAAACCCGGAGGTTTGCTACACAATTTAATCCTATGGATTAGCTACAAAATCAAACACTCCTAAGGATAGTTTAGGCACGAGGACCTTCTACCCGACACTTCCTGAAAGTGGGCTAAACCGACTTTCCTACTAGATGGACTTTCTAGCAGCTTACACAGAGAAGATATAAGAGAGAGAAGAGAGAGTTGTGTGTTGAGGTGTATTTTGAAATGAAATACAACATGCCTATTTATAGATTTTAGAAAATCACTATTTGGCACTATTCCAACAACCCCAGCTACTATTCCAACAACCACAGTTACTATTCCAACAACCGCGGTTACTATTCCAACAACCACAGTTACTATTCCAACAACCGCAGTTACTATTCCAACAACCGCAGTTACTATTCATATGAATAGTACTATTCATATGAATAGTGATTTCGGTTACTATTCATATTCTCTTCTGTTTATTTTGTTGTTTTAATTCTTCTCAGAAAATAGTTCAAGTACCAGATTAATTTAATTATTTATTATAAATAATTAATTAATCTGTTACTTATTTAATTTTCAGAGTAAATTAATTTTTGACAATACCTTGAAATATTATGTATGTCCTTGATCGTCAATAGGCTTTGGCAATTCTTTCTGTGAATTAATGTGTTGATCCTTCTCTTATGTGCTGACACTTAGTGCACTGGTCTGGTTCACAAGTGACTAGCACTGATCTTGATCTTCACACCTTCGTTACATTCCAATTGATTAGCCTGCAGCAATATCTTCAAATAATATAAATACATGGAATCTTTTGGCCCTTCAACAGAATCATCTGTACATCTTATTCTGTCACTGAGGCTTGATCATGTTAATGAACTTCTTTCAGCGACTTGATCCTTGTCGGTGCCTGTTCTTCAAATTTCACGATCCCTGTATAGAGTTAATATTATTTATCTTTTATCCTAGTTGAGTAATATATGTCCTCTATTACATATTACATTACATTATGCTTTACAATCTCCCCCTATTTGATTGTTAGGGATTGACAAGCAAATTCCTAGAGGATAACTCAACTGATACAAATAAAATACAAAGATAAATAATAATAAACCGCATTCTGGATCATATATACATTTTCCAGATTTCTAAAATTTGAACAAGTGCAAGACAATTGTTCCTCTAGACTGAACATATCTTCAAGTTTGTCTTGCTTTCTTTCCCGCATAGCACTAATACTCCATTAGATTTTCCTTTCCCAAAATAAAGTTAATTCCGTGTCAACAACCTTTTCCTTGCCCTTACGCCTAGTAGATTTTTCTTGATCATCCACTTTCTCCCCCTCAGTTGGATTATCCTCCAGAGTAACAGGATGTGGAGTTGGTAAATTAGACGAAGATGACTTTACCAAGGAGTTGATTGCATGACTAAACTGGGTTGCCATGGTGTTCAATTGAACCTGGAATACATTCTGTTGAATAAGTTGCAAATTTTTTATTTCTGTAATGGACTTACAGATATTTGATAACTCTTTCTCCATTGTTTGGACCCGTGTAAGGAGTCTGCTGTATTCCTTTTTGGTTACAGGTGCATGTGGTTGAGTAGGTTGCTCACTCGTATGTTCTGCAGGTGTTTCACTCAACACTCTATATTCACTCGGTTTAGTGGTTTGGGTGACACTTACATGTTCTGTTCGTGTTTCCCTCAACTCTCCTCCAGAGCTTCCACCGATATGTGTACCTGCAAATGAAATCATCCTAGCCCCTTTTTCAGAGGTCACGGATGGTGCAATGAAAGTTCGTGAGCTTCCATCCTCGCGTGAAGCGAGTTGCCGACCACTGGTAAATAGTGGTAAATCTCGAAAGAGATCCAGAGATTTTTCCTCTGGGAGGTTAAACTTGAATCGATTAAATGGCACAAAACCCAAGTTTCCCTCGTATGTCTGTGAAGACACTTGGTTCATAAAAGAACCACCTACCGATGGATCTTTCCGTAAAATGGAAGATTCACCAGCAGTTATTGAGGTAGGTAATTCCACCTCGGATGCCTGTGAAGGCATTTGATCTTTAGAAAGATCATCAACCACTCTTATGTTCCGTGAAATGGAACTCAAGATAGTTGCTCCCGTCAATTCATCCTCATTTACATTTTCACTCATTTGACAAGGAAGAATTGTTTCCCTAACAGTTACAGTTACCTCAGGTTCATTTGGTTTACTTCGTTTAGAATGAGGTAGAGCTGCTGATGTAACTAACTCCTTATGTGGTGCTGCTGAGGCACTATCTCCCTCAATAATATGTATGACTGGCCGTTTAAGTGACAATTGAGGTGTAGGAGTTTGTTGTGTTTGTGTTTGCATTTGTAAAATGGGCTCTTCGACCTGTGTTAGAGTCGGTGGGATTTCCTGCTCTTAGTCGGGTAAGATGGCCACTGGGGGCTGTAGAAACTGTATTTCCTGTGACACAACAGGGAATACAAAGGTTGGAATAGCAGGGATTGAAATATTACCTTGTCGTATACCTGCTCTCACTGGTCTTGGTAACAACGGAAGTGGGACAGTCTTTAGATATTCAGTTAGGACTGTAGGCACATCCGTATATTTCTTTTTGCTCATGTAATTAATTACATTCGTCTTTATGGAAGAACATTCCACCTTTTGACCATTTTCCAAGCGTACCCTGTCTTCATCATTCAAAAAATCATTTAATATTAGCTGTAGAAACCTTGGATATAGACATTTGACATTTTGAGTCCGAACATCTCTTGTTCCTAAGTGTTTCATCTTTAAAATGATTTGACCAAGCACTATTTTTCCAAAATTAATCCTCAAATTATTGGCGACCGCATACCCTATTTTTTGGATATATTCAGGTATTCGATCTTGATTTGTTCTATCTGAGGAAAAAACATGGTTAAGAGTGTGAAAGAAGAAACTCCAATACTGGGTTAGAAACGTTCTATAAAGATTACCAGTATTGAAATTGCCATCTTGGTACCTTATAAAACGAAAGAACATTTCAATCTGTTCAGGTGTAGGATCAGAAACGAGATTTTCCATAGGAAAATGAAGAATTCGATTAACATCTCGTTCAGTGACCCTAATCGACCTACCAAATAGTCGATATGTGAATGCACACCCGTCCTGTCCAGAAGTGTTAACCGCACTGCAATATAGTTCACGCAATGCATCATGGTTAAGCTGCACTGGTGTAACTAAAGCATAGCGAATTAATGAATGTTCATTCAAAAATTGTGTCCAAGCCCGAAATTGCTCATCCTGAATGGTTTCGATTTGCTGAATGGAAATAGGATTAACTTTAGCAATTAAAAAGCTTCCCTGCAATGCCATTTTCAAAACTTCGAGGAAATTCAAAAACAAGAGTTAGTTTTTATAAAGGATGATGTATAAAGCAAGAATATAAAATCCAATCTAAAAACCACCAGCTAGATTGAGAGATCTTTCCGATCAAAGCTCGAAATATTCAGCAATTGTGTGTATATGCTCTGTATATCTGAAAAATGATGATGTTAAACACAAACAAAAACTCATCATTTATAAGGTTTCAAGGACTAGTGGGTTAGGTGAGATATTGACAGGCTATGTTGAATAACACCGCTTTAATAATTTCTCACCTAATCAACCAATAATTTCTCACCTAATCAATCAATTAGCCGAAAAACATCTTATCACCGAAACCTGTCAGCCGAAAAACATCTTATCACTGAAATCTATCAGCCTATATACACACACACATACAATATTTCTAATTATTATGGAAAAAATAATCACGCAGTAAATCAAGAATTAATCCACAATAATCAGATAAACTCACAATTAAATAGACATAAAATTAACAAAATATCATTAATTGATATATGTCAATAAAATATTTATTTAATTATGCTACAATTAACACAATTATTCACTAACTAATTACCATAAAAGATAGCATTTATAAGCATGGCAATTAGTATAGAGATAACTGTAAGATGAAGACTGGATGCAAAGTAAATTCACAAGTCCTAAAAATATGGACATTTAAAATACCTGTGAATTTATAACAAATTGCAGTTATTGATTATCCAAAATTAATTAGACAGATTTAACATCCCAAGTTCACCAACTAACCTGGAGAATGTGGATTCATCCAGTGGTTTAGTAAAGATGTCTGCAATTTGTTGATCTGTGGGAACAAAATATAATACCACAGTTCCATTCATGACATGCTCTCGTAAGAAATGATACCTGATATCAATGTGCTTAGTCCTGGTATGTTGAACTGGATTGTTGGCAATGGCAATGGCACTCGTGTTATCGCATAGAATTGGAATTTTGTCCAACATGAGTCCATAATCCTGAAGTTGATTCCTCATCCACAGGATCTGAGCACAACAACTACCTGCCGCAATGTATTCTGCTTCGGCTGTCGAGGTAGATACTGAGTGTTGCTTCTTGCTGTACCAAGATACCAACCTTCTTCCTAGAAACTGACAGCTTCCAGAAGTACTTTTCCGATCAATCTTACAGCCTGCAAAGTCAGAATCTGTATAGCCAACTAGGTCAAAACCTGTTCCTTTAGGGTACCAAATCCCAAGATCGGGGGTTCCCTTAAGGTATCTGAAAATACGTTTAACAGCTATAAGATGTGACTCTTTAGGGTCAGCCTGGAATCTAGCACATAAACAAGTTGCGAATTTAATATCTGGTCGACTAGCAGTTAAGTATAAGAGAGAGCCGATCATACCTCGATACTTCGTGATGTCAACTGACTTACCAGATTTGTCTTGATCAAGCTTGACAGCAGTTGGCATTGGGGTCTTGGCAGTAGTTGCTTCTTCCATCCCATACTTCTTCAGAAGATCCTTTATGTATTTTGATTGGCAGATGAAAATACCATCAGGCTTCTGAACAACTTGAAGTCCAAGGAAGAAGGACAACTCACCCATCATGCTCATCTCGTACTTACTCTGCATTAACTTAGCAAATCTCTTGCATAGCAAATCATTAGTAGAACCAAATATTATATCATCCACATATACTTGCACCAGAATTATATCATTTTTATGCTTTTTATGAAAGAGAGTTTTGTCGATGATACCTCTTGTAAAACCATTTTCAAGTAAGAACTTGGAGAGAGTATCATACCATGTTCGAGGGGCTTGCTTGAGACCATAGAGAGCTTTAAAGAGAAAGTACACAAAACCTTCAAAGTCCTTGTCTTCGAACCCAGGGGGTTGTTCAACATAGACTTCTTCTTCTAGATCTCCGTTCAAAAATGCACTCTTCACATCCATCTGAAAAACCTTAAAGTTGGAGTGTGCAGCAAATGCTAAGAACATCCTGATTGCTTCAAGCCTTGCAACTGGAGCATAAGTTTCATCATAATCAATTCCCTCTTCTTGAGAGTAACCCTTTGCTACCAATCGAGCCTTGTTCCTCGTAACAATACCATTTTCATCCAGTTTATTCCTAAACACCCATCTAGTGCCAATTATAGATTTATCTTTTGGTCTTGGCACCAGCTTCCATACTTTCTGCCTTTCGAACTGATTGAGTTCTTCCTGCATTGCAGTTACCCAATCTGGATCATCAAGAGCTTCATCAATCTTTTTAGGTTCAATTTGAGATAAAAATCCTGCGAAATTGCACTCATTCTGTGTTGCTCTTCTAGTCTGTACACCCGTGTCCGGTTCACCAATGATCTGTTCAAAGGGATGTGCTCTACTCCATATCCTTTGTCTTGGCAGATCTGATCTTGATGATTCCCCAAGTTCATGATTGTGTTGAGTGTGGTGACTAGTAGATCCAAAATCATTATTTGCTCCCCCTGAGCTGTTGCTTTCAGAGTTTAAAGAATCATTAGTAGCAGATGTTTCTTCACTTGATTGGGGTTCATTGTTCACTTGCTCCCCCTCAACATGTGCTGTTGTCTGATCTATTGGTATAGATTGAACAATAGAGTCTGAAAGAGTATCAGAATTCTGTAGATCAGCATTTATTTCTTCATTCTCAAATCTCAGCTGGTCATGTTCATCAAAATCTTCAAGTCCTGTTATCTTCTTATCATCAAAAGACACATGGATAGATTCCATGACTACTTTTGTTCTCAGATTGTAGACTCTGAATGCTTTTGTGGATAGTGGGTATCCAACAAAGATTCCTTCATCAGCTTTTAAATCAAATTTGGAAAGCTGTTCTGGATGAGTCTTAAGAACAAAACACTTACATCCAAACACATGAAAGTACTTCAGGTTCGGCTTCTTATTTTTCACCATCTCATATGGTGTTTTACCATGCTTGTTTATGAGTGTAGCATTCTGTGTGAAACAAGCAGCTTGCACAGCTTCAGCCCAGAAGTAAGTTGGCAGCTTTGCTTCATCAAGCATGGTCCTTGCAGCTTCTATGAGAGTCCTATTCTTTCTCTCTACTACTCCATTTTGTTGTGGAGTTCCAGGTGCAGAGAATTCTTGCTTTATTCCATTTTCTTTACAAAACTCTTCCATGACTGCATTCTTGAACTCAGTGCCATTATCACTCCTTATGATTTTCACTGTATGCTTAGATCCTTTGTCCAGTTGTCTGACATGCTCTGTTAAGATTGATGCAGTTTCTTCTTTCTTGTGCATGAAATATACCCATGTATATCTGGTGTATTCATCAACAATAACCAAAGCATATCTTTTCTTTCCAATAGACATTATATTTACTGGACCGAATAAATCAACATGCAATAAGTGATATGGCTCAAGAATTGAGGATTCAGTCTTACTTTTAAATGAAGTTTTCCTTTGTTTTGCCTTTTGACATGAGTCACATAGGCCATCTGGAGTAAAAACTGATTTGGGCAATCCTCTCACAAGATCTTTCTTCACTAGCTCATTAATGCTGTTGAAATTCAGATGAGAAAGTCTCTTGTGCCAATCCCAGCTTTCTTCAATTGATGCTCTACTCAGTAGACAGATTGCAGAGCCATCAGAGTTTGTTGAAAGCTTGGCTTCATAAATGTTACCATGCCTGTATCCCTTCAGAACAACCTTTCCTGTAGATTTGCTTACAACTTCACCGTGTTCTTCAAAGAAATCCACATGATAACCTCTGTCACAGATTTGACTCACACTTAGTAGATTATGTTTGAGTCCTGAGACTAGAGCTACAGTTTCAATGATGACATTTCCAAGATTGATATTGCCATATCCCAGAGTCCTTCCTATGTTGCCATCTCCATAAAAAACACTTGGGCCAGCTTTCTCCACAAATTCTGATAGCAGGGCTTTATTTCCAGTCATGTGTCCTGAGCATCCACTGTCCAGAACAAGGATATTTTTCCTGTTACCCTGCAATCACAAAAACCACTAATGATTAGTTTTAAGGACCCAGACTTGCTTGGATCCTTTGGCCTTATTAAGTCTGTTAGCTTTTGCAGCAGAAGTCTTATCAGAGTTTGTGCTAACATTCTTTTTATCAGAATTTATACATGTAGAATCAATCTTGAATTTATTCAAAGAGGGTTTAAGTTCATAATAATCATAATACAAATTATGATACTCTTTGCATGTATAAATAGAATGCCAAATACTGCCACAGTGAAAACAAGGATTCTGTGGCTTAAACCTAACCGAACCACTCTTAACTCCTGACTTAGGAGGTATAGAGTTTATATTTTTATTCTTCCTGCAAAAAGTAGCAAGATGGTTAGGATTTCCACAGTTGTGACATTTCTTCCTAGGAGCATTGGGAATAGGCATATAGTTATTGCTTTTACTGATGCCTACCTTTCCATTTCTATTTTTCCTAGGTTCTTTTACCTTGTTCACTCTTTTTAACTCCTTCAGCTTATGTTTAAGCTGTTTCTGAGACATTAAACTAATATTTACTGATTTGACTTCATCCTGTTTTGGTTTGTCGGATTTTGGTACAAACCTCATGTGATTAAGTTTGGGTTTTGCAGCCTTTTCAGTAAATACAGGTTTAGAGGTCTCAGCTTCTATGTTGACAGTTTTCTTTTTATCAGTGTAACCTAGACCTTCTTTCCAACAATCATTCTCTATGATAATCTGAGTAGTTTTACCAGAGTTAGTCCAAGTTTTAATAATGTTTCTTTCTTTAACAAGTTCAGATTCAAGATAAGCATGCTTTTTCAATAATTCAGTTTTAATAATAATAGCATCATCTCTCTCTTTCTGAATTGTTAACATTTGGACTAATTCTAATTCTAGATAATCATTTCTCTTTCTAAGGTCTAGACTTTCAGATTTTATTCTTTCATTTTCTAAAGTCTGATCTCTGTAGCTAACATGCAAGTTTTTAAGAAAGAGTCTTAACTCAGATATATCAGTAGTATCAAAAGCTAAAGTAGAGTGAGGTACCTTGGTCTCAGTAGCTTCAGAGATACTATCAGCATTTGCCATCAAGGCATAGTTCACCTCATCTTCAGAGTCTGAAGTGTCAGCCCAGTCCTTCTTCTTTGTGATGTAAGCTTGACTTTTATCAGCTTTGGCTTTCTTGCACTCAGGTGCAAAATGTCCTTTCTCACCACAATTATAGCATCTGATTTTGGACTTGTCCACTTTCCCAGACCTGCCTTCCTTTTCCTCAGCTTTTCTGAAATTCTTCTTTTCGAAGTTTGAATCTCTTCGTGTGAACTTCCTTCCCTTTCTGAAGTT
This sequence comes from Saposhnikovia divaricata, assembly GCA_036435485.1. NCBI lineage: Eukaryota > Viridiplantae > Streptophyta > Magnoliopsida > Apiales > Apiaceae > Saposhnikovia > Saposhnikovia divaricata. The sequence continues at coordinate 241,170,197 of CM071594.1, read as the reverse complement.
CTTGTAAGCCATCTTCTTGAAGCTTTTTACCATCAGGGCTGCAAGTTGTATCATCTCCGCATCACTGCCATCATCATCAGGGTCCGTGAGATTGTCAGAGTTTGAGTCATCATCAGAGTTTGATGACTCAGTATCAGACTTTGTAATAAGAGCCTTTCCATTAGATTGACTTCTTTTCACAGCAACTTCTTTAGAAGCTTTCTCCTCAGCTTTAAGAGCAATTGATTTGGACTTGCCTCCATGCCTCTTGCTTCTTTGTTCCATCTCAAGCTCATGGGTTTTGAGCATTCCATAGATTTCATCAAGAGACATGTCTTCCAGATCATAATTGTCTCTGATGGTAGTGGCCTTTAAATCCCACTTCTCAGGAAGAGCCAACAAGAATTTCAGATTGGAGTCTTCAAGATCATACTCCTTATCTACCAGTGACAAATCATTCAGCAATTTCAGGAATCTGTCATATAGATCTGTTAATGACTCATCAGACTTTGAGTCAAAGTGCTCGTACTCCTGTGTGAGTATTGTTCTCCTATTTTTCTTGATGGCTTTGGTTCCTTGACATCTGACTTCCAAAGCATCCCAAATCTCTTTAGCAGTTTTGCATCCAATGACTCTGTTAGACATAACATTGTCAAGAGTGCTATGTAACAAATGCCTTACCTTGGCATCTTTGCTAATGGAGGAGATATCTTCAGGAGTGTAGTCTTTCTTCTCCTTTGGAATCGTTTTCTGTTCCTCCCCAACAACTACAACAGAAAGTTTGGTAGGCTTATGTGGACCATCATGGATTCTGTCTAAGTACTCTGGATCTGTAGCCTCCAGAAACATTTCCATCTTCACCTTCCATGTGGGATATTCTGATGCCCTGAGTATTGGAACTCTGATTGATTCATATCTGCTTGTTGTTGGAGTTTGTGTTTTCTCTGTCATGATTGTATAGCTTTTTGGATCTTAACTGTTGTATAATAACAGAGTGGCTCTGATGCCAATTGTTAGGTCCGGAATAACGTAGAAGGGGGGTTGAATACGTTATTCAAAAAATATTTCGATTTTTTTGATGTGGATATGAGATAAAAAATACTGAATCGAAATAACACAACTGTTTGGGAAATATCTTTTAATAGATAAAACCCGGAGGTTTGCTACACAATTTAATCCTATGGATTAGCTACAAAATCAAACACTCCTAAGGATAGTTTAGGCACGAGGACCTTCTACCCGACACTTCCTGAAAGTGGGCTAAACCGACTTTCCTACTAGATGGACTTTCTAGCAGCTTACACAGAGAAGATATAAGAGAGAGAAGAGAGAGTTGTGTGTTGAGGTGTATTTTGAAATGAAATACAACATGCCTATTTATAGATTTTAGAAAATCACTATTTGGCACTATTCCAACAACCCCAGCTACTATTCCAACAACCACAGTTACTATTCCAACAACCGCGGTTACTATTCCAACAACCACAGTTACTATTCCAACAACCGCAGTTACTATTCCAACAACCGCAGTTACTATTCATATGAATAGTACTATTCATATGAATAGTGATTTCGGTTACTATTCATATTCTCTTCTGTTTATTTTGTTGTTTTAATTCTTCTCAGAAAATAGTTCAAGTACCAGATTAATTTAATTATTTATTATAAATAATTAATTAATCTGTTACTTATTTAATTTTCAGAGTAAATTAATTTTTGACAATACCTTGAAATATTATGTATGTCCTTGATCGTCAATAGGCTTTGGCAATTCTTTCTGTGAATTAATGTGTTGATCCTTCTCTTATGTGCTGACACTTAGTGCACTGGTCTGGTTCACAAGTGACTAGCACTGATCTTGATCTTCACACCTTCGTTACATTCCAATTGATTAGCCTGCAGCAATATCTTCAAATAATATAAATACATGGAATCTTTTGGCCCTTCAACAGAATCATCTGTACATCTTATTCTGTCACTGAGGCTTGATCATGTTAATGAACTTCTTTCAGCGACTTGATCCTTGTCGGTGCCTGTTCTTCAAATTTCACGATCCCTGTATAGAGTTAATATTATTTATCTTTTATCCTAGTTGAGTAATATATGTCCTCTATTACATATTACATTACATTATGCTTTACAAAACATCTCAACTTGTTTATGTTAGATAAATTCTTTTTGTAATAACAAATTTTTTATGCTCTAATCTTTCATGTTTTTAATGACCTTCATATATTTAATAAAATTAGTTCTAAAAATCATATATATTATTTAAAAATATTACTTAAATATTTTAGTATGTGAGAAAATGCTACGAATAATTTAAATAATGATTTGATGAATATCTATTTTATGTCGAAAGTATTACATATGTTTATATGCATAAGAGTGAAATGTAAATATCCTTAAAATTTGATTTACTTTGCACAATTCAAAGACAATTAACATATGGTAGATATAAAAAAAATTGAAGTCATAGGTGTAAAAGGTGTGAGTGAAGCTTAAAATAAAACAAAGAGAAATCGAGATATAATTGAATGAATAAAATAATAGGAGTGAAAATGGGTGAAATAATTAAAATAGTAAGTTAAGTATATAAAAAAGTAATAAATAACTAAATTATAATGGAGAGTGGGTGGGAAAGAGAGAGAAAGGCAGAAAATAAAGGAATATTAGGAGGAAAATTAAATAATATTAATTATAATATGAGTTTTGAATAAAGTGAGAAAAGAAGAGATGAAAAAATAATTATTTAAATGATGAGGAAGGGGAGAGAAAAGGGAAATATAATAAAAGAACGATTTTTCTAGTGTGTGCATAAGGGCACATGCTAAGAATCCATGTTAGCTTAGTTGTCAAATTTTAATTGGTGGAAATTTCATTAATAATGATTGACTCCCCTGCATTCACATAAATATCCACCAATAAAAATTTGACAGCTCATCAAACACGGATTCTTAGCATAAGGGTAGGAAAGATAGAAGAAAAAAATAATAATTAAATGAAAGAGAAGAGAGAGAGGAGGGAAATTTGGGAGGGAAAGATAGAGATAGAGATTTTGTTTTAGTAATAGGATATAGATAGATATGAGAACTAATATGTATTTAGGGCCTGTAAATTTCATATTTTGATAATTTTTTTTATACAAGTATTTAATGTATATTTGAAATTCTATAAGTTGTAAAAAAAAGTTAACTTATTTAGAAAAAAGTTAAGAATCTCTAATTTTATCTTAAAATAAGTTGACCTATTCTGGAAAATAAGTTCCCTGATAAGTGGATTTTATATCCACTTGGAACACTTCGAATCGGCTTAAATTGATTAACTTGGCCTCAAGTATGCGTATTTTTGATTTGTTTTTATCAAGATTGAGCAGGGTTAATAACTTGAAGTGGGGAGTTACATTTGTGTATTATATGGTGGATTCGAGTTCAAGAAGCAAAGAATGACAACTTGCAAGAGAAACGAAGGCAAAAGGAGTTGAAACGAGCAAATCAGCAAAAATCAGCAAAACGGCAGTTAGCAGGGGTGCAGCCGCGCGTGTGTGGTGCGCAGCCGCGCGAGAAGTAAGGCTGAAGGCGCGGGCACGCGAGTGGAAGGTGCAGTCGCGCGGTGGCCATCTGGAAAAATCCCGATTCAATTAAAATTTGTTATTTTTGGAATTTTCTTGCCGTCCAAGATTTTCGTGGCTATATAAACACATCTACACATCAAAAGAGCCACGTTTTTTTACACAGAGAGAGCCGAGAGACGGAGATTCAGACTTGGAGAAGGATTCCTACGTTCGTGACAAGCTTAGGAGATCTAGATCTACTTTTGTATTCTTCTAATTAGGCGATACTCTTGGATTTCGGATTTGTTCTTAACTCTATTACTCTAGCATTATTATCATTACTCAGACCTTGTTTTACATCATGTTATCTCTAGATCCCATGATGACGAGCCGTTCGATTATGAACTAATCGTTGTCATGGGATTCTAACGGATTTATCTATGTAGTTTAGTAGTTTGATTGCTTTAAAGATTTGTGTGTGGTGAATTGTGATATCCTCGTATGGTTGTGCTTAATGTTTTTAGATGCGTAGCTAACATTTAAATTGTTAATCTTTATTGAAGCGACAGTGGATCTAAAGATTAAAACTTGCCATGCTAGCATAGGTTTATGAATTTTTGACATCATAATTCGTAGTGTAATTTTAACCATCTTACGCTGCCCTATGTGATCTCAATGGATAACTTGTTCTTAAACCGTTATGTTTTCAAATCTTATAGACATATAGAGTCTAAGCATAATTGTTGTCTGCATAACTTCTATCTCTTTTGTGGATGTTTGAGTAGTTTGGTATACGTATACTAACAGGTAACGTGTACTTGTTTCGTGTTGTCCGATCAATTATCATAACCATCACATACATTGATTAAAGGCATCAGATCTAGACGAAGTATTTAATGAAGTTAGGATCTCATGTTTATTCTCTCATTAGTAAATCAGTTTTGCACCACGTTAGTTAATTAGATCTTAATATTGTTAAATTGCTTAATAGTTAATTTAGATAATCAAAACTCAAAATTGATACTTGTCTTAGCAGCGAATAGAAATCATACATTGTTGCATAGGTGCATATTCAGTATTACACCAGTCTATGTGGGAACGAACTTAACTTTATCTTATATTACTTGTGACCGCGTACGCTTGCGTGATTTAGTGTGAACATTCCCCAAACACCCCCTTAGTCTCCCAGCTTAACCGCAACATGGGTTTTATTGAGAGTCAATTATAATGTTCTTAGAGTAAGTCCAATAATGTTCTAATAAAATATAATGTCCTAGTAATTGAAGTTATGATTTTTGTATATCAATTCCAACAATATGCCTTATACTTGTACCTTATAAAGTAAAATAATAATAATATATTTGAATTAGAGGGAAGGGAAAAAAGAGGAGAGAGAAAAGTGTAGAAAAGGAGGGAAGTTAATTTTTTATTGTTAAAAATGATTTAGAACAAGTATAGAGGTGCTTTACAAATAGGGCAAGAAATGGATGTCCTAGTGTTTTAAGGCACCACTAGGATATTGTTGGAGCACAAAAAATGATTAAATATCGATTTAGGACAATATTTAGGACATTGTTGGACTTGCTTTTAATCCTCCCTATGCCTTTAAGCCCCTTTGAGAATTATTCTGTAATCTTTCTCCTTCACTATTTAAGGGATTTCTACGTAAATCTTGTATGTTAATTTTATTGTTTTTAAATTTTCTTACATAAAATCTATATTTCACTTATGATTGTTTGATTTAATCCTTACACGATTCAATTTAAATGATCTGAATTTTATCGAATTTATGATTTTCGATTTTATGTCCACACCTGCTCTCCATACTTTCCTCCTATATTTTGTATCTCTCCCTTTCACTCTTTTTGAATAGAGAATAATGGACATGAGGTCATGCTCAGGTGGTAGAACATGAGGATATTAGCATTTTGCATGTAATATTTTAAGGATGTATTTGTAAATTTAATCGTGAGCTATGTAATTACAATAGTGTCCTTATATTTTATATGGGAAAATGATCTAATCTTTGAGTGTTATGTGAGGTCATATGATTCTCATTAAATTAAAGAATATTATAACCATACAATTATATTATATTAATATAAATATATAAATTTGTAAACTCTAACCCATCCTGTTGAACAAAATGATGATATACAATGATGTCATACTAAGGGGTGTTTGGGTGAGCTTATTTTCCAGAAAAGTTGACTTATTTTAAAAAAATAAACTAAGGTTTCTAGCTTTTTTTTTGGAAAAAAACACTTTTTTTGTAAATTATGGAATCTCAAACATATATTAAATATTTGTATAATTTTTTTTTATCAAAATATGAAATTTTTAACCAAAAATAAGTTCATAAGAATTTATTTTAAGATAAGCCAAACAGAACCTAAATTTGAACTTTGTAAGATTGAAATTTATGATTCTCACTTTGCATAAAAAACACTACGAGGTATGGTGACACAAGGTGGAGTGGACAAGTTTTTTTTGATAAGCAGACTTAATATTAGAAAAGTCATAACGGCACTTACAAAAGATAGCTAGAGTGCTAGAAAGCTAGATAACCTAATAACCATGCAATCACTAGGAGACAAGCTAGAGTGCAATCTGGACAAAAGAAGCCACGACCTTGAAGATACTACTAACAGCCTAAATAATAACTGCTATTACATATACCATCCACCTATCAATCATCTATTACAATCACCTCCTCATTACTATTGAGTCCATGAGATGGCCCCCCTAATTCAAAAGTAGCTGATGAACAACCACTAGGGAAACCCAGGGTATGCTCATACTGTGGGCACCAGACTTGTTTATTCAGATGGCTATCAAGGAGAGTGGAAGGATTTGCCTCATCCATTAAAATGCTTTTACCCTTATCCTTATAATTATGAGACATAGTGACCATCGGATCCGCAAATTGAGCAGGCTCGTTAATCACCACACCCCTACCAACTTGGTTGGGCAAAGCAGATGCAGGGGCTGCAAATGGATCAAACCACTCTTTACCAAAAATCTTCCCAGAAAAGTGTCATGTGCCCTTGACCCACTCTCCATCTAAAAGTATGATCAAATCGCCCATTTGCAATAGTGACCATTCCTGACTCAATTATACTTTTGAGTATAAAAGATGAAGCATTATTAGTGAGCAAACTACGAAACCTTACCGAAAAATCTTTGCCATATTTGTGCTGTAAAAAAATATTCCAATATTTATTTCTTTCCTCACAACATCTCCACCACCACTTGAATAAAAGAGCTGAATTACGATCCTTCAGAGAAGCCACGCCCAATCCTCCACAATCCTTTGGTTTGAAAATTTTTTCCCAGCTGAGCAGGTGTAACTTCGAAGTCTCCCTGTCATTAGACGTTTTAACACCCCAGAAAAAGCACCTACGAAGACAATCGATCTGTCTCTCTATAGTTTTAGGCATAAGGTATAGACTAAACCAATAAATCGGCATGCTGTCCAGTGACGCTTGAAGTAGCACCACCTTTCCAGCTTGATTAAACCATCTACCTTTCCATAAAGCCAGTTTCTTTCGTAGCTTAGCCAACAGAGGATCCCAGAATTTAACATATTTTGGCGATGAGCTGATATCAACTCCTAGATAGTTGATGACACTGCCCCCAACTTTACAACCCAATATAGAAGTCCAATGACAAATAGAATCATCACTCTCATGAAATCCATGCAAATAACTTTTTTGGAAATTAACTTTCAGACCAGTAAGAACATAAAAGCTCTGTAACACACTTTTAACTCCTTCAATAGAGGATTGGTCATTATTTAAAAAAAAATGACAGTGTCATCAGCATATTGAAGATGAGATATGGAGAACCCTTCCGAACGTAATGATACCCCCTTAAAGATGCCTAATTCCTCTGCTTTTGTAAGCATGACATGCAACACTTCAGCAACGAGATTAAATAAAAGTGGAGAGAGCGGATCACCTTGTCGTAAACCACGTTTGGGAGAAAATTCTTGCGTAGGAGATCCATTCACAAGAACAGAGATTCTAGATGAGTAGAAAATAGACGAAAGCCAATCAATCCATTTCTTCTGAAAGTTCTTTTTTTCCAAGAGTTGAAATATGAAAGTCCAGCTTACAGTATCAAAGGCTTTTTCGAAGTCTATTTTTAACACTAATCCTCTACTCTTCTTGCTTTTTATACTACTTACCACCTCACTTGCCAATAGAATACTATCAGAGATGTTTCTGCCTTGCATGAAACCTGATTGTTGTTCCGCAACTACCTTTGGCATCACTCTTTTTAACCTTTCAGCCATCAGTTTTGTGACTAACTTCATGCAGGAATTAATTAGGTTGATTGGACGGAAGTCTGTGACCTTAGAAGGATTAGGACCTTTAGGGATAAGGGTTATAAAAGATGAGTTCAAACCCTTAGGAATGTAGCCATACTTTAATCTGATCAGGGGATGAACACCAATTTTCTTTCCAATATATACCAAGAATATGATTTTTCTTCCACTTGTATTTAACTATATTATGAAAGAACTCGGTGTTCTTATCCCCATCCAGCTGCCAATTTAATCTAGCCTTTTGCCTGTGCATTTTTGATCTCATTTGATACTGATTCTCTAATCTTGACGAGACCTCTGCTTTTCTGGCATTTGATAGACCCAACTCATCAGCTCTGAATTGCTCCTTCTGCAATTCCTTAATGTTCTGATCAACATTACCATTGACTTGAATGTTCCACTGTTTAATCATGTGTCAAATTTTCCTAAATTTCAGATGAATATTTAGCTTCCCAAGATCCATCCAAACCTCTTCGAGAGATTTTTTTAGGTTACCGTCATCTAACCAACAATCAAAAACTTTGAATGGCTTGACTCCCCAATCAATGTTGCTTACAGACAATAACAAGGCTCTATGATCAGAATTCTTCCTATCCAATACCTGTACAATCCAGTCACTCTGTTCAAACCATCGCCAATTGACTAAAGATCTGTCCAGCTTACTTTGTTTACCATCCCTTCCACACCAGGTGAAGTTCGAGTTTAAAATTTTAATATCTAACAACTCATTATCCTCAATGAATTCGTTAAACACAACAGAGTCTGAATCTCGATACAGACAGTTGACTCTTTCTGAATTATCTCTAACACCGTTAAAGTCTCCAATAATGCATACCATATCTTCTAAACTATCTTGAAGATGAGTGCTTAACACATTCCACAACTCAACTTTATCCTGAGTCTCCTGAGGTGCATAAACATTAAGGATGACAAAACTCTTGTCGTTAGGTACTAAGAAACCTTTTATGGCTAGCCAATACCTCCAATTATCTTTATTTATCACAAAAATAATAGAAGGATCCCAAAAAGTAACTATCCCACCTGATAATCCCTCAGATGCTACCTCTGCCCAACAAGAGTCTTCATAAACTCCTATAAACCTTTTTGCAGCTCCAGAAAAATCTTTGACATTGATTCTTGCAGACATACCACTCCCGGTTTAAAACATCTCAAGAGGCTCTCTATTCAAGCTCTTAACTCAAAAAATAAGGAGAGAGAATGAAAATGTTGCTCCAAGAGACTCTTAGTGGCTCTTAAAAACACTAAGAGCCTCTTCTCTCTCCTCATTTCTAAGAGACACTAGTAGCTCTTAACTTGTATTTTAATAATAAAATATACATGTATATCAATTCTTGCACAACTTTTGGTTATAGTGGGGTTAATTTATGAATAAATTATAAATAAAGAGCTAATATAAAGAGGATTGTTGGAGTTTGACACATAAACCAATGTAATAACTTGCTAAGAGCCATTTATTTATATTATTTTGAAAAGGAAATGTCAGAGTCTCTTGGAAATACTCTAAAGAATTACCTAACTTGAGAGAAGTAGATTCGATATCCCCCTTACTCCAAAAAATATATGAATTATCAGACGAGTCTCTCAATTTCCAAACTTATGTTGTCACATGATCAATTGAGTTATCTTCATCGTAACAAGGAATATAAGTTACTTAATTACCTTGACTAAACATTAAAAATGAAATAATCCATAAATAATCAACACATTATCATACGAAAATATTAATAAAAATAAAAGTAAACAAAATCAATGTAATTGACAAGATCATTATTTAGGCATAAATTGTGTGGTCACACTTATCCCCACTTCAGCACTTTTTAGATGCAATAAGAATGTATGTATTAAATATACTAGCTTATAGCCCGTGCTTTGCACGGGTTATTTTTATTTATTTTTTAAATTTGTTTATAATTTAGTATATATAAATTTTAAATATTATTTTTAGTTTAGTATTAAATCTAAATTAATATGTTGTTGGTGGGAATCGAACCTTCAACCTTTCTATATAACATAATTTAGTATTAATTTTATATTAAAATGTTGTTGGCGGGATTCGAACCTTAGACCTTCAACTTTTAGTATTGTTGTATTTAACGGCCATGATCTATTTGAATTGAAGATCCAACGATTGTGAATGAGGATAACCAAAAATAAGGGGATAACAAAAAATAATGGGGTAACCAACTACAAATTATACCCCCTTTCGCTTATTATAATATAGTATAGATTGGTTCCGTTTGTCAAATCTTAACTCGAACTTATAAGTTACTTATTTCGGAAAAAAATTCGTATTTACGTACTTTTTTTTAGAGAAAAATGTGTATGGGAATTTTAATATTCTTTATCTTGCAAAAAAAAGTTACTTATTTCAGAAAAAAGTACATATTTACGTACTTTTTTTCAAAATAAGTAACTTATTTATGAGAAATAAGATTTCTCAAACGGGGCATTATTTTTATGTAAATGAAATAGTAATGCTTATATTTTGTTTTTCAATTATAATATAGGTCATTACTCTACCGTTAAAAAACATGATAGAATCTTGTAAAATTGCAATTAGGTTTTAATTTTTACATCAAAAATTATTTTATTGAATAAAAATATAATTTAGCAAAAAATTATGAGTATATCTAACATGATTACATAATTTAATTGTTACAATATATATATATATATATATATATATATATATATATATATATATATAGTTGATTCTATACAGGATTTTATGTAACATTTTATTTTTAAATTTAAATGAGATTTTACGTTAAATTCGATAGATTAAATTTAGTTGTTAAAATTTGTCATTTTTATCATAACAAATCAATTTTTGTGAAAAATAAAATTTTATGATGATGTTTATTATATAAGATGTTTTTATTAGATTGCAACTCATATAATATATTTATAGACACACTTAATAAAGAAAAATTTGCACTCAAATAAATATTTTGTGTGGTGGGACGTGTAACTAAGAAATAGGTATATAACACATAAATGAAAATCAAAAAAGAAATTTAAAAAAATACATAAAAATATATCATCTATTCTATATATAATACTGTAACATACCCCTTCCGTGAATCATTTTATTCCACGTCAGCTCCGTTTTAACTCCGTCTATATCTATCCCTGTTGTCTGTTGCTATATCCTATATATTATATGTCTGAACCCTTCCACTTCCTACTCTAGCCTATTTACGTGTCTTAGTCGATAGCCTCATCAAACGTCCGTTCGATAAAAAGGTTGCAGAAAGATGATCAGGTGCATCGAATACGAAGGGCACCACCTGTATGATGAAGTGTTTAAGTGATTTGGATTGTTTATCCTTGGATTCTCATGGAATTCTATGCGTATGCTCCATTCTAATGTTGTTATACCAATGATTTTGGTGGGACTAAAAGCTTCCTCCAGTTAATCGCGCATAATACTCTCAGTCTCAGGTATTCTAATTTGCATTTTGTTCGATGTAGAAACTGATGGACTAAACTTGATAACATGATATATATCTGGCAATTTTTTATATACCAATCCATCTCAGGATTGGAAAATGAATGTTGAAAGAATTATTTCTCTGGCTTTGATGGATTCACTGATTGTACAGTTTTAAGTGTTTATCTTTCGTATCTGGTATGATTTATAAATTTTTAGGAAGCATAGATTTTTGCAAATGCGAATATATGGAGCATTTCATGTTTCAGCTATAAAGCAATTGGTCGTGTTCATATTACAGGGTTGTAAGTTCTACAACCTGAATTATCAAAATGGTACAAGTTTCTGTAATTATCCCCAGCATATGCTTGTCAGTCGAATGGAGTGACTAGGCAGGCCTTTAGGGTGGCACGATGGGCCACAACACACTTTACAGGTCATATTTGCATCTGTTTAGGACCTTATGGAATGGCACCTCCTATAATCAGTTCTATTTATATGTAAATAATTTTGTTGAAATCGAATACTGAAAACTTGTACATATTTTTAGCCTTTTAGTTGTTTCAATGTTTACAGGTTTTGTGGAGCAGAAGCAGAGAAGTGCTCCTTGCTATGGAGTACAAGCATATGCTGGGGATTATTACAGAAACCTAAAACCATAAACTGTATTTCTGAGGAAATATAGGCACATTATACTTCTAGAATTTGATCTCTCGCTTAGATGTACTATAAGACACACTATTCTCAGATCCTCATTTCCAAATTAGAGCCTAAGAACTCTGCACATTGTGTCGAGACATCTGGTGTAAGAAAACCATCTTGCATCCAGCCTACATATTTGGGTCCTCGGTTTTTAGGCAAGCCAAAAAAAGATGACAACCAAAAAAACAAAAGCGAAATACATAATCAAGTAAATCTTCATAATCAAGTAAATCTCCATAATCAAGTAAGCCTCCTGCAAAAGGTTATTGTTCAGCTCGCGTTTTGAATGAATTTCTTATTCTCCCGCATCGCCAACCCACCACTGCAATTTTTCAACTGTGTCGGACAACCTTGCCTTGTAGACCACCTTGCCTATTTGAAATATTTTGTGTTGCTTGAGCATGTTTTATGATTCTAATGTCTATTGCTCAACCAGAATGTGACCTTTTGGACTTTTTTTAAGAGCTAACTTTGATGTGTTTTATTCTGATCCAGGTACTGCCATCTTTGCGAAAGAAGCATGATGAGTTTAATTTGAGAGAGGTTGTGAATAGATGGACCAACCACAAAGTCATGATCAGGTGGCTATCTCCATTCTTTCACTATGTTGATCTGCACTTCATTTCCCAGAGGTCGCTTCCTCCACTAAATGAAGTTGGACTCACGTGCTTCCGAGATCTGATAACTTCTTTTTGCACTTCTTTTTTCAGCTGTTGATTCTTATATATGTACGATGTACATTCTTTGGAAGTGTGTTACACTCAGTTGGAGTTCTGATGCATTATGATGAAGTAGAAATAGTAGAAAGTTAGCCTGCTCTTAATATTGCTGGGACTTGTACCTTTTTACAGGTCTATCAAGGGCTGAAAGTTTAAGTAAGGGCCTGCTATGTTCTGTTCTTTCCTGTTAGATGGTCAATATTTTATTGGTTTTCATTCAGGTCTCATGAAAATGTATTCTTATACAGATCGATCAAGAGAATGATGGGGAACAGATCGATTGATTTTTATTGAAGAATGTTCTAGACACATTGGTTGGAATTGGGATGCGTCAAATGGATCAATGTGAGAATGGCTTTGAAAAAGATATGCTCACTGATATTGCTGCATGCTATTCTCGAAAAGCTTTAAACTGGATCCTGAAGATTCTTGTCCTGAATATATGTTAAAGGTCACATTATTCCTATTCTTCAAGTTTACGGGTATTTCTCAAATCCTAGATGATTTATTAATATCTTTCTTGCAATTCCAGGCAGAAGAGTGTTTGCGACGAGAGAAGGACAAGGTTTCCCACTACCTACATTTCAGTAGTGAGCAAAAGTTGCTTGAGATCTGTTATACTAAAATTACCTGCCAAAAGCATCATTAAATTTTTATTTAGTCATGAGGATGAATGATGTAGTGCAATGGTCTAAGATGCCATCCAACTACGTTACTTATTTGTGTTTTTGCATTTCGCTCAAGTTTTGGTGATATATTTTCTATTCTAATTAACTTTTAGTATTGTTTTCGTTTCTGTTCTACAAAGTGCAACATGAGCTGCTATCCGTGTATACTACACAATTACCCGAGAAGGAACATTCTGGTAGTCATGCATTACTTAGGGCTGACAAGGTACTCATTGGACTTCTTCTGGTCAATTTGGTTATATGATTTTAGCTCGATAAGTTAATTCTTTCCATTACTTTTTAGGTGGATAATTTGTCTAGGATGTACAGACTCTTTTCCAAATACCTAAAGGGCTGGATCCAGTTCCTAATATTTTCAAGCATGTAAGTATATTGCATAGTGAATCTATTTTCGCTAGAAGCAAGCTTTTAGCAAGGTATGCATAAAAGGCTACCATCTTAACAATCTTTTGTTGTTCCTTGATGCAGCATCTCATAAGTGAAGGGATGGCATTGGTTAAACAAGCAGAAAATGCAGCAAAATCAGTTTCAAGCACTGTGTGACTTCAAGTAATTTAATAATCTATTACAAATCTGCTTCATTATTATTCAACTAATTTATCTCGGTATGGATGTGGATGGTTGTCGTTTGCAAACATTTTATATTATTTAGCAACTTTATTAAGGCACACAGACTTAGAGGGCTATACTCAATGAATTGCCGATGGAGACAAAACTCCATTCCACACTCAACACCCATCACCACTCTCTGCTTAAGGTATTGTCATATCAATAGATATGTAAACAATATTAAACTTCACTTCATTTGTTGGCCCTATATGTCATCTTTTAAAATTGGCTATTAATTAATAAAAGAAACGTCATTTATATATTTAATTAAATCATACTATGAGTTATTACGAGGTGGTGCTTACTATTCTGGGCCAGGATTGTTGATGTGTCAATTATTTGCTTTTAATTATAATATTATAATGTATGTGTTTCAATGAAATGTAACTTTACACACACAAATGGACACATTTATAGGCAAATCTTGGATTTCAAAGGTTCCCTTTGACTAAGATTTTGATTCTTTAATGACTGCGACAATGTAGTTCTGGAACGAAATATGGACTTCAGAAAAATGTGCTCTTTACTCTCCATGGCTTCAGGACCACCCTTTAGATTTTTAGGCAAGCCGTAGCAAATAGATAAGGTTCTTTCTTCTACTCAATCATTGTCTTCTTGCTCCTTTCCATGTAAAAACATATCACTTTTTTAGGCAAATAAGTGGACATTGAATTTTTTGGGCATCGGGTGACAATGCAGGCAAATTTGATGATTTAAGCGTAAATTAGTCGCTTTTATCACTTAAATTATGATAATAGACTATTACTTGATGTAGTTTGATTGAAAAATCTAAGGAAGCTAAATAGCTAATACTGCAGCCTACTTTGAATCTGTTGTGTATGCTCCTTTCTTTTTTGGAAGCTGATACAAAGCAGATTGCAATTTTAGCTCGTGAAACATGCGAGAATTATGACTTTATACTTAGTTTGAATTTGAATCTTTGGTTAAAATCAGTTTATCATGTTGAACACATTGCTTAGCCACATTTAGTTTAATACTATAATGCGCTTTTGCGCATAGCATGTCATTGAAGGAATGTATTTGTTTAATAGGAAAAGCTTATAATAAGTTCCACAGTTAGAGCTGTCAACTTTCCCCTCTTTAAATAATATCTGATTTTTCCTTCCAAATTTATGCTTCTACAATGCTTTGTGATAGGCTTGATATGAATTCCGGCTTTAACTTATTTCTTGATACTTGTATCACATGTGCCATCAAGTGGTGTTTTTGTGCTTTGATTCAATTTAATGTGCATATATTGTTTTCTATAATGATTCTTGGCCCCTTTTTAAGTTGATTACTTATGGATACCATACTTAATTTTTCATTTCTTATTTAATTACTTATAGCATCTCTTAATATTTTTAGATTTTAATATTTACTAAATAAATATGTTTGGGATCGAAACTAAATGCAAATAATTCATGTACTTTGATATCGTCTATGCCTTATGAATTCTTTATTCTCTTAAATGTAAAGAAGTGTAGTCATTTTCTATAATTGATACAACTACCGATTGTAATCAAGCAATAATTAGTACTTAAACCGTTTTAGTGTAGACGCAAATGAAAAGGAGTTTGTTTGTGGTGTTAGTGGCAGACCTCCGTAGAATGCAAAGACTGTGCTTGAGAATCCGAAGAGCATAGACAATGTTATGCTGGCTTGATCTCGAGGAGTCCATTGTTACGGGGATGATAACCATGAAGGTAATTTTCATCATAGTGTATGCACGTTTTTCTTTTAATTGAGATGTGGTGATAATTTAATATTATATCCTGTTAATTATTGTTAGCTTGTAACTCAGTACGTGCTGAAAGATGTTGAAGAATTATTGCCTCTGACCCTCAATCAAGCCCAAAATCGTCCACCTCTATCTGGATCTACTGTTTTAATCACACTTTCTAACGGCACCTACTACATTAAATCACAATGACATTTTAACATGATTAGATCCTTTTTAGGGTACATGCAGTAGTAATGTATTTTGCTAACTTGCCATTGTGCGTCATTAAAAAATCAATAAACCCGAAAGGATTATATTGCAAAAGAGTTTTTCATATATATTTGGTTGCTCAATAGTTTTCGTGCAGAATAACATGAACAGAACACAAGTGATTTGTCACCCATCTTTTCAATGTCTAGCAAATTGTGATAGTATACAAAAAAAATTTAGTTCATATACACCCAGTGTTTATGGGCTCTTTACCGTAGATTTCACAGTCCACATGGATATTTAAAGGTTTTACAAATATCATGATGTGAGCTGTCCATATTCCTCATTTTTATTTTGCCCTTTGTTTTGTTCCATTAAATTGTAACTTTTACATTCTAATTATCTGTAGTGCACATACTTGTTCGAATTTTGATTAATATTGAAAAAAAAATGATCTTACAGGATTGCAAGATTAAAGGTTTTTTTATGTTCTTTTGATTAGAAGTATATCGTTAATAATCCTGACTGCTGGAAGCACTTTCCCTTGGTAGGTCAAGTCTTACATTATGATACAATGTATCAATTGTCGTATTAACATTTGAGTATGTTGTAGACTTGCAATTTCCTTAGATTCCGAAGGGCTAAACAAATGATAAGTATGATCTTGAAGTTGTGCAATGATGTGAATTGTGTTCTGCTGGAAGTATATGGCCTCTAGATGTTTCCTGACCAGTTTTATAAACAAACAATAACAAAGAAATTTTAGAGGACCATAAATTACCCTTTTTTTTTAGTTCGTAACGGTTCTTTTTAGCTATTTTTTTCTGGCTTAGGCTGGGTATTGAGTTGTGCAGCAGCTATGTTTAATTGACTGGTGATATCAAAATTCAGGGTTGCTAAATCTATGTGTTACATATCTATATTTTTTCTAGCTAAGCATGTGTTATATTTTTTTTTTACCAAAATAAAAATTACAGTTTCTATCTATGTAAAAAAAGATCGTGTGGAATGGGGAGGGCTTCTTCAATTTATTGTCTTGCAGCTCAAGTGGACTTGAAAATTTATCAAGTTTCAGTGGACTCTAAAGAACTGGAATAGTTGAACTAATAAGGTAGGCGGTAGGCCTGTCCAAAAGTGAAGTTGGGTAGTTTGGTAACGATGCATATGCGTGTGTCTTAATTAAAACTGCTAAGTACAGAACATGTGTTTATAAGTATCTTATTTAACCTTATGTGTAACTTTAATTTTTCATTTATATTTAAGCTTTAACAGATTATGTATACGCAATTAAGAAAATAGAATGAGAAGATGCAATATAGGAAATGATGTTTACGGTAATTTCTTATATGATTGGTTGGCGTAAGGACTTTACCAAGCAAAATGTTCGTTATACTTATTGTACTTTTTTGTTAGGAAACAAAAACTTTAAACCAAATTCGATGTAAGAATCTATCTATGTAATATATTTTTAACTAATTTCATTGGAAAGAGTAAAGACACCAATATGCAAATTATTTATATAGCCGGAGCATTGTTGTAAACATTTCAAACCGAAATAAAATTATTTAATTCAATTAATCTTATTTTATTGGTTTTTTTATTAAATAATATGTATTATAACATTTCCCAATTTGTAATTTTTATTAAAATATCATTTTAGTCTAATAATTTATTATAAAATATACTGGTCAAGAATGATTATTAGTGATCATTTATTAAACTTTAAAACCCGAATCAGTAGAGCATCTTGGAAGAGATTAATTAGGGATTGATTGATCGAATGAAGGACTTTTAAAACCATGAATGGGAGATATATATGTACATTGTGAGGAGTTGTGTTGATATGATTTTTACATATGGTAGAAATACGAATATTACACAGAACCTCAACTCAATACCTCTGCGTTTGGAGCAAACTTGTGCCTAGGAAAATGCAGACTTTGTTGTAAACATAGACAACTCTTCAATTGTACGTTAGAATGTAACATAGACAGCTCTTCAATTGTAAGTGACGTTGCTTAAAAAACTAACTTCAATATTTTCGTAAGCTATCAGACACTACATGGTATGTCGGCTGCTAAATAGTTTTTTTTTTATGGTTATGTTGACTGAATATGTATGTGGCAGATATAAGAAGTTGTTCCGGGTTCATATGAAAATTGGTATTATATAAATGTTACTATGTTAGTGTACTTACTTTTCCTTTCTATGTTAGTGTACTTACTTTTCCTTTCTAATCAGCTCAGTTGTTAAATAGTTACTAGAATTAAAAGAGTTTATACTAAACAACAATAATGGAAGATTTGATGTTGAACAGTTGAAGAACACACTGATGCATACTTGCATGTTCAAGTTAAAGAGCGTTGAGCAATCTGCTGCAGCTGCTCCTTCTGGCATCATCTATAGGCAATAGATGCCTTTAATAAAGCCTGGTTAAAAGCTTTTCCAGGAGTCAATATTGGGCAAGATTTTCCTTCCTTTTATTCTCCATGCAAACAAGACAAATAAAATTTCATGATCAAGGTGTTAATTTGCGAAGCATCACGGGCTATAAACTGATTGATTCACTTCGGTAGATATCACTTTTCATTTTGTTTTCCCCAATTGTATATCAAATTATGTATAACAAAGTCTTAGAATGAGCCGGTACTTTCAATTTGTATGTCTTAATAATCGTTAAAAACAACAAAAACTCATTTATACCACTTTTATCATTACGAAAATTTCTTATATAATCATAACATATTTCTAGAGCATGTCCGTGCCTTGCACGGGCTATAAAGCTAGTTGGTATAAAGAGTTTAAATGGTGTGATATACTGTATCGCCACACGGTCCCTGTAGCTAAAAATAGGATGTATGACGTTATAAAATTCTGTAATTGAAGTTATTTGATGAAGTCACTGAACAACTAATAGAAAAATGATATTTTTTACCACAAGTTTTTAATTTTTTTTTACCAAAATAACGATTTTCGGGAAGGGTGGCCAAAGCTACTAGTCCATTACGCATTTCCCGAATGCGTAATACAAAAAAAAAAAAAAAAAAAAACTGACACCTATTACGCATGTAGCAGATGCATAATACAAAAAAAAAAGAAATAAACCTGTTACACATGTATGAAATGCGTAATATAAAAAAATATCCATTCGATACCCGTGTGACAAATACGTAATAGCTTAATACCCAAATATGAAATGCGTAATAACTTAATATTTTGGGGTAAATAGTTTCCATCCAGGTTTCAACGGGTTCCAATATTTGGGGTTTAGAAATATCAATTTTTTTAATTAAAATTTTAAAATTTATCTTTAATTACGGGTTCAACAATTAACTTTCGGGGTTCAACTTTTTCATTTTGGGGTTTAGAAATATTCGGAATGACGATTAAACCGTATACAAACTTAGGGTTTAGGGTTGTAAACAACCTTAACTTATCCTTATTTTTAAACGCGTTAGCGTTTAAAAATCAGGTCGCCGTATTCAATTTTATAATTTTAAAATTTATCTGTATTCCATTAGGGGTTCAACGGTTAACCTTTGGGGTTCAACTTTTCCATTTCACGTTTTAGAAATATTCGGAATGACGAATAAACCGAATAACGATTAATCACCAATTAAGCCCAATTAATTGCTATTAATTGCTACTTTTTATAATACTAATTGCCGCTTTTTGTAACACTATGACACATAAATGAAAATTAGAAATGAAACTTTAAAAAAAAACATAAAATTAGTATAATATTTCAAAAATATATACAGCTTCAAATAAATAACAATCTTTCCATTAAATACATAGTCTTATATAATAAAGTGACAATACAAGTAAAAATTTAATGTAACTAAAATTTAATAATATGATAAAATGTAAAAGAATAAACATGCATAATTGTAAAATATAAAATACCAATATTAACTGTTATTAAAAATTGTTAAAAGTTAATAAAATTGAATGTTAATTTTGGGAAAAATTATGAGATCAATAAATTTATAAAAAAACAAATTAATAATATTTATAAAAATATTCTGTGCGTATATATTAGAGATGCTTTTAGCCACTCAATCTTTATTTTTATGCAGCTTCAACTTCCTTCCCATTCAACATTTCTTTTTGATTTATCATTGGTTTTAATATATTTTAACTAAATAAAGTTAAAAATAAGTAAGATTGAATCAGAAATGAAATAAACAACCAAACATAAATAAAATAAAGAGATTAGGGAGCATGAGATATATCTCAGGTAAATTTCTTAAAATACCTATATTTTATATGTAAAATTGGGGTGGGCGTTTTAGTAAATTCATAATTTTTTTAATTAGCTCTGCGGGTTGTTAGTCACAGAGGCATGCCTGAATACATCTAATAACAAGCCTAAGTTATTTGTAATGCTATGCATTACTTACATGAACTCTTAACTGAGGGAACCTCTAGCTGTAGAGCTTCTACTTGTTTTGTACTTGTAATAGGCATCAAATTCTAGCTGTGTAACTGTACTTATTAAGTCAAGAATAATGCTTGAAAGAAGTTCCAAAGTTCATGCCTCAAGCAAGGAGATAAAGGCTGCCAAATAATCACAGTTGGGATTTGAAGAAATGAAGAATTTGCCTAAGTACCAATTCGAGAAGTACATTTGTCTATTCGAGAAGTCTAGCATTCGAGAAGTCAGAGGTTCGATATCTCAAAAGACACTATTCGATATCTCTGAATACACTGTTCGATATCTCATTTGATATCTCAGAGATTCGATATGTCTATTACTCTGTTCGAGAACTCAAGGGTCAACAAGTCAAAGCTACATTCGATATCTCAAAGACTCAAGATGCTATTCGACATCTCAGGGAGTCGATATGTCAAAATGCTCTATTCGATATCTCAAGGACTCCCAGAGAAAAGAGCTATTCGAGAAGTGATTCGATATGTCAATATAACACTATTTGAGAACTCAGAGTTATCGATTAAGTCAATTCTAGTTCTCGAATCACTCACTTAGCCACTTCTCGAATACATTCTTGGAGACAAAATACTGAAGAATTGTACAAGTCAGAAACCTGCAACAAGCCAAGACGCTTTATTTGACTATGTACTATAAATCACGTTGGAAAGCCTACAAAGAAGCTTGGAGAGATAAGTCAGGGGACAAGGAGCTAAAGAAGTGGATCTGAACAGGCTTTGCAAAGTCAAATCTGAAGTCGTTTGGACTCTTACTCAAATGAGATAGACAGACTGGAAAGTATTTTGTTTACCTACCTTATTTGTAGTAAGTAGGTGTATCCATGTCTATAAGGATACAACCTCACTTCCTTAGTAAAAAAGTTTTTCAAAAACATCACAAGAAATATCTCTCTGAGAAAAACGAAGCTGAGAATACTATCATTTATATCCACAGTTTGTAGCAAAATCTTTATCTAATAAAATATTAGATTAAAGTAATGTCGTGTTGTGCTTGTCTTTGTTATCCGCACTTACATATCTCACACACTCAACACATATCTTGCTGCAAAGATTCAAGAACGAAGAAAAGTTCAAGAATCCATTCACCCCCCTGTATTCTTTTACTGTATTCAATACTTAACACGGGCCCAGTAAAATTTAAATTTATTTTACATGTATCTCAGCAAAAGTTCCCTGAGATCTATCTCAGGATCCTTTTTCTCTAAAATAAAAGAATATACATGTGATGGTTTCCCTCCAATAATGAATTAATAGCAAGTTATGTATTATTCATTTTGAACTACGATAATCATCTCTCTTATGTCATTTTACAGTGAATTTAATTTTCCAAGAAAGAAGGACGACATTTATTCGGGTGATGACCCTTTCTGTCCATATTTAGGAATCAATGGTCCGAAATACCCGTATCCAATTAGTGTGGCCCTAAATATCGACCGGACACGCATCTGTGAGTTGCGTGTCTGTGATATGTATCTGTGGGATGCGTATCTTTTGTTAACTGGAATAGCAGTATCACTATCACATGCGTATTTCAGGATACACATTTCACAGTTGCGTCTTACATGATACGCGACGTATCTTACGTCTTCATGTCTCTCCCTAGAAACGCGATATCGACGATTTCAACGGCGATTTCCTTCATTTTTTCGTCCAAGCTTCGTTCCCCTCATTCTGTATTTTCCCATTAAGTTCTATACATCATTGGAATCACCTTTTCATGCTCTACACATCTATACGAAACTTATTACGTTTGAAACATCCCATTCGAACCTAACTTTTCCGATTCTATTTTCCGACGAGCTTCGTAAAAGTCCCTGCGGGATCGGAAGAGCGAAATAGATTTGGGGAAGAAGAAGCAAATGAACCTGTGGTCCTGTGGGGGTGCTGTGGTGGTGGGAGATTTGCTTGAGAGAGAGGACGACGAGAACGAAACTCAATCACCGGCGACTGAACTCTGGGTTTCTAGTGTGCTACAATATCATGAGATACGCATCTCTCACATGCGTATCCCGTCAGTAAATCGGACCAAATTCTCAATAATCAGTATTTCGAACCTTCACTTCTTAAATATTGGCATTTTGGGCAATTTCTCCATTTATTCTAAATATCATAAATTTAATTTTATGCTTCGTTACATTGTATCTTAGTTCTCCCACACTACTTTGGCATTAAATTTTATCACATACACCGATGGTTAAAAAAATATTCGTTATCTTTTATTAGTGTTATTTTTGGGACCATCCATTTTTTTTAAGAACATACTTTGACAAATTTTTGTATATTTCTTGTAAAATCTAGAAGCTCGTTAAGTACAAGCGAAAAATAATTTTCAGAAAACGCAACCTGCAACTTTGTACTTTGTACTTTGTAACCTAAATTCAACGATTTTTATTAATTTTTTTTGAAATTAATTATATTGCATTAATGTAATTTTTGTTACAACTCGAATCAATATAATTTTTCAAAAATCACAATTATCTTAAAATTCTTTCATACCGAATCAGGACTTTTAAATTTTCATAAAAAAAGATAAATTTATTAAACAAACCCCAATAAATTTACCGTATATAATTTTATTCTTTTTCATCCATTTTCTAGTACAGGTAAACTTCCTAATTCTACCGTAGTTAAAAATAGAAAGCACTGACAAAAGCCAAAGTCAACTTCTGTAAAGTCTTGTTGAACCTTAAAGTGAGTGTAGTTTAAAATAACACAACTAGATAAGCACTGCACAGTAGTACAGTACACACCTCAGCTACTGATAGATACAACAACCTTGTCTCTATCTATCACTTTATTAATCCTCCTTAAACCCCTTGCACTCTCGTTAAAATCGACCTAGTGATCACCTTATTTAATTTCATCGATTTTGTTCCTTATTTTAAATTTTTATCCATATGATCATGTTTTATTTTTAGTTCAATTCAACTAGCTTAATATTATAAATATAAGTATAGTGTGATTAGTGTCTTTGAGCTTTTGAGTGGTGAGTTGAAGTTCATAGCAATGGAATTTAATCGAGTTGTGTGTTTAGTTGTTTTGATTTTGAGTGTGATCTTAATTGAAGTTGATTCAAAGTACATGGTTTATGATACTAAGGCAGGGATTGTTGATGATAAGATTAATGTACATCTTGTGCCTCACACTCATGATGATGTCGGATGGTTGAAAACTGTTGATCAGTACTATGTCGGTTCGAATAATTCTATCCAGGTTTCGTAGTTTATGATTGAGTTTGTGTTTGTGTGTGATTGTTGGATTGTTTAATTTAGTTGGAGTGTTTAATTTGGTTTGTGTTTGTGGTGTGTAGGGAGCTTGTGTTCAGAATGTGCTTGATTCGTTGATTCCGGCTTTGCTTGCTGATGAGAATAGGAGGTTTATTTATGTCGAACAGGTTGGGGTTTGTCGGTTTTGATTAGTTGGTTTTGATATGTGTGTGTAGATTGATTGAATTTAGAATTTTGAAATGATGTTAATGGATATGGTTTTTTGATGATTGGTGTGATTCAGGCTTTTTTTCAGCGGTGGTGGAGGGATCAGAGTGAGAAGACTCAGACTACAGTCAAACGCCTCGTGGAGTCCGGTCAACTTGAATTAATGTACACCAAACTTAGTGATATTATTTACAACAATGTGAATTGTAGTGTAGAGAAAACAATTCAGATTCAGTTCGACTTTATTTAGTACTAGTTAGAACTTTTAAACTTAAATATTGTAATGTAGCTGATCCTTTGTTGTGAAGGCACTAGGTTGAGCTGAATTATCACATTCTGATGTTTTTGTTGGATTTAGGAATGAGGATAGGATTTTGACTTCTTAACATTTGCATTTGAATCATAGCTTATGATTACGATTAATAATACAATTACTTACCAATAAAATGACAAAGTCTCGCAATAGCTTAGAAACTTGCGAGCTAATAAGCTTTACAAAGTTTTATTATATGAATTAACTTGGTTAATTTTCTGCTGTAGAAATGGAGGTATGTGCATGCACGATGAGGCAGCTCCACATTACATAGATATGATAGATCAGACAACGCTGGGCCACCGATTTGTTAAGCAGGTGTTCAATGTAACTCCGAGAATCGGGTGGCAAATTGACCCCTTTGGACATTCTGCAGTGCAGGCCTACCTACTAGGTGCAGAGGTGAGGTCCTTAACTTGTGTATCAATTCTTGGTTTTCTTTATAATGTATTTTACATTGAAGAAGTGCGAGTAAACAGAAAACTGTTGGCCAACTGAGAAGTTCTTTTGCATTTTCTGATCTGCAACACAATATAGCTGAATCTCCTTTGGATGGCTTAGGTTGGCTTTGATTCTCTTTTCTTTGGGCGAATTGACTACCAAGACAGAACTAAGCGGAAAGCTGAGAAGAGCCTTGAGGTCATCTGGCAGGGATCCAAGAGTTTGCGCTCTTCTGCACAAGTAATGCACTTGTCTTTGTTCACGCATTACTTAAATGTTCTTGTTTCTTTAGATTGATGAATCTGCACAAAGGATTCATAAGCAAGACTGTAGTTCTCTGAATAATTCTAATTGGTTATTTCTTCTTTTAGATCTTTGCTGGTGCATTTCCTGAAAATTACGAACCCCCAAGTGGTTTTTACTTCGAAGTCAATGATGATTCTCCCGTAGTCCAGGTAACTTCTCGGGGGATTGAATTTTGATAGGCTCTTAAATTTTACTTGGATGGTCAAGGATGTAACAACTACTTCTGAAAATTGAAGGATGACATGAGTTTGTTTGACTACAACGTTCAAGAGCGTGTTAATGATTTTGTAGCTGCAGCCTTAGCACAGGTAATCTGAGTGTATTTACTCAACTGTCTGCATACCGAATGTGCTATGCTTCTCATTTAGATACCAATGCTAGGTTTATTCTTTACCTATCTACCCTAAGAAAAGGACCAACCTATATATCTGCTATATTTTCCTTTTTAAATAACTGCAAAATTTTAAAAGCATAGAAATAAAATCAGCATATGTTAAACTTCAAACAACATATATTAGTTATCAGACCTTGGTATTCAAAGACATGTGAAATCAGGAAGAAATTTGTCTTTTTTGAACTATAAATCTGGTGATGCTAAGTTGCTAACACATACAAATTCTTTTTTACTTCTCTATATCAGGCCAACATTACTCGGACAAATCATATCATGTGGACCATGGGGACAGACTTCAAGTATCAGTATGCTCAGACATGGTTCCGGAACATGGACAAGCTTATTCATTACGTCAATCAAGTTAGTTCTAATTCAAAACTATTATAGCTTATTTGGATTCAAGTTGGTTGATTTCGTGATCAATACCTTCACAGTCTTTACTGATTAGTTGGTTGTCTAGGCAGTTGGCACAGTATTTTGATGATAGCTATTTACTAAAAATTGACAATGTGATTGACTCGAGACACACTATCATTGACCTGCATCACATGCTCTTTTAGCATTTTGTTCTTTAAAAAGCAGTGAATTTGCTGTGCATAATGTCATAATTTGGCAACTGAGCTGGTAAATTATTGGGTCAGACATCCTAACATAATATGCTTATGTGGCCAGATTTCTCTTTTAAAACCGAGAACTTTTTTTTTTTTTTTTTTTGTGAATATGAGCTTCCACTTTATGCATGTAGGATGGCCGTGTCAATGCTCTATATTCAACACCATCCATCTACACTGATGCAAAATATGCTGTAAACGCATTGTGGCCACTTAAAACAGATGACTTCTTCCCGTGAGTTTAAAATTATAATAATATGGTACTTCGTGATATATATCTGCTTTTTAATATATATATTCACTTATCCATGCCATGATCAGATATGCAGATCGTGTAAATGCCTACTGGACCGGATATTTTACTAGTAGGCCTGCTCTCAAAGGCTATGTTAGATTGTTGAGTGGGTACTATCTGGTAGGTGTGCAGTTATGTTTGTGATTCGATTAAAAAAAAAGTGCATAAGTTTCCTGCTAGTTAGTCCTAAATCTCAAACTGAAATGTGGTATATTATAATTAAAAGGCAGCAAGGCAGTTGGAACATTTTAAAGGGAGAAGTCAAACAGGCCCTAAAACTGACAGTTTGGCTGATGCTTTGGCAATTGCGCAACATCATGATGCAGTTAGTGGTACTTCTCAACAACATGTGGCTAATGATTATGCAAAGAGGCTATCCATAGGATACAAAGAGGTGAGCAATTAACCAGATATCTAAATTGCTGGAGATGTAGTTGGGTTGCCTGCATTTTTACTTATGAGCTATGATCAACAATAAGTCAGATTTATTGCAGGCTGAAGATGTTGTTGCAACTGCACTAGCTTGTATGGTAGAATCAGCATCAAAATCTGAATGTGGAAGTCCAGCAATCAAGTTTCAACAGGCAAATGATTGTGATATTTTGATTGTGCATTTTGGAAAGTTTTTAGCTTAGATATATAATATATTAACAGGTATTGGCATGAAGATCTGGAAAGTAATCCACATATATAACTCCGAGGACTTGATAGAAAGTATAATTTAGTTTGCTTGCATCAGGTTCCACATTATTTTCTAGAATTTCAACACGACTCCATTATTTGAAATTCTAATATCAGGATTCCATATAACATCAAGAAAACTATATATACCTGACTACCTTAATTTGTACTAAAATTGTTATATTTCACCTTTCCTGCATACTATGGAACATTTCTAACAATTTGTGCTCAAACATGTCTGGCTTCTCAATTACTATTTTTGATTTAAACTTTACATTGTGTTGAATTTTGCTAACAACCATAGTGGCGACTTTCACGTTTATACTCTCATTATCTTCATTTCCCACCTCCAGTGTCCGCTTTTGAACATTAGTTATTGTCCACCGACAGAAGTTGATTTATCATCCGGGAAGAAATTGGTGAGTAAAAAAGTGGATATTTGTACACACCCACACACTTACTCTCTATGTCTTCTAATGCAGTATGCGAGGAAACAGAACCTTTAATTTACACCAAGTTTTAACGACGTATTCTACTCCGTTCAGATTATTAATGATGACATCTCTTCCATAGGTCGTCGTTGTCTACAATTCTCTGGGGTGGGAAAAAACGGATGTTGTACAAATTCCTGTAAGTAATTCTGTAATGCATTCATTATGTTTCCTGCCAAGTGTCCCCTACAGGAGTGCCTAGTCACATTTAATTATCAGAACTCAAACATTCCTTGCAGTAAAAATTCAATTCATTTTAGGCTAAAATATAATATCCCTTATTTACTTGCAGATATGATTATAGACTTGTTTATTTGTATACTTCCGAAAATTGTATGTATAAATGTTTTTCAGAAATGAGTCCATCACATTTAAGATATACGCCTAACAAGAGTTATACTGTTCCAGATATGAGTACAATCTTAGAGCATGCATCTGAAGAATATAAGGTTTGGTGATTCGAAACGAATAAAAAATTGAACACAATTTAAGGAATAAAAACTGTACGTGTTATCACTAATTTCTATGAAATTTAAGATTACAAATTATTATTGTATATACACGACTATCATTTGGTGGGTCTAAATATTTGGTGAATATCTGCTGGGATTTGCAAACTATGTGTAACTCATCTTGCATCATATTTGCAACAGGTTATGAACAAGAGGGTTGCAGTTTTAGATTCTAATGGCGATAGTGTTGAATCACAACTTGTTCCTATTGCTAGTGTATCCATTGGCATCAGGAACTTTTATGCTAAAGCGCATGTGGGTAAATCTCCAAGTGCTACCCCCAAATATTGGCTTGCATTTACAGCATCTGTTCCACCTCTTGGATTCAGAACATATGTTGTCTCAACTACTAAACGGGCAGGTTAACCATTTAAGTTTTAGAACTAAAATCTTTGCAGTCTTTTTTTTTTAAAAATTTATTAGCTTTTTACATTATACAAAGAAACACTGTAGTTTACGTGTTCGGCTTCACAGATGTAGCTGCTTCTTTGGTGATGCGAAGATCATACAAATCTTTTGAGAATGAAAATGGCACAATAGAAGTTGGGCCAGGACAGTTGAAGCTTCTGTATTCTGCAAATGAAGGCAAGCTTACTCACTATGTCAATAATGAAAGCAAGGTTTGTTACTTTGCTAACTCCTTGTCCCATGTTTATTGTATCTAATCTCTCACATTTATTTGAGTTTTTGCCTCAAAATCTTGTGTCGTATCAATGCTAATACATCTGATTTTGCCTCAAAATCTTATGTCTTATCTCGTACTAATACAAGCATTGATGAAGTACTTAAAATACTGTCTTTGATTGTACTTTTTACGTTGGGAGGATGCTCAATTGCTCATTCGCATTTAACAAGATACTTGATTTATAAAATTGACAGATCAAAGCCTCTGTAGAGCAATCATTCATGTACTATAATGGAGTTACTGAGGATTCACAGGTATATACTTTGTGTTCTTTCTAAATTGATACTGAACTATTTATTCACTTTCTTGAGATAATAGTTGCCTTTAACTTTACATGGTTGTTTTTACTGTTGTCTAAAGTTTGTTTATGAAAGTAACGGGAAATACTTATATATATATATTTGCTGAAGGCTGATGGAGCATATGTTTTCCGTCCAAATAGTTCATTTCCCATCGGTTCTGAAGGACAGGTATGGAATCATTAATTGTTTACTACAGAATCCATTGCTTGCAAATTGAGTATACTTGTCAGCTGAGGTTCCTTTTCCTGGAATCACAGACTCCTATAGAAGTTTTCCGTGGACCTCTGTATGATGAAGTTCATCAAAGCATCAACCCATGGATACATCAGGTGAATTACTGTTTCATATGAATCAAACGTTTCTCCAGCTTTAATTGGCAGCCCTGACATGCTTAATAAGAAGATCTGTAGTAGACTATAGCATACCACGTAATGTTTGAAGGACAGCATGTTCATTACATCTGATGAAACAGAATTTTCAGATGCAATAAAGATGACATGTAGTGCTGTGTTTATAGAGATTTCGACTAGTTTCTATAAAACAGTCCAGAAAGATGAGCCATGTGTATATATCAGAAAGTTTGAGAAGGCACAAGAGCGTGCTGTGTCTCTCTTGGGTCTATAGGTGGTGGCATATTTTCCTTTACAGGAATTCCATTGCCAATCATTTTGCTCAGTGTTTATTGTTTTAGTTGTAGATTGTAATGAAGGTGAAACTATATCTCGTTCATAATTTTGGTACACATTCCACTTTTTCATCGACTTTAAACTTCATAATGTTCAGATCACAAGGGTGTACAAGAATAAGGAACATGCTGAAGTTGAATTTAAAGTAAGCCACTTCCTCTCTACTTTTAATTCTATGGTTGAGCTACTTTCATTAACAATATTTTGAATTTCAGGTTGGCCCAATACCCATTGATGATGGAGTCGGGAAAGATGTTGTAACAAAGATTACGACGACTACAAAAAGCAATAAAATATTTTACACGGACTCAAATGGACGTGATTTCCTTCAAAGAGTATGTTGCACACATGTGTAATACCTCTTCTTGATTGCCAATATACCTAAAATAATAGGCAATTAGGCATCTCCCCCCCCCCCCCTTCCACATACACACACAATATCATCTTCTGGTAGTTACCAAGTCAGCATGTCGATAGAACCATTCAACCATCAGAAAGCACTGCATTGACACATATAAGTTGTTTGTTGCAGATTCGAGATTTTAGAGAGGACTGGAACCTAGAAGTGAACCAACCTGTTGCAGGAAACTATTATCCTGTATGTTTGTACATAACTGGACTATCAGTCCTTTCACGAAAGAATGCTATGTCTTTTTAGTAGGTTCCGCACTAAATTCCTAATGACATAGCTAAGATTATGATGTGTAATGAATAATGATTGAAACACATCAGCATCGGCCTGGGCAAGATGATGAAAAGACTGGTGTCACCCTATTATATCTTGTGGTGAATTATTATCTATCATAGTAATAAACAAAACTTTAAAGAAGCATTTAGTAAACTTGATTTGGTAATTATCATTGCAGTCAAATTATGAGAGCAGTCGAGCATATACTAACTACAGGAAGGTTCTGATATCTTAACACGAGATTTTTTAGCAGGGAAATGGTTCTTACTTTTGCATAAAGTTTTTTTCCCCTTCTATGTTAACTAGTAGCTAGCTCTCTCCGTCACTATCTCAATTAGTTCAGAGCATTAGTTACCGTATTGCAATTTCGCATTTTCAAGTTGAATATCATGCTGATAGAGGCTAATAAATTCTTTCTGTGGCACTAGGCAGGGTCAATTGATTAGAGTGTTGTCTAGGGAACCCTTTGAAAGACGATACTGTAAAAGAGTAATCAAATACCTTAGTTAACAGTTGATTTTAAGTCTTTTCTTGTAGTTCTTATAGTGGAATTATATGGTTTACCATTTAAAAATTAACTGGAATACACAATATAAAAACCTTCTTTGTTGGCAGATTAATCTCGGTATGTACTTGAAAGATGATAGCAGCGAAGTTTCAATATTGGTTGATAGATCGGTGGGGGGATCCAGCATTATTGATGGGCAAATGGAGCTAATGCTCCACAGGTTCTTTCTCCTTGATTGCGCTACTCTTTGCTTATTTTCTCATCATATTTCTCTTGATTGTTGGTATGTAAAATCATCAAAGTAAAAATTTATGTAATCGGAAAAAGTGGAATCTCAATTATAGGAGATTACTTAAAGATGATGGTAGAGGTGTTGCAGAGGCACTAAATGAGACAGTTTGTGTTTCTGACAAGTGTGCTGGGTTAACTGTAAGTAACTTTCTGGTTAATGTGTGCTCACTGATTTTTCAAAGATCGGAAATTGCATGTTTCCAGTCATGTATGGCCGTTTTTCCTACTCATTTAGTTTGGTATATGCTACAGGAAGTCTTCCAATATATATGCTTTTCATTCCATTTGGCTGCGATTGATTTCATTGACAGTGTTGTTAATACGCTCACGTCAATAATTGCAGATACAAGGGAAGTATTATCTTAGAATTGATTCCCTTGGAGAGGGCGCTAAGTGGCGTCGGTCTTTTGGGCAGGAGATATATTCCCCATTTCTATTAGCTTTCACTGAACAGGTGGGGGATAGATCTTCAATTTATCATGTTTTCCTTCTTGCAAATAGCTATGCACTTAATATGTGATTCTCATATATGCAGGATGGAGATGAATTGACTAACTTTCAAGTGCCATCCTTTTCGTTCATGGATTCTTCATACAGTCTCCCTGATAATGTTGCAATGCTAACCCTCCAGGTATACATGTAAAGAAGTAATAAGCAGCTGTGATTTGGTATATTTGTCACTGATTAGATTATTTTGAATTGTACATATAATCTGAAATTGTAGGAGCTTGAAGATGGTAGCGTACTTCTTCGGCTGGCACACTTATACGAGGTCGTGCTTCTTTTAGAACTTCACTTTTTTCAGAGAGTCTTGTCACTTTTCTTTCCTACCTTCAGTGAATTTCTTGTTGCAAATTAATATCCACTGCACATGACTCTGCTATGGGTCTGTAATTTTGCAAAAAGTAGGCTTGCAGTTATTCTAATATCTAAATAACATAAGGGCCTAAAGTCGACGATTAACACCTAAGAGGCCAAGTATAGTATGTTATTTTTCCAGGTCCAAGTTCGATTAGCATGGATTTCTTCTCCCATACCTACTTGTTTTTCAAAAAACAATTGCATCATATTATTAGTTTTTGTGGCCAGCAAAGTATGAAGTTTTGTATAATAACATTTACATAATATTATTTGGAATAGGTGACATGTTCTGCAGAGTTCAAGTGTTTGGTCATTTACCTTGAGCCATACATGAATTGGACAGATTACATTGCTGCAAATATATATGTTGTGCTAATGTTAGCTAGTTGTCATGCTGTGTTAAATTCATTTGTCTATAGGGTTTAAATTGACCAATTTTTAAGATAAATTGATGCAGAACAATTCATAGCCCTGTTCATTTCAGTCTGATCAAATATTGCACAGTTAAACATCCAAATTACTATTGGTTTATTACTTCCCATCCTAAACTCTTTAAACTTTTTCTTTTCTTCTCTTGTAATTATAGATTGGAGAAGACAAGCTTCTATCCAACCTGGCAAGCGTAGAACTGAAAAAAATATTCTCAAAAAGAAAGGTAGAACAAATTCTTGAAAAGCTTTTTAATTCTGGATCTATATTTTCCAGGCACGTGTCACAAAATATATAGGTTGAAACAATTGACCCCTTGAATATATCTATCTAGATTCACAATATTGCTGAGATGAGCTTATCTGCAAATCAAGAAAGAGAAGAAATGGAAAGAAAAAGATTAGTTTGGAAGGTTGAAGGCTCGCATGACGAACCAAAAGTACTGAGAGGTGGTCCAGTTGATCCTCTAAAGCTGGTGGTGGAACTTGCCCCAATGGAAATACGGACCTTTGTTATCAAGTTCGACTCTCAAGGGTCTACAGCTTCATGGTAATAGTAGTTTCATTCGTCCTGTCAAGTACTAGAAAATATTTTGTAACGATCATCAATGGCGTTCTTGTGCAGACTGTGGTAGCTAGTGAATTGCAACAATGGTCATCATCTTTGATATCCATGCAGTTGCTGCTATGTCACTATCAAAAGAAGGGCACCGTGTTTCTAATACTAAAAATAATAATGTGAGCGATCTCCGGCCCTGTGTGCTGAAAAGTGAACCCCCTTGGTGACTAAAAAACCGCAACTAGACTAGACTGTAAACCTTGCTTGAATTTGTAACATTGTTAAGAAGTTATCTCTTTCAACCATTGTTAACAAGTTCATCAAGTTCTCCTTTTTTATTTTACTTCGCCTATTCTAATTTGAGCAATAATGATCTTGCCTAGTTCTCCATATGCTTCTTCTTACTTGTTTGGTTGCTCATGGAAATTAACTTACCATTATTTGAGAGTCCTGCTGGTCTAATAGACAAACTTCTAGTTCTTCAAATTCAAGAACCTCCTCCTTTTCTCAGGATGAGGAGTTGTCTCTTAATATCAACATGATTAGAGGGGGAAAAAGTATATGTTTATCACAGCTGTTGCTTCTCCATGTGCTATCATTGGTGATTAATAATATCTCTGTTGAGAACATTCTTTCAGATTATCGATCACCTGAATGCTCTCGTCTCTCAAATCAAAACATGCCTGTTAAATACCACTATTATTCTTGTAAGCTGCAATGTGCTGCCATCATCTTGCTAACTATTTATTATCGAAAACCGGCTATAAAAGATTAGTTTTTTAGTTATAATATTTGAACTCAATTATTTAGTCTAAAATACCTCTAAATTTGACTAGTTTGTTTTTTTTTTCATTAATCATACAGTGCAACAAAAAGTGGTACAAGCTAGTAGTAAGCTACACATACAACTACCAAACATAAACTGCCCGGAGTAAAAGAAAACAACTTGTGTTATTCCGATGAAATGTCTAACTACACAAGATATTTTCCTAGCTATCTTTGTCGAGGAAAATAGACTACATATATTATGACTCCTAATTTCGAACTTTAGTTCACATAATCAAATTGAATATATTCAGTCCCACGGCACATAATGTACACACTCCAAATTGTCATCGTTGAAGACTCTCCACATTCAATCATGAATATGAACTCTTTTATCTTTGGAATACAATTGTTCTAGTAATTCCTTTTCTTTTTCCTTATTTGTTTCCCGTTCTGAGTTCGTGAGCTGGCAAAATAGGACCGGATCCGTCAACCCGACACAAATTCGACCCGTAAAGTACGAATTCGGGTTGGAGTTTTCCGGGTTGACCCAAAATTTATCCGAAAAAATCGGGTCATTTTCGGGTTGATTTTGGGTTACCCGAAACTGATCTGAAATTATCCGAATGTATGTATCTGTAGTATAAAATGTTATATATTATAAAATATACCAATATTTATATTATTTATGTATTATCTATTGTTTAAATTAATAAATATTTTATTTAATATAACTATAAATTAATTTATAAGATTAAAATAGTATTTATTTACTCTTTAAAATATATATTTATTAATGAATTACTATTATTTCGGGTTGGGTTCGAATTATCCATGGGCAGCCCAGGTCGGATTCAGGTTGGATATTCTGATCCATTAAAATTTCGGGTCAGGTTCGAGTTGGATCAAATTTCTGACCGGAGTCTGTCAACCTGACCCAATACCCGAAATTGCCAGCCCTAATCCAACCCCTTGGTGAAATGTAATAAACAAAGGAAGTAGTGAAAATATATAAATTCCAAGCAGCTTCCAAGAGCAATGTCAATGTATCCTATAACATCCCCTCCAAAATAGGCCTTCCCTTCGCTACATTTTGTGAAAGCCTCCTCCAAAACCACCAATGCTTCTCCTATTCGCTCTTTAATTCCAACCTTTTCCTCCTCTTCTTCGGCTACTATTAACTCCTTCAACATTGGAACCAACTACAAAGAAGTCGCAAATAAAGTTCAATAGTCAAAAATCACCAACAAATATTCTAATTAGATGAACTTCATCTGCTGAACTGAACAAGTACAAGTCAACCTTACTCGAGAGCTCATTTTCGGGATTAAATAAAGAATTATATATCATAAAAATTATCACACGACTCATAGTAAGCAAATAGCCGAGAGAGCTACTAGTACAATAACCAATTGCTACTAATTTCGACAGACAATTAAAGAAAACTTTTAAGTTCTAACAATCATAATTACTTAAACTCGAAAAATGTACCTTGTCATCAACAAAAGCTGCCCAGAACCGAGCAACAGCGCGATCATAAGGATCAGAGGGCAGAATGGAGTAACCATTGTCATCCCAGACTTCATCGATGTACTGAACAATCACAATAGACTCGCAAATGGTCTTGCCTAACTTAAGATTGTGTAATACAGATTTGTGTTCAACAAATGTGTAAGTATAGATGTATGTAATTGAACAAGCTATGGAGGAAAGGTATGATCCATTTCTTAATCCTGAAGTATCGTTTACAAGAGAAAAAGGTGAGTCTCGTTAATGAGCTCACAACTGAATATATACACACATAAACGTAACTGAATTCTGTTATGAAAAGCTAGACTAGCTATCAATGATTGATAAGCAAAAGTACATATATAAAATGATAAGTTGTTGGACTTATATATCATATGATTCCCCCCTCAAATTGAATGTGGTTGTTGGACATTCAATTTGGAAAGAATAGACCAATGTGCTTGTCGACTGAGGCCCTTTGTGAAAACATCCGCTAACTGTAGAGAACTAGGAGTGTAAACTGGTTGTATATGAGAAGACTGAACTTGTTGTCGAACAAAGTGACAGTCTAAGGCAAAATGTTTGGTCTTCGGTTGGAAAACGGGATCAGCTGCAATATCTAGAGCTGCTTGATTATCAGTATGAACCAATATGGGCAACTGCTGAGGCACTTGTAGCTCAGAAAGAAGTAAAGTAATCCAAGAAAGTTCACATGCTGTATCGGCTATTGCACGAAGTTCAGCTTCAGCCGTGGAACGAGAAATGACCTTTTGTTTACTAGAGTGCCAAACAACTAAAGAAGATCCCAGCAACAAACACATGCCAGTAACACTTTTTAATAAACCAGCAGAATCTAGACAAGATCCCCAGTCACTATCACAGAAAACTTCAAGGTTAAACGATGAAGATGCAGAGTAGAAAAGCCCTTGAAATGGAGTGGCTTTTAGATAACGAAGAACCCTCTGTACTGCAACCATATGAGGAATTCGTGGTTGTTGCAAGAATTGGCTTAGGTGATGAACAATAAAAGCAATGTCAAGACGTGAGACTGTCAAGTATAAGAGTTTGCCCACAAACTTACGGTATACAGTAGGGTCTTCAAGTAATTCACCTTCATACGGTGAAAGCTTAACATTAGTATCAACAGGGAGAGAAAGAGGTTTGCAATCCTCTAAGCCTGCCTCAACTAACATATCGAAGATGAATTTGTGCTGATGAAGATACATTCCCTCAGATGTACGATGAATTTCAAGGCCCAAATAATATTTGGCCAGTCCAAGATCCTTGATAGTAAAGGAAGAATGTAAAATATCTTTAACATGAGTAATGAAAGCAATGTTTGTTCCTGTAAGGAGAATGTCATCAACGTAGACTAAAGCAACAACAAAAGAAGTACCATTAGCATAGGTAAAAAGAGAGTAATCAGCAACTGTTTGTACAAAACCCAAGGTAATCAAGACTGAAGCTAGTTTCTCAAACCAAACACGTGAAGCTTGCTTCAACCCGTAAATTGACTTATTAAGCTTACAAACAGCACCAGTACCATATAATGGATGGCCTGGAGGTAACTCCATGTAGATTTCTTCAGTTAAATCTCCATGCAAGAAGGCATTGTTAATGTCAAGCTGATGAAGTTCCCATTTCTTGACTGTGGCTAGTGCTAAAAGGGTACGAACAGTGGCCATTTTGGCTACAGGTGCAAAAGTATTGTTGTAGTCTTGTCCCTCAATCTGAGTATAACCTTTTGCTACAAGACGAGCCTTAAATTTGTCCAATGAACCATCAGCTTTGTACTTAACTTTATAAACCCATTTGCAACCAATAACTCGTTTACCATCAGGCAAAACATCAACAATAGTCCAGGTATCATTGGTTTCTAAAGCTGATAACTCTTTATGCATAGCATCTATCCAATGTGGGTCATCTTTAGCTTGATTAAACGTATGTGGTTCTTTAATAGCTGTAGTAGCACTGACAGTACAAGCATAAATCCCATTTGGTGGTGAATAGTGAGAAAAATTATACTTTTGATTGTCTATAGGACAATTGAGTAAAATACTGTTTGCTTGAGGAATAGTAGAAGAGACTACATAGTCTTTCATCCATTTTGGTTGTACTTTATGACGTAGTGATACCCTTTGAGGTACTTGGTCAGGAGGCAAAGTATGTGTAACAGGCGACATGACAGAAGGAGGTGAATATAGTGTTGGTGAAGATGTAGGTGATGTAGGTAAATTAGGTGATGTGAATGAAGTTGGTGGTATGTCAGAACACTCACGAGATGATGAAAAATCATGTGTTAACTGTGAATCTGAAATGAAATCAGTAGAAACAAAGGTATCAAGAGGTGTGGATGATGTAGTAACATCATAAGTAGATGAAGGTACTGTAAAAGGTAAAGAGGATAAAGTGCTATCAGAAATATAAGGATAAACACTTTCATTGAAAACCACATGTCGTGAAAAATGTATATGTTTAGTAACTGGGTCAAAAAGCTTGTAGCCCTTTTGTGTGTTAGAATAACCAATGAAGACAGTCTTAAGTGCTCTAGGAGCTAGTTTATCTGAATCATGAACAGTCATATGTGCAAGACAACCAAAAACTCGCATATTATTGTAACAATGAGTTTTGCCAAGCAACTTTTCATAAGGTGAAATGTGGCCTAAAACAGAAGTAGGAATCCGATTGATAAGATATGTAGAGGTAAGTATGATATCTCCCCAAAAAGAGAGAGGAAGATGTGATTGAAAAAGAAGTGCACGAGACATTTCGAGTAAATTTCTGTGACGTCGTTCTACCCTCCCATTTTGTTGAGGAGTATACGGACAAGTAGTTTGATGTACAACTCCATGAGAAGAAAAGAAAGAATTTAATTCATGATTAATGAATTCCCCCCCATTATCTGTTCGAACACATTTTATGGTAGTAGAGAATTGTGTACGAACATAAGCAAAAAAATCTTTGAGAGATTGAGAAACATGTTGCTTAGTAGGTAACAAAATAGTCCAAATAGCTCGTGAAAAATCATCTAGAATAGTCAAGAAATACCTACAACCATTGTACGTGGGAACCCTATAAGGGCCCCAAACATCACAATGAATCAATTCAAATTTACAAGTAGCATTTGATTGACTTAAAGAGAAGGGTAACTTGCATTGTTTAGCTAATGGACAAGTATTACATGGCTCATGGCCTTTAACAGTAGAACAGTGTACATCAAGAGTAGAAATTTTCGACAAAGTTTGAAAAGGAACATGTCCTAAACGTTTGTGCCAGAGGGAAGATGCAGGAGAAACAGTTGCATTGAAAACGTGAGGAGTAGTAGAAGCTGGTGTGTTGGAAAGCTGATAAAGACCTTCACTAAGGTTACCAAGAACCAATGCCTTCGTCTGGTATTGGTCCTGCAAGTAACACATACTCCCTCCGTCCCAACCAAATGTTTACATTTGGTTTGGGCACGGAGACCAAGGAAAAATATAAAGAAGGAGGAGAGAAGTAGGAAAAATGAGTAAAGTGGTGGGACCCATCACTATATAATGTATAAAATGAGTTAGTGGAGGAAAGTAGTGGATGTAGTTGATTTTTATATTAT
This sequence comes from Saposhnikovia divaricata, assembly GCA_036435485.1. NCBI lineage: Eukaryota > Viridiplantae > Streptophyta > Magnoliopsida > Apiales > Apiaceae > Saposhnikovia > Saposhnikovia divaricata. The sequence goes on along the minus strand of CM071594.1, from coordinate 241,131,425 downwards.
AAAACTTTACTATTTTAGGAAAGTTTAGAAATGTAAAGAATTGGATGGGACATCCCAAAAAGGAAAGTGTAAACAAATGAATGGGACAGAGGGAGTAGTAGAAGTGAAATGAATGTTGGTTTGTAATTGATGAGAAAGTTTACTTACAGATAGTAAGTTGAAAGTAAAAGTAGGAACTAGGAGAACATCAGGAATTGTCATAGAAATGGGATGTAAAAAGACTGACCCAACATGTGTGACAGTGGCATGTTCACCATTAGGAAACTGAACAGTTAAGGGGTGATCTAATGACTTAACATTTTGCATAAAATCAAGATGACAGCACATGTGATTCGTTGCCCCTGTATCCAACACCCAAACATTTCTAGACATATGAGTGGAACAAGAATATGTAGTACCTGCCAGATGTGTGGCTAAGCTGTATTGATTCTGAGATGCTGGAACAGATGAGGCATGAGAAGAATTCTGATTCAAACTTTTCATGATGGATTGTAGTTGTGTCTGAAGCTCATTTACTTTAGTAGTTAAATCAGTAGGAGCATCAGATGCAGGTGAAGTGACAGCAGATGCCTGTAATGCTGACTTAGGTTGTGCTGAATATCTTGAATTTTGAGAAGGTAGCCTTCGTTTACCCTTATTGTTGGGATGAAGAGGATGTTCAATAGGATATCCAACCAACTTATAACACTTGTCCTTTGTATGTCCCTTAATGTGGCAATGGGAACATTCTTGAATAGGAGGTGAAGCTCTGTCACTAAAACGATTAGGTGTATAAGAACTAGACGATTTTGACATGTTCACCATCATAGAAATAGGGGATGGTATAACACCATGAGTTTGACGTTGTCTCTCTTCCTGTTTAAGAAGCATAAAGGCTTGATTAACTGTTGGCCATGGAGACATCATCAACAACTGACCTCTAGCAGCAGTATAACTAGAATGAAGTCCCATCAAGAATTGTATCAAACGTGTTTTCTCAAGTTGAAGTTCCCATTCTTTACTAGCAGGACAAGTACATTGAATAACAGGAGTCAATGCTTTAAGTTCATCCCAGTAACCCTTAAGTTTGTGAAAATATAACTCCACTGAATCAGTTCCTTGCTCTAATTTGAACAATTCACGTTGAGTTTCGTAGTATTTGTGACCACTAACGGCTGAGAAACGTTCACTGAGTTCACTCCAAACAGCAGCTGCACTGTCCATGTAATTCATACTATTGCCAATATCATCTGACACAGTATTAATGATCCAAGTGATGACCATATCATTCACTCTTTTCCAATGAACATACAATGGAGAAGTCTCATCAGGTGCCATGAAATCTCCAGTTACGATGACTAGTTTATTTTTAGCTGATAATGCAATTTGCATCGATCGTTTCCAGGATGCATAATTCTCTGAACCAGTAAGTTTCTTGGAGATTAAAATCATGCCTGGTTGATCATTATTGTGCAGAAACAGAGGATGTGCATTGTTTTCAATAGATTGAGGATATTGTTTTGTGGAAGGAGACTCGTGAAGAACTGTTGTTGAATTAAGATGTATAGGATTACGATTTTGCACAGGCGTAGCCATGGAAGTAGATCTCAAAACAGCATCAGCATATGTTTGAGAAGACATACAGATTTAAAGAAGAATCTGAACAAAACAATCGATTTATAACGAAGTGATGAAGAAATGTTCGATGAAATAACTGATTATCACCAAACAAGAGTAGATCGATTGTAAACAAATACAAATCGATAGAAGAACAAGTACGAATTAGTCGAAAAACAAATCAACAACAACAAGAATGATCTAGTATCAACACGCACTAATCGAAGAACATATCTCGATTTAGAATGAAAATAATGAAGAAATATCAACGATTCTCAACAAAGACGAACAATTACAACTATATACTGATCAAGAACGCATCAATATCAGAAAAACGATTAAGAAAACACTCACAAATCACATCGATACGATCAAGAAATGGAGAAAAACGAGATTGCAATCACATCGGCGGAAGACGATTGCTCTGATACCAACTTAAGATTGTGTAATACAGATTTGTGTTCAACAAATGTGTAAGTATAGATGTATGTAATTGAACAAGCTATGGAGGAAAGGTATGATCCATTTCTTAATCCTGAAGTATCGTTTACAAGAGAAAAAGGTGAGTCTCGTTAATGAGCTCACAACTGAATATATACACACATAAACGTAACTGAATTCTGTTATGAAAAGCTAGACTAGCTATCAATGATTGATAAGCAAAAGTACATATATAAAATGATAAGTTGTTGGACTTATATATCATATGAGTTGTGAACTACAACAGGCACTGTCTTGTGAACAGGGTTGCATTTAAGGAGAACATCACTCTTGGAACTCAATGTCTCTTCAATGTAATCATACTCAACTGATTTCAGATTAAAGGCTATTTGAACACGGTTCACAAACGGGCTAAAGAATGCACCAACAAGTGTTACACCATTTTTTGAAGCCATGATTAGCTGAGTAATTTGTGTATATGAATATATATTTTAGTAAGAAATGTTGCAGGCGATTGAATCGATGGTGTAAGCAGCATAAGATATTCACTAGTAGACGTAGTTCTTGGCATTATCGGCACGGAATAACTAGGATTTCGTAAGAGAATAAAATTAAAGAGGGTGCTGATATTGTTACACACCCTATAAAATTATTTTCCTAAAATACCCTTCATTTCATTTATTATTCTCACATACTCCAAACCTTAGTGTATCTATACTCTTTATTAAAAACATAAATCCTCTTTTAATGGCATGCCATGTATACCGCGGTATGACATGGATATCACGGTATGCCACTAAATATTAATTAATTTAATTAATTAAAATCATAATATTATATAATAATTTAATTTAATAATGAAAGAAGTCTGTTAACTAAAAATTAAAATAAAAGTCAAGAAAATAGTATTACATAGAACTTAGTGCTCCTTTAATTAATATTTAAAAATATCTATAATAGATCAATAATAAATACAATTAATAATATAGCTACTCTTATATTACCAGAGTGAAGTTATATAAATTTAACTAATTAAGATAATTAAATTAAATATTAATTTAATTCAATAATGAAGTTATATACTAGGAGTCTATTAACTAGCAATCGAAATAAAAGTCGAGAATATAGTATTATATACAATTTGGGGCTTCAAGATTTTATTTTATGTAGATCAGGGGCAAAGTTGTCCATAAACACAAGATATATAATTTAAAGACAATTCATATTTGATTGAACCCGTACGAAACACGGATCGTGATCAAATATTTTAAATTTTTAATTTTTTAAATAAAACTATTAATCATATTATTATTTTTTTGCTAAAATGATAAATCATTTCATTGATATAAAATCAGACTAATCCCAAGAGATAATAAAAACTCATTATCTAACCGAAAGGTATACTTAGCCAATCCATGGATCGCATGATCCATAGGAAAGAGATTCCCCCGGAAGTGTGACGCCCCAAATCCGGGGTCCAGATTTGGTGCTACAACCAATACAAATAAGTATAACTTAATCATACAGACGATCCCTCAACAAGGATCGATCTCAGGTTATAGTATGAAACAAGAATCTAATTTACAACAACTATTATACCTTCTTATCAGAAGCGCAGTCCAATACTGAATGTGTTCATGCTAACTCTAAAATCTAGCTTGAATAGAACGCATTGCCACACCCGTTCGAATTATAAGACGTAGGTAGACCATTCTTAAGTCTAGCTGAAAGGTTAGATGAATAAAACAAGAGTGAGCCAACAACGCTCAGCAAGTGAATAGTGAAGTAACAACTTCTAAATAAACTGAAAACTGACAACAAACATAAAGCTGACTTCCAACAATAATAAGATGGTAGAATGATATGACTGGAAGCAATAGAATAATACTGACGTTTGATAACAACAGGATATCAACTGAAAGGCAAAGCAACAGTTGATAATAAAATATGTGCAAGGCAATTGTCATTTCCAATATATTTTGCTATCAAGTTTTAAATAAGAAAGAAAATAAAATTTGATCATAAAAATAAAAATGAAAATAAAATTTGAGTACAATAATTTTTTCCGTGCTTCCGAATTTTGAATAAAAAAGAAATTTGAATAAAACTCGAGAAAGCGAACCAAAAGGTAAATGAAGTCACTGGAAGCTTTTCAAACATAGGGCCAGTTTGGCACGAACTTAAAATAAGTTTTTATGGATTATTTTCGGTAAAAATTTCATATTTTGATAATTTTTTTTATATAAGTATTTAATATATATTTAAGATTCTATAAGTTGCAAAAAAAAAAAATTTAACTTTTTTAGAAAAAATTAAAAATCTCTAATTTTGTCTTAAAATAAATTACCTTATTCTGGAAAATAAATTTCACAAACACCCCTATAATCATCATCTATACTTCATGTTCTCTGATCTCTGGTTAAAAATTATTTCATTCTGTTTCATCAGATGTTTGGACTTTTTTTAATCGGGTTAGAGCGGACTTTTCAGAAAATTGGGTTGAGAACCAGACCGGGCTTTCTCTAAAATTCTGCAGGTCAGGCCGAACCGGATTTTTATCCGGGTTTTTTTTTAATTTTTTATATTATTAAAAATATTACATAATTTTAAATTTTATCCAAAAAATATTGGTTATTTATCAAACCTTTTTTAACTCATATATTCATATTTTTGGAATAAAAAAAAAATATAACATAGTTTTTGATTTATCTATAGAAAGTCGAGTTTTTATTTTGGTTTCTCAAAAAGTTCGGGCTTTTATCCGATTCGAACTGGACTTTTATCCGGGCTTCGGGTTTTTCGGGTTTCGAATTTTTATCCGAACTTTTCGAATTACGGGCCGGGCTGATGGAAAATAAAAATTCCGTATAAGGTCCGTGGACCGGGTCAACCAGACCAAACTTTTTTGGATTGGGCATTTCGGACTTTTTTCCGAATCGGATCGGATTTTTGGCTTCGGGATTTATAAACATCTCCAGATATATAGTACCAATCTTCTGCTGACTGATAGCAGCTGAAGGAATTTTTAATAGGTTCTGACAATTTCTATGGACATAGTTACTTAAACATAAAATAAAATGTACCTTATTGTCAACAAATGCAGCCTAGAATTAATATGTAACGTCAAAATTTTGTTTCTCTAATCCTAATTGGATCAGCGTATCCAAACTACTATTAAAAGTATTTATCGATAGGTTAGAAATAGCCCAGGCCCAATTTGGCCCAACCTTGAGCCCAAAACTACAAACAAAACTAGCTCATGAGAATAAGAGCAGCCCATCCCAGGCTAGTGGGCCCGGATCGGGGACCACCGCTACGTGGCATGGTCTCCTCTCCAGACTAGGGGACACTAGACTGGTGACACTCAACACAAGTGCCACTCCAGCTCAGCCAACACTCCCACACCTGGCGCTGACCAACACTAAATGTCAATGATTGACATGTGTCAAATCATGTCTGGCACGACACTAGCACATTCAAGTCAACGACCCCCACATGTTAGGACACGTGTCCCACATCCCGGGAATTCAGCGGGCTATCCCCCAGATCCAGCGGTCAAGAGCAGAGGTAACCTACCCCTAAACCCTAAACCTAGGACTATAAATACCCCTAGGGAATACGGTTTAGGGGTTAGACATTATTACACACCCACACACATTTATTATTTTGTGATACTCGCTTGATTATTACCTTCCAAAGCCAACTCTTATTCTCACGCCGGAGGTACCTCGGGGTCAAACCCCCCTCCGGTGTTATTTTGCAGACACCCCACAACAGCTACACCACTTCCGAGGCAAGAGTTGGCGAGGAAGTACCCTATCAAGTTTCAGAACAAGGAAGCTTAATTTTTGCATGAAACTGAATTTTATTTATTTAGGGTTAATTTATAGTCATTGTAGATATGCACAATATATTTTTACTTCTACATGATAATTTCTTAATTATAAATTGTTTGGTTGGTCCAACTTATAAAGAAAGGATCCAGATTTTTTTTTCCCCAAATAAGAAAACGATCCAGCTAATTTGGCCCAAAAGCTAACATGTACAAAAAAAAAACAAAAAAAAAACAAAATAATCGTTCAATAGTATTCCAAAAAGTTGATTTTTTATGGAAAATGCTAGGAAATCAACCAAAATTCTTAAAAAATGTCTAAAATGATAATTTTTTTTTTATCATTAACTAATTAAAAAAATTAAGTATTCATATTTTTACAAAAAAGTTTGAAAATATGGATTATTTTGATAATTTTTCAATAATTAATGTGATGAACCCTACGTGTATTTATATGAACTAGCTTAAAATCCGTGCAATGCACGGATTTGTTTTAATATTATATGAAATTTTTTTCATTAATTTGAATTAATTTCTTTAAAACATGAATTTTGGAGGCTTAAATTTTTAAATGAGATGATTTGATAATAATTATATAAATGTAATCCGTGATATTTCTAGAAAGAGAGGGATTTTAGTTAGAAAATAGAGAAAGGATCACTATGCCATAAGTGAGCATACGCAACCCCCAAATAAAGTTACAAAAGACCCGAAAAGCGTTGCGTAAGGCCTTACGCAACATCAGAGGGGCGTTGTCAATATTGACGTTGCGTAAGACCCCTAATGCAACGCTTTTCCAAGCTATTGCAACGCCACGAAAGTATTGCATAAGTGGCCTTATGCAACACCAAAAGCACACAAAGGCAACACCACATGGTGTTGCATAAGATTTCAGGCTCCACCATGGTGCCATGTCAGCAGTGGGGCCCACCATGGTGCCACGTCAACAATGGGGTCCACCAATGTGCCACGTCAGCATTGGGACCCATATGATGCCACATCAGCAGTGGCGCGCACGAGGGGTTCCACGTCAATAGCGGGGCCCACAGGATGCCACGTAAGCAGTGGGGCCACATGGTGCCACGTAAGCAGTGGGGCCACATGGTGCCACGTAAGCAGTGGGGCCCACTATCTAATGCAACACTAGTTTGGTCTAATGCAACATCATATTTTTTTTTGCGACATGAGAAGTATTTTTAGCAACACTAAATATACCATAATGCAACATCATATATAGTCAAATGCAACACTTTTTTACAAAAAATATGAAATGGCTGCTTTGTTTATACTTAAAACCATCCTAACTTTGAAAGTACGCAAATTCTAACTTCAAAAGTACTAAATTACAAAGTTCTAATACTAACTAGTTAAAGCTACAAAAAAATTACTAAGAAGTGGAGCCGCCTTGAGTCATTGGAATATGATTATCGTCTTAATCGCTTGAAAATGTGGCCTCCTTCTTGATAGTATTAGAAAATGTGGCATCAATCCAAATAGGTATTAGAAAATGGATTGCCAAGGAAGGAATTCGTGATTCTGTAAAAGGCACTACAAAGAAAAAAAGGGACAAAGTTAACATAAACCCAACTTACAACTGTCAAATTACAAGTACTTAGCATAAAAGACTCGACTTCTAAATTTCACTCATTGACTTGTGGTAATTACAAAGCTGAAACTATCATCTTTTTTTTGGTTACAAAGCTGTATCAATTCACTAAAATTAGTAACATAGTAAACACTTTAAAATCTAAAAAAGTTGACAGAAATCATTTACCTTTAAAATATTTGGAGGACTTGGTTCAACATTTTCTACCTTTAATGTACAACCAACAGTATCAGCCTCGTCATCATCCTGCAAAACACCAAACACTGGTTTTCCCACCTCGAAAATGTTCTGAAGTGTATAGTCATTAATGTCACTATACCTATTACACGACATCATAGCCTATTTAACATTGCTTCATCAGTCTGATCCTGCCAGATTCATTCTTCTGATTGTGGTAATTACGCAACCAACTCTCACAGTTTGTCATTCTTGTGATTGTGCTATTTGTCACTATACCTGAATGTATCAATATTAATATGCTAAATCAGAGTGAATTTTATTTGATTACAAACATAAAATGTGTGCGTATGAAAATGTATAAAACACCACCTTTTCTGGTGCCACAGTGCAGATAATTGAAGTTTTGGCATTCCCACCAAGAGCTGGTTGTAGAATGCAAGTAAGCTTATTGTCTCGATAAAGAATGTGTCCGCTGCACAGGTATGTAAACCATTAGCACATTGTCAAACCATATACTAACAGGTGTTGATACATACCTCTACTTTGCACTATCACTTAATTTATTAATCACATTGCCAAGAACCATTAAGCTCTTGTTTATGTATTTTCTTTCCTTCAACCGGACTCCTCAAGCTCCAGTTTTAGCAATCCTCTCAGACCCATCCAAGTCTACTAAATTCTGGTTAAGATTGAAAATATATATAGCTTAGACAAAGATTTTCAAATTTTTTTCAGATTTTAAAATTTTTATTTTATCATTTACCATCTAATAATGCTAAAGCAAGAATAATATACAGAGTTACAAACCAGGGCAGAGACACAAATAACATCATCGAAGTTTGAAGATGAGTCATTTCCTTTGCTTTCAATAACCTTGTATACAATTTAGATAAAATCACAGGCATTTAATTTGTTAGCGAGGAAGTATACAAGATTATATTGGCTCTTGGAAGCAGGTTATAACCATCAAGCTATTCCAAATTAAACTTAACCAAGTCATTAAAGTAAAAATGACACTTTCTCGAAACAAATAAACATTCACTTTCTCTTGTTTTTCGTGAAAAAAATGCATCTTTTAATAAACCAGATGCATCAGTAGCATTTGACGAGATGGTCTGCATTAATATACTTAATGGACCGGCTCAATGAAAAACCACCAAGTAGGTAGTAGAGTAATTTCGACAGGTCTTCTTTGTTAAAAGCCTGAACCAGAAACATTAGTTTATGTGAGGTTTTGCGTTTGTGCTCTTGAAATGCAGAAACTGTCATTTCTGAAATGTTATTTGCATTTCGTAAAACTAATCACCTAATTCTTTTGCTACCAAGGTCATTGATAAAGAGCAGCTCCTTGTGCCCACAACCTACGCAACCCTGTTGGTTTTAACAGGTTCAGATTTCGTTACTTACACACTAGCATCACCTCTCACCAAAATTGTATTTAAATACTTGAATTGTCAAAATACGCGTATTGTTTTTTGAAGATGCATTCTATTTGCAGCATATCAGGTCCTTGTTTATCTCAATTTTATCTGGATCATCTACTTTGGAGCAATAAAACTCTTTTAGGTCAAGTAAACTAAGATAAAGAGAGTATATGAAGAATGTTGACAGATTATTTGCAATTCCTTCATCCCCCAGGTCCCACTCATTCCAGTTTCTTACTAAAAAACCTGTGTGTAAATTTCGTAAAATGAAAACACCAGACTGTTGATTAAATGAGCTTGAATATTAAATGCAATGACAAAAGTTCATTCCATCAATGGAAATTAAGATAGATTACATGTATTTATACTTGTCTTAATTGTAACTAAGTCCCGACTAAACAGCTAAACAAAACTTCCAGTTACTAACACATTGAATGAGCTAAGAAACTATACCAAGAGAATAACATAACCAATTAGCTAGCCACATATCGATGGCAGCTCAGTAATAGTTTTCTCCAATTGTGCATTTTACTTGTGTAATTGTGTGTGTGTGTGTGTGTGTGTAATCTCTCTATACTTCCCACTAGATCATCTTAAACAGGACAGGTCAACATTGCTCAAGTTGTGTCGTGTCTATACTGCATAACTTGGAAAAGTCTAACTGTTGATTGCACAAGCTTAACTTTTAAATCATAAATGCAATGAGAAATTTCTTTTAATGCTCTCATCTCTATCGGTTTTGATCTCAAAATCTCCTAATCTCTCAATTCCTCAAGTCGGGATCCAGACTAAAATATAGTCAAATAACAGGGTTGCCTGCACTCATGATCCATCTACATAATGCACCACATATAAAAGATTGTATTAAAATCCATTTCATAAAATAGACTTGCTATTTATTACTATATAAAATTTATAATACCTTCAAAGAGTAACAAATGATTCATCTCATTAGTATGACGATATAGTGAGAAACATAGGAGGCAAATAAAAACTATGTTCCCAAAAATTAAAATTAAAAGATATCTAAATTTGAGACCATCTTTTGCTAGATGTCTCTGACCTTAAATTGGAGAACAGTGAGAATATTCATACCCGAGAACCAGCTTTGGCAGCTCTTTTCTGACGTATGAAATCCATAAGAGGTGTAACAACAGGAGCATCCTTTACATCACCTAATCAACAAATTTACAAAAATATAAAACAAAGTCCAAATTTTATTAAGCTGAGGAACATATCACGTATTTCCCCTTGTATGAGTATAAATTCTATTAAGTTTTTTGACTAACCTGCTTGCTCTCCGTCCCTTCTTTTCGGTTGTAATTTATTGCTAGGAAGACCACGGATCTACAATTCCATCAGCATCAACTTGTAATTAAACTAAGGAAAGGCCGCAAGGTTTCACACAAAATAAAACCCTAAATATAAGTTGGAGATTACCTGCAAAATAAAAATCTCCAGAGTTGAATCCCTAATTTGCTGCAATTTTAACAAAAATAGAATGAGTTTTATGCGTAATTAATAAGAAAAAGAAATGAGTTGTAAATCAAGAGAGTTTGTATTCGACTACCAATCAAAGATATAGAGTTTGTAAATCGAAAATGGAAATGAATTTGTGTGAAAGAGTAGAGTTATCCAGAGAGAGAGAGAATTGGAGAATGAGAAGAGAGAATGGGCCGAGTCTTTCTGTGAGTTTTAAGTTTGTGAATTATTTCATTTGGGGGAAAATATGGAAAGAATGTTAAAAATAACATTTTTTCGAATAAAAATGACGAAAATAACATTTTTTGAGGTTTCGTGTTATTTTTAACGTTTTGAATACGTATTTCTAAGTGGGGTAATTAATTTATATAAGATACGCATTTTGGAAATGCGTATCTATAATTTTTTTTATTTGATTTTTGTGTGATACGCATAATCAAATTGGGTAACAAGCCCTATTACCCAAGATGACAATGCGTATCATGTATAAAGGTCCCGCAGGGGCTATTACCCAAAATGAAAATGCGTAACAAAAACTAGATTTTTAACACCCCCTCCCCAGAAATGTTATTTTCAGATTTTTGATCAGAAAAAGTGTTATTTATCTCCTTCACCCGAAAATATCCGCCCAAAATTTTCAACTGGGAACATGTGTAAGACCACGTGTACTCACCGCCTTTTTATCAAACAAACAAATTTGTTCTTAATTTTTTTTGTATAGTACGATTTTAATTTTAAATTTACAAAATTTTAGAAAATTAAGAACATGATAGATACTTTTAAAAGTAGTTGTAGTTTATAATATATTATTATCAAATTTTAAAGTAAATAAAAATATTAAAATTTAGATGTCCAATTTTTATAATTTTAAAAATAATTTAGTATAATGCAATGCTTAGATCGTCAAAAAATAATTTAAAAAAATATTGCATCACTAAAATCGCTATATCTTGACATCCGTACGATTGGAACGTCGAAAAAATAATTTTAAAAAAATAAATTCATCATTCGGGACAATACTAGTTAAAAGGAAAGTCCACTTTGACCGGTTTGACTGTTATAAAACCAAACCAAATACATCTAGGAAATTTTTAAAAAAATTACCACATCACTAAAATCATTATATCTTGACATCCGTACGATTGGAACGTTGAAAAAATAATTTAAAAAATAGATTCATCATTCGGGACAAGACTAGTTAAAAGGAAAGTTCACTTTGACCGGTTTGACCGTTATAAAACCAAACCAAATACATCTAGGAAATTTTTTAAAAAATTACCACATCACTAAAATCGTTATATCTTGACATCCGTATGATTGGAACGTCGAAAAAATAATTTAAAAAAAATAGATTCATCATTCGGGACAAGACTAGTTAAACGGAAAGTACCCACTTTGGAACGTCGAAAAATAATTTAAAAAAATATCTAATGCAACACTTTAACAACACTTTAAAAAGCAAATGCAACAATATTGTTACCTAATGCAACACTTCTGACACATCAGCAAATGCCACGTTAGCACAGGTGGGTCCCACTTCTTCCACGTCAGCAATTATGGGCCCCACAATTGCCACATCAGCAAATGCCATGTCAGCACTTGTGGGTCCCAATTCTACCACGTCATCATTTATTAAAATTAAAAAATATCTAATGCAACACCAGCAGTTAGTGTTGCATGATGTGAAACACCGTGGGTAATATGCAACACTAAATTATATCTAATGCAACACCAGTTCAGCTGTGTTGCAAAAGAGCCTAAATTTCATAGCTAACGAAATGCTTTCAGTGCAACACTTTGTAAAAGCATTGCGTATGCTCACTTATGGCGTAGTGGATAATAGGCTTTAGTTGAAAAAGGTAATCGGTTAATTATTAGTAATTATAAAATTATAATTTTATTTTATTAAATAGAATGCCGATGATATAGTTGGAAAAAGAGATGTATTAGTTAGAGAAAACTAAAAATGTAACATGTTTTAGGTGAAAAGGGTAATTGATTAGTAATTGTAATTTAATTATGTTATTTTACTAAATAAAATTGCTCATAATACACTACTAAAAAACGCTGATAGACATCGGTTTCTGGCCGATGTCTTTGAAAAATCCTGACCGATGTCTTTGTCGGTGATGTCTAAAGTCGAAAGTTTAAACATCGGTTTCTGGCCGATGTCTAGTAGCATATAACACATCAGTTTTAAATATATTTCTGATGTTTATGTACTGTATTCTTGGGTTAACTGCATGAGGTTAACTTTTTAATTGTTATATTACAGGTCTTAGATGTTATTTAACATATAGCAAACATAGAATAATTCGACATAGACATCTATTTTTTTCCAAATATTGATGTCTAAGCCTTTATTAACATCTGTAAATATTAAGAAAACCGATGTATTATGTGACCATAGACATCAGTTTTAGACGATGCTGAAGATATCTATTGCATTGGTTACCTATTTTTAAAATCGATGTATGAGGTCCCTTAGACATAGTTTTTAGCTGATGTTAAAGACTTCTACACTCGTGATGTGTTATGTTTTCTTTTTTTCTTGTTGTATTCATATACATATGCACCATATTAATACCATACACAAGCAAAAACTAACAGTCTCACACAAAAATAACCAAAACTCAATTATCATTACCAAAGAAATTCAGTATATACAAGTCAATGTACAAAGTAAACCAAAATGGCTTACAATAATAAAGCTGTCTATACCAAAATAAGAATGACTACATCAATCCACAAAAACTAGCAAAACAGCATCCACCACAACTAGCTCAGGCTATTGTACCATTCTCTTGAATACTATCTTGATGCTTTTCTCCAATCTGTTCCAGACTTCATCATTGCAGCAAACTCCTCATAACTTATGCGCCCATCCTGAAAACATTAAATAAATATAAAGACCAAAACTTGAGACATGAACAAGTATATAGTAAAATTGCATCTGGTACCATAACTAGGCAAACTTATATGGTGAAGAGTAGAAACAAGTAAAATTAAAAATATAATGTTTTGCACATCCCTCGGGAATGTAAATTGCAAACCATTAAATCATAAGATTAGAAGCTTGAACACCAAGTCAATTAGATATTTAGATGTGTCTAGTACTGGCAGGCCAACCAAATGTTAGGATTAAATGCTATACTTAACCACCAAAAGACAGTGCTATACAAAAGTACATGCATGTGCATTATCTATTGAACATATATGTACAGACTACAAAGTACATATGCAACCAAAATAGGCACAAGGCTAAAATGCGAAACAAGTCAACAACAAAACAATAGCTCATAGTACGATTCCTGATGAATAAACCAGACAAGCACGCTGAACAGATGCATTACAAGATTTCATTTTTTCATTGTGTTGTTAGATGAGAAGAATAAGCCTGCTGTAGTCATCAAATTCAGTTATCTTATATGCTAGTGACCTTAGAATATAAAAATAGAGAGAGCACAAACTTGAGTTTAAACTGATAAGAAGATGGTTAAAATTGAAGATCTTGTTCTATGGAGATTGTCCTTTATACTAAATCATGAACATTTACCTCTTTGTTGACATAAGATTCAACTGACTTCCCATATCTCTCCGTAAATAAGCTTCCGAGTTCACATGTATTCAATTTGACCCGCTTAATTGCAATTGCCTCAATGGCAACAAGTTTCTATTTTAAACAAAAAATCATAAAGGGTAAGCTATCATTTTGATCAGCAATACGAACACCAAACACATGGACATATGGTGTTGTAGTTAAACTACTTCAATCTAATTAATCATTTAATATAAAGAGAACTTCAGAACTGTGACAAATATGTATACAGGATGTTATAGGACGACTTTTAAAAGTGTAATACATCTCACCTCACCTGGTTGATATATGTTTACAATGAGTTGATCGAAAAAGGGTTCCCTACATAATAAATTAGGAGGGAAAGGACATGTTTCCAAGTCCAAATGACAGTTTGCACCTCTCATGGGATCAGAAACATAATCAGCAAACTGAATAGTTTCTTTAACATATGTAGAAATCTCAGTTGCCCACGTTGGAAGATGTTCAAAACCAAGAAACACGAATGGGAAACAGATACAGTTTCAAGTGACGTATGCCATTTTCACAAAAAAAAGGTACAAGTAGGGAGAAGCATTGGACTTTGTATACAGTATTAATATATATTGTATATTTTTCTAATTTAATATTTTAGCTATCTTTGTCCATGCAATATTAAACTACTTTCTGAAAAAGTTAAACACCAATAGAACTCCAGGTACCTACGGTTAATTTGGACATATTGTCTGTTAGAAAATGATGTTGGTTACTAGAATCTAATTTTTCTATGATTCAATATATGAAATGGCCCGCATATGAACACATCAGGCAAAATATTGAGGTGGAATTTAACTTCAATGAAGATTATATAAAGAAAAACCAACACAGTGGAGGTCAGCTGTTTCTGGTAACATGTCAATGTGAAACTACTAAGTGGGTGTGTTGTACATAGTTAAGTGTTCGATAACTAAAAGTTAATGAACTTACACGAGGGTGTGCGAGATATATCGGTGCCCAGCATGCCTAACTCTTCCTCATAGCCTAGGAAGTGGACCTAGCCTTTTTAGATTTTAAACAGAGAAACTAGAAGTTATACAATTCAAGAATGACTAACCATCGGTTGCAGCTGAATTCTCTGCTTCAGCATCAAGAGGAATTATTGTCTGTGCTTTCCTGATAGCTACAGGAGACATGAAAATTTTGGGATTTATTTATGTACATAATTGCATAAACAAATGATGAGGTTTATTTTATTACACTACCTAAATACATTATAGACATGAAGACTTACGGTTGAGGTATGTCAATGCCAGAGTCACTACTATATTGAAAAATACAGCATACAGTAGTAAGACACAAACTCCTAGCCAGTACCAATTTTTATCATTCGGTATAGAATGTGCACGGAGAATGAACGATCCAAGTGTTGTGTTTCCAGCGGCAGGTTTCTGCAAATCCCCTAGTCTCAGTCACTAATCATCAGCAGTAAATGTAGGTGAAAGAAATAAACTCTAATGCATGCTTCATTTTGGAGTAGTAGAGTTATGTAATGCAGCTAGTAAATATCTTATTGCAAAAAGAAATGAAAACCTCCATCCATCTTTTCACTGTAAATTCGTTCACCGAAATAGCATTTTGCCCGTAGGATAAAGGTGATACCCAATATGCCCAGATCCACCAGGGCTTAATCATGCCTAAGAGAAGAGGAGTACAATTGAGTCACCATAAATTATGTATCTCTCTACAACTTGAAGTAATAAAGATGAAGATTTACCTTTTGGAATTATAAATCCACCCAGCACAATAACAATTAGTAGTCCAGCTGACCCAAAAGTATTGGCTATAATAATATCTCGTGATATAGAAGCAATTGCGCGGAAAAGCCCTAGCGCCATTTGATGCATTGCAAAGAGTAAAAACATGTAGCGGAAAAACCTGAAACATTTAAGTGGAGCATATGAGTATTGCAACTGTCAATAGTCATTTGTCATTACACAATTAAACAGAGCTACCTCCCAGGTGAGTCAGCAAATCCAACGTCTCCTTCGTTGGAATTATGCTCCACTTAAATGTTTCCTTCTTAAATGCTCCACTAAAATGCTCCACTTGAATTATGCAAATCCAACGTATTTCAAACGTCTCCTTCATCATGTTTCTCACATCACACCCTATGAGAAGAGGAGCCTGCAACAACATACAGATGAATTCAAAGATAGTCAACGCCAATGGAATTATGCAAATATTAAGTCCTCAAAAATAACATACAAAGAGAGAGTCGGAAATACTTTGGAAATAGCCCATATGCTAAAATGAACAATGTTTTCATCATGTGTCATTCCTCAATTTCCAATCTAAAACATGTCCGGATCTGTTTTAATTTAATAAAAGAAAAAATAAAATCCCATTAAGCTTCTAGGAATCTCAAATTTAATTTAAGAATAGCTTGTAAATTAGACTCACTATTCCAACCACCAGGCCTTGCATACTTTGCATAAACTTCATTCTGGTCTGCTCTAGACACCATACTAATAAAAAGAAAAACCATGAGAATATAAGAAATACAAAACACGACCTTTAGTATACAAATCGAACTGAGTGATAAACTATTTCAAGATCCCTTCCAAATTTTCACCCTGTAGTCATCTCTCAAAGTGATTGATACTTTGAGAACACAAGAAGAACATCAATATCCCAAGCAGGCTGAAATTATAAGTGAATAATATTCGAAATTAAACACCAAATCTATTGAATCCCCAAATCGCAGTTCAGAGTTAATAGCAAGAACAACAAATAGATTCAATCCCATATCTATTGAATCTATTGAATAGATTCATCAATAACGAATCCGATTGAACGTGCAAATAAAAGAGATATAGAAATAAATACCTTAAAATGGGAGCCCCAAATCGAACAAAAACCTAATTTTGAAGTCCCAAATTGAATCCGATTGAAGTCCTAAAATTGAACCAATTCATGCGATACACCGCAGATTGAAGTACGGGCTAGAGAGAGAGGTGAGAGTCGCGAGAGAGATTTGAGAGTCGAGGTGAGAGAAAGTTTAGGCAAGAGAGACTTGAGAGTTTTTTAGTTTTTAGATTTTAGTTTTTAGTTTTTAATTTGTCTGAGCTAACGAGGGATTAGAAAAATGAGCGGAGGGGGGTTTTGGGGGGAAATCCAAAAAAAATGGCTAAGGGGGAAACAGATTGTTAAAAGCGGGCAAAATAAAAAGATTGAGGGGGAAAATATTTGAGGGGCGCGCGATTTTAATTTTTTAAGGAGAGATTTAGACATCGGTTGATAAATGAAGTGATATCTAAATGTTTTTAAGGAAAGGTTTAGACATCGATTGATAAATGAAGTGATGTCTAAATGTTTAAAAGACATCGGTTTTATTTTCATTGATGTTAAAAAGACTTTTAACATCGGTTTTATGTTAATCGATGTTAAAGACCGTGATGTCTATTAACAGATTTTTAGTAGTGATATTTTTTTTTTGACGAACAAGGAAAGGTTGCATTAATATAAATCAGCCAACAAGATTTTCATCAACTCGAGAGGAACATTCCTCCCCTCGATTACTCGACCTGGATATGAACATGACTCCCTAGCTAGGAAATGAGCCGCCATGTTTGCAGATCGTCTAATAAAAAATAACGAGGTTTCGTTTAACTCAAGCATAGAGCTCTTACACTCTTCTATCACTATACCAAAAGGCGATGACATCGTAACTCTGCTCCGAATAGCTTGCACGACTGTTAAACAATCAGATTCGATGATCACCTGATTCCATGACTTGGTTTTGATCCAACTTAAAGCCTCCTTCATGGCCATTGCCTCTGCCAACTCTGGAGAAACTGAACCATTCAGCAGCATTGATTTCGCTTGAACTAACTCTCCCCTGGCATCTCTTGCTACCATACCGAAACCAAATGCTTTTTGATCTTTGAAAATTGCCGTGTCGACTGTTACCTTGATATTATCTGACTGTGGTTTAACCCAAGAAACTGCTCCGTCCCCTTCAAATTGCGATTGGACTAGAGCCTTTGTTGAACGACCTTGGGAGTTCTTCCATTGAACAAGGTACTGCTTTGCCGAAGCTAAAACAACATTCATCGAAGATTGTTTGTGGTTCCGGTGCTTCTCATTCCTAGCCTTCCAAATTGCCCAACAAACTGTCACGACAAGAGGGCATTTATTAGAACTGATGCTACTGAACATCTTCTCCAGCCAACCTGCAAACTCACTATCTATCTCTTGCTGCACATTTGGAAAAAGACTGTACTAGCATTGCGACGCAAAAGGGCAGATGACCAACGCGTGCATTATTGTTTCATCTCCACTATTACAGACTAGGTAGGTACGAATCACAGGGACATGCTTCTGAGATAGCATAACCATGGTAGGTAAACAGTAAGATAGAGCTCTCCACATAAGGTTTAGAACCTTTGGTGGAGCTTTAATCTTCCATAACTTGCGCCACAAACTGCTACTATCCTCCAGTCTCCACAAGCCTTTTTGATCTTGTAAAAACTTGTATGCACTTTTAACCGAATACAGTCCAGAACTTTCCTTGCTCCAATATAGTCTATCTTCTGTCTCAGAATGTCTGAGAGGAGTATTCATGATACATTGTATATCTCTTTCATTGAAAAGATCCTTTAAAATATCCTCATCCCAACTTCTTTAGTAGTGATATTTTTAGAAAAGGAGAAATTAGTGTTGCCCGTGACATTTCTAGAAAAATAAGGATTTTACTTAGAAAAAATAGAAAAGATGATACGTTTTAGCTGAAAAAGTAATTGGTTAATTATTAATGTTGTAATATTATTATTTTATTAAATAAAATCGTCCGCGATATAATTGGAAAAGGAGATATTTTAATTAGAGAAAATAGAAAAGGTAACGTAAAAATTAAAAAACTAACATGTTTTAGGTAAAAAAGGTAATTGATTAGTTTATAGTTATTATAATTTAATTATGTTATTTTACTAAATAAAATTGCTCGTAATGTTTTTAGAAAATGAGAAATTAATGTTGCCCATGATATTTCTAGAAAAAAAGGAATTTTAATTAGAAAATATAGAAAATATTATACATTTTAGCTGCAAAAGATAATCGGTTAATTATTAGTATTAAAATATTATTATTTTAATAGAACTTCCCATAATATGATTGTAAAAATTGAGATTTTAGTTACGGAAAAAAGAAAATGTAACTTATTTTGGCTGAAAAGGATAATTTATTAGTTAATAGTAATTACCATATAATTATGTTATTTTATTACACAAAATTGAAGAAATTTTAGTTGGATAAAATATAAAAGATATTGTGTTCTATCTGAAAAGGTAAATTAAATAGTTATTGAAAAATTGAAAAGGTAATTGTTTAACCTAAAAAAGAAAATTGATTAATTAGTATGATGGATTTTATCTATAGTTAAGTAATATTATAATATTATTATTTTAATAGAACTGTCTGTGATATAATTGGAAAAAGAGATATTTTATTATTAGAAAAAAAAATGTAACGTATTTTGGCTGAAAAAGGTAATTGATTAGTTAATAGTAACTAAAACATAATTATGTTATTTTATTAAACAAAATTGGAGAAATTGTAGTTAGATAAAATATAAAAGATATTGTGTTTTATCTAAAAAGGTAAATTAATTAGTTATTAAAAAATAGAAAATGTAATATTTTTAACTGAAAAGGGAAACTGATTAATTAGTAAAATGGATTTTATTTGTAATTAATTAGCTTAAAACCCGTGTGATGCAAAGATTTTTTTTAATATTATATGAATTTGTTTCATTAATTTAAATTTATTTTTTAAAAAACATGAATTTCGGAGGCTTAAATTTTTTTATGAGATGATTTCATAATAAATACATATATGTTATCCGTGATATTTATAGAAAATGAGGGATTTTAGTTAGAAAATATAGAAAAGATGATAGGTTTTAGTTGAAAATGGTAATCGGTTAATTGTTAGTAATTATAAAATTATTATTTTATTTTATTAAATAAAATGCCGTGATATGATTGGAAAAAGGTAGAATTTAGTTAGAGAAAATTAAAAGGGTAACATGTTTGTTGTGGAATAAAAACTAGGTTATGGAATTGCGGCTAGGGTTTGTGTATATTTAATGCAAAGAGGTTGGTGAGCTTCGAGTTTTAATGGTTGTTTCCGTGTTCGAGACTAGTCGGTCCTCACAGAGTGCCTACGTATCTCGTTATTGAGAATCAAGCCAAGACGTAGTTCTGAGAATGAGGGGTCAGGCCCTTATATAGGCTGCGGGAGCCTTAGAATTATGGTAGGCTTCGGAGACTTGGTGGGCAAGCCACCTTCTCGAGGAAGGTTCTAGACTCCTTCCATGTAGGAATCAGTTTCCATGTTAAATTGGGTGCCTTTGAGGCTACTCCTAATGATATTGTTTCCTTGTTTGACTTTTATTGCTGAGCTGTCTATCACCCTTAATATTAATTACAAAATTAATATTTAATTAGGGTTTTGGACCTTGTAAATGGGCTCCACGTTCGGACCTTACCGGGTCTAAATAATGCCATATTAAATGTGTCTTTAGGGCTTACTTTTATGTCATATCATTTGCCCCCCACCTTCTAGGAAAACTGATCAGGTTTTCCTTGAAGTTTTAACTGCCTTTCTCGAGACTTGGGTCGGGATTTATCTTTGTACACTAGTGCTTCACGAATATTGTCTTCATGTAAAGTGCGGAGCGACCTACACATTTACGATGATTTGCCTTATTCGAGGCTAACTAAAAGTATTTATGTCTCACAGAAAATTGTGAATAATTTTCTTGCATTTTTCTTGTACTCACGAGTACTTATTTTTGAATTGTTTATCAAAAATATTTAATGGTGCTTTCGAGCATAAAATTATTTATCCGTTATCTAGGATTCTATCCAATTTTCTCTTTTTTTTCCATGATTATCAGCTTATTTTTCAGAATATTTAAGGATTTTACTCCCTATACAATTCCAGAAAAATGGCTCGCCAAGAAGTAGTGCCCTGGGCGTGGGTACCCCCGTCAAGGAGGCCTTTTCCTTAGCCACGCCAAGGAAGTTTGGCCTCATGGGCGTGGGTACTTTCATGCCTTTAGTTTTTAAAAGTAGTTTGGGCGTGGGTACCCCCGCCAAGGAGACCTTTTCCTTAGCCACGCCAAGGAAGTTTGGCCTCCTGGGCGTAAGTATTTCATGCATGCTACTTCGTTAGTCCAGGCTTGGCGTGGGTATCTCCGCCAAGGAAGTACCTTGTGAACCAACAGGAGATTTAGCCTCCTGGGTGTGGGTTATTTAAGGTCTTTCTTTCGTTACTTCAACCTTGGCGTGGGTATCCCCGCCAAGGAGATACTTTATGAAATAACGCCTAGGAGATATAGCTTCCTGGGCGTGGGTTTTTTATGACCTTTAACGTGTAACTCCAACCTTAGCGTGGGTATCCCCGCCAAGGAGGTACTTTACAAACTAATGCCTAGGAGATTTAGCCTCCTGGGCGTGGGTTTTTTAAGCTTCAACCCTTTGGGCCACCCTTTTGGTTTATTGGGCTTCCAGCCTTATTTTCTTGAATTTATTTTTGTATTTCCTCGTTTGTTTTCTAGGATGTTGTAGAATTCTCTAGAACTTGGTAGAATATAATTTGATTTTCAAATTTTATGGGCTTCCCGCCTATTTGGAGGCCCAATCACCTGTTGATAGCCCATCCACCTTTTATAACCAGTTGGGTGACCGATTGGGAACTCTATAAAAGAGTGGAGTGTTTTTCATTTCTTCACACTTCACTTTCTCAAAGTTACTCTACAAGAAATTTCTCAAACCTCCCTTAAACACTTTCTAAAAACTCTGTTAGGGTTCTGTCGTGAGGTGATTCCCGGTGTTAATCTTCACCTTATTTTCTCAGTTCCCGTTTGAAGATCGTTAAATCTTCATCTTCTACGGCCATTCTTAAGAGTTTTTCTGGGTTCAAGCCTTCAAGCGAAGAACATCAATGGATAATTCGAGCTCTTTCAGCCAATCACAGCTTGCTCAGGCCGCCTCTACCGCCGCTCCCAGAGCTTCTCGGGGTAACAAATCTCTTATTCATGCTCAAGTTTTTTCTCTTATAGATCTTTTGAATGAGTTTAGTCAATCATTTCCCAATTTACTCCACTTAGATGCTTATCAATATAAATCTAAGTACAAACAATCTAGGATAAATGTTTATGCCAGACTTTTTGGTATTCGTGGGCATTATAGGGTCGTTGCCCCGGCTCCAAACGAGAGGTTCTGTCACCCTAAGCCCGGGGCTAGGGTTTATAAAGAAACTTTTTATGGTGGTTTTAGACTTCCGCCTCAACCCTTTGTTTGTCGTCTTTTAGCTACAGCTAGGGTTTGCCCAACTCAACTTATGCCGAATGGGTGGTGCTTTATTCACTGTTTTATGGTCCAATGTAGGAGGCATGGGCTTGAGCCCAATGTCTCTGTTTTTCGATATTTGTTTAAATTTTTGAATACCCCAAACAACTCGTGCTGGGTTAAAATTCAAACTCGATCTTTAAGTCATTCTTGCTTTATTTCTGATTCCAACCCCGATTCCTTTCCCGATTGGAAGAAGGAATGGTTTTACGTTTTCTTGGATGGAAACAACTGGGACAACTACTTTATGCCCAATTTTTGTAAGGCCGAAGATGGGCCTATAAAAAGTTTAAAACTTGGCGTGGAGGAAGAGGCTACTATAGCCGTGTTGACTAGTGATAATCTGCATCACTGCGCAAATTTAATTTCTGAGGGCTCTCTTTAAGCCTGTGGGCCAGATGCTGAGGCCTAAGTCACTAAGACTTAGGCCCAGATGGTAATCTTAGTTCAACCCATCTCTTTTTATATTTCTTTTCGATCTGCCTATCGTTTGTCATTTCTTCAATGTATCAACTTGTTTTTGCAGGTAAGGCTGCTTTGGATGCCATTTTTAAGAAAAGGGAGGAAGATGCTACTACCGGGGTTGCAGTAGAGAGACAAAGGACTAAAAGGTCCAGGACCGAGGAATCTACCCCTGCCACAAAGCGTGTTCCTGCCTTCTTCCAAGAAAAACTTGTTCCTGTGGATGAAGACCTCTCCCCTTTCACCGTGGGGTGGGGGTTATGTAACAGAGACACAGCTGTGGGCGACTCTCGAGCCGCAGCCGAGTGGTCTAGGAGTGTGGTTACTCCGAGGGATAGGGCTCACATCGTTGAGTCTTCTAATGAATTGCAGATTGAGCTCCTTGGGGCTCAAGCTGTTGCTTCGGTACGTCTTTTTCTTTAGACTTTTTACCTTAGTCACATTTTTGCTTTCTTACTTGTTTTGATATTTGTTTTGCAGATGAATGTTTATCTTCAGGTCGCCGTTCATAATCTTAAAACGGTACGTGCCGAGAAGAGTATTGCAGAGAGGGACAGGGATAGGTATTTTGCCTCCTCTGGGGCAAACTTTACTCGCTTTAAGGATGTGGAGAAGGAGTTGGTCGAAGAGAAAGAAAAGAACAGGAGGCTGCACTTGGAGGTGCAGCAAAACAGAGATCACATCATTGCTGACTTCAAGGCTTCAAAGGAATTTGAAGATATCTTGAATGCAGAGTATGATGCCAACTTCCCTACTACCTTCAAGGATTGCTGGGTGGAGATTATAGTTGAGTTGAGCGGGAAAATTGAGGGAGTATCTTTGGAGAGGTTTCCTGTTCCTCCCATTCCGGGATTTCCTGCCATTACCCAGAAGGTAACTGCAGAGACTGTTGCTGTGGAGGATTCCCAGCCTACCCAGGATCCACCTTCATCTCCTTTTGTGGAGGATTTGGATGATTCTACGAGGGAGACAGATCCTCCGCGAATTCAGAGAGACGATGTTATCGATGACTTAGATATTTAGATAGCCCTGCGTGGCTTGATTTTTTTTTATCCTTATTTATTCTGAACTTTTCGCCCTCTGGGGTTTATGGTGTAATTTTTAACTTAACTTTTTATACAATCAGTTTCCTTTGTTTCCACCTTCTTGTCTTTTGCTTATAGTTTGTTATGCTTTTTGAGTTTTCCTGGTACTTGGCCACTTGGCTTGTACTAAACTCGTAAATTGGTACAACATTTGTCTTTCGTGATTAAAATAACAAAACAAAAGAAGTAGCTCAACAGAAAGCAAAAACAAACTTTATTAATAAGCTGACAAAGAATGTCGACCAGATGGGTTCAACCCTCACATAGATATTCTACTTCCTACTAGGAACAACATGCTCTGTAATGGTTTCATCGAACCTTATTTTTACTTCTCCTAATAAATAGATAAAAAGCTAAGTCCTTACAAGGATAGCTTAAAAATAATAAATCTTGAGGTTCAAGGCATGCCAAGTACGGGGCACTTCATTCCCGTCCAAGGTCTCCAATTTATAGGATCCCCGTCCTAGTGTCTTCCTGACTCGATATGGCCCTTCCCAATTGGGGCTAGCTTTCCTTTCTGGCCAACTCCAGAGGCCTCTATCTTCCTTAGAACTAAGTCGCCTTGTCGAAAGAACCTCTCCTTAACCCTTTGGTTGTAGTGGAAAGATGCTTTCTTCTGATGCTCTGCATTCCTAGCATTTGCTTCGTCCCTAACCTCATCAATTAGATCGAGGGCGAGCCTCATGCCTTCTTCATTAGTCTCAGGTTCAAATGCTTCTACCCGTGGTGATGCATGTGTAATCTCCAAGGGCACAACTGCCTCGGCTCCATAAGCAAACAAAAATGGGGTTGCTCCAGTAGTCACTTTGTAGGTGGTGCGGTATGCCCAGAATATAGGCAGCAACTCATCCACCCAAGTGTTTCTTGAGCATTCGACCCTCTTTTTCAATCCATCAAGGATAATCTGGTTTGCTACCTCTGCCTGTCTATTAGCTTGAGGATGGGCTACTGAAGTAAAGCGAAGCTCAATAGCATTCCACTTGCAGTACTTCTTGAACTCTTCGTTGTTGAATTGCGTCCCATTATCTGTCACGAAGATCCGTGGGATTCCATACCTGCAAATTATGCTCTCCCAAAAGAATTGGGCAACTTGTTTGGTGGTTATCTTGGCTAGAGGTTTAGCCTCAATCCATTTAGTGACGTAGTCGATGGCCACTATCAGGAACTTCCTTTGTGCTGAAGCCACAAGGAAAGGACCAAGTATATCCATTCCTCACATTGCGAACGGGATAAGAGAGTTAATTGATGTTAACATCTCAGGTGGCTGCCTTACAATCGGAGCATGCTTTTGGCACCTGTCATACCTCTTGACATAATTCTTTGCATCGGCCAACATCTCCGGCCAATAGAATCCCAAACGAGTGATCTTGTGAGCTAGGGCTCTGCCCCCCAAGTGTTGTCCATAGATCCCTCCATGAACTTCCTCTAATGCTTCCTTTGCCTCCTGGGGCCTCAAACATCTCAAGTATGGGATGAGAAAAGACCTCTTGTAAAGGATGCCTTCAATCAAGGCATATCTCAATGCTCTCACCGACATCTTTCGTGCCTCCCGGGCATCGTCAGGGAGCCATCCAGTTTCTAAGTGAGCTTTGATTGGATCTATCCAACAGCTCCCTACATCAGTTGGTGCCACCAATTTCGAGTTGATGGCCGGGGCCTTCAAGACCTGGAAGTAAACATTCCCTGCATAGTTCTCTATCTCTGAAGAATCGAACTTGGACAGGGCATCAGCCTTAATGTTCTCTTCTCTCGGAATGTGCTCCACATAGCTTTCACAACTCTCAAATATTTTGCCATAGTTTCATCCTTGGCTTCAAATTCATCGTTCACTTGCGAGACCAGTCTTGAATCTCCACAAATTTTAAGGTTTTTGACCCTCATGATTCTGGCCAAGCCCAATCCGGCTATCAAGGCTTCATACTCAGCTTCATTGTTGGTTGTTGGGAAGTCCAACTTCAAAGCATACTCAACTGTGAACCCATCAGGGCTTTGCAAAACCATTCATGCACCACTATATTTTGTTTTTGATGCTCCATCAAAATAGAGCACCCAATACTCCTTCTAATCTGGTAATAACTCTTCATCTTTATCCTTACGTCCAGGGGTGGGTACTATCTCCTGCCCTCGACTTCTTGGTTGCTAATGGTACATTCAACCACAAAGTCAGCCAATGTTTGAGCCTTGATTGCTGTCCGAGGCTTGTACATGATATCAAATTCTCCAAGTTCGATTGCCCACTTGATTAGCCTTCCACTGGCCTTCGGGCTGTGCAAAATATTTCTCAATTGTTGGTCCGTTAGGACTTCGATCTTGTGCTACTGGAAGTATGGTCGTAGCTTTCTCGAAGCTGTTATTAGCGCCAAAGCAAACTTCTCAATAGGAGAGTAATTCAATTCAGCTCCGTGCAACACCTTGCTCACATAGTAGATGGGTTTCTGAACCTTGCTCTCTTCTCGAATGAGAACAACACAGCCAGATACAGATACAGGGCTTGTTCAGACACAGCCAGATACAGATACAAGGTCTCCCCGGGACTAGGTTTGGCCAACAACGGGGCTTCAGTCATGTACTTCTTCAACTGTTCAAAGGCCTCTTGGCTCTTAGGAGTCCACTCAAAATTTTTCACCTTCCTCAAGGCTTGGAAGAAGGGCAAACACTTGTCGCCAGACTTAGAGATAAATCTCCCCAGGGCTGCTACTCTGCCCGTCAACTTCTGTATATCTCGTATAGAACGGGGTGGTTCCATGTCTAAAATTGTCTTGATCTTATCGGGGTTGGCTTCTATGCCTCATTTTGAAACCATCAGACCCAAAAAATTTCCTGATCCAACGCCAAAGGCACACTTGGCTGGATTCAACATCATCTTATGGTGCCTCAGCACTTCGAATGCCTCTCTGAGGTGCTTAATATGGTCTACCTTGAATAGGCTTTTGACTAACATGTCATCAACATAGACCTCCATGGTTTTCCCAATCAGATGGGCGAATATCTTATTCACCAATCGATGATAAGTGGCTCCTGCATTTTTTAGTCCAAAATCTATAACAAGATAACAGAAAACACCAAAGTCAGTTATGAAAGATACCTTTGGGATGTCATCCTTCTGCATCTTAATCTGATTATAACCACTGAAACCATCCATAAAACTCAACATCTCATGCCCAGCAGTGGCATCTATCAGCGTGTCAATCTTTGGTAGAGGGAAACAATCCTTGGGACATGCATCATTCAGATCGGTGAAGTCTATACACATCCTCCACTTTCCATTCGCCTTCTTGACCATCACAGGGTTAGCCAACCACTCGGGGAACTGAATTTATTCAATGAACCCAGCTTCTAAGAGCTTATCAACTTCTTGCTTAATGGCTTCTTGCCTTTCAGGAGCGAAATTTCTCTTATTTTGCTTTATTGTCTTCCGCTTTGGATCGACATTCAACTTATGAGTTATGAGTTGGGGATCAATCCCTGGCATGTTGGTCGCTGTCCAAGCAAACATATCACTATTTTCTTGTAAGAAAGTCGTCAATCTCCCCTTCAAGGGTTCCTTCAAAGAAGCTCCAATATACGTAACCTTTTCGGGGTCTCCAAGATCTAGAGGTATAGGAACCAAATCTTCTGCCGACTTCCCTCAGTGTTCATCATCACCTCGGACATCCTGTCTTCAATCGGAAGGACCTGCCCCCCGACTCCATCGGCTCTTAAAGCAGCTACATAGCAACTTCTAGCCATTTTCTGATCTCCTCTCTGTTCTCCAACACCAATGCGGGTTGGAAACTTAATCTTCATGTGATAGGTAGAGGCCACAGCCTTAAACGCATGAAGCCCAGTCCTTCCCAGGATTGCATTATATGTTGAGGCTGCCTTGATTACTAAGAAGTTCAGCATCTGAGTAGCCTCCTTAGGTTCCTGCCCAATAGTCACAGGCAGCTGAATGGTTCCTTCAACATTGGGTTCAACTCCATTAAATCCATATATAGGCATGTTGGTGGGAGTTAGCTGAGACTCATTATATCCCATCTTTATAAACGCATCATGAAACAGAATATCAACAGAAGCTCCATTGTCTATCCGGACTCGTTTTACTTCTGAGTTTCCAATCAAAGGAGTTATGACCAACGGGTCGTCATGGGGGAACTTTACCACTTCCAGGTCCGAATCATCAAAACCAATCACTAGCTCAGTTTTCGCACGCTTCGGGGCCTCTCCCACGATGTGCATCACTTCTCCGGAATAAGCCTTTCGAGAGTTCCTTGTTGTGTCGGCCGTTGTCGGGCCTCCCCAGATCATATTGATAACCGGCCCTCGGGGTTGTGGGTTATGATCACGGTCATTATCCCTTCGATCATTGTTCTTCCTGTCATAGTCTCTTCTTTGATTTCCACGATCTTCACCCATCGTGAACTGGCTTAGTTTCCCTCTTCAGATCAAGAATTCAATCTCATCCTTGAGCTGTCTACAATCATCGGTGTCATGTCCCACATCCTTTTGAAACCTACAATACTGATCCTTGTTTCTCTTTGAGGGATCACCCCTAAGTGGCTTCGGCCATCGGAAGTCCTTATCCTTCTCAATATCTAACAAGATCTGATTCCTAGGAGCATTCAACCTTGCATATTCAGAAAATCTTGGTCCCAGACTCTTCTTAGGTGTAGAGTCAGAGTTTTTAATAGTCCAGGGATATTTGTCCCTAGCTGATAGTATTTTTTCCTAAACCCAATCATGTATGATGAGTTAGGAAATACTTTCATGTAATCTTATTTGATTTTATTTATATTAATAAAAGACTTGTTGTTTTTATTACGGGCTTTATCTATTTAAAGTGTTTAAATAAGAAGTTCCATAGTTTAGAGTAAAGCTTCTAGAATTATAATGAGATTATAATAATGAGATCTAGAAGATGATAACACTAAACTTAAATAGTTCCCGATCGTAGGATAACTAATTGGGAGTTAGTCAATCCGTAAAGATCGGATACTATGCTTGCTTCCTCGGAAGGATGTCTGTTCTCATAGACATTCGTGTGGTGACACTATAGCTAGTATGTAGGTGCTTATTGGAGAATAAATTCACTGAACGTGACTTGATCTAATGAACGACTAATGGAGTTTACTCACGTGTTAATAGTTGTTCATAAGTTGATGGTGGTACAAGTGTCCTTAGACTTGAGACCGTTAAAGTAATCTTATATACAATGAACTATGTTTTGGTTTAGTTCTAAGTCCTCAAGGGACAATCATTAGTTCTATTCCGGGTATAGGAATTTGTATATGAAGATAGTTAACGATCGATAAAGAATCTACCCCTTTCAGTAAAAGAAAGTGAATATCCTATGATGTTCTTACTATGTTAGTTCTGGAATCTCTGGCCAGAGTAATTGAAGTTAGAAAGAGTTTCTAATTCAAATGAACTAGACATAATGTATAAGAAATTATATGATTAAATTAAATAGGCTTGACACGCGATCCATGCCTTGTATTTAATCGGGATATTGTCGGGTAGAAGGAATTGATTGTACGGTAACCATTTGCTGAATAGGTTTTATATATTCTAAGCAATGAATTCATATTATCCGGATAGTCGCGATATATTCAAAAGTATCACTCACGATGTAGAATAAATATTAATTACTTATGTAATTATATTTAACGAATTAATTAGTAATTCGTATAAGTAATAATAAATAGTTTATTATTATTTATTTCTACTACCGGCTTAATATTGAACCTAAAGGGTCACACCATAAAAAGGTTAAATATTTATAGATGATGAGAATAATTAATAATGGCTATGAATTATTTATTTATTGAATAAATAATTAATTAGCAATTATTTATAATTTATTAAATGAGATTTAATAGATTATAAATAAATTAAGAAAAGTTCTTAATAATTATTAATTACAAAATTTAGTTTGAGAAATTAAATTTTATGAGAGAATTATTTTCAGAATGGGATTAATAATTAAAAAGGTTTTATTTATTAAATGATTATTTAATTAGATAAAGTAAAGACTTTATTTCTTTAAATATCAATCATTCCAAGAGTTGGAAGATAGACACACAACACCAACTAACAAAAAACATCCCAGGGGTTTGAGAGGATCATTGAGAGCTTTTGAAGTTCATCAAAATCATTCAAAATCATTTTAATTATTTTCTCAATTGTTCTTCATCTACTATATGATATTTGATCTTGGTGGATACCATTAGAGCACTCCACACTTGAGGGGTGATTGCTGGAAATCAAAGATACATTCATAAAAATCCCAGGAAAGCTATCAAGGTATTTTTCTTGTGTTCATACAATTTTTAAATCTATATACATGATTAATTAGGTTTTTATGCAAGTAAATGTGATTTACGCTTCCGCTACGGCCATAAATTCCTTCAATGGTATCAGAGCATAGGTTGCATGTATATAGATCCCAGAAAAAATTTCGGAATTATTCAAGCTTGTATGAATTAGTTATGAATTTTTGAAGTTCTTGGAGGCTATAATCAAATTAATTACGAATTAATTAATAAATTATTTTTTAAAATAATTTTGATCACTGATATATTTTCTACAAGTGTTGTAGAAGTCCCAGAAAAAGTTTCATAATTTTCCCATGTATAGATTATTTATTATTGATTTTTAAAGAGTTTAGAAATTAATAAATAATAATCTGTTTTATAAATATATATATATTTTTATAAAATATCTAGATGGGTTATTAAAGTTGGGGGCCCAAAAGGTTGTTAAAGTGGGCTGATATTTATAAAATTCTCTGTCGACTGAAAACAAAGACCAGTACGCGTGACTGAGAACCGCGCGTGGGCGTCACGCGCTGGCGGCTCACGCGCCGCGCGTGCATCTCGCGCGCCGGGTCGGACCGGGTCGGGTTGGATCTCGGGTCGGGTCATGGGTCGGGTCGGATGCTGACGTCAGCATGACGTCACCACTGTGTAACGCCTCTGTTGAATGCGTGACACAATAAATATGTTATTTTGGGCCTAAAACGCATTCTGGTAATGCGTTACAGGGTCAAATGGTGACAGTAATGGCCCTGATTCGTAATTTGATTTTTCCCGTTGATTCGTAACTCCGTTGAGGCGTATAATATATCGGTGGATTCGTTTTTTCGAGACGGATCTAATGGAGTGGTCAAATAAATTTTAAAAATTAATTTTAAAATGGTTATAGCTTCCGGAAGTGTTTTAAAGCCCGTTTTAATTGTGTTAAAATACTTTAAAATACTAATATTGTTTCATATAGATGTTTAACAATGTTTAACATGATATAACATATTTGCCTATATATATGTGTGCATAGAAATGTCATGAGATAATATATATAGTTTTATATATCGTATATAAAATGCATGTTTGACTTTAGGTTTTAACGAAAACGTTTCGCAACCTAAATAATATAAAATCCCTCGTTATTTAATATCAAGTAATAAAATGGCCAATGTCACAACGGGCTTGTGTCGGTCATAGCCTTCCAACATGGTAGAAAGTAATTCTTAGTTTTGAGCTTTGTCGTTTCGTGCTACAGCCGAGGGCTTCGTTTTCAAAAATAGGAATTACTTGTCTATTACATGAGATGCGTATAATTAATTAGAATCCAATTGTCGTTACGTGCTACAGCCGTGGGCTATTGAGATCTTATTAATTTAACGAGATGTTGGGTCTCACTTGACTTAGAATATTGAATTTAGACGTGCTACAGCAGTGATTCAATGATTCAAGAGGCTAAATGGAATTAGGGAATAACATGAGATGTAATTGATAAAGAGTTATCTGCCTATGGAACATTACATAGCGTTTCGTGCTACAGCCGAGGTTATATAATGGAAAGTAGGATCCCTATTCTCACATGCATTGATAATGCTTAAGTTATACATTTGAGGGTTGTATAATTTTAATAAAACTGTGGGAGCCACCTATGAATAAAGACCCGATTCATAAGGTGTTATAATAAAATTGGATATCTACTAATGTTGTTATGTATTCACAAATTTCAGATTTATAGATCATGTCTTCTACTCTATCAGTCCGTAGCATACTTGATGCGAACAAATTGACTGGTCCCAATTATGCTGATTGGCTTCGAAACCTGAGAATCGTTCTCAGGGCTGAGAAGAAGGATTATGTGCTTGACTCGCCTTTACCTGTACCTCCTTCTGATGATGCACTTTTCCAAGAACGAGAAGTGTATAATGACTGGTTAGATGCTGCTAATGTTGCTCAATGTGTCATGCTAGCATCCATGACACCTGAGTTACAGAAGCAACATGAGAAAATGGATGCTCCTACCATTCTGATACATCTACAGGAGCTTTATGATGTACAAGGGAGAACCGCTCGATATGATATATCGAAAGAGCTATTCCAATGTAGAATGGCTGAAGGGTCGTCTGTGAATGACCATGTGCTTAAGATGATCAATCTGATTGAGCATCTAGGGCAGTTAGGTTTTGTCATGGATGGGGAGTTAAGCCAAGATTTAGTCTTGCAGTCACTCCCGGATTCTTTCTCGCAGTTCGTTATGAACTTTCACATGAACAAGTTGGATGTCAGCTTAGCTGAGCTCCACAACATGCTGAAAACTGCTGAGGCGAATTTTCCCTCCAAAAGGGGTTCTGTTCTTATGATCGGTGCCAGTACCTCTACTAAGAAGAAGAGGAACTGGAAGCCGAAGAATAAGAAAAAGGGTGAGAATAAGCCTGTTCCACCAAAGGCTGACCCAAAAAGCAAAGCAGTTTGCTTCCACTATAACAAGGTGGGACACTGGAAGAGGAACTGCAAGGTTTACCTTGTAGAGTTAAAGAATAAGAAGGGCAATGAGATTACCGCTTCTGATACAGGTATGTTCATGATTGAACTAAATATGTCTTTAAGTCAGATTTCTACTTGGGTATTGGATACTGCTTGTGGGTCTCATATTTGCAATTCGTTGCAGGGACTAAAGCAAAGTAGATCTCTGGGGGAAGATGAAGTGATTCTATTGATGGGCAATGGAGCAAGAGTTGCTGCTGCAGCTGTAGGATCATTTCCTTTGCATATGCCTACGGGCAAAACTATTGTGTTGAATAAATGTTATTATGTACCATCAATTGTAAGAAATATTGTTTCTATTCCTGTACTTGATTCGGATGGTTTTACATTTATTGTTGAGAATAATAAATGTTTAATTAAGAGAAACAATATTACTTATGGATACGGTACATTACATAATGGTTTGTATATATGTGACTTAGAACATAATTTGTTTCAAATTGAACAACCAAATAATAAAAGAAAAAGAGATAATAAAAATCCAACTTATTTATGGCATTGCAGACTAGGTCATATTAGTGAGAACAGACTTCGCACATTACATAAGGATAAGTTACTAGAACATTTTGATTTTGAATCATATCCTACATGCGAGTCTTGTCTCATGGGTAAAATGACTAAATCTCCATTTACTGGACATGGAGAGAGAGCTGCGGGGTTGTTAGACTTGGTACACACAGATGTGTGTGGACCAATGTCAACAAGTGCTAGAGGAGGATTTTCATACTTCATTACTTTTACGGATGATCGATCCAGGTTAGGATATGTATATCTTATGAAATACAAATCCGAAGCTTTTGAAAAGTTCAAGGAATATAGAAATGAAGTAGAAAAACAAACCGCACGTAGTATAAAAGTTCTTCGATCAGATCGAGGAGGTGAGTACTTAAGCGGAGAGTTTTTAGGTTATCTTAAAGAAAATGGTATAGTTTCTCAATGGACCCCTCCCTATACTCCACAATTAAATGGAGTATCTGAGAGAAGGAATCGCACTCTATTAGATATGGTGAGGTCCATGATGAGCTTTACTGATCTTCCTGTATCACTATGGGGTTATGCTTTAGAGACGTCAGCGTATTTACTGAATAAGGTGCCTTCTAAATCGGTTCTCACGACCCCACATGAGATGTGGAGTAGGAAGAAACCAGGTCTTAAACATGTTAAGGTTTGGGGGTGTCCAGCTTATGTCAAGAAAGTTGAACATGATAAGTTGGAACCCAGATCCGTGAAATGCAGTTTTGTGGGATATCCTAAAGAAGGTCATGGATATTATTTCTATGATCCTTCTGATCAAAGGATATTTGTTTCTAGACACGCACACTTCTTAGAGGAACAGTTCCTTCTTGATAGAAACAGTGGGAGAAATATTGAACTTGATGAAGTTCAAGAACCACAAAATGCAACGATTAGAGAAGAAGTACCTGTTTAGAAAGAACAACCTTTACGTAAGTCAGAGAGAGTGTCCCGCCCAATCGAAAGATATTACGGGCTTGTCATTGAAAATGATGATGATTTGTCATTTGTTGATGATGAGGACCCTATGACTTATGAAGAGGCTGTGAGTTGTAATGACTCAGAGAAATGGCAGGATGCCATGAAATCCGAAATGGACTCGATGTATATAAACCAAGTGTGGACTTTGGTTGAGGCACCTGAAGGAGTTAAACCCATTGGGTGCAAATGGATATACAAACGAAAGTTAGGAGCAGATGGCCAGGTGGAGACCTATAAGGCCAGGCTTGTGGCAAAAGGATTCAAACAAAGACAAGGGATTGACTTTGATGAAACCTTTTCGCCTGTAGCCTTGCTCAAATCCATTAGGATTTTGCTTGCGATTGCAGCTTACTATGATTACGAGATCTGGAAAATGGACGTAAAGACGGCCTTCCTCAATGGTAAACTTGAAGAGGAAGTGTATATGACACAGCCAGAGGGTTTTGTTTCCAGTGGAAACGAAAATCTAATATGTAGACTGCTGCGAACCATATATGGTTTGAAGCAAGCTTCTCGAAGATGGAACATCCGTTTTGATGAGACAATCAAAGAGTTTGATTTTATCAAAAACTTAGATGAACCATGTATTTACAAGAAGGTTAGTGGGAGCGCAGTAACATTTCTTATATTGTATGTGGATGACATACTTATAATAGGAAATGATATACCGATGTTACAATCAGTCAAGGTCTGGTTATCAAAGAACTTCACTATGAAGGACTTGGGAGAGGCATCCTATATTTTAGGGATGAAGATCTATAGAGATAGATCTAATCGAACGATTGGCCTATCCCAAGGTACATACATCGATAAAGTGCTAAAATGGTTTAGCATGGAGAACTCGAAAAGAGGTCTCATTCCTATTAGTCATGGGATTACTCTTTCCGAGAAGATGTCTCCAAAGACATATGAGGAAAGGGTGCACATGAGTAGGATTCCTTATGCCTCGGCAATATGATCCATCATGTATGCGATGTTATGTACTAGAGCTGATGTTGCTCATTCACTTAGTGTGACGAGCAGATATCAGTCTAACCCAGGTGAAGAACACCGGAAAGCAGTGAAGAACATATTGAAGTACTTGAGAAGGACTAAAGATGTTTTTCTTGTTTTTGGTGGATCTGAATTGAAAATTGAGGGTTATACTGACTCTAGTTTTCAATCAGAAGGCGATGGTAGCAGATCCCAGTCAGGGTATGTATTCACTCTAAATGGGGGAGCGATTAGTTGGAAGAGTTCCAAACAGCCTACAACGGCTGACTCCATAGCGGAAGTAGAATATATAGCTGCATGTGAAGCTGCAAAGGAAGCTGTCTGGATGAGGAAATTTGTTTCTGATTTGGGAGTAGTTCCTAGCATTGAGGATCCTATAGTGTTGTTTTGTGATAACAACGCTGCGATAGCTCAAGCTAAGGAACCAAGATCCCATAAGAATTCCAAACACGTGTTGCGGCGCTTTCATCTGATTCGAGAGATCATAGAAAGAGGGGATGTCAACATCGTAAGAATTGACACACATAACAACATAGCGGACCCATTTACTAAGGCATTGTCTCAGGCTCACTTTGATCGACATAGAGATAAGATGGGTATAAGATACCAGAGTGATTGGCTTTAGTACAAGTGGGAGTTTGATAGTATTTTGTCCTAAACCCAATCATGTATGATGAGTTAGGAAATACTTTCATGTAATCTTATTTGATTTTATTTATATTAATAAAAGACTTGTTGTTTTTATTACGGGCTTTATCTATTTAAAGTGTTTAAATAAGAAGTTCCATAGTTTAGAGTAAAGCTTCTAGAATTATAATGAGATTATAATAATGAGATCTAGAAGATGATAACACTAAACTTAAATAGTTCCCGATCGTAGGATAACTAATTGGGAGTTAGTCAATCTGTAAAGATCGGTACATACTATGCTTGCTTCCTTGGAAGGATGTCTGTTCTCATAGACATTCGTGTGGTGACACTATAGCTAGTATGTAGGTGCTTATTGGAGAATAAGTTCACTGAACGTTACTTGATCTAATGAACGACTAATGGAGTTTACTCACGTGTTAATAGTTGTTCATAAGTTGATGGTGGTACAAGTGTCCTTAGACTTGAGACCGTTAAAGTAATCTTATATACAATGAACTATGTTTTGGTTTAGTTCTAAGTCCTCAAGGGACAATCATTAGTTCTATTCCGGGTATAGGAATTTGTATATGAAGATAGTTAACGATCGATAAAGAATCTACCCCTTTCAGTAAAAGAAAGTGAATATCCTATGATGTTCTTACTATGTTAGTTCTGGAATCTCTGGCCAGAGTAATTGAAGTTAGAAAGAGTTTCTAATTCAAATGAACTAGACATAATGTATAAGAAATTATATGATTAAATTAAATAGGCTTGACACGCGATCCATGCCTTGTATTTAATCGGGATATTGTCGGGTAGAAGGAATTGATTGTACGGTAACCATTTGCTGAATAGGTTTTATATATTCTAAGCAATGAATTCATATTATCCGGATAGTCGCGATATATTCAAAAGTATCACTCACGATGTAGAATAAATATTAATTACTTATGTAATTATATTTAACGAATTAATTAGTAATTCGTATAAGTAATAATAAATAGTTTATTATTATTTATTTCTACTACCGGCTTAATATTGAACCTAAAGGGTCACACCATAAAAAGGTTAAATATTTATAGATGATGAGAATAATTAATAATGGCTATGAATTATTTATTTATTGAATAAATAATTAATTAGCAATTATTTATAATTTATTAAATGAGATTTAATAGATTATAAATAAATTAAGAAAAGTTCTTAATAATTATTAATTACAAAATTTAGTTTGAGAAATTAAATTTTATGAGAGAATTATTTTCAGAATGGGATTAATAATTAAAAAGGTTTTATTTATTAAATGATTATTTAATTAGATAAAGTAAAGACTTTATTTCTTTAAATATCAATCATTCCAAGAGTTGGAAGATAGACACACAACAACAACTAACAAAAAACATCCCAGGGGTTTGAGAGGATCATTGAGAGCTTTTGAAGTTCATCAAAATCATTCAAAATCATTTTAATTATTTTCTCAGTTGTTCTTCATCTACTATATGATATTTGATCTTGGTGGATACCATTAGAGCACTCCACACTTGAGGGGTGATTGCTGGAAATCAAAGATACATTCATAAAAATCCCAGGAAAGCTATCAAGGTATTTTTCTTGTGTTCATACAATTTTTAAATCTATATACATGATTAATTAGGTTTTTATGCAAGTGTGATTTACGCTTCCGCTACGGCCATAAATTCCTTCACTAGCATCATACTCTTACTCTTGCTTTCGCTTCTTAGAGTCGTTGTTGTTCCCTCCATTACCTATTGTGGCCTCTTTCTTCATGCTATCCTCAGTTTTAATATATTTATCAGCCCTTCTTTGAAACTCAGCCATATTCTCAAGGGGATGTTTTGCCAATGACCTCTTAAAGAAAAGATCAGTAGTTCCATGCTCCAGGGCTACCATGGCCACCTTGTTCTCCAAGTCAGTGATATTCAGTGTTTCCTTATTGAATCGCTTGAGGTAATCCCTCATATTCTCATTCTTTCCTTGTACCACATACATAAGAGATGCAGAGCTTTTCTCATGGGTTCTTCCGCTAATGAATTGGCTGACAAAAGCGGCACTAAACTCCTTAAAGGAGCCGATTGAATTTGCTGGTAATCGGCTATACCATCTTTGAGCCATGCCCGACAGGGTTTGAGGAAACGCCCTACACTTTAAAGCATCACTTGCAGGCTGCTACAACAGTGCGTTTGAGAATGTACTGACGTGATTTGTGAGATCACCCGTTCCATCATAAGCCTTAATTGTCGGCATCTTGAACTTCCTAGAAATACGAGCATTCATCACCTCTTCAGTAAACGGGGGTGTGGGATCATCACGATCTCCAAGAGGCATTAGATCTTTGGGGTTTCCCTTGGGGGTTTCCACCCTTGTCGTTCTTCCAGTAGGGGCATCCGCCCTTCTTTGCCTCCTTGAAGACCTTTCCAAATCAATAAGGGGAATCCTTCCTGTCAGACCCTTACTTCCCGATACTGAAAATATACTTTTTATAATAAAATACTCGAATATCCCTATATATATGTGTTATTTTAGGGAATAAATAAAACCCTGAATGACAATATTACCGTTAAAAAGAATATGCATTAATCCTCTAAAATACTTTTGCAATGCGGAAGCTGAAGACTTTAGAAAATGTGACTCACTATACACATAACACTTAGCAGTTAAAGCATGCTCTCAACTATTAGAATTAATTAGGTAAAATAGACTTTGATACAGGGGAAATTTAGAAAATTTCGGCATGAAGTATTCGTAAATCGGACTTTCCACCTGTTCTTCGAACCAAACCCAATTCCAATTAACCACCAAACAACAATTCTAACTTTTAGGAAAAACAACCACAAGTTCAACCTGTCCTAACCGATCAGGTGAACAACTACGACAAATACAACTAAGTTCAACATGTCCTAACCGATCAGGTGAACAACTACGGCAAATACAACTAAGTTCAACCTGTCCTAACCGATCAGGTGAACAATAATACAATACAACACAACACGATAACTCAATATTTAATCTTAGTAGCGGAAATAAAAACTTAACATATTTATATATGCAAATGCTGAGGAGGAGGGACTCTGGAGATCCAGCTGGCCGACCATGCAACTTAACCTGAAAAACATGAGCGATTTTAATGAGTCACAACTCAGTGAACATATATCATCATATAATATACTCTGGTGCTATTTACATATTTTTAAACCGACAATCCAGTATTTCGCGTTTTATAAAGTTATCTGTATATACCTGTTAACTCGTCAAACTCGTAGTGTCATATACATGTACTTGTAATTCATTCTCTCTTTATTTACCCAACTCTCCTTGTATTCTTTCCGTAGTCTTATCCCTGTTATCAGTTCAACGACTCTAATCTACATATTTATTATTACAAACAATTTTATATATAAGATCTGAATATTTTCCGTATATAACCCGGAAGTCATCTATGGACTCGACGGTCATCTGTATATTTGTGATAATTAGTTAAGCCATTCATATTGAACCATGTAGGCTAATCATATATATATATATATATATATATATATATATATATATGTCATTGCTCCATAAAGAACACTCTTATAAAAAGAACAATAAAGAACACTATGGAATCATTTATTCCAATAGATCCAATGACCCCGCCAGGGGCACCCAATACAAAAAAATCTTATTTTTTTATCCTCTTTCCATTCAGAAAAAAAATCACTGTTCACCGACGACGTCAGCAGTGATGTCATCATGAACAGTGATTTTTTTTTGCTGGATGGAAAGAGGGTAAAAAAATAAAAACTTTTTGTATTGGGTGCCATGACGGAACTCTTATATTCGATTAAATATGAGTGTTATAATGGTGTTCTTCATGGAGTGCAACTATATATATATATATATAACGAGTACATATCATCCAATCATATCTTTGAACACCTAATCAACTTATCCTCACATAAATTAATTTCAGATAATCATTTCACTATTATTCAAGAAATCATATACAACCAGCACGTATAAGAGAAATTCATAATATCACCATATATTTTCAAAGAACATGTTAGTGCACCTTGTCAACACGTAGTCACACAAATAATTTCAAGTCATCATTCAATAAATCTAAGTAACCATTTAATATGAATGTATGCAACATATGCATGAGACTGACTTTTCTTTCACCATGTTTCTTTACTTTGTTGTGACTGACCAACTTAACTTTAGTATCTCCCGGGATTTCTTGGCCTTAAGGGTTCTTTTTCTATTCACGTTGCTTTATAGTCCAAAGGACTTTTCTATTCACGTTGCTTTATAGTCCAGAGGACTTTCCTATTCACGTTGCTTTATAGTCCAGAGGACTTTCCTATTCACGTTGATGGCTAGCTAGGCCATTTATTCACATTTCTGATACAAAAGTATTGGCAGTCACAACGCCTTTATTTAGTGAGACTCAAATGAAACAATATGCACATCATATATCACGTTTCATTTCTTCCTTCCATGTACTTATTCACGTTGACATTTTCCTTTCATATAATCCAAATCGATCACATAATAACCCTTTTCATGTCAATGATACTATCATCATGTATTCACATTGCTCATACATCACAGTGATCATGTATTCCCCTTTCTCATATATCACATATATGCACATTTCAGATAACTCATTCAAATAACACTTATCACAATTATAGCCACGTGATACTTCATTTCACTATAATATAGTCATCGTGTATGTACTTTCATCACGTAATCATATAACCGTATAACATATAATCCCAGATAATCAACTTAATCCATTTTAGTAACATATGGATTCAAGTAACCATATAACTTCCGAATAACATTCTCATGAAATCATTTAAAGTCCACGTAACGACTACGTCTATCTAAACACATCACAATCCTCACGTATCATATAAACCCACATATTCTGATAAATCATGTAATTCTTTCTTGTAATATATATATATATATATATATATATATATATATATATGCCATTGCTCCATACAGAACATCCTTATATAACAAACAATAAAGAACACCTTAGATCTAATAGATCCAATGGCCCCGCCAGGAGCACCCAATACAAACAGTTGTTATTTTTTTACCCTCTATCCATCTAGCAAAAAACAATAAAAAATTTTTTTTTTTAAAATTATTGTTCATGATAACGTCATGCTGACGTCATCAGTGACGTCATCATGAACGGTAATTTTTTTTATTTTTTTTATTATTTTTTTTCTGGATGGATAGAGGATAAAAAAATAATAACTTTTTGTATTGGGTGCCATAACGGAACTCTTATATTAGATTAAATATGAGGTGTTCTTTATTGTTTGTTATATAAGGT
This sequence comes from Saposhnikovia divaricata, assembly GCA_036435485.1. Taxonomy (NCBI): domain Eukaryota; kingdom Viridiplantae; phylum Streptophyta; class Magnoliopsida; order Apiales; family Apiaceae; genus Saposhnikovia; species Saposhnikovia divaricata. The sequence continues at coordinate 241,090,055 of CM071594.1, read as the reverse complement.
GTTTGTTATGGAGTGCAATTCTATCTATCTCTATATATATATATTCAAGTCTTGAGCATTTCTTAGTTATATCTTTTAATCCCATAAATAGCACAAGTTATTATAAAGTATACATATATAAAGCAAAGATTTGATAAATGCTCACCTTGGCCTCTGCAATATTTCTTAATGATTCTTGGTGATATCCTATCCAAGCTCCTTCCATTTCTTGGGTACTCTATATAAACACATAAGACCCAATCTTTATTACACTCTAAAATTCACTATAAATCGTAGGATTATTATTCTGACATGAAACCACCTTTGAGATCTTCTATATTCATTATTATACCATCCCTCCAAGTTTCAATTCAAACTAAGAAGTTTAGCTAGGTGAAACATTTTTTCAAAGTTCATTTTTTTATCAAACCCGTAGGTCATGAACATCCTGTACTAAAACGGCTATAACTCCTAGCTCGTTAATCCAATCGACTCACCGTTTGCGGCTACGTAAACTAGACTCCGAGTAGAATATAGACCTAGCAAATTCACTGCCCAGAAGTGAAAATGAACATGCCGACCAACCTCTCAAAAACAGGGCAGCAACATTGTAAAATCTGGAATACTACTTTTACACCTCCATTTTCATGTTCAACCATCCTTAATACATTTAATCAATCTACTAAACCCTCATCACTTACTAACCTTTATATAAACATCACAAACCCATAATAATATATGCATAAAACAACCCTTATATATATATCAAAACATTAACATAAAATGAAAGATTAAAGGTAAGCTTTATACCCCTTGAAACTAGCTCTTCCTCTTCCGTTTTCTCTTACAAAACCTAAGCTCAAAACCATATCTTCTTGTGCTCCCCTTGATAATCCAACTATGTTTATATACCGAACCCATCGCGCTTCTCCGGTGACTTCCACCGCTGCCATTTTCTGGCCATCTCTCTCCCACCTCTCACTCTCTCTCTCGCACTCTCTCTCTCTCTCTCTCTCTCTCTCTCGTTTGTTTCTCTCCTTCGCTGGTCTCTCTCCCTTGATCTCTCTTTATCTCTGCCTCCACTCCCTCACTGAACAACACCACCACCGCCACGATGGTGGTCTTCTCGCCACCCATACACGTACATAGCACACATCCCGAACACACAATCGGCACAGCACACCCGCGCACATACACCACGCACAGCGCACACTCAATACACACACACACACACACACACACTCTTCCTCTCAATATCTCCTCTCCTTTCATCCATTCTCCCCTTCAATTACAACCCCAATTAAAATCCCCAATTCTAAAAACCCTAATTTTCTTTCCCCAATTCTTTTCTCTCCCCCCGCTGTTCTGTTTTCTGCGTGTGTTGTTGTGTTTGTCTAAATGGGCTTGACCCAAAACATATATAATAGCTTATAACAATTATTCTAGGTCCCAAATAAAATACTACTTATTCGTATTTTATCTCCTTTTTATTTCATTCATAGTTGTTTTATTAAAACAATTATCAACAAAATTCTCAAAATAAAGTATACTATTTAACTTAATAACATAAAGTCATCAAATCTCCAAAAATCTCGTATTTTAAATATTTACGAGTCCACTTGCAATTTTCCCGAAAATAAATCCTAAAAATCATTCATAACACGTAACTAAAAATTATCGGGTCTCACTAGAATACTTTTAATATTTACCATCCTAATAAAAATCGACATCTCGATCTCTATAAATTTAATCAATAATTATTCTCCAAATAATATCATTTTGATACATAATGATCAACTATTATTATGCACATGTATTCTAAATCAAGCATTTATAAATATTTAAATAATAATCCTTTTAACAATTAAATATATAAGATTTATGAATGACACATTAAAATATTTAATAGTCATAAATGTTTCTATTTATTAAAATAACAATGCATGTGGGTGTTTTGGGACAGGGATGTTACACTTCCTGTAGTCGGAGGAGGCCGATTTTGATTCTGTCTCGCCTGCTCTCTTGCAATGCCGTCCTTCAGCTTTAAGATCTCAGCCTCATGAGCCCTTATCCTCTCAGCAGTTGTCAAAGGGGGTCCGTCATGGATACTTCGTGTCCTCCTTAGAGGTTCTTTGCTAGCACGTCGCCTCCTCAGGGCTTCATCACGATCATCGTCTCCTCAGATGACGAGTCGTCAGTATAGGGGCCAGGGTAGTCATCATATTCTTGATCACGGCCTAACCCCCTATTATAAGGAGGCTCCTGAATCAGCAAGGCATGGCCGCTTGTTCCAACACCTCAAGTAGCAGGAGGGTAGTTAGGTAGACTATACATCGGGTTGGTATTTGCGGGAAGATCCGTAGTATGGATCCGTACCCTTGGGGGTAGTGTGCGATTAACGTTATCAAGAGAAGAAACCACCATCTGAAGAGGGTTGGTTTCTTGGCTTTGATGGACGACCACCGGTAGAGTCCCCTCAACATGGGGAATCGTCCCTAGGGGTTGAGAGACTAGAGATTGAATGATCGCCCCTGTTGATGGGGGTAATTGCCCTTCTTCAGTAGTGATAGGCGGATCAGAAGTGGCGGGTGGAGCAGAGCTCAGGGGTATGGCCTCAGTCGAGGCTGATGTTGTTCTCCGTGTTGAACCATGGTTGATGTTGTCGTACCACATACGACGCCAAATGTTGTGGAATAAAAACTAGGTTATGGAATTGCGGCTAGGGGTTTGTGTATATTTAATGCAAAGGGGTTGGTGAGCTACGAGTTTTAGTGGTTGTTTCCATGTTCGAGACTAGTCGGTCCTCACAGAGTGCCTACGTATCTCGTTATTGAGAATCAAGCTAAGACGTAGTTCTGAGAATGAGGGGTCAGGCCCTTATATAGGCTGCGGGAGCCTTAGAATTATGGTAGGATTCGGAGACTTGGTGGGCAAGCCACCTCCTTGAAGAAGGTTCTAAACTCCTTCCTTGTAGGAATCAGTTTCCATGTTGAATTGGGTGCCTTTGAGGCTACTCCTAATGATATTGTTTCCTTGTTTGACTTTTATTGCTGAGCTGTCTATCACCCTTAATATTAATTACGAAACTGATATTTAATTAGGGTTTTGGACCTTGTAAATGGGCTCCACGTTCGGACCTTATCGGGTCTAATTAATGCCACATTAAATGTGTCTTTAGGACTTACTTTTAGCCCATATCAATGTTCTAGGTGAAAAAGGTAATTGATTAGTTTATAGTAATTACAATTTAATTACGTTATTTTACTAAATACAATTACGTAATATTTTTAAAAAAGGAGAAATGAATATTGTCCGTAATATTTCTATTAAAAGAGGGATTTTAGTTAGAAAATATAAAAAATGATACGTTTTAGCTGAAAAAAGTAATCGGTTAATTATTAATATTATAATATTATTAGTTTATTGTATTAAATAGAACCACTTGTGATATAATTGAAAAAATATAGATTTTAGTTAAAGAAATTAGAAAGGTAACATGAAATTTAAAAAAGAGACATGATTTATGTGAAAAAGGTAATTGATTAGTTTATAGTAATTATAATTTAATGATGTTATTTTACTAAATAAAATTGCTCATAATATTTTTAGAAAATGAGATATTAATGTTGCCCGTGATATTTCTAGAAAAAAAGAAATTTATTTGGAAAAAAATAGAAAAGATGATACGTTTTAACTAAAAAGGTAATCGGTTAATAATTAGTATTATGATATTATTATTTTATTTTTATTAAATAGAAATGCCCGTTATATAATTGGAAAATAGAGGTTTTAGTAAGAGAAAATAAAAAAGGTAATGTGTTTTGGTTGAAAAAGGTAATCGTCCATGATATAATTGGTAAAAGAGTGATTTTAGTTAGAGAAAAGAGAGAATGTAACGTGGCTGAAAAGGGTAATTGATTAGTTAATAGTAATTATAATATAATTACTATTATTCGATTAAACAAAATTGCTCGTAGTGTTTTTAAAAAATGAGAAATTTTAGTTAGATAAAATGTAATAGATATTGTATTTTACCTGAAAAAGGAAATTATTTTATTTTGAAAAATAGAAAAGGTAATATGTTTAACCTGAATAAGGAAATTGATTAATAAAGGAGAAATTTTAGTTAGATAAAATATATAAAATATTATATTTTACCTGAAAAAGGAAATTATTTAGTTATTGAAAAATAGAAAAGATAATATGTTAACCCGAAAAAAAATTGATTAGTTTGTAGGATGAGCAAGGGTAAATAAGTAAAATCAATAGGTACTATACTGACCGACCGATCGACCAAACTTTTAATGTTTCGGCTTTTATATAATAGTATAGATAGATAGATTAGAAAGATAATATGTTAACCTGAAAAAAGAAATTGATTAGTTAGTAGGATGAGTAAGGATAAATAAGTAAAATCAACCGGTACTATACTGACCGATTGACCGATCGACCAAATTTTTAATATTTCGGCTTTTATATAATAATATAGATTTCGAATTAAAATTTTTCATTATTTCAAGCATGTCATATCATTTTGGAAACATTTTTTTAAAAAAAAATTTGATTACCTAACATCACTCATTTTTCATATAGAAAAGTAGGGAGTCTGAGATATGTCTTAAGGTAAGTTCCTTAAGATAGTATAATTTTATATATAAATATGGATGGACATTTTTGTAAATTCAATATTTGTTTAAAATTTTATTAATTAACCCTACAAACCCAATAATATTTTAAAAGAAATATCAGAAAAATTTAGTAAAATTAATCTCAGGATCCTTTTTCTCACAAATTATATTATTTTCTCAAAATATATTTTTGATTATGAATCATGCAAGACAAAACTATATCCGACCCGACTGTGTAAATTACAGACACCTTTGTTTACCCGCACACTCTCCGTGAGCATATACTCCTCCGCAATCCGCATCACAATAAGCCGGCCGCCGGAATCTTATCATCGCCGTCCGTCACAGATTTAATGGCTAAAGATAACGCAATGGAGATCGACGATCAGAAATCAGTCGTCTCTGATCAGACCAATTCCAATCCTAAGTTCTCAATTAACGGTCTCTCTCTCTCTCTCTCTCTCTCTCTCTCTCTCTCTCTCCATATGTATCTATGGTTTGTGATTAATTGATTATTAACACTGTTTACAGTAGCATACATACATTATACAGCAGTTAATTGTATGCATTTTGCTGTTTAATTGTTGAATTGACAATCCTACGTGTCATTGAATTGATATTGTTTAGATATTCAGTGTTGCAGCTGTTGAAATCTGCCCAGATGCAGCACGGTTTGCGTTTCGGGGATTACACTCGTTATCGGTATTTATATGATTTCTAAGATTTGGCTCACTTAGGGATTAATGTTATCGATTGTTATTTAAATTTTGTAATTTGTAAATGTGGTTTTCAGTTTTTTTGGTATGTGTAACAGGAGGTATTGCACTTCTAGGCTAAGGAGGTTGTATAAATCGTTGAAGTTTACTCATGGGCGTGGCAAATACACCAAGAGAGCTATACAGCCATCCATGGTGACTGAAGTCAGGTCATGTCTAGAACTTCTATTAGTACTAGTATGTGATTCTCAGTGATAAATCTTCTTATTGATAAATTTTTTGTTAATGTTGTTGATCGCTTTACCCCGACACTATCGGTTTTATAGGGTGAAAATATGTTTCGGGACAAATGAATGGCTTTTGATATTCTATTAAAATATAAATATATTATCCTTGTATTTACAGAATTTTATAATAATGTATAAGTATTTGTCAATATTCTCGTTTCCGTAAATGTAGTTAATATTGAAATATCTGTACTTTCTGGTATCCTTTTTATTTTGAGTGGTAATATCCATATTAACTGTGTTTTACTTGCAATAGATTTCTGCATGTGGTTCTCTATACATCAGAAAGAGCTTGGAGCCACGCCATGGAGAAGAGACAGCTGCCAGATGGCCCCAATGCACGACAGCGTAGATATCTGATTGGTAGGCTAAGGAAAGCTGTAAAATGGGCTACCTTTTTTGCTGACCTCTGTGCTATGAAGGGAGATTCTAGAACTTCCTTGGAAGCCGAGGTGTGTATTTCAAATTAAGGCAGAAATTTGGGACATCATATGGATATCGTATTGCAGTGGTTTCACTTAGGATATCATTTCTGTAAGTGACAAGAGTCACAAGACTGCTGTAAACCTAACTCACATGCAAGTCTAAAACCATGAGAAGTTTTTGTTATCAGCAAGACAGCAGAGTATATATTATCAGCAACTGAATAATAAAGATAGAAACAAAATATTGCACTCCCACTCTTCGAGATGTGTTATCTCCCAACTACAGCTATTTGATACAAATTCCTTATAATTCCACACTCTCCCCTCATTCCCCTATCTAACCCCACTCTCTCCCCCCCCTTTATGTAAAATGACCAGTTTGACCTTCATATTCTTTCCTTTTTACAAGTGGTATTGCTGTACTGGACTTTGGGCCTCTAACACTTGGGCCATCTTTCCTGTGGGCCTTCTAGCGTATGTGAACCTAATAGGGGGTTTAGCTGGACTCGTGGCAAAGCCATAGTATATGGGGTTTTCATTCAGTTATCAAATTGTAAAAAGCAGGCATCATTGGATCCCAATTAAAATATTATTTGGTTCGCTAATTCCTAAAGATGAGAAACTAAGCTTTGTTTGATGTTTTCAATGAAAGCCTTCGGTCCTTGTGCCACGGTTTCACATATAATTATTGTACAACATGAAAGGTGACTGGAACAGTATTTAACTCCTTTTTAAACCTTGTTTTCCTTTTCTAGTATAAGATAACTATATGTTATTATTGTATTATATGGATTATCTTAAGCTTCTGATACCTTCACTAAGCTGATGTAAGCATGGGTGTGCGAGTATATATAATTCTTTTAATAGAACTTTAGCCAAATAAAGAAAATGATTATGCCTTGCCTTGAAATAGTGTAATATGGTAACATGGTTATGAGTGTTGACACTTGTTTAATTTTTACGTACCTTACAAGGCCATTATTTTGTGGAGGGCGTTTTACACTAATGAGTTATAGAATAAACAGATGACCTTGTTTTTTAGTAGCTATGTTTATTCTTCTTGAAATTTTTGTCTTTATTTGACCCTTGTTTATCTTTTTTCCTTCCTCGCTACGTATAAGTTATAAAACTTAAGGATTACACCTTTAGCTTACGGATGAGATTTATTATATATTAGCTCTTTTCTTGTATACATTGTCCAGTATTGCTCATTCAGCTAATCGGGGTCAGTATTACTCATATATAGCTTACCTACCTTTGCATACTTGAGTGGCTTCTAATTAATGTTATAAAACTGCATTCTTTTTTTAGGGTTGCTTCTAATCAATGTTTTGTTTTTCTTGAATTTCTGTTATTAATAATTGTTAATATCATGAACCTGATATTATATTAAAAGAACTTTTTGAAGTATATTTTATTGCAATTATATGTATTTATTATCAATGTAATGTTTAATTTCTGATGCTGTAAAATTTCTGCATGGCACTACAGTTGTCCAGTATCATGTCAATTTTACCTGAAGTTTTTTTTTAGTTTCTATATCTGTTCAGCTAGTTGATCCGTAATTTGCAGGCCTATGCCTCTTATATGAAAGGGAATCTGTTGTTTGAACAAGATCAGAATTGGGACATTGCATTGAAGAGTTTCAAGAGTGCTAGGTAAATGTTTTACTTTAGATGGTTAGAACTCGTTCGTTTCACCATAAAATTAAGTTTGCCAGTACATTGTCGTCTGCAATCAACAAGTTTGGTGTGCCCAAAACTGGGAGGTTTGTTTATAAGAAGAAATGAATTTTACTAGTCACATGTGACATGTCAGTAGCAGGAGAGGATGCTCCTAGGCTGGTACTGCTCTTGTTTACCTGTGTTTCGAAAATCCTTTAGGCCCGGATTAGATTAAAGTGGTGGCTGTTCATATACAGTTTCAATTTGCTAGAAAGGACCGCTTGCCTTGGCAAATTTCATTCCCAGTCCCGTTCATTAAATGAAAGGTTCTGATCTCTAAAAGGCTAGATATGAATTTGTTGTTATTTTGTTAACTTTAAGTCTTCCATTAGTTATTTAAAGGTAAAAACTAGAATACACAAGTATATCAAAGGTTAAAGTATGACGCTCGAGAAAAATGAGATCCAGCATTTCATTTTAGTGAGAAGGCATGATAGAACACTGTAATTCAAATTTTAAATTTAATTGTAAGGGTTGATTCTAATTGTAAAAAAGAATTGGAATGAGGCTTGGTTTAGTTATACATAACACACCTGCACACATATCACTAACTATTCTAATAGTGCTAGTTATCTTATAGGGCTGTTTATGAGGAACTTGGGAAATATGGAGACCTAGAAAATCAAGTATTGTGCCGTGAGCGTGTTGAGGAACTAGAACCCAGCATACGTTACTGCCTGCACAAAATTGGTGAGTCGAATCTACAAGCTTCTGAACTTTTACAAATAGGCGAAATGGAAGGACCTGCATTAGACCTTTTCAAGGCTAAGTTGGAGGTTAGTCTATCGCTCTTAAACAGATGCCACGAGTGCCTCTAGAAGTAAGATGACGCAATTATTTGATTTCTTTCATTTAAATGCCATTTCCTATTCAAACATGTGACGGTATGAGTGTGTACTTGAAAATCCAAAGCCTGTCTTTTCACGCATGTTATGTCCTTCTATTATAAGTTTTTGTCTGTTTATTTTCAGGCTGTTATGGCTGAAGCTAGATCTCAACAGGCAGCATCTATGACAGAATTCAATTGGTTAGGGCATAGGTTTCCCATTTCAAATGCAAAGACACGGGTTTCAATATTAAAAGGTATTAACATAGTCTTATTGTGGCGGAAATGATGCTTGACAAGTTTTAGAAAGGGTATGTAACACGGAAGAATATCTATCTCTGCAAAGAATTAGTAGAAACTATCAAAAATTTAAAGTCTCATTATGTAGGATGATTACATTTTCTTAGGTAGGGGTTAAACTTTATATAAGAAACTAATCCTAATAATTATCTAGATTTATAATAGATGAATTACTATTTATTCAAATTCTAGAATATTCCTAATAGACAACAAAATATGGATATCTAAATGATAATATAAATATTTTGAAAAAGTAATCTAATTATTTCCTGCGCCATACCCGAATCAGTGTAATATTGACCAGCTTGTCATGCCATGTTACTTTAACATTATTATGTCTCAGATAAATAAAAAAAATGCACTTGAGAGAAGCTTGATAATGACTTGAGCTTCTTCCTCCGCATTGTGAGATGTAATATTTATATAGATAACTAACCCCGTTGCATTAGTTTAGATCCGGGGGGAGGGTCTATTGATTTAGCACATTTGGAAATTGGGAAGTGTTAAATTAAGACATCTTCTAAATTGTTAGGTGTTATTCTGCTTCTAACCATATCCATTCATGCTCTGATTAAATGTGATGCGATAAAATTACTATCACTATACTGAAGAAATGCTCTCGATGAATTTTCAAAATTAATCTTTTTGAAGCCCATGTGTTGTGAGAGCTTGTATAACCCATAGCTTTCGGGCTTTCGCTGCTACATGAGCTTATGTAAAAATTCTAGTCCTATCTACACGTTTGTTTCATTAAATACCAATAGTTATTATTTGTATATTCAATCAGCTCAGGAGCTAGAGAAAGATCTCCATGGTCCAAAAGGAGAATCTGTACCAGCAGAAAAAAGGCTGGTCATATTTGACAAAATATTTGCGGCGTATCATGAAGCAAGGAGCAGCATTCGTAATGACTTGGTAAGGCATTTTTGTAATGAAGTGTAAAAAAAGCTTAGTAGGGGTGATTTACCTTTAAGTGGAGTATTAGATCTATGATATGTATAGGCACGTAAATGCATGTTGCAGTGAATTTTGATGTAGCAATACCATTTGTTTTAGGCTAATGCAGGTAACTCTGAAAACATGAAAGATGATCTGAGTGGCCTTGATAAGGCCATTGGTGCTGTTCTGGGACAACGAACTATTGAGCGAAATCAATTGTTAGTGAGCATAGCAAAGAGTAAGCTTAATAAGTCACGTGATGACAAGAATGACAGAGCCACTAAGCCGGAGGAGCTTGTCCGCTTGTATGACCTTTTATTGCAGGTGATTACAGATCAAATATGGCAATTTTGTTAAAGTAATCTCTGGAGATGCTTTTCAGCATCAGTGCCAGTTCTGTATTGTTTGGGAAAACTCAAGATTGTACTCATTTGTGGCAGAATACGGCTGACCTTTCTGATTTAGTTAGTTCTGGAAGAGATAGAAAACCAGAAGAAGTGGCATTTGCTGAAGAATGTGAAATCAAGAGTGCAATTTTCCGAGCAGAAAGGTTGGTTAGTTTATATAACATTATGTCTGTTAGCAGAATGATAAATCTATAATGTTGTGAGCATAGTGCTCCATCTTTCAATAACATATAATATAAGTATTTCTTGACCTGACTAGTCGGTCTTTTTTTTTTGCTGGAAGTCCTACTTGAAAAAAATATAAAACCTGAAATGTAGAAACTATTAACAACCAGAAACGTCATTTAGACCAGGTTAGAACTGCAGCCTGATACCGTATTGGTTGTGGCTCAGTACTTCAGTCTTCAATATACATTTTGATTTTTCTATATATTTACTGTAGCTATCCAACATTTTGAGCTTTGTGAACTGACCTAACTAGGTTACATTTACTGTTGATGTTTCGAAAACGAGTTTATTTTAACTGGCTACAGTTCCGTCGGCCATTATCTAATAAATGGTTTCCCTTTCAATTGGTGCCAGGTGCTTCTACCTGGCTAAATCTTACAGTTTGGCTGGAAAGAGAACCGAGGCGTATTCTTTGTACCGCCGTGCTTTCTCTCTTGCTGATACTGCCCTTAAGAGGCTTCAGAGTTCAACCACTGCTGATCAGGTTCATCCTCCAAAAGAAATCTATTTTATGTTGTCATGTGTTTGTGCATTGCATGTGCCCTAATTCCTAGATCATAGATGATGCTGTTTTGACGTTCGTGAGGAATGCTGTGGAGTGTGGATCCTCTATTTTTAATTTATATAAAAAATGAGTCCCAAATTTCTCAGTTTTCCTTCTTGAACATTGTATGTTAATATAATACCTCATTAATAATAATGATCTTCAAATTCAATATTTGACAGATAGATATATATATGAACTTTCATTACATTATTCATTTTAATGAATTTTATGGACTCCTATTCATTTTCTTATGTCATATATGTTTCTGAGCAGGAAGTTCTCATTTTAATGAATTTTATGGACTCCTATTCATTTTTTTTTGTCATATATGTTTCTGAGCAGGAAGTTTTAAAAGATTTGAAGGTGTTATACAATGAAAGTAGATCAAACAGTTGTATAGAGCATGCCCTAGGTATTATGGAACTGGAGAAGGCTCCTGAAAAACTTTCAGAAACGATCTCTACTATGTCATTAGCTGCAAGGGAGATGAAGGTACTGTATTTTTTAATATAATTGATTCTTAACTCGCTTTTTGTAAGTAGGCATTCTAAATTTTAAATTCACAAAGATGACAGATGTTAGCTAATAATATTATGCATAGTGATTTAACCCATAATTGGCCCTGCTTAATCTGTTGTTGCGCACATGGTCATCCAGCCGTGGCTGCAGGTCCATCCAGGATCATGACAATTTATTTGGTATTGTTGGTTGTAGAGCTAACATTTTTTTGTTGAAATTGTTGATTGCATTCTCATGCTAACTCTTCTTTCTGATAAAATCTTTTTTTCTTCAAAACCGAAGGAGTTGAATGTTTTTGTGATTAAGCCTGTATACTAAATTTGTTAAGGACAAGTATCATTGGACCTCTATTCCATATTTCTACACACCTACTAGTTAGTCATGGTATAGATGGTCTTTTAAATATAATGTTTTACATTCAAATTCCCATGTATTTATTCTCGGGGAATTTAAATAATTTTTCATCTGGATATACAACAATCATATATCACTCTTACAGTAGAAAGGTTATTACTGGTACTGCAAATGAAATTGTATTGAGAAAGGTTTTGCTCTACATGACTCGTTCATGGAGCTTTGGTTTTTTCTTTAATCATGTTCATTGACTTGATTGAATTTCATTGTGCAAATCTTCCTTCTGATGAACCCTCAAAACATATTTTGAAGTTTTTGTTTAAATCAGTGGAGTAATTTCAGTGTCAGTATTCTAGACATTGTATAAAAAGCTACTGTGGAATGTAGAGCGGAACGAATTTTAATCAGACTAAAGTTTTATTTTGTTGATGATGGGTCCCTTCACGCTAGTTTGTCTGATGTTTTTCTTCTATCTCGACACTATTTGTTTCAGCTGGGCAATTTTCTTTTGGACAAATTGGATGCATATGAATCTGCTGTTGGTGATGCAAACACAAGAGGAGCTCCTCGTATTGAAACCTTCCCACCAGCCTTTCAAGCAGTTCCTTGTAATCCAATTGTTCTGGACCTTGCCTATAACTCAATTGAGTTTCCGGCTCTTGATAACCGAATGAAGAAAGATAAAAAGGGGTTATTTAGTAGGTTCTGGGGGTGATTATATTTCTTTCAAGTCTTGCTTTTGAGATTTTCTTAAAAATCTTTTTGATGTATTTATACCCATGTGGACGATGCTTTCATATGGGAAAGGGAAAATATAACTGTATAAGAAATTATGGGTGGGACGTTTTTTCTGGTGGAAACGTGCACTTGTTCACCCAATCACCCGGTTTAAGGATAGCTTTAGTTTTATCATGGGGTAGAGAATTTTTGCAACTATATTTATGAACAAAAGTTTTTGGTTGACCTTGGATTTTGTTTACCAAAAAGGTTTATATCTGGTTGCTGTTCTGTGTCATTCAAATGTATGTACCCAAAGAAATCTTGGTAGCAATATGTAAAAGCCTATATATTGCTAATGTAGCAAAATCTGCGATAGTTTCATGTTACTAGACATCTTTCTAGTCACTAGGGTAACTAACTGCAATGTGCACAACATGTTTCATAGTGGTGAAGGTCACAATATAGTGCATGTTTGGCTAATCATATAAGTCGACTTATATGGCGAAATCCCGTTTCCAGCTTATTTAGAGTGTTTGGCAAAATAAGCAAAAGCCCGTTTTTAGAACTTATATGGGATAAGTTGAATGTTAAGAAATCCTAACATTCAACTTTCAACTTATTCTTATTTCTCGATATACACAATATATAATATCCTTCAAATCTTCAAAATCATATATCTTTTGATTCGTTCATTAAAAAATTGATATGTATATGTCAAATTTCTCTACTCATCGAGATCTATCCATTGATATCCACTTATATATATTAAAAAACAAATATTTTGAAAATATTTAAAAAAGTTAACTTATAAGTTCTGATTTACCAAACACTCTACTGACTTATAATTTCTGATTTACCAAACACTCTATTAACTTATAAGTTCTGATTTACTTATCACTTATATGATACTTATCACTTTAAGTTATAAGTTACTTATTTTAAGGTAAGCCAAACAGGCTCATAGACATACTCGGGACTTGCTTATCTGGATGAAAATAATACAAGCACAAATACTAAAAAAAAAATTTCAAACAAAAACTAAAAGTTGCTTAGCCGTTTAGTTGGAAAATTTTGAATAAATGAAGTAAATAAAAACAAGACTAAAGTGAAAAAATGCTGAAAATAACATTTTTTTTCTAAAAAAATTTGAAAATACCGATATGCGGGAAGGGGTGCGAAAAATACCTATTTGATTACCCAAATGGCATTTGCGTAACCATGATACGCATGTACATAATGCGTACAACTCAGGAATGCGTATTGACGTCATGTGACATCATTCTTCACCAGCACTCTAGTCGTCTCTCCCGGCGAAAAATCGCCTCCCCCGTCGCTCTTCGTCATTTTCGACCATCTCTCAACCATCGTCTAACCTGAGCACATGAAAAGAATCGCCACAGATCACTCTATCTTCCTCCCCATCTGTTTGAATGAAATCTGGCCCCGCAGGGGCGTGTTGAAAGTCATCGGAGAACGAATCGGAAAATTTGGTCGATTTGGGCGTTCTCAATCGTGCATAACAAATGTAATAAGAGTGGTATAGATGTGTAGAGTTTTGAAGGACGATTGCAATGGTATATCGTATGTGTTTGGAAAGTCCCGGATGTGGACGAACGAAGGGATCGAATAATTAAGCCATTTTTCCGCCGACTGGAGCTCCGGTCTGTTGAAGATGACAATGACTTCATATGACGTCATTGCGCATTCTGAGATTGCGTTACACAGGATACGCAACTTTGAAATGCGTATCCCAGCTCACCCAGTTGTATCAATACATGTGTTATCCCGTTGAAATTTGCGTAACTCCTATTACCCCAATCACAAATGCGTAATCTTCATTACCCCAACCCCAAATGCGTATCCAAATTGGTATTTTCAGCACCCTTCCCGAAAAATGTTATTTTCAATTTTCTGAACCAAAAAATGGGTATTTTTTGCTTTTGTCATGCTAAAGTTGGAAAAAAAGCGGATGGAAGGATGGAAAGAGAATTTTATTACATCAAAACATATAACAAACCAAATAAATATACAAAAACTGTATGTCCCACTTCCTATTTAACGTATTTTTCTATTTATAATTAATATTTATTATAGATTTATAGCTATCGTTCTCAATAATAATCGACAGTCATATCTCGAATCCAGGCCCTCTTATCTGGAGTAATACTTATTGGGCTCTTAACAACAATAGCTATTATTGGGCTAGACTTTCTTTACATTTAAATGCTTAAAATCAAGTTGTTCTGAAATTGGGCTCATACCAACAATTCAATTATCTCAAAATCTTTTCAAAATCAAGTTTGCTAATACGAGGCGGCTAATTTGTACAGCCCAAAAAACAATAACAATTATCTCAAAATCTTTTCTTATCTTTCCCAGGATGTATACGGGTCGGGTTGGTCGGATTAAAGCAAAATCTCAATCTAACCCCTTTTTAATCATTTTGAAAATTTTCAAACCAACCCATATGAAAAATAAAATTTTAACCCAGTCCTATGTATTAAAAGGTCGAGTCGGATGGGTTTGGATGAATTGAATAAAATAAAAAATTACATGAAGAGGAAACAAATTAAGCATAATCAAATTTAGCTTACTATTCCACTAGATCAAATCCATACAATTAACTGTCAATATTCGATAGCAGCTCAGAAATTACTCAACTGGTTGCATGTTCTTCGGTCTCAACAGAAATTAAACAGATAACAAACATTTTAGTGAATTAAACAACAACCAGCAATGCCAAAAGAAAATGCACTATGCTATTTGAAGCAGAATAGTAGACAATGTATGTCTTCAATTTCATGTTACATGCAGACTAAAAAGCTACATCATATCCAAATGTTTATAAAACTTCCGGATGACGAAACGGAAACTAGGGAGAGGACTACACTGCAAATTTCTTAGTGACAATAATACATAATATTATATATGTGGTTTAGTGGTTACACTTGAGTCAACATGATCCGACAAGGTTGTTTCAACATTTTACTTTCTGTATGATATAAATAGAAAAGATTGTCTAATTGTACACCACAAATTAAGATAGGATCCGTTAGAAATAACATGTAGTGAATAAGTGTGAGTGTTTGACTTGTGATTGTGAGTACTGATTGAGAGGCTGAGACATAAAATGTAAACTAAACCTAATAATATATGGACGGGATTGAATAAATGGACAGTGAACTACACTAATGGACTTATTGGTACATATTTATTAAATTGTCTAATTCTAAACGGGTTGGGTTAAAAAAATTGAAACTCATACCCAATCCATTAACATCGAGTTGAAATATTTTTAACCCAATCTTGTCTCGGTTTAAAATGAATTGGTTTGATTCGACCGAATATAGGGTCGATTTAGATCGGGTTGTTCGGTTTCATCAATCCCTGTACACCCTATCTCTGTGCACTTTTCATATGTGTTCTTATGGGTTTGATTCAAATGAGAACCACTACCTTAAAGAGAACCGGAGATCAGTTAATAACCGTTGGATCAGTATTCAATTAATGGCTAATATTTTTTTTCTCAGAGACAATAAATGTAGAAAATTCACAAATCAATAAAAAGGTAACCAAATAATTATAAGATTTTTTGTAAAATACACAATATTATTTGTATATTTCTTTTTCTACGTATACGTATCTCTACACACAATATTACTTCTACTCGTTCAATACTTGAACTTTGATTGTTTGTTATGGAACTGAAATTAAAAGTTCATGTAAAAAATATGTAGTGCAAATAAGTAAGTTCATATGCAGAACATACTTATTTCTATTAAATTATATAAGTTCCGCACATGAACTTTGAAAATTCAACATTTAAACGTGTTTGTCTTACATGTGAATTTGCAAATCTAGAAAGTTCATGCGTAGAACATGTAGTGCAAATATGTAAGTTCATACGCAGAATGTATTTATGTGTTTGTCTTACATGCGAATTTGCAAATCTAGAAAGTTCATGTACAACATGTAGTGCAAATATGTAAGTTCATACGTAGAATGTATTTATTTTTATTGAATCAAATAAGTTTCGTACATGAACTTTAAAAGTTCTACATTTGAACTTCCCTATAAATTGATGATATATAATTTTTGTGATTCTTGGAAGGTATGAAATCGTGATTCTTGGAAGGTATGATTTCGTGATTCTTGTAGCATCCCAAAATCCGGGGGTACATATATGGGACCACTAACCACAACCATATTATACAACCCTGGATATTAACAACATAAAACAATATAAACCCCTTAACCAAGATCGCTTACAGGTTATGGTATGAAACAACTATCAACTTATAAATTTACAACCATTCTCAGAATAAAACTGTTATACAATTGTTAGGTCCAATATGTTTGTAGAAGGGGGGGTTGAATACAAACGATACTATTTAATTGAAATTTGTCCGGATAAATTTAATTTATATTTTGACAAATTTGAGCGGAATTAAATGAAACAAAATTCAAGTTGAATATAAAATTATATTAACTTGAGGGGTTTGTTACAAATACAGTACAGAAATTATATCTAGTTAATAAAAACAAATTAAGAAATTCGACATGAATTTTTCTAGATTTGTTAATAAAAATCGAGATATAGATTAGGAGTAAAAACTCGATAATAGTACAAGAGTATCAAGTAAACAAGTTCTATCGGATCAGATATTAAAAATAAGATGAACTTGAATTTATACAAATTTATTTCTCTTGCTGTGTTGTTCTTCAATGAGAGAGAATGGAGCTGGGTTTGTTTCTGTGAATGTTATGTTCTGTGTGTTGTTTTTGATCCGGCTGCCTGTCTTGATTTTATGTAGTCTTCTGCATCTTTTATTTTTCATTTGTACTGCCAAGACAATCGGCAAGACAATCTGCTCTTCCAAGACAATCAGTTTTGTACTACCAAGACAATCGGTAATACAATCCAAAACCATAAAAACAATCAACTTGTACTGCCAAGACAATAGGCAATACAATAGGCAAGACAATTAAGGCTTACCAAGACAATCGGTAAAACAAATAAAAAACTCAGCTGTAATAATTGATTGTAAACAAAAGTTGAATTGCTGTAAGCTGAACCAGTCGTAGGGGAAGGAAATGATCAGCACGCGCGCGGGGTTAAAGCATTGAATCAGGCGCGTGGCGCGCACGCGCTCCAGGCGCGCGTAACATCTGTTACCGACAGCAACATGTGATGCACCTTTACTTTGTCTTCTTTTTACTTTGCAACTCAGCCTTGTCTGTTTCTTTAGTTTACAACTAACACAACTTGTACCATTTCTTTTGTTTCTTTCTTTTTGTCGACCACTTTTCTTCTTTTTTTTATTTGTTTTGTTTCTTTTGACGTAATTAAATTTAATCAATTAATCATTTAAGTAAATAATGATTAATTAATTAACATGATAATTAATTTAATAAATAAATTAATTCAGAATGAATTAATTTATAAAATTAAATCAATTACATAATTATATTAATTAAAATAGAATTAATATAAATCTTTTGACACCTCAAATCTTTTTCTTGAACCACTGAAAGTAATAAAGAATTACCACCGGATTTTCGTTGACGCTCGATGCACGGTCTGGTTCATGAGCGACTAACTCCAACGGCTTTTCTTTATTTTTGACTCTATGATTTGGTTCCTCTCTTCTCTTAGCATACCAGTCTTAATAGCTTGAACCACTGAAGTTAATGATGAACAACCACTGTTTAATGTTGACACTCGATGTACTGTCTGGTTCATGAGTGACTAACCGCAATGACTGTTCTTCATATATTGACTTTAAAATCTGCTTCCTTTTCTTTTCTCCTCTCTCTATTAATTCTTCTGTACTGTCTCTGTCACTGTCGAAATCTCTGTCACCTTAAATGAATCCACTTCTTTAACGAATACTTCACTGAGGCTTGATCAGATGTCTGAACTTCTTTCAATGTAGTAATTCTTCAAGTCTGTAGATTGACCTTGATCTTTTTCTTCTGACAGATAATACAATCTGAGATTCCTTGTGATAGTCTATATACTATTTACTATTACAATCTTGTTTAAGTTGAGTTGTATCCTCGAAATACAAATAGGCTAAATCATATACCTTTCAACAATTTTATAACTACATGAGATTTCTGTCTATCTAATTGTCCAACCCTGACCAATTCCCAATCACTATCCGGCGAGATTCCATAACCCGATCGTCTTCTCTCGCTGCTGGAAAGCAACACCACTGACCATTACTAGGTCCACAAATCCTCTCTATTAACTGAAGAAAACAAACAAGCAAGAGTGAGCCAACAATGCTCAGCAAGTACAATAGTGATAACAATTCCAATAATGATGACAAATCTGATAAACAAGGGGGTTTCATTTCATTCTATGAAGAATCAATTATATCAACTTTTAGATTGCCACGAGGGCCAATAATTCACCATTCATAAGGTGCATCAAAAACTAGAATTGATAAGAATTCCGATATCAAATTATTATCCAAACAGACTTCCAAGAAATCAAAAACTGAACATCTCAATCTCAGAGTATAGATTAGAATTGGAATTTTTTTATTTTAAAAAAAAAGGGAAGTTAGGCGGCTGATCAGTCCCGCACTAACCCCGGACATTGGCCTCAATTTTTACCATTAAACTGGTCTCCCCGAAGGGACTCCTCTGACCATAATATGGTCTCCCCGAAGGGACATCTGAAAACATTTCCAATTCTAATTCAAACACATTAGGTGTCGGGACAATCGACAACCCTGATATCCAACCACTGGAAACTCACGTCTAGAATAACAACTCAAGATTAGGAGTTAATAAGAAACGACATCATCGTCTAGTATCGACAAGTTCGATACAACGCAGGGAATAACCAGATAATCAAGATCTTAAGTAAATACCGACAAGTTCGGTACTAAGTGGGGTTGAAAATATAAAGGACAGCAATTGAATGAATATTGACAAGATAAGTATAAATGAATGGAAACGTAACATCATTAAATTGATTGAAGGGATAATCGACTAGAGCAACAATAGAAGATGTAAATCGCGATAAGATTATCATCTATTGAAGTTCTAAGTTAGAGCAAAGACATAATTGAGTACTACAAATTTATAAAATTCTTCAATGTACAATAAGGTTTGATTTCACATAAGCGAGTAAAACAGCTTAAACGGTTATTTGGGAAAAGATAATTTTTGGATAATCAATTTTAAATCATTTTGAAGAAAACATTTTAAGAAGAAAGGGGTTCTCTGGTGAGATTATGATAAAACCAGAAATTTTAGTAACAGATATTTGTAGAGGTTTAAAACATGGATTCTCCCTATTTAGAGAGCCCCTTAACATTTTCAAGCAAATAAAAGGAAAATCTTCCACTAAGGAAGCTTTAACATCCCTTGGATAAAATAATTTGCGGAAAAGGTTATTGGTAAGGTCCTTTGAAAAGTTGATGTTTGGACTATGAGTGGAGAAAACAATTTATTCCACGCTAAATGAAGAAGTACATCACTTTCTAATATACTTGACCAATCCATCGTATACGACAAAATATTGAATTGCATTACTTGAACAATAAGTGAAAAGCAAAACACTTGCCTCGATTCATGGAGTTCCTGATTCCACATCAATACTCAACTTATCTTCTCGTCAGTCTCTTTCATTTACATGTGGCTTCTCACTCGGTCCCACTTTCATCCTTTGCACTTTACCAGTTCCCACATTAGTTCACTCACACTGTCCTTGGCTAGGTTTCCTATTCGAACCTTTTCAAGGTCAAATACTATTTTAGAATCCAACTAATCAAAATCTTATTGTTTTGCTCTATTCTACCCATACGCGTCCTATATCACTTATACATATATCATATATATATATATATATATATATATATATATATATATACATCTACAATCACATTCATAGTATAGTCCTAGTATAATCAACTAGATCAAATAAGCATCTAATACATATAGTCTCTTAACACTTGAATATTATCCAGGCATCCACTTTACAACAAAATCACACCTCAAACTTTCACCCCAACTATTACATATACATTTAGACTTTCGATAATCAAGACATACTTTCAAATCATCAAATCAAATATATTAAATAGATTTTAAATAGATTTGCAGGGGAATTTTAGAAAATTTCGGCATGAAGTATTCGTTTATCGGACTATTCCTCTGTTTTTTTTCAATTCAACAAACCAAGGAATTAAAGTCGCCTCAATTGCAACAACATAAAGTAAACAAGTAAGAAAGTATCCGCCCAGACATGCGGCACCTAAACACATAAGAAAGTAAACACATAATAATTTATATTAGCATTAACTACTACTTACGCTACATCAATGATCGTATCACTCATGCATTTAATGATATGCGTGACAATCAATTATTGATGTTCGTTAGCCCTAGGGAACAACCCCTATCATTAACTATTACTTACGCTATATCAATGATCATATCACTTGAGCATATTAATTATACTAGTGACAATCAATCATTGATATTCGTAAGCCCGAGGATCTAGTCGAAAAGAATTTCACAAGTCCTTAAATACTGACATTTAGAACTTATGATCTCTTTACGACTCCTCGCATTTAACTAAATAACATATAACATTCATAATTAGTAAAGCCATTAAATACTACGACTCACTTTATACCATTTAGCACATAAGCACTTACCATTAGGCAAACCATTTACTTCACATATTATCCGACAACTCATAATTACCCACTAACGACCATTAAGCTCGAATATTAACGAGACCACAAATAATTCCGACAATTACAATTAGCAATTAACAATTAACAATTAACAATTAACAATTAGCATTTAAACATTTATCACTAGTAAATCGTATAACCTTTACATATTATTCGCTCGTCACAATTAGCACTTAACACTTCACATTTACAATTTGAACTAACAACTACAATTAGCACTTCACAATTAACAACAACTAACCCGCACATTTAATCGGGTCCGCAATTAATCTCATCATAAAAGTTAATACCACAATCTAGCAATTTACAACTAACTAAATTTTCAACAATTAATAATACCTTGAATTTACAACTAATTGAATTACCACAATTAATTAATTAAATCACAACGATTGACTAGCAATTCGCAATTCATCTCTAAACTAATTACAACAATTAAATACAATAATTAAAATTAAAGTAAGATATTATACCAACATCATCACCGGAGCTAATCCACCGGAAAGTCAACCTCGTCGGAGTCTCCCTTGTGAGTCTCTCCCCCCACCGCTAGTCTCTCCCTTCTCTCTCTCTCTCTCTCTCTCTCTCTCTCTCTCTCTCTCTCTCTGCCCAGCACCACCGCTGGTCCCTCTTCCTCCCCTCGCTGCTGTCTCGTGCGACCTGCCACCCGCGGCTGCGCCGCCGCTCTCCCATCGCGCAGCTCCTGCGCGCCTCCTACCACACCACAGCGCGCACTCGCGCCTCACACACACATACAGATGCACACACACACACACACACGTATATATGTATATATCTATATATGTATAGCCCCCAAATCTCTCTTTTCTTTCTCTTTTCTCTTCAATTTCTCTCCTTTTTCCCGATGTGATCTCTCCCCTTTCCCCGATTGTGTTTGTGCGTCTGCGTATATTTGTTTTGAGGTGTTATTGGGATTGGCCCAATGCAATTATATATCACTACTAACACTTTATTCCGACCCAGTTTAAACATTACTTATTCACACAAAACTAATACATCTTTTATAGATCGCAATTAAATAGAAAATCTGGGAAAATTAAACTTCTCATTTTTAAAATAATGAGTCTAAAATTACGAACACCCACATATTTTTAAAATATTTTTCGGATCAAAAATGAATTAAATATGAATTTGACAAATTTTGATCCTTTAAATACAATAAAACTCTTAAAATCATTTTAAAATACTACAACACCCAAATTAATTCACCCAACAATTTTTAAAACTCAATAAGTATATAAAGGAAATTTTTGAAAAGATTTCATGATTTTTAATCCCTCCGATAATTTTATAAAGTTAACAGAGGTTTAAAATACATGATTTAAATATATTTAAATCCTCAAAATACAAATAAAATTACACAAACCTTCACAACTTACCCAAATCATCATATAATCACATAAACACCATCTCACATACATTCCACTTTCCAAAAATAATCACATAATAATATCCATAATTTATATTAAATAATTATTTCTAAATTCGAAATTTTCTAGGACGTTATATCTTTCCCCCCTTAATAGGATTTTGTCCTCAGAATCAATCCTAAGGACATATGCCACAATACTTCTCAAATATCTTACTTCCGCTTCCCAGGTTGTATCTTTCAACCTCTAGGATTCCATCATACCACCTCATAAATTTTATAAGCTCATTCTATGAGCCCTCAATTTCCGAAATACCTTAAGCTTTGGTTTTCGAGTCTTATTAACTCTAAACATTTATCACACGTAGCCGAATATCTTATTTCTGGAATTCACATGTTTTTTTTATATATAACAAACTATACCTTACGTCAAAACTTATATCACCACGCCAATCCTTCGTAATAATGCAATCGCACTGCCTTAATTCACAACAATCTACACTTGGCACCATTCCCTAGCTCTTACTCTTAATCACACGATTTCAGATGGAACTTTCGAAAAAGGAATCTCAAGAAATCCTTCGATCACTATTACTCCACTTTCAAGTACTATGTCGATCGAGAAGGGAATAATTAAGAAATTCCTATCTATCTTTAGTCCCATTATTCTACCGAGTACCCAATCTGAAAACTTAACCTCATATCGTCTATCCTCAGTCGCGTCCTTGTAATCGAATGCTACAACCAAACACACACGTCTTTGGATACACGTCCAGCATATTTCAACTGACAACTCGATTCTCACTCTTATAAAATATTCTGGTTTGCTAAATCTTTTGAAATATTGCCTCGATTATCTGCAGTTCTTGAAAACTAATACACCCGTCACCTTGACTGTAACTCCACTCAATACAAGAACAAAATTAAGTTACCAATCTATAATTTTAATTCTTCCGAGGTCAAAACCTCACTTGATACTAACCATGAAGCAATTCTTACTCCAACAATTCCCAACAAGCTCCCGCTTTTATCAGCATGCATATTCAACTTATAACGCTTCACCATTTATTTACATATCCAAACGAAACCTTCCTCAAATAAAACTTTGAGAAAATAATATTAAGAAATTCCCAATCATCTGACTCCTCTTTCACGTGCAATGTTACTCGAGAAGGAAATAATCAACAACTTCTATCTATCCTTCATCTCATTGTTTTTCTAAGTAACCATTTCGAACTGATGACCATTTTCCTTAAATCGTATATATATCTTATTCAAAATACACTACCCCGCGTCCTCTGAAATCAACTTTCGAATCGCAAATCTGCATACTTGACGAGTCCTCGAATTTGACTCTACACATTACAACTTCAACATTTACACCACTCACATTAACCACAAAATCATGACTTTCAAATTCACATTAAAATCCTCGTGCCAAATTTTCTCCTTTTCTTGGAAACTCTTAAAATCGCTCTCGATTGATTTGCATACGCTTCATGAGTCGTCGATCATCTTGATATGTGACCTACGATCATATTAAATTCTTCGTCTGAATGTCGTTTGAAATCTTATTCATCGGAATATGCTTTGACTTAATTGTCTCTTTCCCGATATCTCCTTATACAAAATAATTCCATTCCCTTGGTACAACAACTTCTTGATTTGCTTAATCGTTAAGACCTCAATGTCTGCTTTCGACCTCAAAACACCGTCTTTATATTTCTCAAAGTAAAAATCTCTTCTTCTTTTTTTTCTGGACCTCACAATTTGCTCGTATTTCGTTGTTAGGAAATAAATCTAATCCTGGATCGTATTTAGTTCTTTTTTTAGTTGTTACAAACACTTCCTACTAACTTCCTTCATAATCATTTTGAATTTCTAGATTCTTGATAATCATAGTAGTAGTCTTATTACTCTCTTCATAATTCCACTAAGATTGATATGATACTATTTTTGACAAAATTCCCATCCTCCCGAGCTCATAACACATAGCTTTAACTTCTGATTTTACTATTTGTCACCACTCTGCCTTTCTGGTTACAGCCACAGCTTCCCACATTTATCTTAATAAAATCTCTAGGGATTCTTCTCCCGAAATCTTAT
This sequence comes from Saposhnikovia divaricata, assembly GCA_036435485.1. NCBI lineage: Eukaryota > Viridiplantae > Streptophyta > Magnoliopsida > Apiales > Apiaceae > Saposhnikovia > Saposhnikovia divaricata. Next base: position 241,065,240 of record CM071594.1, on the reverse strand, counting down.
CTTCTAGCTATGGAGTCTCGTCAACCTCTGCTAATTCTCGTTCTTATAAGCATCTATTGTGCCCACTATTCTAATCTCCAAATCTTCGGAATTCCACATTCTTCCTTTAACTAATTTATATGTTTTCTGCTTAATCGCTTCCGGGAACTTCCCGGTTTCCCCTTCTTTCTCCTCTTGTCATTTTATTTCATTTTGGTCAACTTTCCTCCATCCTTGATAATCATGACTTTCTACCCTGGCTTGCATAAGTTATTTACTCCACATAATCACCTTACCGCGTTCTTCTTGTTAATTCTTACAAACCTTTCCACTCTGCTTCACTCTGCTTTACTCAAGTCAACCTTCTTTGATTGTAAAATCTTATATCCAACGACGGATTTGAAACATTCAAAATCTTATGATATTTCATTTACCATCTCTGCCCTTCAGTAGGCGTCCAAAACAATCTTTCTTCGACATTGAACATCTTATATCCGTATCTCCATTACCATTCTCTTTTCACCCTTAACAATATCTACAATCATGCACTCAATTTTCATTAGCCTCAGACCTTGTCCATGACTTATTGGTCCAACAAATATTCCCAATTTGGCATAGCATATCTGCCTTAATCACTATATTCTTAAACTCGCATAACCACTTCTTCGTCAGTGCGTTTGCAGTTTCTATCATTTAAAACGTCGTCACGCCTAGCTTTGCATCCCTTCAACATTATAAATTTTTTAAATCACCAAATTTCTGACAAAGGAGGTCAATAAAATGAATGGGCATCAAGTATTCATATACACTAAGTTATTTGATAAATCTTTTATAGAGGAATTTAACCGAGAGATCAATGATCTTTTGAACTATTATCATGTTGTATTTGTCACTTGGTTAACCACCACGGTACATAAAGATGGCCAGTCTTTAGTACCTTCATGACAAACACAATTAGTGGCGTCCCACTGGACTTCTATCACAAAGATAAGATGTCCCTGAATCCCTATCTACATAGTTTGTTCATCTCAGCTGGAATAGAGAAATTCAAGCATTCATGATAATAGAAGGAATCCAAGAGTTTCAAAAATCTTCATGTAAAATTGAATCAAGTACTTTTTGAAAAATTCAAATATTTCCGAAAAGACGAGATTGAAGTTTGTTAAATATAATTGATATGGTTAATATCAGTGTTTAAGTCTTACAGGGAAAAACAGAGTTTAACTTGAAACAGGAAGAAGTCATAGTTTAGTTAAACTCTGACAGTTGGAAGCTGAACAGAGTTTGCTATACGCTGACAGTGGAAGCTCGACAGAGTTTGGTTAAACTCTGTCTGGAGGAAGCGCGTCTCCAGTCAACGGTGATTAAAGATTAATTGAAGATAATTATGGAAGCAATATCTTTATAGATTGGATAGCTGTTAAAGAGATTGAGTTGACTTAGGAGATGTGTAGCAATCATAATTGATAACAATTGTATAGCTGATTTATAGACGAATCAATTATCGATTGTAAGTAGCTGTATATCTTATAAATACAGTTAGGTTAACCCTAGAAGGGTATCGATTGTGTAATACAATATCTTTCATTGTAACCTAAATAGCTCTCCGTGATATTTTACATCACTGAGAGAGAAGTTAATTCAAAACAGTTTTTAAAGAACTTATTGTTATTCTCTCATACTTAGTTGATTATAAGTGTGTATTCGGCCTAACAATTGGTATCAGAGCTTAATCTGTTAATTTAATACAGTTTAAGATCCACACACACACAACTATAATCAATGGCAGAAATTCCTCCTCCAACAACAGGCTCTAGTTCTGAGAAGGCTCAACCTGCAACTGTGAGTCGATATGAGACAATCAGGGTTCCTATTCTTAAGCCAGCAGAATACTCAACCTGGAAGGTGAAAATGGCTATGTTTCTGGAGGCTACAGATCCAGAATATCTTGACAGAATTTATGAAGGCCCTCATAAGCCTAAAAAATTATCTGTTGTTGCTGCTGGACAGGAAGCTAAATCAATTCCAAAGGAGAAGAAAGATTTGACTATTGAGGACATTTCATCCATTGGTAAGGATGCAAAGGTTAGACATCTGCTTCATAGTTCATTGGATAATGTTATGTCTATCAAAGTGATCAATTGTAAAACTACAAAAGAGATCTGGGATGCTCTAGAGGTTAGATGTCAGGGAACTGCTGCAATCAAGAAGAATAGAAGGAACATACTCACACAGGAGTATGAACACTTTGAGGCTAAATCTGAAGAATCAATGACAGAAACCTTTGACAGATTCTGTAAGCTACTCAATGATCTGTCACTGGTTAATAAAGAATATGATCTAGAAGATTCAAATATCAAGTTTCTTCTTTCTCTACCTGAAAAGTGGGATGTTAAGACAAACACTATTAGAGACAACTATGATCTGGCTGATACTGATATTGATGAGATCTATGGGTTGCTCAAGACTCATGAACTAGAAATGGAACAGAGAAGCAGAAGATCAGGCAGAAAGTCAAAATTTGTTGCTCTAAGAGTTGAAGAAAGACCCTCAAAGAAGGAAGCATCAAAGAAGAAGGCAAAAGGAAAAGCTTTGGTCATTCATTCTGAAAGTGAGTCATCAAACTCTGATGTTGACTCAAATGCAGATGGATCATCTGATTCTGAAGATGATGAGGAAATGATGCAAATGGCTGCTTTGATGGTAAAGACTTTTAAGAAGATGGGATTCAAGAACTTTAAAAAAGGGAAGAGATTCTCCAAGAACGATTCAAAGTTTGACAGGAAGAATTTCAGCAAATCTGAGAGAAAGGATACCAAATCTGGGAAAAGAGACAAGTCTGAGATTCAATGCTACAAGTGTAAGGAGATGGGTCACTATGCTCCTGAGTGCAAGAAGGGTAAAACTGAGAAGGCACTCTTCACTAAAGGCAGAGATTGGGCAGACACCTCTGACTCAGATGAGGATGTGAACTATGCTCTCATGGTTACTACTGTTGATGAAGCTGAAGATTCTGAAAACAAGGTACCTCTAACTACCTATGCTTATAATACTAATGATATAACTGAATTAAGAATATATCTTAAGGCTTTGCATATCAGTTATAGGGATCAGACTTTAGAGAATGAGAGAATCAAAACTGAGAATTCAGAACTCAAAGAGAGAAATAAGGTTGTAGAAGAGAAACTTGCTAACATGCAGCAAGTTCAAAAGGGGAGTGATGATGTTGTCTATCTTGAACAAGAGTTGTTAAGTAAGTATAAACAACTAGAATCTGAGTTGGAAAAGGCAAATCACATTATTAAAACTTGGACTCACTCAGGAAAAGACACTCAAGAAGTTTTTCAATGTAGGTCTAGGCTATTCTGAGAAAGATGAACTTAGGTTTCAGAATACAGTCAAGATTAGACCACCTCTTCCACCTAAGAAATTTGGAACATTTGTTAATGGAATAAATGAACCTAGGTTTGAAGGTGGAAAAGAAGCTGTTAAGAAAGAACTAGTAAAAACTAGTGTTAAACAGGTTAATATTGGTTTAATGACAGATAAACAACTTAAGCATAAGCTTAAGGAGTTAAAATCTGTTAAGAAATAGATAGTGTCTAGAAAGAACAGAAATGGTAAAGTAGGAATTACTCAAGGTAATTATCCAATGATTGCTACTTTAGCTCCAAGAAAGACATGTCATAACTGTGGTAGCACTAACCATCTTGCTAGTTTCTGCAGGAAGAACAAAGACATTAATTCTTTACCTTCCAAGTCTGAAGTAAAGAAAGATAATGTTAGAACTAGGCCACAGACTTTATGCAAACACTGTGGAAGCACTTGGCATTCTATTTATACTTGCAGAAATTATCATGTTGTTTAGCATAATTACTATGAACTGAAACCTAATCTGAAATGGGTTAGAGTTAATTCTGCAAGTGTAAACTCTGATAAAGTTAGCTTAAACTCTGATAGTGAAAATTCCGCTGCTAAAGCTAACAAAATTAAGAAAGCCAAAGGATCAAAGCAAGTCTGGATCCTTAAATCTAATCCTCAGCAATTGTTTGTGATTGCAGGGCATCAGGGAAAGTATCCTAGTCGTGGACAGTGGATGTTCAGGACACATGACTGGAAATAAAGCCCTGCTATCAGAGTATGTGGAGAAGGCTGGCCCAAAAGTTTCCTATGGAGATGGCAACATAGGACATACTCTGGGATATGGCAATATTAATCTTGGAAGTGTCATCATCACAAATGTAGCTCTGGTTCCTGGACTCAAGCATGATCTGCTATCTGTGAGTCAAATCCGTGACAGAGGTTTTCATGTAGATTTTCAACCTGAATACTGTGAGGTTATCAGTAAAACCACAGGGAAAATTGTTTTAGTTGGACAAAGGCGCAACAATATCTATGAAGCAAGCTTGTTGACAAACTCTGATGGAAAAACTATGTGCCTGTCAACAAGAATGTCCAATGAAGAGAGTTGGAAGTGGCATAAGAAACTCTCTCATTTGAATCTGAACAACATCAATGAGCTGATAAGAAAGGATCTTGTTAGAGGACTTCTAAAGTCTTTGTTAAATGTTGATGGTCTGTGTGATTCATGTCAAAAGGCCAAACAGAGGAAGACCTCTTTCAAGAGCAAGTCTGAATCTTCAATTGTTGATCCATATCATCTGTTACATGTTGATCTTTTTGGACCAGTAAATGTCTTGTCAATTGGAAGGAAGAAATATGCTCTAGTCAGTGTTGATGAATATAGCAGATACACTTGGGTGTATTTTCTAGCAAAGAAGGATGAAACTGCATTAACTCTGATGGAGCATGTAAAGCTACTGGACAAAGGATCAAAACACAAAGTCAAAATAATCAGAAGTGATAATGGAACTGAATTCAGAAATGCAACAATGGAAGAATTCTGCAAGAACAGAGGATTGAAGCAAGAGTTTTCTGCACCTGGTACACCACAGCAAAATGGTGTAGTTGAGAGGAAGAACAGAACTGTGATAGAAGCTGCCAGAACTATGCTTGATGAAGCAAAATTGCAAACCTATTTTTGGGCAGAAGTAGTTCAAACTGCTTGTTTTACTCAAAATGCAACACTGATCAACAAGCATGGAAAAACACCATATGAGATGGTGAGGGAAAGAAGCCAAACCTGAAATATTTTCATATTTTTGGGTGCAAATGCTTTGTGTTGAAAAATCATCCTGAACAGTTGACCAAATTTGAGTTGAAAGCAGATGAATCCAGTGTCAACCAAGGCATTCAGAGTTTATAATCTGAGAACAAGGGTTATTATGGAATCTATTCATGTGTCATTTGATGACAAGAAAATCACTGGACTTGAAGATGTTGATGAACATGATCAGTTGCATTTCGAAAATGAAGATCTAATCTCTGATGAAATAAACTCTGATGACACTAATCCAACAAACTCTGTTGATGCAAACTCTGAACCTCTACTGGTACACACAGAAGAAATAGTATAGTCAGAACAAAGAGGAGAACCAGTTGAGAGGGAGCATTATCATAGTGATGACTCAAATTCTGATAGTGTGTCAACTGAAAATTCTGGATCAAACTCAAACTCTGATGACTCAAACTCTAAAAGTCCAAATTCTGACAGTTCAAACTCTGAGCGATCAAATTCAGGGGGAGCCTCAGAAAATGAAGAAAGGCATCAAGATAATCAGGAGAACATTGATCAAGGGGGAGGATCAACTGTTGATAGAAGTCATTTACCTACAGCTAGGAAATGGACAAAATCACATACACCTGATTTAATAATTGGAGATCCAGATGCAAAAGTTAGGACAAGAAGTGCTACAACAAATGAATGTCTGTTTCATGCATTTCTGTCCAAATCTGAACCAAAGAAAGTGGAAGAAGCTCTTCAAGATGCTGACTGGATAACAGCAATGCAGGAGGAGTTAAATGAATTTGAGAGAAATGAAGTATGGACCCTTGTACCTAGACCAAAGAATAGATCTGTTGTTGGTACTAGATGGGTTTTCAGAAACAAAACTGACAGTGATGGGGTTGTTATAAGAAACAAGGACAGACTTGTGGCCAAAGGCTATTCACAGCAAGAAGGCATAGACTATGATGAATCCAGTTGCAAGGTTGAAGGCAATAAGAATCTTTCTAGCATATGCTTCTCACAAGAAATTCAAGGTTTTTCAGATGGATGTGAAAAGTGCTTTTCTGAATGGAAAACTTGAAGAAGAAGTGTTTGTTGAACAACCACCAGGATTTGTAGATCCCAAGTATCCAGATTGTGTCTACAGGCTTGACAAGGCACTCTATGGACTTAAACAGACACCAAGAGCATGGTATGAAACTCTGGCTCAATTTCTTTTAGAAAGTGGGTTCAACAGAGGTACAATTGATAAAACCTTGTTCTATTTCAATCTTGGTAGTGATCTGTTATTAGTTCAAATATATGTAGATGACATAATATTTGGATCTACTAATGATAAACTCTGTAAGAAGTTTGCCAAGCTCATGCAGTCCAGGTATCAAATGAGCATGATGGGAGAGCTAAGTTATTTTCTAGGGCTACAGGTGAAGCAAACAGATGATGGAATCTTTATCAATCAAGCAAAATATACCAGAAATCTTCTCAAGAAATTTGGCATGCTTGACTGATCATCTGCAACAACTCCCATGGCAACAGCAACAAAGTTGGATAGAGACACAGGTTCACCAGTGGATATGACAAACTATAGAGGAATGATTGGGTCTCTTCTTTATCTAACAGCTAGCAGACCTGACATCATGTATGCAACATGTCTTTGTGCAAGATTTCAGGCAGACCCAAGAGAACCACATCTAACAGCTGTAAAGAGAATTTTCAAATATCTTAAGGGCGCCATAACTTTAGGTTTGTGGTATCCAAGAGAATCAGACTTCAAGCTTCTTGGTTACTCTGATGTAGACTTTGCAGGCTGTAAGATAGACAGAAAAAGTACTAGTGGAAGTTGTCAATTTCTTGGTGATAGACTTGTTTCTTGGTACAGCAAGAAACAGAAATCAATCTCTACATCTACAGCTGAAGTGGAGTATATTGCTGCTGGTAGCTGTTGTGCACAGATTCTGTGGATGTCTGGTTCACCAGTGGATATGACAAACTATAGAGGAATGATTGGGTCTCTTCTTTATCTAATAGCTAGCAGACCTGACATCATGTATGCAACATGTCTTTGTGCAAGATTTCAGGCAGACCCAAGAGAACCACATCTAACAGCTGTAAAGAGAATTTTCAAATATCTTAAGGGTGCCATAACTTTAGGTTTGTGGTATCCAAGAGAATCAGACTTCAAGCTTCTTGGTTACTCTGATGTAGACTTTGCAGGCTGTAAGATAGACAGAAAAAGTACTATTGGAAGTTGTCAATTTCTTGGTGATAGACTTGTTTCTTGGTACAGCAAGAAACAGAAATCAATCTCTACATCTACAGCAGAAGCAGAGTATATTGCTGCTGGTAGCTGTTGTGCACAGATTCTGTGGATGAAGAATCAATTACTGGATTATGGATTGAGGTACAGTAAAATACCTATTTACTGTGATAATCAAAGTGCTATTGCTATGACAGGTAATCCAGTACAGCATTCAATGACCAAGCACATCAGCATAAGGTATCATTTTATCAGAGAACATGTAGAGAAAGGGAATATTGAGCTTTATTTTGTGTCTACAGAACAACAGCTTGTAGGTATCTTCACCAAGCCATTGAGTGAAGCTGTATTTACAAGGCTGGTAAATGAACTAGGAATGGTCTCTGGCTTTGACTAGAGATATTGGTTAGACTCAAAACTCTACTTATGTACTGTGTTGCTCATATTTCTGTGGTATTTTAAACTCTGTTATGCAAACTCTGCTCAATGACTGTTAAACTCTGTTAGCATGCTCTTTAAGTCATACACTGTTGACTGTTGAATAAACTCTGAGAAACTCTGATAATGTTTCTTTCTGAACATAAACACCGATGAAGATACATGTATGAAACATTATTCTCAGTAATTAGTCATGAATCCTTCTAAGTTATCTGTGATCTAATCTTAAACTGTGCAGAAAGTTAACACAGCATGATACTGTTCTATATTTATAGCATCTCTTAGTTTATTTATCCTAAACTCTGAGTCTGTAAATACTGTGTGCATTGCCTCTCATAAATAATTTCTGATGTTGATGAGCTCTAAACTCTGTTAGTTATACACTGTTAAATTAGATTCTGTTATTAGAATAACCCCAAATTGTGTATATATAGTAAGGGCTATATATATACGCTTTGGGGCTATAGTAACTAGGACGACCCAGGAACTTACTGGTATATAGTAAGGGCTAAAATTCTCTAATTTTTGGTGACTAGTCGAAAACTAGAACGATCCAAGAACTTATCAAATTGATAAGGGCTAAAATTATAGGATTTTTGGTGACTAGTTCCAACCTCTGATTACTGGAGAAAACCAAAAAAAATTGGGGGTTATAGATTAATTAAATATTACTGTATATAAATCATTTACTACAGAGTTTAGCATTCATCATACATTCAGTGTTTACTATGAGAGTTTGTGCATCCAGTGTTTACTGATTTACTTTATGGATTTTATGAAATACTAGATGCTCTAAATACTGATTTAGTAAACTCTGCTCTACACACACTCATATTCACAACTGTGCAGTGTTTGAAAGGATAACAGTAATTAAGTTGGAGAATTGATAAACACTGTTGGATTTTGTTGAGTACTCTAAGGTAATATTTTATTTCAGACAAAGCATATACTTGGAGTACACAAAGAGTTTTTGAAATTTACATGTAATACGTGCCAGTTGTTTAATGGTGTCAGACAGTTAAAGCTTATTGGAAATAGGAGAGAGAACAGCAGTAATAATAGGCATTATTACTGCGCGTGTAAATAACTGTTCCACTGTTTATGTGACACGTGTCCCACTCACACACTTAGCAAGAAATTGGTTGCGTGTTTAATGTCTAAAACGATTGGGTTTTAATTTTCAGTTACAGATCTAATCAAAATCATTTCATTATTCACTTTTTCACCTTTACATCCACGAACACACAACATTACACACAATTTCTTTGTTCTTTTCACTTAAGCATTTTCATAAACACTTTTCCACACACACTCTCTTTTCTCAAAATCTCTAAACTGTTCTAATGGCAACCAAGAATTTTGTGGCTCAGGGACTATCTTTTGTTACTAACAACTATGCAACAATACTAAACACTGCTAAAGCCCCAGAACCATTTCATTTGATTAAGAACTTCTTAAGAGATTCTGAAATTGGTCAAGCTCTTGTTCAACCAGAAAAACTCTCTGCCACACAAATCTCTACTTTCTGGAGAAACTCTGTTTATGATGATGGTGGAGAGAATAGGACTCCATCTATTGTGTTTACTCATGAAGATCAAGAGTTTGTAATCACTCCTGCAACTGTTCGTGATGTTTTGGATTTTGATACTCATACCTCATACTCTGTGGCTGGTGAGAATCAATTAAAAGAAATGTTACAACAACTGCGATTTTCAGGCCCTTTGGATAAGCTTAGGAATGTTAAAAGGCCAGGGCTTAGGAAGGAGTGGAGCTTTTTCTTTGACTGCATCACTCGAGCATTTGGAAAGAAAGTCATCAACTGGGATGCAATTCCTGGTGAAAGTCTTCAAATCGGGTATTCTCTTCTTAATGGGAGTAACTTGATTTTGGTAGTTTAGTTCTTATGAATTTAGGTGAAAAACTAGCAGAGTCTAATACAACTGTTTATTCTCACGTTTTTGTCAATGTTTATTCTCTGCTTGTTTGCCTAATTTGGTAATTTCTGATGAGGATGTTATACAACCCTTTCAATGCCATAAGAGAATGTTTTCTGATCTGACAAATAAAGATGCTAACAAGGAGCAAGTTCCATAGTTTATCTATCCACTTGCCCTCAGAAACTTTCTCAACCAACCACAAGAACCACAAGCACCACAACCTGAACCAATCCTTGAACCTCCACAGTCACCTCCTCAACCCACAAACACTGAACCTCCTCAACCCACAAACACTGAACCTCACATAACCATAAACACTGAACCAATCTCTAAACCTACATCTCCACCAACCATTGCTACTTTATCACAACCTCAACCTCAACCACAATCCAACCCAAGGAAACCAAAGAAAAGCAGGGCTATAAGGCCACCAAGAAAGCACAGGATTGCTGAAGCTTCTAAGCCAAAGAGGGCTAGAAAGGAAAGGGCTAACAAACCTCAATCTCCATCTATACTAGATGATTCTATCTCAAAAGAAGAGAGAACAGAAGTGAATCCTCTAGTTAAGAGAAGGAGACTAATTCTTGAAGAATCTGATGAAGAATTGAATTTTGAAGCTCCAGAGGATATTTCTAAGGAAATACCTGCTGTTGAGATAGACAGAGATGGTAATGCTGATGCTACAATGGATGAAATTCTTGAGCCATTGTTCCCATTCTCTGAGAACATGGACATTCCAATCTCTTCACCTGCTATTTTCTCTGAAGAAACTGATGCAGTAAATCAAACCAATGTGGTACATGAAGAAACAATGGCTTCTCACACTGAGTTAATCTCTAATGCTCATCAATCTGTTGAACAGGGTGAGGAAATTGATCAACCACCCATGGAGACAATCTCTGAGCCTATTGTACAACCTGCAGAGAATGTTGTAGAGCCTGTTGCAGAGAATGTTGAACATACTGCAGACATTGTTGCGGAAACTGTTGATGAGTCTCGTCCAATTACTGCATCAACTGATCATAATGAAGCTGAAATTGAAATTGAAACTGAAGGGAGTACTGAGTCAAGTTCTTCTCAGAGTTTACCAGTACAGACTTCTGCTAAAGTTAAAGATTTTCCTGGCCCTTCAAATCAAGTAGATGCTGAAGAAGAACACTTTGAACAATTTTCAAATGATTGGTACAAAGAAACTTGCATCTTTCCTGTTGCAAGAGCAGCTGAATTTGTCAAGAGAACATCCAGAACAATCACAAATCCAGAGATTCTATCTTGTCTCAAGGCTACTGTTGTCCAAGTGAAGACTCTCACTTCTAGATTTGATCATTGTCAAAAAGCCATTTCTGATGTTCGAGGTGAAGTTGTTAGAGGAGATGATATGCTTAAACTCGATAGCAAGAACAAATTTCAATATCTTTCTCAGAATCAAGAAACTTTGTCTCACAGGCTGAGCAAAGTTGAAGAAAATCAAAATGCCATGTCTTTAAAGATTGATTCTATTGCTACCTCTTTGGAGTTAATCACATCTATTCTCATGCCTGATGATGTCAAAAAGGGGGAGAGAGTTGCTAAAGACAAATGCAAGCAATCTCAAACTCTGATCAGAAAGGATAATGCTGGTGATGGAGGAGCAAGTAATAAAGGTAGGGGCACAACTGAAGAACGTCAAACTCTGAAATATAGCAAGTCTTCTAAATCACAGTTTGCTGGAATCACCACTGATACTCAAGGTACTTCAAAGACCAAGAGTCTGGTATTATCTTCTAATCCACAGACTGATGAGGAGTTGGCTGCTAAGTTATTTATTGAAGAAAATCAAGAAGGAGCTACTATTGAAGATATTAAAGCTAAAGAAAAGAGTTTACAAGAACAACATCAAAAAGCTTTAAAGTCTGGAAAGTTTAAGAAGAAAGAAAAAGCTCCTAGGCCTGTTCTTAAAGGCATTGTGATCAAGGAAAATGTTGATGCTGATCAAAGATCACATTTATTTAAGAAATCAACAGAAGCTGAAGCTAAACTCAAGCTGAAAGGCATTGCTATGGAAGGAGAAGATTTAAAGAAGAAAGATACAACCTCTGTTTCTACACAAGTTGTACAGAAGAAAGAAAACACAACCTCTGTTGCTACACAAGTTATGTCTAGACCTCTATCTTCTCAGTTGAAATCAGTTTTTGGTAAAGGAACACTTCATGATCCAAATCTAATATCTGGAGCACCTATTGATTTTTCTGATGGAAGAGCCTTATCTGGTAAGATTGGAAATAATAAGGCTGGTCTAGGCTCACACAGAGATAGAAGGCAACATACTGGTCCTATAAATCCTTCTTCACTGGCTGTTCCAGGTCGTGGTGTCACTCAAGAGAGTTTGGACAGACTGGAATTAGTATAGTTAGTTCATCAGAAGAGTTTAAAGAAAGATTTTTTTATATACTTTATGGCTGATGTTACAGTATTTAAAATTGGTGAGAATGATATTGGCTTGAAGTATTGGGAAGAGCTAGAATATGTTCTGTATCTTTTCAAGGTGAATAGTCGAAGGACTCGATCAGTTGCAAATGTGCTCAGACAGAAAATGCTCTAGAATTTGGCAATTAGAGGAATGAAGTGCAACAGTAGATATGTTCCTAAGTACAAAGACTGGAATGGAAATCTCATTGAAATGAAGAAGGGTACTACAAAGTTGAAGACTGATCTGGGAATCACAGTACTTGACTTCAATTCACAGTCAGAGGAAGTGAAATTTATCAGACTGGGAAATGAGATGAGGAGGAACAAAATCTATGATCTAAGATCTACTATTTATCAAACTGATGAGAGTGATCCTCAGTTGAGAGAGATCAAGGAAGCTATGAAGATTGAACTTGAGAATGCAGAGAGAAGATTGCTTATAGATTATCTCAGAACAACACCAGATCTTGAGGAGATTAGAGATTAAAGTCTGTAAGAATTTTTCTTGTTTTCTGTAGATTTTTGTTAAGTCAAGATTAAACTCTGCTTATTTGAATAAACACTGTGTTTGTATGAAATTGTTTTGACATCAACAATTATTGTTAACTTGTGCATTTTTACTAATGAACAAGTTGGGGGCGATTGTTAAATATAATTGATATGGTTAATATCAGTGTTTAAGTCTTACAGGGAAAAACATAGTTTAACTTGAAACAGGAAGAAGTCAGAGTTTAGTTAAACTCTGACAGTTGGAAGCTGAACAGAGTTTGCTATACGCTGACAGTGGAAGCTCGACAGAGTTTGGTTAAACTCTGTCTGGAGGAAGCGCGTCTCCAGTCAACGGTGATTAAAGATTAATTGAAGATAATTATGGAAGCAATATCTTTACAGATTGGATAGCTGTTAAAGAGATTGAGTTGACTTAGGAGATGTGTAACAATCATAATTGATAACATTTGTATAGCTGATTTATAGGCGAATAAATTATCGATTATAAGTAGCTATATATCTTATAAATACAGTTAGGTTAACCCTAGAAGGGTATCGATTGTGTAATACAATATCTTTCATTGTAACCTAAGCAGCTCTCCGTGATATTTTACATCACTGAGAGAGAAGTTAATTCAAAACAGTTTTTAAAATTTTTAAAGAACTTATTGTTATTCTCTCATACTTAGTTGATTATAAGTGTGTATTCGACCTAACAAAGTTGAATAAATCTGAATACGAAACTCATCATCGATTGAGGTATAAAAGACTTTTCAATAGATGCTTCAATGATTGATCAAGCAAACATTCAAGAAATTCATAATTATTCATAACCTTACTCTTGTCAACTAAGCACTAATATACTTAGCTGCCAAAACCGGCCTGACAATAATGAGTTGAATAAATAAGAAGATCTCAATTCATTCTCGATTTTGGACCGTTATTGCGCAACGAATGCCTCAACAACGATACCAACCGGGAATTAATTTACGACAATTCAAAAGAAGAATAAGAAATTTCTTTAAGCAATGAATTTGAATGAATCAACGATTAATGGTGAACAATTACGCTCAACTTCCAATTCTTGCTAGTAATCGCTTCCCACTTCGCATTCTTAATCTTTCTCGTACCATCTCCGAAACATTCACATCGAAACTAATATCGTAGAAAGTTCTAGATTCTACGCAAAAATCTCGAGATAACGACCCCCGGACTGATAGCTCCAACTGTCCACTTAGCTTATGCCGCTTCGGGATTGCTGTTTTGCTAATAGCTCAATCCTTAAACGATTCGAACTTCTGCTCGTGCGATAAGCCGAAAGACCGATTAACGTCGCAACGCTTGCCGAAGTATCCTAACGCGATCCTTATCCTAAACCGTTCTACCCGACATCTATCTAATACACGTACCCTGACCCTCCTAATCTGTTTCAGTGACCATAACCTGTAGCTCTGATACCAACTTGTAGCATCCCAAAATCCGGGGGTACAGATATGGGACCACTAACCACAACAATATTATACAACCCTGGATATAAACAACATAAAACAATATAAACCCCTTAACCAAGATCGCTTACAGGTTATGGTATGAAACAACTATCAACTTATAAATTTACAACCATTCTCAGAATAAAACTGTTATACAATTTTATAACTACATGAGATTTCTGTCTATCTAATTGTCCAACCCTGACCAATTCCCAATCACTATCCGGCGAGATTCCATAACCCGAACGTCTTCTCTCGTTGCTGGAAAGCAACACCACTGACCATTACTAGGTCCACAAATCCTCTCTATTAAATGAAGAAAACAAACAAGAAAGAGTGAGCCAACAATGCTCAGCAAGTACAATAGTGATAACAATTCCAATAATGATGACAAATCTGATAAACAAGGGGGTTTCATTTCATTCTATGAAGAATCAATTATATCAACTTTTAGATTACCACGAGGGCCAACAATTCACCATTCATAAGGTGCATCAAAAACTAGAATTGATAAGAATTCCGATATCAAATTATTATCCAAACAGACTTCCAAGAAATCAAAAACTGAACATCTCAATCTCAGAGTATAGATTAGAATTGGAATTTTTCTTATTTAAAAAAAAAAGTGGAGTTAGGCGGCTGATCAGTCCCGCACTAACCCCGGACAATGCACACAGCAAAGTCCCTCCTCTAAATGGATCCACGGCACACATTGGCCTCAATTTTGACCATTAAACTGGTCTCCCCGAAGGGACTCCTCTGACCATAATATGGTCTCCCCGAAGGGACATCTGAAAACATTTCCAATTCTAATTCAAACACATTAGGTGTCGGGACAATCGACAACCCTGATATCCAACTACTGGAAACTCACGTCTAGAATAACAACTCAAGATTAGGAGTTAATAAGAAACGACATCATCGTCTAGTATCGACAAGTTCGATACAACGCAGGGAATAACCAGATAATCAAGATCTTAATTAAATACCGACAAGTTCAATACTAAGTGGGGTGGAAAATATAAAGGACAGCAATTGAATGAATATTGACAAGATAAGTATAAATGAATGGAAACGTAATATCATTAAATTGATTGAAGGGATAATCGACTAGAGCAACAATAGAAGATGTAAATCGCGATAAGATTATCATCTATTGAAATTCTAAGTTGGAGCAAAGACATAATTGAGTACTACAAATTTATAAAATTCTTCAATGTACAATAAGGTTTGATTTCACATAAGCGAGTAAAACAGCTTAAACGGTTATTTGGGAAAAGATAATTTTAGGATAATCAATTTTAAATCATTTTGAAGAAAACATCTTAAGAAGAAAGGGGTTCTCTGGTGAGATTATGATAAAACCAGAAATTTTAGTAACAGATATTTCTAGAGGTTTAAAACATGGATTCTCCCTATTTAGAGAGCCCCTTAACATTTTCAAGCAAATAAAAGGAAAATCTTCCACTAAGGAAGCTTTAACATCCCTTGGATGAAATAATTTGCGGAAAAGGTTATTGGTAAGGTCCTTTGAAAAGTTGATGTTTGGACTATGAGTGGAGAAAATAATTTATTCCACGCTAAATGAAGAAGTACATCACTTTCTCATATACTTGACTAATCCATCGTATACGACAAAAATATTGAATTGCATCAATTGAACAATAAGTGAAAAGCAAAACACTTGCCTCGATTCATGGAGTTCCTGATTCCACATCAATACTTAACTTATCTTCTCGTCAGTCTCTTTCATTTACATGTGGCTTCTCACTCGGTCCCACTTTCATCCTTTGCACTTTACCAGTTCCCACATTAGTTCACTCGCACTGTCCTTGGCTAGGTTTCCTATTCGAAACTTTTCAAGGTCAAATACTATTTTAGAATCCAACTAATCAAAATCTTATTGTTTTGCTCTATTCTACCCATACGCGTCCTATATCACTTATACATATATCATATATATATATATATACATCTACAATCACATTCATAGTATAGTCCTAGTATAATCAACTAGATCAAATAAGCATCTAACACATATAGTCTCTTAACACTTGAATATTATCAAGGCATCCACTTTACAACAAAATCACACCTCAAACTTTCACGCCAACTATTACATATACATTTAGACTTTCGATAATCAAGACATACTTTCAAATCATCAAATCAAATATATTAAATAGATTTTAAATAGATTTGAAGGGGAATTTTAGAAAATTTTGGCATGAAGTATTCGTTTATCGGACTATTCCTCTGTTTTTTTTCAATTCAACAAACCAAGGAATTCAAGTCGCCTCAATTGCAACAACATAAAGTAAACAAGTAAGAAAGTATCCGCCCAGACATGCGGCACCTAAACACATAAGAAAGTAAACACATAATAATTTATATTAGCATTAACTACAACTTACGCTACATCAATGATCGTATCACACATGCATTTAATGATATGCGTGACAATCAATTATTGATGTTCGTAAGCCCTAAGGAACAACCCTTAGTATTAACTATTACTTACGCTATACCAATGATCATATCACTTGAGCATATTAATTATACTAGTGACAATCAATCATTGATATTCGTAAGCCCGAGGATCTAGTCGAAGAGAATTTCACAAGTCCTTAAATACTGACATTTAGAACTTATGATCTCTTTACGACTCCTCGCAGTTAACTAAATAACATATAACATTCATAATTAGTAAAGCCATTAAATACTACGACTCGCTTTATACCATTTAGCACATAAGCACTTACCATTAGGCAAACCATTTACTTCACATATTATCCGACAACTCATAATTACCCACTAACGACCATTAAGCTCGAATATTAACGAGACCACAAATAATTCCGACAATTACAATTAGCAATTAACAATTAGCATTTAAACATTTATCACTAGTAAATCGTATAACCTTTACATATTATTCGCCGGTCACAATTAGCACTTAACACTTAACATTTATAATTTGAACTAACAACTACAATTAGCAATTAGCACTTCACAATTAACAACCACTAACCCGCACATTTAATCGGGTCCGCAATTAATCTCATCATAAAATTTAATACCACAATCTAGCAATTTACAACTAACTAAATTTTCAACAATTAATAATACCTCGAATTTACAACTAATTGAATTACCACAATTAATTAATTAAATCACAACGATTGACTAGCAATTCGCAATCCATCTCTAAACTAATTACAACAATTAAATACAATAATTAAAATTAAAGTAAGATATTATACCAACATCATCACCGGAGCTAATCCACCGGAAAGTCAACCTCGTCGGAGTCTCCATTGCGAGTCTCTCCCCCCACCGCTGGTCTCCCCCCCCCCCCCCCCCGCTCTCTCTCTCTCTCTCTCTCTCTCTCTCTCTCTCTCTCTCTCTCTCTCTCTCTCTGTCTGCCCAGCACCACCGCTGGTCCCTCTTCCTCCCCTCGCTGCTGTCTCACGCGACCTGCCACCCGCGGCTGCGCCGCTGCTCTCCCACCGCGCAGCTCCTGCGCGCCTCCTACCACACCACAGCGCGCACTCGCGCCTCACACACACATACAGATGCACACACACACACATATATATGTATATATCTATATATGTATAGCCCCCAAATCTCTCTTTTCTTTCTCTTTTCTCTCCAAATTTCTCTCCTTTTTCCCGATGTGATCTCTCCCCTTTCCCCGATTGTGTTTGTGCGGTTGCGTATATTTGTTTTGAGGTGTTATTGGGCTTGGCCAAATGCAATTATATATCACTACTAACACTTTATTCCGACCCAGTTTAAACATTACTTATTCACACAAAACTAATACATCTTTTACAGATCGCAATTAAATAGAAAATCTGGGAAAATTAAACTTCTAATTTTTAAAATAATGAGTCTAAAATTACGAACACCCACATATTTTTAAAATATTTTTCGGATCAAAAATGAATTAAATATGAATTTTACAAATTTTGATCCTTTAAATACAATAAAACTCTTAAAATCATTTTAAAATACCACAACACCCAAATTAATTCACCCAACAATTTTTAAAACTCAATAAATATATAAAGGAAATATTTCAAAAGATTTCATGATTTTTAATCCCTCCGATAATTTTATAAAGTTAACAGAGGATTAAAATACATGATTTAAATATATTTAAATCCTCAAAATAGAAATAAAATTACACAAACCTTCACAACTTACCCAAATCATCATATAATCACATAAACACCATCTCACATACATTCCACTTTCCAAAAATAATCACATAATAATATCCATAATTTATATTAAATAATTATTTCTAAATTCGAAATTTTCTAGGACGTTATAATTCTTGGAAATCTAGAAAGTTCATGTGTAGAATATGTAGTGCAAATATGTAAGTTAATACGCAAAATGTATTTATGTGTTTGTCTTACATGTGAATTTGAGAATCTAGAAAGTTCATGTGCAGAATACGCAGAATGTATTTATTTTTATTGAATCAAATAAGCTTCGTACATGAACTTTAAAAGTTCTACATTTGAACTTCCCTATAAATTGATGATATATAATTTTCGTGATTCTTGAAAGGTATGAAATTGTGCAATATTTAAGTTTTTGAGAAAACATTTATCGAGATTTACTACAAATTTTGCTAATTTTTTTCCTTTTTTAATTTATAAATTTAATTGATATTATAAATATGGTAAATGTATATTTATTATATTTATGTACAATATTTTTATTATACTTAAGAATCCGTTCTTAAATTCAAAGTGATTCTCTATAGAACATGACCCTAGTATAATAATCTTGATTATGATATTAAATCTCATTTGACTGTTATTTGTGGTATTTTGCTTATTATGTTGATTTATCTATATGTTGGTTCTTTTGAAAATGATTTACATGATATTTTTAGGGATCCGGAAAGCTCGCATCGGGGCTGGAGTAGTGGAGATAATTGCAAAAGCTCACCTTTCACAACCAAAGATTGTTCATCATATGTGGGTTTCCACTTTCGGCATGTCTATAGCTGGTATCCGGCATGTAGACCATTGGGGTGCTGAGAGTAATGAACACTGGTCTAACAATGGTTTTCATCGTGCGAAGGTCAATTATGATATTACTACTTTCAGGGATGTAATCGTTTGAATTGTTCGAGAATCTATTGTTATCATTTTTTATGTCAAGAATATGTTAAATATTCAATCTTGTAAAACAATCTGAAAACAAAGCGGTTATTTGTTTAGTTCATTTTTTATTTCACAATCAGGTTGTAGTTGACAGTTCGGGAATTTGTCCCGGCTGGATTCAATTATTTCAACGAACTTTTCTCCTTTCGTCAAAAAAAAAGGATTAGAAGTTTGACAAAATGACCTTCTTTATCCCTGATCACGAGTAAAACATGATTTTCATATAATAGTAAAAAATATATGAATCGTAACAATTACGTGTATGAAAGTATAAGCAGACTCCTTACCTAAGGCTTTGTCGAACTATTTTCATGTAATTATTAATCATGCCTTTTTAATCCCTATAACTGCATGTAGATTTTTTATTTTTACTTTCTTAAAAAGTGGCACTATTATAATATGATAAATATGAACGAATATCAAAATTCAAGGTTCCACTAAGAATATTTTACTGTATTGAATACTGCTAAATTGCTAATAGGTAGTTTTTTACTTTTTAAAAGTGTGGTTAATAATTTATTTTTTATCATTCCAAGTTTTAATTTCGATTCTCATTCATCCCAAAATTTATTAGAACATATACTCATTATCTCCACTGCATTCATCCCTTAATTAAAATTTCCACTTTCACGTGGCATTCCCCAAATAAAATTTATACATATTTTGTAAAATTGTTGTCTCTTCAATGATGTATTATTCTTAGTAAAATTTTAACCAGTTAATTGAGATTGGCTATATTTGATGAATTTATATGAATTTGTAATAAAATTCACGTCAACTGTTACTAAATACATATAATATAATCTATTTAATGACAAAAAAAATAAAATTTTTACATAATCATTATTTTATATTATTTTAGTCAAATTATACAAGTTCGTGAAGAGGGCCCGATGAGTAGAATGAGGAAGAGCGGCTTGATTAACCATTTTAGAGCATTTCTAATGATATTAACTAAAATAATTGGTTAAAATGATATAAAATATTTATTAGATAAATTTTATTGAATCTGGAAGGTGCTATTCAATGGGATTGATTATGATGGTTAGCTATATTTTTAAAATATTATGTTATTATTATTTCAAATTATTATTAATAGAATATATTATAATTAATATGGTAACGAATGACGTGTTATTTTCCTACAGGTTCGACAAATATAATCAATATAAGAGTATCTCCATCCATATCAAATCCTTAGCTAAAAGTCTTCGTGGCTTTCCAAAAATAAAATTTATACATAATATATAAAAAATTAGTCACTCCAACGGGACAAAACCCTTGTCTATAATTATAGATATTCCCTTGATGTTGGCTATATTTGTCGAACCTCTAGAGACCAGTAGTGGATTGTCACATCACTTATATTAAAATAATATATTCTATTAATAACAACTTCAAATATTAATAACATACCATTTTTAAAATATAGCAAATCATTATAACCAATACCCTCGGAGCACAATGTCTTACAGGTTCGACAAATTTTTCATAATAGTAATTCAGCCAATCATTTTTAGCCAACGTCGTTGGAGATGCTAAGCATCTCCAACGGCACTAAATCCTCACCTAAATCAATCTACGTGGCATCTATGTGTCACTATTTGGAGAATATGTAAAAAATGTAACACTCCAACCTTGTATCCCCTTAGCAATAAATATAGATAATCATGTTTGGTTGATTATATTTTTGTCGAATCAATAAAATTCTTAGGTATAATTTACATTATCATAATTAACATAACATCATTGCAGTACTCACCACTCTTCTTAAATAAAATTTTACATTATAATTATTTTATAATTTTTTAGCTAACCATTTATATATCATCATTGGAGATGTTCTAATAATGTTTGTTAAAACTATAGATCCTTTATTATAATACGTGAGTCTACCATAGTATGCAGTTAACCAATCAGAAAAGAGAAATTATTTTAGGATCAATCTGATGTCATACCTAAATTTAAGACAAATCATATTATATTAAAAAAATTTCCTTATTTACCATTCTCATCCTATTATACTAACAATGGTTCGTTAACAATTCTGATTGAAATATAGTACTTACTTGATTTAACATATCCATATATTACTTACTTTTCAATGTCAAAAAATAATTATAATAAATTTACATTTTAAATCAAAATCAATCAGAATTATACAAATATATAATATTAAGCGATTGTTGCAATATTAATTTTCCACACTTATGATTTATAGTTAATCATAATCACATTATTGTATATCACAGATTAATTTTCATAAATATATACAAGAACCAATCAAAATTTACCACTAAAACTAAATTAATCGTATCATTCTCATCCTAATTTACTTATCGTGGTTACTTAATAACTTTTTATGCATATCTGTTCTTTACGCCCCTTTACATGCATAGAGCCATTTTCCAAAATTTTGTATTTATTAATTAATTTTAATTCAAATATATTATTTTAGTACACGTGTCTATTTTATTTATATTCTATAATATAATATTTTAGTATGTCAAACTCTCGATCTACAATTATAAGGTGCAATCAAATTTGAATAAATTTACTATTACTGAATTAAAATTTTTGAAAATTATAAAAAATTTACCACAATATTCTAAATACACATTCAAAATCAAGGTTATACAAACTTTTAAATTAATCAATTATATTAAAAAAGCTAGATTAAAGCAATTAAAATAATAAAATTAATTTTAAACCAATTATCTTTAACATTTTACTTATCAGTATTTTTCATAAGCTTCTGGATACCCTGGCACAGAACCTGTGTGCGGATCTTGGGGGTAAATAGTTATGCAATAATTAACGGGACAAATAAATTTATCTGACAATATATTTGAATTATTCAAAATACCTAATATATTCTAGACATTATTTGGTGTATAAATCATCAATCAAATAATAAAATTTATTACAAAGTCAATGAAAAAATTATTAGTGAATATTTTCATATCAAATTGGTCAACTCATCACAAAAATATACAAATTTCAAATTTTCTTATAAACCACTATTTTTTATAGGTAATTAATTCATCAATAAATGATTATACAACATCTACAAAAATAATCAAGGTTTGACTAATATTTATTAAAATTGATCATATCAAGGTTTCCTTCATCCAAACTACGATCGTTGATTAGATCTTAAATTGTGTAGATCCCTCGCTTATATCACTAAAATATATAGCCTTTTTGTCGAGATAATCCAACAATTTATTATAATTGTGAGGAAAATATTTATCTGATTTGTCAAAACGTTTTCGAACAATCGACCATAACTTCGATTCTATAGTATCCAAATCAATGAACCAATATAACAAAATTCTGTAAATCTAAGATCCCGAATGTCAAAATAAAAGAACCTACTCTCATGAAAAGAAAGGATGAAACTCAATATATGGGTAGACAAAATCCACTAAAGTGGTAATATACTTTAAAGAAAGATATATATTTATTGAAAAACAATGTAAAATCAAGAAAAAGAAACGGGAGTTATCATTCATAAGGAGAAAGTACAAAAATCCGATATATCATTAGATAAAACCACCAACAGGGTACTAAACCTCAATAAAGAGAAATATTTATTGAAAAACAAAGCAAAATCAAGGAAAATAATAAAAGGAGGGCTTACCATCAACCAAAATGCTGATGTTAGCCCCTAAACTTTAGTTTAGTATTTTTTAGGAGAGGAGGAGAGAGGGAGAAACGGCTACAGTCTTCGTTATAAAACTTACTATTATTGATAAGTAGATAGGTCGATACATAAAAAATTATATGTTTCTAATAAAAGGTACTCTTTTTAATTTTGAATTTTTTAATTAAAGTAATAGTATTCGATTCACATATCCTAATCTAGGAGCAGACATGTCAAAATTTCTTAGTTGGCTGATAATATTTATTTTTTAATATTAAGAAAACCTTAAATATAGGTTAAAAAAACTTAATAACTTGGCAGATAGATTATAAGTAAACAGATATATCTATTTTTTAACAATAAACAAAATTAAAAAAGGGCTTCATTTTATGTACTCTAATCTTAATTTTGTTTTATAGAATATCAATGTTGTTTTCAGTTGTATAATAACATACTTAGATAACCCGGGCCGAGAGTAACATTACATGCATGTAACTGTCATTTTTTTTCTTTTTGCGTATTATTTTCGTTTTGTGTACAAAAAAAAAAATTAGTGTAGTTTAGTAAAATTTTGTGTTCGGATTTTGGGTACAAAAAAAAATTAATGTCATTTTCATGCAAGACCCCGAAGATACACGACATAAATGTACACAACACAAACGATTTATCAGGTCTACGTAAGCGCTTTCTTGACTTTCTTCTAATATATGTCGGAAAAATATACTCACTCTTTAAGGAAAATGAATTTCATGTTTTTTTAACCCGATAAGTAAGTTACAAGGACACGTATATAATATTACCATTACGTGTTTATATATTATACTGTTGGAAGCCCTATACCCATTATGGGCCGAACCGAAGGCCCAACAAGAAAAAGCCCAAAATGACTAACGGTCTCCTCTTTTCTTGAACGGTATTCATCTACTTTCGGTGGTGGGAAACACAATGATACCCATGGGGCCCTTTTAAGGTAACGGACATAATTTCTAAGGTATAAATATAGATTGAATCTACAAGAGAAGACACATGCTTATAATTTACTAACACACACACTCTCTTTACGTTCAAAGTACTCTAAAAACGCGACTTACTTACTCTCACACCGGAGGTGAATCGGGGGGATAATCCCTCGCATTCTTCTCACTTTTCAGGGTCAACCCGAAGGCCGACCCGGTGGAAATCCAGTCGTAACATTTGGCGCCGTCTGTGGGAACGTAGAGATACAATCTGTGTTAAAATTTTGGCAAGCTATGACAATCGAAGAAACACCCAGGAATAACGAAAGCACCGTGATAGGAGACAGTCCCGCCACGCAAAGGACGACTCCGGCCGCCCAAAGAATGCTCGATTTCAATGAAGACATGCCCTCCCCCGAAGAACAACAAGAAATGCTAGCAAAATGGAGAGAAGAAAAAGCCAAAGGAAAGGAAACAGAGAAGGCAAAAAGCCAGAACGAAGCAGCACGGCAAGCCGAGCTAAGAGAAGCCGACCGAGTAAAGCTACAAACCTTGAAACTCCAAAGAGAGGAAATCGAACGACAGGAGAAGACATTGCGCGAAGCCCTGGAGGCCGAAGGCCGGACACCCAAAGATGACCGAAAAGATAAAAGGGTCAGGGACGATGAAGATGAGTCATGGAACTCAGAACTACAATCTAAGAAAACCAAGTCGAAGGTTGTAGATTCCTCGGACTCGGAAGAAGAAGGTCCGCACACAGACGATCGTATTCGCAGACTGGAAAAGGTTATGTTCGGGGATAGGACAATTAGCCACGAGCCTGTCGTGACCGAAGAGATAGAACAATACCGACCACCACCAGGAAGGCAATTCCCAAAGATGCACGAGTTCAACGGAAAAGGCGATCCCGAAGACCATTGTGAGAAGTACGAATCCCTCATGACTGGTATGGGACATTGTGACATCATGCTGTGCAAAATGTTCAAAACTTACCTAAAAGGGTCGGCATCCATGTGGTATCGTTCACTAAGGCCACGGTCGATTGATTCTTATGGACAAATTAAAAGGAAGTTCTTGAGAAATTACTCCCATTTATGCCGAAGAGAAAAAGACACTGAAGCCCTAATTCACTGCAGACAAAGACCGAACGAAGAATTAGGAGACTACCTAGCAAGATTCAAAGAGGAAGCCGGAATGGTCACAAGCCTCGATAAGATCAAAGCCGCTGGATTCCTTTCAGCAGGTCTCGACCCTGTGAAAGGCAAGAAGCTCCGGTCATCTCTCTATGACGTTCCCCCAAAATCATTAAACGACATATACGTTCGGGGAGAAGCAATACGAAGGAAGTTAGAAACAATTGGAGGGTACAAAGAAAGTCGAAGGTACGACAGAGACGATAGAAGAGGCGAGCGCAGGGACGACCGAAGGAATCATAGCAACACACGAGGAAGGATGAACGATCCAAAAACAACAGGACAAAGACAAGACAAAGATAGTACTGTGTTCACTCGCCTAAACACACCCATCTCCAAGATCCTCCATGAAATCAAAGGAAAACCAGGGTTCGTTCGACCACCTCGAATTAAAACCCCTGAGTCCAGAAGAAACGAAAACAAGTACTGCGAGTATCATCGGGATAAGGGCCACAACACAGATGAATGCTACCACCTAAAGAAGTTGATCGAAAAGATGATCAAAGGCGGGGAGTTATCCCAGTTCGTGAGCGACTTAAGAGAAAAGCTCGATGCAAAGGAAAGAAGAAATCCCGGAGAAACCGAAAGACCGGAAAAGTATAGAGGCGAGGTCCGAACAATCTTTGGCGGCACAATACTTGATCGGGACAGTAAGACGGCCCGAAAGAAATACACCAGGCAAATATACAGTCTTTACCAATCGAAAACAGCCAAACAACCATTGCCGATCAGTTTCACGGAGGATGATTACGAGGACGTCATATGGCCACACGAAGACCCCCTGGTTGTCAATCCGGTGATCGGAGATAATAAAATCTAGAAGGTGCTAGTCGATGAAGGGAGCTCGGTCAATATCCTATACCACAGGACATACTCTAAAATGAACCTAGGAGGAGAACACCTCGAACCATGCCACGAGGCACCCTTATACGGCTTCGGTAATCAACCAGTACCGATCGAAGGTACCATCAGATTAAAAGTGCTCCTAGGAAAAGCGCCATATACCGTGGAAAAGGAAGCTAAATTTTACGTCGTTCGGGTAGACAGCCCATACAACGGCATCCTGGGCAGACCCGTTCTATCCCTATTCCAAGCCGTATCATCCATACCGCACTTGAAGCTAAAATTCCCTACCGAGCAAGGCATTCGAAGAAATAAAGGAGTATCTGGTGAACACCCCTCTCTTGATGAGACCGAGACCAAACGAAACTCTACAGTTATACCTGGCTGTGAACGACCGAACGCTTGGAGTTGTACTGGTCAAACAATACGAAGGAAATCAACACCCGGTATTTTACGTATCTCACATACTGAAGGACGCCGAAACCAGATATCCAAAAATTCGCCTATGGGTTGGTAATGGCATCGAGAAAATTACGACACTACTTCCAAGGACGAACGATTCAGGTCGTAACCAACCAACCACTGAAGAAAATCATGCGCAGGCCCGAGGCATCAACAAGGATAATCGCTTGGTCGGTCGAATTGGGAGAATACGATCTGGAGTTCATTCCAAGAACGGCAATTAAGGCACAAGCTTTAGCCGATTTCATGGTGGAATGCTCTTTCTCCAGTCCGAAGGATTTGGTCGCCGAAGAACAACCGATCCGTTCTCCAGGAAAATGGAAACTATTTGTAGATGGTTCTGTGGCCGGATCCAAGTGCGGAGCAGGCCTGATTCTAACCAGCCCCGAAGGATTCGAAATATGTCAGGCAATTAGGTTCACCTTCCCCTTAACCAATAACGAGGCTGAATATGAGGCCCTTCTAGCAGGCCTAAACTTGGCAAGAAATTTGGAAGTGAAACACTTAAGAGCCTTCAGCGATTCAATGTTGGTCGTAAAACAGTTCTCCGGCGAATACGGACAGAAAGATCCGCGAACGAAGGCATACGCCACCAAGGTGCACAAGAATTCCGTGCTGTTTGAGTCATTCGAGCTAAGCCAAGTAGCCAGAGAAGATAATAGCCGAGCCGACGCCTTGTCAAGGCTAGCTTCGGCCGAAACCCAAAACCTCACAGGTTCTATCTACCTGACCGAAGTAAAATCGCCCTCGATAGACAGAAAACACTGCTTGGAAATACACCAAGGAATCAATTGGATGACACCGATCAGAGCCTTCTTAGAAAAAGATACCCTACCACTCGACAAGAAACAAGCCCAGAAGATAAAATACCGATCCGCTAGTTACTCAATTGTTGGAGGAAGGCTATATAGAAGGCCGGTCACCCAACCGATGCTTCGATGCTTGGACCCTGAAGAACAATTGATGGCATTGGAAAGCATTCACGAAGGTATCTGCGGGGAACATCTAGCCGGACGGTCACTTTCCTTCAAAATCCTTAGGCAAGGATTCTTCTGGCCAACATTAAGGGAGGATGCTTTGAACTACGCGAAAAAATGCAAACAATGCCAGTTATTCAGCAACGTTCCGAAACAACCCCCAGCGGAAATGACATCGGTACTCAATCCCATTCCCTTCGCCATGTGGGCAGTAGATATCGTCGGCATCTTACCCACAAGCACTAAGCAGGCTAAATATTGCATCGTAGCCATCGATTACATGACTAAATGGGTAGAAGCCAGACCACTTTCCGCCATCACCGAAGATGCAGCTAAGAAGTTTGTGTTGGAACAAATAATATTAAAGTTCGGCATCCCGATGATATGTATCTCAGACAACGGAACTCAATTTATTGGAAGCAAATTTCGGAAATTCTTATTCGAGTTCGGAATACAACAAAAATTCAGCTCGGTCGGCCACCCACAGGCAAATGGGGCGATCGAAGCAGCCAACAAAATCATATTCGACGGAATTAAGAAAAGATTGGGAGATTCCAAGGGCCTTTGGGCCGAAGAGTTGCCATACGTCCTTTGGGCCTACCGAACGACACCGAGATCATCTACTGGCGAAACTCCTTTCAAGCTCGCCTTCGGCACTGACGCCCTCATGCCGACCGAAGTGGGTCTAGAATCATACCGAACACAGGTGTTCAACATCGAAATGAATGAATACGGGCTTCGGGCAAATATAGATTTGGTTGAAGAAGAAAGAGAGGCTGCCCACCAAAGAAACTCGAGATACCAGCTCCGAGCAGCCCAATACTACGATTCTGGAATAAAGAAAAGATCTTTCCATGTAGGGGACCTGGTACTTCGTGAGTTAGCAACTTCAATGCCGACCAAACAAGGCAAACTTATGCCAAATTGGGAAGGTCCTTACGTGGTGATTGAAGTTGTCCGTCCAGGAACATACAAGCTAGCTCATTCGGACGGAAGCCACATCAAGAACACATGGCACGCTTCACGCCTTCGCCGTTTTTATCAGTAAGCTTCAATATATGTATTTTCAATGTATACCCCACTATTTTTTTTTTTTGAAATAAGCAGAATTGAGGACTCATGTTTTTAGTATTTAAAGCTACTTTGACATAATTAAGGAGGGAGGATACATTTCCAACAGATCAAAGGACCTTAATTATTCACAAACTCCTTAAATACTGGGGAAATGCTAGGCCGAAGGCCGGAGATGCATAAAAAAGAATTATGCTAGGCCGAAGGCCAGAGATGCATAAAAAAGAATTATGCTAGGCCGAAGGCCAGAGATGCATAAAAAAGAATTATGCTAGGCCGAAGGCCAGAGATGCATAAAAAAGAATTATGCTAGGCCGAAGGCCAGAGATGCATAAAAAAGAATTATGCTAGGCCAGAGATGCATAAAAAAGAATTATGCTAGGCCGAAGGCCAGAGATGCATAAAAAAGAATTATGCTAGGCCAGAGATGCATAAAAAAGAATTATGCTAGGCCGAAGGCCAGAGATGCATAAAAAAGAATTATGCTAGGCCGAAGGCCAGAGATGCATAAAAAAGAATTATGCTAGGCCGAAAGGCCAAAGATGCGTAAAATTTTTTATTATGATGCTAGGACGAAGGGCCGAAAAAGCATAAACGCGAAAAATATGGCAAAAACAAAGCGCCGAAGATGCGTAAATATAAATTATGCTATGGCAAAAACAAAGCGCCGAAGATGCGTAAATATAAATTATGCTAAGGCAAAAACAAAAAGGCGAAGATACAAGACAATATTTATACAATAAAAAGGCCCGAAGGCACAAATGTCACGCCCGAAGGCAACATTAAATGTTACAGCAGAAGTTGCTAAAAGACAAACTACACTAATCATCAGAAAGTTCTTGATCTTCGCCCGAAGAAACATCCAGCGGCTGATCGGACTTCTCCCTGCCGACTGGATCAGTCATACCAAGCTCGGTATCAATCAGCTGAGTATGATCGAAGCCTAAGGCATTTGCCTTAATGACAGCATCATCATAACCCATCTGATAACACCGCTCTTCGGTACGCTCGAGCTTCTTTACCAGCTTCCGAGAACCCTTTCTCGTGGTCTTCAGCTGCTTGTTTCTCCATTCCAGGCGCTTCTGCAAAACATCCAGCTTCTCCTGGAGCAGATCATTCGCCGTCTTCAAGGATTCCGACTGACCCGTAACTCTTTCAAGCTCGACCGTCGAATTCCGAAGGTCCTCCTCGGCCTTGACCGCCCTCGACTCCAGCTGGTCGACCTTTTTCAGCCTTTCCTGCATCGCTTCGACCCTCTCAGTCACCACGGCAGACCAAGAAGCACCCTGTGAATAAACAAAGGCAAAAATCAAAAGCTGAAGACAAAAGGACGAATGACGGACAAAATTTATATTACCATGGACAGGAGGGCCATCATCTCGGTGCAAGCCTGAAGGTCAGTCGCCTGATCGTAAGTCGGTCTGTCGGCCGGAAGAACGAGGCCTATGCACAGATCGGGGCCTATAATGGCCGAGGCCGGAGGAGCAGGGACAACAATCTTATCGGTCTCCAGGACGCCCCACTGGGGTGCATACACCTTCAAGCCCGAAGCTTCCGACCGAATCCTCTTCCTTGGTTCGATCGGAGTGGTAGGGTCAGCATCACTCCCCAAATCCAGATTCTGAATCGGATTTGAGGTTGGATTAACCTTAACCAAAGCCCTATCACCTTCAGCACCGACCGAACCGCGGGTCTCTTCGACCTCCTTATTCGCTTCGGCCGCCAGAGCTGCGGCTACAAGGTCGGCCGCCTTTCTACGCTTCCTCTCGATGATCTCATCATGAGAAGACACTGCACAAAACAAAGAGAAAGGTTAAGGCATATATAACCGAACAAATACATAAAGATGTTTTAACAGAGTATGAGCACAAGCATATCGCGAAAAACAAATACAAGACACAAAGAAAACGGAAAGACAAGAGAAAGTTACCACTACCCCAAAGACCGATCAACCAGTCGTTATCCCGACTGAGGGACAACGGGACTTTATCCATCTCTAGCCCACAGAGCAATCGGTAATCATGCTTATCCGCCTCCGAAAGCGGGGTACGAAACTTTAACATCGAAGGATCGACATCCTTCCAGACACCAAACTTCTCCATCCTCGGGCCAGAGACGAAAGCCCACTTCAAATGAGTCTCTTTGTTGCTGGAATTCGTGAACGCCCAATCCGCCCTGCCTACCCGGCGAGCGATTGTATAAAAACCATTACTCTTCGAATTCCGCCGAAATTCGAAGTGATGCCAAAAAAGATTGGTCCTTGGTATCATCTTCACGGCCAAGCACCGAGCCTGGAAGACGTTAATCTGAATGAAGCTGTTCGGGTCCAACTGACCGATAGCTACCCCTGTCTGCTTGAGGATGCTCCTCAAAATGCACAACATCGGCAGACGAAATCCGCACTTGAAAGCAGCTTCAGAAATACCCGTAGCTAGACCTCCTCCGTACGCCGCTGGCACTTCGGGATTGTGCCAAATCCTGTCGTTCTTCCTTGGAGTGTAAAAATACCAAACGTGCTTCTCCACGACATATTCCGAAGAAAATCTAGCGATTGCACTTTCGGCCAATCTCGACCGATGGTTGGCTGCTGGAAACTCGTCGACGTTGCTAAAAGGGGACACTTCCGAAGGACCCGCACCTTCGGTCGATCGATCCATATCCCTGCATTCGAAAATGTAGAGATTAGCCGTGTACTCGGGCCGGAGTAAGAAAACATTTAACAAGAAAGAGAAAACCGAGTACAGTGGGCCAGGATCGATCAAAGAATGTCCCATGCCCCGACACAAAATTAGAAGACCAATCCCATACAATCCCCCTAAAAACTCATCCTAACCCTGAATGAAACCCTAATCAATCCCTTAAAATCCTATGGAAAGTTTTTCGAAGATCGACAACGTTCAAGACCCTTTCTTTTCATCAAAGAAAAACGCAGGAAAAAGGAATATGGTCTAGAAATAGCATACGACAATTTCAACATATTAAAAGATGCATACATATACATACAATCAGGCATATATATACAACGATTTTTCACAAAAAAGGGGGGCAGAGAAAAGCTTACTTATTCGAAGATTCTCGAGAAGATCGTACTCCTGGGGATAAAATGCTTGAACGTGGGACTCCAACGAAGTCGGAGAACTCAAGTTTTCCGGGGAAGAAGCGACGGTTCCAATTGTCGGTATAGATTCTCTTTAAAGAAAGGTGTGTTTGAAGTTTTTGGTGAGATGGTGTAAAATGAGAGGGATGTGGGTCGCGTGATTTTTTAAACAAAAGATATGTGACGCTTGGAGATCTTTCGAAATCCAACGGCCCAGATTGAGGCGCAAATCTCAAAATCAGACAGCTGTCCCTCATAAAGGAACACGACTCCCCAAGAGAAGACTCGACTCTTGTCCATCGCCGGGCAACCGAACGAATGATCGGATAAATTCGGCAGACGAGACCGAACGGAACTTGTCAAAAGAAAAATATGAGTTCTTTAGCCTTCGTCCTAAAAACATTACCGAACGAAGCCTAGGGACATGTTGGAAGCCCTATACCCATTATGGGCCGAACCGAAGGCCCAACAAGAAAAAGCCCAAAATGACTAACGGTCTCCTCTTTTCTTGAACGGTATTCATCTACTTTCGGTGGTGGGAAACACAATGATACCCATGGGGCCCTTTTAAGGTAACGGACATAATTTCTAAGGTATAAATATAGATTGAATCTACAAGAGAAGACACATGCTTATAATTTACTAACACACACACTCTCTTTACGTTTAAAGTACTCTAAAAACGCGACTTACTTACTCTCACACCGGAGGTGAATCGGGGGGATAATCCCTCGCATTCTTCTCACTTTTCAGGGTCAACCCGAAGGCCGACCCGGTGGAAATCCAGTCGTAACATATACATTTGATTTTAGTTTCATGTACAGTTTTCTATTCTAACATGTTAGTCAAATAAAAAAAATATAGGCGATGTTCATTTTCAAATGTCTTATTTCACGCGTAGGGATGACAACCGGTTGGGTTCGATCCGAATTTTGTAAAATTCAAACCCGCATCCAAATAGTTTCGGTTTTTTAAAAATAAATCCAAAACCAAATCCGTCGGGTTTCATATTAGATCTGGTTTTTTCGACTATCCAAAATTAGTGATAACGTAGTCAAATTTAAAATAATTGATACACGCAAACCATATTAATTATATTTATATAATAATTAAAAAATTAAATGATTAAATTAAGTAAGTAGTCAAATGTAACATATTGTACGAATTGACATATTAAATAAATTTAAAATTAATATGTTAACAAAATATTTCTTCATATACAACACAATGAAAATGTTATGTAAAGTAAAGAAAATTACATCTTAAATATTTCAGTGAAACTTGAGATTGAGAAATAGAAGTTCTAATTACTAATTAGTATTGACAATTAATGAAATATTTGAGTAAATTAAATAAATTATATATCTTACATCTAAAATATTACATATAATAATTTCAAATTATAATATTATATTATATATGTATCGGGTGAGGACAATCATCATAAACTCTAACAATCATATCTTACTCTAATAACGGAATATATTGGATATGTTTAATTGATTGATAATGTTTATTTTTCTATAGTAAATTCATTCAATAATAAAAAAAAAACATACAATTTGTAAAAATAACATTGAACAAACACATTGGAAAGTAGATTAGATAAAAGTTCCCTTTATAATAATTATGTTCGTTTAACGGATCTTACAAAATAGAGTTCTTTTATAATAAGTGTTTTTGAATTTTTAATATGCATGTATTCGAAATATTGATCGCGACCCGTACAAATATTTTAAATAAATTAATATAATATTAATTCTAGAAACACATAGTACTGCACATTTAAAAATACTAAATTTCCAAAAAAACAAAACTTAAAAATATGGTTTAAAACTTATGAATTTGGTAAAAAGATTCTCAAAAAAATTAGAAATCAAGTGAGAAAACAAAATTAACAAAAAAAAATAAAGATGTGCTTATAACGTTTCAACGGGGGATGTGATTGTTATGATAATTGTTTGATAATACTGATAATATTAATGCAATTGGTATAAGTTGGCTAATAAGTAATTTTATATTTAAATTAATTACATTTGAACGAAATTATTTTTTAAATATTCATATTAATTAATTAATAAATTTTACCGTTCGGTGCGTAGCACGGATAGGACGCTAGTATAGATAACGTACAATTGAATTGAACATATTTTTATAAATTACTAGCTTATAACCCGTGCAATGCACGGGTTTCTTATATTATATTATAAATTTTATTTAATATTATAGTTATGTTTTTATATAATTATTATTTTAATAATTATTTTAATTTTAATTTAATATAATTTAACATACTCATATTTATAAATTATACTAATGTTTCCTTATTATAAACAACGTATACAATTTTTAATATATTTTATTAATAATTGAGAAATATGCTGTGATATTTTCGGGTATATATTAATTATTGTAAGATTTGTTGTAAATTAAAAAGGCAACGTGTTTTAAATATAAAGGAAATATTAATGATTGAAAGATATGATACGATTGATCTTTTTATGTGTTTATAAAAGGTAATATCTTCAACTAAAATTAAATGTGAAAAAGGCAATCGACTAATTACCATTAAATATATTATGTTATTATTTATTTTAGGTGTTATATTTTTCTTGAAAATTATGGTTTGATATTTTCGGGTATATATTAATGATTGTAAAATTTGTTTTAAATTAAAAAGGTAACGTGTTTTAATTCGAAAGAAAAATATTAATGATTGAAAGATATGATACGATTGATGTTTTTAGTTGTTTATAAAAGGTAATATGTTTAACTAAAAGTAAATGTGAAAAAGGCAATCGACTAATTACCATTAATTTTATTATGTTAATCGACTAATTACCATATACTAATGATGGAAATATATGATACGATTGATGTTTTTAGGTGTTTATAAAAGCTAATATCTCGACTAATTACCATTAATTATATTATGTTATTATTTATTTTAGATGTATTTATTTTTCCATGTTTACGGATTATACTAATGTTTCCTTATTATAAACAACGTATACAAATTTTTAATTTATTTTATTAATAATTGAAAAATATGATGTGATATTTTCGGGTATATATTAATAATTGTAAGATTAGTTTTAAATTAAAAAGGTAACGTGTTTTAATTCTAAAGGAAATATTAATGATTGAAAGATTTGATACGATTGATGTTTTTAGGTGTTTATAAAAGGTAATATCTTCAATTAAAAGTAAATGTGAAAAAAGGCAATCTTACCATTATTATATTATGTTAACCCGTGCGATGCACGAATTTTTTTGATATGTAACAAATTTTATTTTATGTTATAATTATATTTTTATATAATTATTATTTACAATATTTTATTTTAATTTTAATATTAATAATTTAATATAAATTTAATTAATGATATGCATGGTTTAAAACTTATATTATAAAATTTTAAAATAAATACGCTTTTGATAGAATTCGAACCCTGAATATAATATATTTAATCATTAGATCTAACGATTTTGATTTTTTACTAAAAATTTAATGGTCATTATTCGTAG
Source organism: Saposhnikovia divaricata (assembly GCA_036435485.1). NCBI lineage: Eukaryota > Viridiplantae > Streptophyta > Magnoliopsida > Apiales > Apiaceae > Saposhnikovia > Saposhnikovia divaricata. The sequence goes on along the minus strand of CM071594.1, from coordinate 241,030,112 downwards.
TATACGAATTTTTATTATATTTTGTTAGTGATTAGAAGATATGATGTGATATTTTTGGTTATATATTAATTATTGCTTGATATGATATGATTGGAAGATATGATATGATCAATGTTTTTAGGTGTTTATAAAAGATAATATCTTCAACTAAAAGTAAATGTGAAAAAGACAATCGACTAATTACCATAATTATAATATGTTATTATTTATTTTATGTGTTTTAATAGTATAGATATAGTATATATTTTTCTTTATAATAAAGGTTAAATAAGTAAATTTATGAAATACTAAAAAACATATACAAAAAAATAAGTGTCAAAATTTTTAATGTTTTGCTAATGTTTTCTTATTATAAACAATGTATACATATTTCTAATATATTTTATTAATAATTGAAAAATATGATGTTATATTTTCGGGGTATATATTAATGATTGTAAGATTAGTTTTAAATTAAAAAGGTAACGTGTTTTAATTTGAAAGGAAATATTAATGATTGGAAGATATGATACGATTAATGTTTTTAGGTGTTAATAAAAGGTAATATCTTCAATTAAAAGTAAATGTGAAAAAAGGCAATTGACTACTTACCATTAATTTATATTATGTTATTATTTATTTTATGAGTTTTAAAATGTTTTTAGGTGTTTATAAAAGGTAACATCTTCAACTAAAAGTAAATGTGAAAAAGACAATCGACTAATTACCAAAATTATATTATGTTATTATTTATTTTAGGGGTTTTAATAGCATAGATATTGTATATATTTTTCTTTATAATAAAGGTTAAATAAGTAAATTCACGAAATACTTAAAAACATATACCAAAAAATAAGTGCCAAATTTTTTAATGTTTCGGCTAATGTTTCCTTATTATAAACAATGTATACATATTTTTAATATATTTTATTAATAATTGAAAAATATGATGTTATATATTCGGGTATATATTAATGATTGTAAGATTAGTTTTAAATTAAAAAGGTAAAGTTTTAATTCGAAAGGAAATATTAATGATCGGAAGATTGATGTTTTTAGGTGTTAATAAAAGGTAATATCTTCAATTAAAAGTAAATGTCAAAAAAGGCAATTGACTACTTACTATTAATTTATATTATGTTATTATTTATTTTATGAGTTTTAATAGTATATATATCATATATTTTTTCTTTATAATGAAGGGTAAATAAGTAAATTCACTCAATACCAAAAAACAGACCAAAACTTTTAATGTTTCTGCTTTTATATAATAGTATATATATATAGATAGTATAAATTTTAAAATAGGTTTAATTATACTTTTAAGTCCAAAAATTGAAATAATAATACCAATTACACAGTGTGTAAATAAAAATATGATAATGGATTTTTCTTCAACCTTTTCTCCTAAGTTCTAATCGAACTCTAAATACATAATTAGAAATCATAAGTCGCATCATTATTTATGATGATTGATATTTTTATAAATAACGTATATACATTATTAATATATTTTATTAATAATTGAAAAATATGATGTAATATTTTCGATTATATATATTAATGATTGTAAGATTAGTATGTGTTTATAAAAGGTAATATTTTCAATTAAAAGCAAATGTGAAAAAAGACAATCGACTACTTACCATTAATTATATTATGTTATTATTTATTTTAGGAGTTTTAATAGTATAGATATCTTATATATTTTTCTTTATAATGAAGGGTAAATAAGTAAATTCACTTAGTACCAAAAAACAGGTACCAAAACTTTCAATGTTTCGGAATTTATATAATAGTATAGATATATAATTATTATTTATGACATGTTTATGGCATGCCAACTAAACGGAAGGATGGAACCGTAAATTTCGAATGACAAAAGTATACTGAAGAGGATAAGCAAAAGAGAATATTCGGTTGATTCCAAATGGGACAGTTTAGCTACCTACTTACTACTAATATACTCCTAATCAGTGTCTCCGCTGTGATTGACCAATTAAAACCTCACTTGTAATAATTAGTACGTACTATTACTACTTTCTTAATCTACTATACCACTAGTAATCTTAATTGATTACTGTTAAACTTGACAAGTGATTATTTAATGAATTTAATACAACTACCATATAATCATCGTATAATTGTGCCCGCCCCTCCCTCTTTAATTGCCTATGCATCCCCATTCTCCAGCAGGCCACATCAACTAATCTAGACATCTAGTCCGTATATACTTCCATATAAACGAGTTCTTAATTAATGACAATTAGTCAATTACATGTAAACACATATTTACCATTATAAATATCAACGCATTGCCTTAACTTCAGTTATTCTACTTCGTTAAAAATGTTATCGCAAATTGAATTTATTTTAGAACTCTATCCAATCATATAACGTGTTGGGTGCATGTTGGGCAACAATTCAAATAAGTTTTTTTGGGTTTAAAAGTTCAAAAACACTTATTTGAAGTGTTTGTATAAATAAGATAGAGGGCTTATTTGTTAACTTTTTGAAAATAAGTTATAAATTATAAATCCTAACATTTAATTTTCGATTTATTTTTATTTCTTGATATACGTAATATATAATAAAAAAATAAACATGAGATATATCTCAGAGAATTTTTTCTAAGATACATACAAAATAGCCTTTAAAATTTGCTGGGCCCACATGGCTAATTAAAAATCTTTGAATTTACTAAAATGTCCACCCCATTTTTATATATAAAAATTAGGTATATCAGGGAACTTACCTGAGATATATCTCAGGCTTCCTACTATCATATATAATATCCTTCAAAATCATATACCTTTTGATCCGTTCATTAGAAAATTGATATGTATATACCAAATTTCTCTACTCATCGAGATCTATCTATTGATATATATTAAAAAATAAATATTTTAAAAATAATAAAAAAAATTAACTTATAAGTTCTGATTTACCAAACATTCTACTGATTTATAAGTCCTGATTTACCAAACACTCTACTGACTTATAAGCTCTGATTTACTTATCAATTTAAACAATAAGTTACTTATTTTAAGGTAAACCAAACAGACCCAACATACGGTGAAGAATGAGATCATGTTTACAATATGTCATATATTCTATTTCTTCCTATTTTTTATAATTTGTACCAATTTTGCGGCTCATTTAAAAAAAGACAAATACTTTATAAATATCAAATATTTTACGTCAAATTTAACTTACAAATAACATATGTGATCCAAGATCTCAAAGCGTAATGAAATAATCCAACGATAATTTCAGGTCCCGTGTTTGATTATTCCACGTTTCAAAATTTATTAAAAAAAAAGGATGCTACTTATAAATATACTAGAAAATCTATTTTATTCGGAGTAAATATAATTTTCAGTTAAACTTAATTTACGCTCTACCGACTACCAAGCTTCGTAACGTAAGAGTGTAGGAGCGGTTCGGGTCACCCGGTTAAAGCAAATAGTATTGGTCACGCAAGCTACCTAACCCGGAGTTTGTTTAGATACAGTCCACAAGCATGCTTGCTGCTGTTATCCCGTGGGACCCGCCTCAAACTGACTTCAGGACACGTGTCGAATTCCCATTGCCTGTGTTTGTTTGGTGTAGATGTTGTTACAACAAAGTTAAACTGAACTATATTTAAATGTCCGTTTGGTGTCCGGTAATCAACAAGTGACAAGTGTGTTGGATATCCCGTTTCCCGTCCAGTGGTCCTAACCTACAAAGTTTATGACGTCATTATTAGCTTGAGCGACGCAAGCATTATTATGTACACACATACTTTACCGAACTAAATTACACACAATTTTTAAAAAAACAAACAATTTTTTTTATAAAGTTAGAATATATTTTAGAAAAAATGTTATTTTAGAGCTTTTTTTTTTATTTACAGAACCATATGTGATAACCCAGATCTCGAACGGGTGTTTATTCACCGTTCCCATACTCGGAAGACGTTAATTTACACACTTATGTATACACACCTTCCACATTTCGGCATTCTAGTCCTTGCTTTTTTATCTTTCAAAGTCTACTTTTATTTTTACGCCGGAGGTGTCGCGAGGCTCACCCATCTCCGATGTTATTTTACAGAGATCCAACCACCAACTTCATCTCTTTCGAGCTTGAAAACGATCAATAAGCACCCGTTCGGAATCTGGAGTTATCAATATGTGTCGCATATTCATTTGGCATTGACAAATTTGTAATATATTCTTATACAATATGTTAAAAATAGTTTTGAAAAAAAAAAACTTCTCTATAAGTACCATTTTTCTACGCGTTACTAATTTTATATATAATTTAAAATAATTGAGAAAGAAAATAAAGTGATCAAAATTTACAATTCAAATCAATTTGGGATATAAATTTAAAGAGTGCCAACTATATTATTATATAAAACAACATGTCACAACTTTAAATAACATTAAAAATAATTATATTAATATAATTAAATTTACCCAATTAAAGATATTCTAATTAATATCTTTAATCGGAATATGTTTGTTGATTAATATATTTTTACAGTGTTTTGTCCACATGTTACAGATTAATTGGTATATGTTGATTAATTAATTTTATTTGGGAACTAGACACAAGATAATTACTAACGGGAATAAAATTAGCTGAGGTAAATATTAGGATTTAAACCCCTCTTAAATAACCTATTTTTTAAACAAATTCAAAACTTAAAAGAAAAATATCTATGACCATGCACTACTCAAATAAAAAAAAACACATGTGTACTCCGCAATCCGCATGCATTGTTCTGTCATTGTTTACTCAATTAATCACATGCAATTTCCTTTTATACACAATGAGAACATCTCTTGACATTACGCGTTACCAATTTTACACTCTTACTATGATAGAAAATAATTTTTAAAGTGTCAGATAAGTGAAGGGTCATTTTACGAATTGTAATAAGTTTATGAGGTGATTGAATTATAAAAAAAAAAAGTTTAAGTATAGTATTTAAAATCAAAAGAATTGGCCACTTACAAGTACAATTTGGCAAATACTATCTAGAATTAAAGTGACCTCGACCTCAATTTGCAACCTCTTCTTATTAAAATAGGAATATAAATCTTTAGTATGAGAACAATTGAATCAACTAAATCATTGTAACTTGGTGTGATTGGAATAGGAAAGAAATAAGAAAAGAAAATTGTATGAGAAGATAAAGTGTAAGCATAAGCCGAGTATAACTTTTTAATGTGAAGATTGTAGTAAAAATAAAGGAGAAGTAGAGAAACAATTTTTCCCAAATTTGTGTGTATAATATCTCATTTAATTGTTTTATATTGGAATGAAATAAAATAATAAATATCATAAATATAATCTTTTCCAAGTAAAAGTACAAATATCACTTTATTTCTCCTTAGTTCATTTTATACAGTAAATTCATTTTATTTCATGCAAGTGAAGGCAACAATCAACATAAACTACTTAGCACTGAGATTAGGCATGTATTCACCATGCTGAAAGAGTACATAGTTCCCTGTTGGAATAATTTGGCAGGCATTTTTATTTGATATATTTTGTTGGAGAAATGAAGATTATAATTTCATTGGAAATATTGTAGATTTTATAAGTTTTATATTTTAAATATTATAAAATTTATTATTGTGTAAAACCTATATCATGAACATCACTAGTTTATCAAAAATTTCAAAAAACTTGTATATTTGGTAAATAGAACATGTATTTTTTGTAATCGAAATATGTTTTGCAAAATAATCTATTTTATAACATAACGTTCTATTAACAAACTATACTTGATTTTTAAGACTTTTAAGGAAAGAGTGATCTTTTTAGATCTGGCTGTTTTACAGAACGGAGTAGTCAATTCCTTGATAGGTAAGACTCGTGTGTTCAATCATAGACAACCCTTGTGAATATCACACACTATTAGCTTAATGTGCACTTAGCCGGGGGTCTTCACGGAAACAGTCTCCCTACCGTTAAAAGAAGGGGCATGGTTTGCGTACATCTCACCTCCCCTAGACCCTGCTCTGAGCGGGATATACTGGGTATGTTTGGTTTGGTTTGGTTTAGTGATCTTCTTAGGACATACTTTGTGAAATAATAGTAATATTTTGATTGCAGAATATATATGTTCTTCAAAATCTTAGATAAAACAACGGGGTTACACAAAACTTAGCTCTATTTAGTTATATTATTGATAACTCCCACGGCTGATTAGAGGCTTCCGATCAGTGTTCCGGGGTACTTCACATGAGTTTGGGTACCTGCAAAACAATGTTTGTCCGGGGTTGGTGGCCGTCAAGCACCTCCGGTATAAGAATCAGTAATCGGAAATGATAATAATCAAGCTGATAAGAGTGTATCTGATGTGAAGGGGGAGAATTTGTAGTAAGCTTTTTTGTTCTTAGAATTATCTCCCTCTACCTTATGTGCAGAATAGGGGTATTTATAGGCTGGGCTTTCCAGTCACTGTAGACCACTTGGTAGCCGCAAAAGCTACAGTGGGCAGTTAAATATACTGTTAGCCGCAAAAGCTACAGTGACCGGTGTGACCCTTCCTCACATGCCGCCATTCTGTAACTGCGCGCCGTATTGCTCAGAGTTTGTCTGCTACAGTTGGATGTCCTTGTGTTCCCTTGAATATTTTATTGTCCCCTGTCTCATAAATCAAGATATTTTGTTCAAGAATATTTTTGTAATGATATTTATTGTCAAGTTGAGTAGTTTGGTAAAGATAATATCTTATCACACGTGTATGGAACGATAAGGATTGTGTTATGGACGGGCACCTACTCGCGAGTGCGTGCCCGACGAGTGGACCGTTTCCACAGCGGTACCTATCAATTATAAATCTTCAATTTAGAAAAATATTTATCCTTCACCCATACTTAGCCATGCCGTTAAAAATTGAAATTTAAAAAATGTAATCTCATGCATAATCATAACTAATTGAAAATGTATAAATAAATAATTTATCTAATATTTCAGATTAAACATGCTTGAATTTAAGAGCTAGTTATGTATAAAGTTTTCGTTCTATTTTAAATTGACTATTGACCTCAAACTAGAATTTTTAATTTCAAAATATTGTATCACCCGCAAGCTGTGCAAGCACGACTCATCGTTGTGCCTAGAGCCGGCAATTTCGTACACGACACGAAAACACGACACGAAAACAACACGAAAATTATGGGTTTGGATTGACCTTTACAGTACACGAACACGAAAGTATACGAACACGAAATTACACGGATGAATTTAGTGTCGGTTTTGGGTTTACCCTTGGGTACACGACACGAAACGAAAATACACGAAATAAATAAATATTTAAATAATTTTATTAAAATTATATGAATACATATTTTAAAATGATATTTTATATATAATTTTTACATAAGCTAAATACAAAATAGTTTCAAATCTTAGTTTCACAAGATTTAAGCACACTTCATTCCTTATGACATATTGACTTAAGACTGGACTAGTAAAAAATTAATATTTAAATATTTTTATTTTTATTCAAAAATTACACGAAATACGACACGAAACGTACATGAAATGAAGGTACACGAACACGAAACGAAACGAATCCTTAACGGGTCAGTTTTGGATTTAGCATTACGTACACGAAACACGAAAGTACACGACACGAAAGTACACGAAACGAACGAATTGCCAGGTCTAGTTGTGCCTGTTTGGCTGAGCTTAAAATAAGGATTTATGAACTTATTTTCGGGTAAAAATTTTATATTTTGAATTTCCTTTTTTATACAAGTATTTAATATATGTTTGAGATTCAATAAGTTTCAAAAATAAGTTGAAAAATAAGTTGAAAAGTTAGGAATCTCTAACTTTGTCTTAAAATAAGTTGACTTATTCTGAAAAAAAGTTTCCACAAACACCTCCATTTATCTAGGCAAACTTCCTTTTCTTTCGTAATGCTATCGCAAAATCATCCATCTTTCTTTCGTAATGCTATCGCAAAACCATCCATCTGAACGATCTCGTTTTTTGATGTTATCGCACAAGATAAATAAATATACGTCGTTCGATGATGGGCAATTGAATTCCATATATTAAAAAAGAAAAATCATGTTAATCTTATTACCATTTAATAATAAATATTAAAATTATACATTAAAAGAATTGTTTAAAAATTATTTAACAAGCTAAAAAGGACAATAACCTGCAAGGGAGCCATACCATAAACTACAATTCTACAAAGTACATGTAAAGCGAAGAAATTAGATAGATTAGCAGCCAATAAGTGTGGGGTTAGGAAAGAATGAGACATGATAAGGTGATCTGGGGAGTCAACCAAATGAGATGATTAATTTAAAGTTAGTACTCGTAATGCAGAGGGCTCCGGAGGCAGATTAAACCCTGGTCCCACACACTTGCACACTGTCCATTCACGAGGAGACAGCTTTTATACCACTACATTGTTAATACTGCTTTTGCTACCGTATATTCTTACACGACGTCGTTTCAGCGGTGGAGATTAGGGAAAGATCTGCGAGTTTTCCTCCGACATTCAAAGCCCATTTCATCCACACTGTAAGTAGTACAATACTCATGCCGCGTTGATAAATTTACCCAATAATTAGTTTTTTAATAGGCGATTCACAAAAGATATGATAAGATTTTTTTGAAGATATTTGCTAAGGTTATATCATTTATTTTATTAATTTATTCGTAAAATTTATATTAATATACAAGAGATCTATTTTATTTATACAAAATAATCAATAAATTATGATAACAACATTTGACAATGTTTTTGAAACTCTGACATTTCTCTTATTTAATATACGATAATATGATAATATTATGTTTGATGATGTCTCTTGAATTATCATGACCGTGATTTATCTCCATTACGTAGATGTGTCATCGTAATTTTGGATTTGTCATATATTTGTGTTTAGATGTGTTGATATCGGATATATTTAAACAATTTTTAAGTTACTTTTTTTTTTGAATTAATTTTTAAGTTACTTGAAATATATATTCAAGTAAAGGTTTGAAAATTGTTAAAGGTTATTGGACTTAATAATATTATAAGTTTGGATCGATAAACTAATATTCACTGCTCAAACTAATTTACAAGTTAAGAGTCCATTTATGAAGGAGTTAAATGGTTCGTATGCAACCCAAAAATATGTTCCACCGCCATAGCTATTATTATGGAAGGAAACTTGTCAATTAGAGCGTTACTTACGCACGAAGAATAATCCGTTACTTGTGCGTGAAGAATAAAAGCGGTGAATGAACGAACCCTAAAACTAAGTGGGCTTGATTTCCTATATAAATGATACGCAGGCATCTTGAGAGGGTATTCAGAATCCCATACACTCGGATAATACTCTCAAGCTCAACCCCAAATTCTTAAAACCCTGTTCTATGCGTTCAACCCTAATTACAAATTCAATTTAGAACTTACGAAAATTAGTCTTAACAAGATGGTAACTAAAAATGTTAAGAAAATGTGTTTAATCGTAAAATCCATATTCAACAATTCATACTATTAAGTAGCATAACATATTGTCGTGTTTATTGAAAAAAAAAAAACATATTGTCGTGTTATAGTTAATATAGGAATTTTTAAATTAAAATTTGAATTTTTCCTAATAATTATTATTTTTAAAAATGATTATAAGATATATATATATATATATATATATTAAAAATTTTCATAATTATATCACGATTAATTCAGTTGGAAAGTGTTACAACCGCAATAAAGATGACGATAAAGTGAAAACGTATAATTTCATAGACACCAAGTAAAAACCTTTTAATTTATTTACATAGCTAAATTCTCAAAAAGAAGTGTTAAAATTAAATTAGACCACTAAGTATATCAACTTTTATCTATTTAATAAATTTGTTGCATTTTCCCGTACCTAGACAAATATATTTGTCAAAGAAAGTGCAATATCATCTAATGCCATTTTACTTTGTTTTGTTAATAATTTGTTCAAAAAATAATTGTGGTGTAAACCAACTAACCAAGTGACACAAAATAAAGGTAAAAGGAAAACAAAAAGAAAAAAAGGCAAACACGGTTAACATGCGCCATGAAGCCAATAAGGTGTGTGCTAACGTACCTCCTACCCACCCATCTCTCTCCCTCTCGTCTCTCCCATCTCTCTCTCCCTTCCATCCATCTCTGTCCGTTAATAGCACGACAAACCCACTTGGCCAATTAAAACACAACAACTTTCCGTTAACGTTAGAGACAAACATCGTCTATTGTTATCCAATCCCATGCCGACACACTTAGCCAAACTCACGCCGTTTATCCTTAACCTTCTTCGCCCTCACGAGCCGCCTTTATTTATTGTCTCCCCACGGACATGCTATTGCCACTCCCCTCCTTTTCTTTAGTCCTTCCTCTTGTTTGTTTGTTGCGCCAACCGGCTATTCCCGGTTTATTTACAACTACTATTCACCTGATTTAGGTAAATTATATCGGAATTTAACTTAACAAATATCTCTCTTCCTATTAAAAAATATTTATTCAAATTTAAATATTTTTATTGTACTTAATAATATAATATTAATTAATTTTTATTTTTGATAATACGAGTTAAAAGTTTAGTGTAACAAAATTTGAATAGATGAACTATAAATAGTAAATCATTTTTGTAAAAGGTAGACACTAAATATAATTATTTTGAATATTCGGTACAATGATTCCGAATCTAAATTTTTATGTTTTAAGAAAGACAAATAAATTTAAGGTAAACTTATCAACATATTTATAAATTTTAGATAAAATGCCATTGGAATTGAATCAAATTAATCGTATTCATATTTAAAAAAAATATGTTAGAAGAGTCAAGATAAGAATATTCGGTACAATGATTCTGAATCTAAATTTTTATGTTTTAAGAAAGACAAATAAATTTAAGGTAAACTTATCAACATATTTATAAATTTTAGATAAAATGCCAATCGAATTGAATTGAATCGAATCAAATCGTATTCATATTTAAAAAAAATATGTTAGAAGAGTCAAGATATCGTGTCCGGGATAATAATATTAACCATATTAACCGTAATTTACCATTTTATATCGTTACTATTACTGCCAAGGCATTCTTTGTTTGTTGGCATTTAAAAAAACACCTCTCTCTCTCTCTCTCTCTCCTCTCTCTCTCATTTATCCGTCGTGTGCAACATTCATTCTCAAGTCTCCTCCGACGAACTCACAGCGAGACTCTCTCTCTCGCACACACAAAGCAATCACAACGTGAAATTCATGATAGATCTGAGTTGATACCGAGTTAACACCGAGTTAAACAATGGCTTCTTCAGATATATCAAGTAAAGCCAACGCTGCACAAGCAGAGAGCTTCTCTTCCGGCTATAGTGATCGTAACGATGTTGACGGAGGTTCTAGAACTGTTCAAGCACCTTCCGGCGGTAGTAAAGGTGAATTCCGGCGACTTTGTTGTTTTCCGGCGAGTCTCCGGCGAGTATATTATGACTGATTTAATATTGTTTTGTTTTTGTGTGTATAGTTGATGCAGAGACGGCGCTTTACACGGAGTTATGGCGAGCTTGTGCTGGTCCGTTAGTTAACGTGCCACGTGAGCGTGAGCTCGTTTATTATTTTCCTCAAGGTCATATAGAACAGGTAATTTTTAAATAATTAAATGAATTTCTAATTATAAAAATGTGTTAAAGTTTGTTTGTGATTTATGGCTTAAGTTGATTAATGAATGTAATTTTTCTATAATTAGCATGTTATTGATTATGCTGTGTGTTTGATGTATGTGACGAAATAATAATTATTTTATCGAATTCTTATATTCTGAAATGATTAGAAAATTATTATGTGTTATGTTATTTTCATATCAAAATTTTGGAAGACTTATGGAGGTGATTGAGAGGTTTAAATTTGGTTTATGTGTGTTTGATGTGGAGGTGTTTTAAGTTGTGTAGAGATGATTAGTTTTTATTAATCGGAAAAAGGTGTTTTGAATGGTTTATATATTGAGATTGGTTTATAGTGTAGTGATTATTTTGATTCTGAGGATCTTTGTGTTTTGTATTGGTAAGGTGGAGGCATCGACTAATCAGGTAGCGGAACAGCAAATGCCTGCTTATAATCTTCCGTCCAAGATACTGTGTCGTGTTGTTCATGTACATTTAAAGGTATGCTTGTATCGATCATGTGTTGAAAATTGTAGAGGTTGAATTTGTGGAATGTACTGTTTGTATGGAATTACTAGTGTTTGGTGTAGTTTTCTAGTGACTAATTGTGGGATCTTTGTATTGATCTATATTTTTAGGCTGAGGCTGATACAGATGAGGTGTTTGCGCAAGTGACTTTAATGCCTGAAGCAAATGTAAGCAGTGCTTCAAGTTTATACGTAAATTGTACCTGGTTTAAAGATAGTTTGACATAGATTGATGTTTGTGTGTTTATGTTGATGATGCCAGCAAGATGAGAATGCAGTAAAGAAGGATCCTGCGCCTCCTCCCCCACCTCGCTTTCATGTGCATTCCTTTTGCAAGACACTTACTGCATCTGACACGAGTACTCATGGAGGGTTCTCAGTGTTGAGAAGACATGCTGATGAATGCCTACCCCCACTGGTTAGGGTGCTCTGTTTTCATTAAATTATATCTTATTGCTATATTACGCTAAAATCCCATTCTCAGTTGTAATTGTACATTGCATTTGTGTAACAGGACATGACAAAGCAACCCCCTACACAAGAGTTGGTGGCAAAGGACTTGCATGGAAATGATTGGCGATTTAGACACATATTTCGGGGTATTTGCTACTATGCTTTCACTATCACACTTTTGAATGTTAGTACAGTTGGTTATCTATCGTTTTCATTGTCGTCATTCGTCAACTGTGTCAACATTGACTTGGGAAGCTGATGATCGTTACCATTGTTTGATCATTATTATCATATTTGTTCTCTTAATATATATTTATTAATTGTTTTACGCAAGACATCTGCATAATGTTAATATCCAGTAATACCTTCGGTAGAAGTATCTGCTTACAGTAATTTTTCTTGCTGCATATACGTGTGTTTGGAACTATCAAACTTCTGTTTACCAAGTAGCTTTAATCTTACAAGTTACGATGTCTACTATCTAAGAGTTTAATGTTGTCCAAATTTTTAGTATTTCTATGCTTAAAGATGTAACATATTCAAGTGGCCGTATACATTTGTTTTACATGCATTTTAAAAACACAAACAATGTCAGGTCAACCAAGGAGACACTTGCTTCAAAGTGGTTGGAGTGTCTTTGTCAGCTCAAAAAGGCTCGTCGCTGGGGATGCTTTTATATTTCTAAGGTTCATGATCCTTTTCGCTATCTGTCAAGTTCTGTATTTACTGCATGTGTATTAGTATCTAATTGAAATGGTGTAACTTGTAGGGGTGAAAATGGTGACCTTCGGGTTGGTGTTAGACGTGCTTTGAGACAGCAGGCTAATGTTCCATCGTCAGTCATATCAAGTCACAGTATGCATCTAGGTGTCCTTGCAACAGCTTGGCATGCAATTCAGACGGGTACCATGTTCACAGTTTACTACAAGCCTAGGTAAGTTATACAACATGTAGTGCTGGTAGATAAGTATTAGGATCTAGCATTAGAAATTAGAATGGTGCTATGTGTACGGATATGTGGTGTTCTTTTGTCACAATCTCTTTTTGCTGTTATTGATGATGGCATGATGCTGTTAACTTGTTATGTTAGTTCTGGCAGTGCATTTTATTTTGTGGTTTGAAACTCCTGCTACAGTAATTCTGATGATAACTGCAAATAGCTTATACGGCATGTGAGGTTGAAAGTTATGTGGATTAAGCTCAATTTTATAATGAAGTACTGACAATTATCATTATCACAGTAATACACTTCGGTTGACCAGTATCAGTTCTGATATTTTACTGTGGTAATAGGTAGATTTATAAGCTGTATATTATTAGAGTATTGAGCTGATTGTTTTAATCTTTCTTTTGCAGAACTAGCCCTGCGGAGTTTATTGTTCCATTTGATCAATACTCGGAATCAGTTAAAAATAATTATTCTATAGGGATGCGGTTTAAAATGAGATTTGAAGGAGAAGAAGCCCCAGAACAGAAGTAGGGTTAATCATTTCTGCATTATTAAATACAACCTCATTTCATCGTATTGTTCATGGACGTGGTTTTAATTAAATTTTTATTGTAGGTTTACTGGTACCATAGTTGGAACTGAAGAGTCTGATCCCAAAATATGGCCGGATTCTAAATGGAGGTCCTTAAAGGTTTGTAACTCCTGTGTCCTGTTTACATCAAATCTATAATTATAAAAATGTTCACTAATTCTGTTTTATCTGAAGGTCCGATGGGACGAAATTTCTAGTATACCTCGTCCAGAGAGAGTTTCTCCCTGGAATATAGAACCTGCTCTTACTCCTCCGGCAATAAATCCACTCCCAGTGCCAAGGTCAAAAAGACCTCGATCAAGCATGTTGCCATCTTCTCCTGACTCCTCTGTTCTTACAAGAGAAGGTATAATTCTCCACGCATCGTACCATATTGGATATCTAATACTTTGTGCAAGTTATTCTAATATATTTATGTAATTCTGATACAGGTTCATCTAGATTAGCAGTAGACCCTTCGCCAGCAAGTGCATTTTCAAGGGTCTTGCAAGGTCAAGAAATACCGACCTTGAGAGGTGCTTTTGCTGAGAGTAACGAGTCCGATTCATCTGTTAAACCTGTGGTATGGCCACATTCCACGGATGAGGAAAAAATGGATGCTCTTTCTGCTACTCATAGATATAGGTCAGAGAAATGGTCGCCCTTAGGGAGGGCCGAGTCATCTTTTACAGATCTATTGTCAGGTTTTGGTGGACAAACTAATTCCTCCAATGATTTCTCTACTGCCTCTAGTACCCAGACTGTAGCTACTGCCCCCTCAATAAAAGTCCAATTGCCAAATCAGGAAGGAAAATTCAATTTAATCTCAACCCCATGGTCCATGATGTCATCCAATCTCTCACTGAGTTTGTCGGACTCCGTCACTAAAAGTCATTTTCAGAATGATGCTTCTTACCAGACTCGAGGGAGTGCTAGATATGGAAATTATAATGGATACACCATGCAATCTTCTGGTCAGATTGATGATCACCAGCAGCAGGGGAACTGGTTGATGCCTCCACCACTTCCATCTTATTCTCATATACCTGCTCTTTCAAGAGAACAGATACCAAAAAACATGTCAGCCCCGCAACAGGGAGTGAAACCTGGTGATGGACATTGTAAGCTTTTTGGAATACCGCTCATTAGAAACCCAATCACAAGGGAGCCAGAAGTGTTGCACGGAAATACTATGATTGAGGCTACCCAAGTGGGGGTACAGTTGCATCAGTCACCTACAGTTGAATCAGATCAAAGATCTGAGAAATCAAAGGTGGTGGACAAACCAATTGAGAATTGTGAGCAGGAGAAACTAATCCAAAGTCGGCCTCTTCCAAGAGATGGTCAAGGGAAAGTTCAGGGAAGTCTAACTAGGAGTTGTACCAAGGTACTCACATGTCTGCCACATTGTCATATGCTTTACTGTATTCATATTTGTGAAACTTATAAAGAAAATTGTTTTCAGGTACATAAGCAGGGTATTGCACTAGGTCGATCCGTAGACCTTACTAAGTTTAGTGACTATGATGAACTTATTGCGGAACTAGACCAGTTATTTGAATTTAATGGTGAGCTAAAGGCTCGTGGCAAGGATTGGCTAGTTGTTTATACTGATGATGAAGGTGATATGATGCTTGTTGGAGACGACCCGTGGCAGTAAGGACCACCTTTAAATTAATGCATGCATATGGATATATTATGCGTATAAATATATAATCTATAATGTAATTTGTTGCAAAGTAACTCCACAAACCATTTTATTACCTGAAAACCCATACTCAGTCTTGTTGATAATGTAATAGGGAATTCTGTGGCATGGTTCGTAAAATCTTTATTTGTACCAAAGAGGAAGTCCAGCGAATGGACCAAAAAAGGTTGAATACCAAAGGAGAGGAAAGTTCATTAGGAGCAGAAGGCATAAATGCAAGAGAAACAAGGAATTTACCACCTCAATCTATTCCTGAAGATTCTTAAGTTTGACTCTATTTAAAGGTAAGCCGTAAGAGTAATGGAAACAGCTTAACTTCTAGAAGTATTTCTCATTTCAACTGTAGCCTGGAAAGCTGATTTTTTTTTTTGAAATGTAATTCTTTTACAGGCACATGTATGGGTACTCCGCTTCCTAAAGCTTCTAATAGCTTTGGCCGTTGGGACATTATATTTAAATTCTGAGATGCAATCTTGAACCAGACAAATTCTTATATTGCTGTGAAACTTTTGTTTCACAATTTTGGACAGCTTATGGTAGTGTGTAATGTATTGTGTTCTGTATAATATATAAATCTATACATAATATACTTAGTAGAGTAATTATGCAGCAGTTAGGTCTGCCTGCCTAAGGTTATTAGCCCTTTCAGGCTTCCGGGCTTGTACAGAGGTTTTTTTACGTATACATTTTCCACGTCATTCTAATATACAATACAACTTTTTACGTCATGAGTAGATTCGTTTGGCCGTTTTATATATAATCGTCTATGTTGGAGTTGGTGACGGGTGGATGATGGTGAATTGGTGATGAGAAACTGAAAGCCTGGTAGAAAAACTAAGAAGAATCACGTATATTCATTTTAAATCTGCAGAATGGAATGTTATCTGTACGTGTTTAGTTGGTAAATCAAAGTATCTTTTGGATTGAGCTTTGGTACGTTGCTGTAGAGGAGGACAAGTAGCCAAGTTCTTATTGATGTTTATATGGCTTAGCTCAAGCAAAGTATAAATCAGTAAGTTTGTCTTAGGCGTCATCATTGAAGTTTTATGATTTTAGAGTTGTTATAATATATTAAAAAAAAATCATAAAAGTGAATGGAAGGTTTGGAGTTTCGGACTTTCTTTTTCCTCTTTTGCAAACACACATTTTTAATCGTTAATATTTTTAATTTCGTATTATTATTAAATATAAAAACTTTACTGTATTAAAATATTCACAAATGCGAATCAAACAAGATCACTCATGAATATATTTTATCGTATAAATTACATGTAAATTAATAATTTATCTCTTATTATGAACAATCCCGGCATATGAAATGGAAAGATTATTAAAACGGAGAGAGTACCATTTTTCATAAAGATTGCTTGTTTGTGAGGAACTAACGTTTAAATACAGACAAACAGTGGTGGCACTGGAAAGTTTGACAATATGAACAAAGAAATGATAGTCGTGGAGGCGTAAATAACAATAACTATGTTTCTCTTGGGCCCACTCACTTCACCAATAAGCCTGGAAAGAATGAAAGGCCCAATTTGTAACATGTCTCCGCTTAGCCTCTGATATTTTTATTTCTTCTTATTTCAGTCAATCTATCTAAACCAGCACATCACAATCGTAATTGCTTGTATGACTTGATTTTACTATTTAGAAAAATACATAATTACTCCCTTACCTTTGTGAGAATTCAAATAAACAAATTGTTAATGCTAATATTTTCAAAAATATCCTCTTGAAATAGAAGAAGCTAATATTAAAAAAAAAAATGAAAGGGAAGAGACAAAGAACAAGATTAAATTACTTAGGACGAATCGAAACAATTAAATGCTATTTCTTAACCGATTAGCGTGCTTGAATAATTTTTAAACAATGAAAAATGTTAGAAAATTAAATAAAAATTTCAGAAAAATGTCCAAAATGCTACCATTGTATATGTTTTTTTTTTACCATAAATTGATAATATAATTAGTAATGTGAATATTGCGTGTATTTATATGAATCCCACCAATTAAATTTTCAATTTTAATAACTTTTATTTTGGATAATTTTTAAATTTTTTTATTTGATTTCCTAACATTATTTTAAATTTAATATTTGAGACTTAATCTTGTTATATATGATCTAATAACAAAGTAACAAAAGAGAAGGAGGACCCTTATGTATGATGCTTCTCATTAACGAAATTTGCATTTCTTTCAAAAAAATAACAAAGTAACAAGAAAAAATAGAAAAGAAACAAAAGAAATGCATGTGATACTTAAATAATCAAAGCAAATGTGATACTCAAATAATCACACTCCGCTAATGTAAAAACCAAACCTTCTTTTAGCTACATAAAATCTCCAGCTCTATCGTACTTTTAACAATTACCATATTTTACAATACTCACATATTTGTTGAATCTCAAAATATCTCAATTGATAAGTAATAAAAAATATTTTTTATTATCCAACTTTTGTTCATTTTAAAATTTATTAAAATAAATAATCATTTCCTCACTCATACTAAAATTTGTTAAAATAAATACTTATTTACGAATACGTAAACTTAATTGCTTAAAAAACAAACTTAATTGCTTAAAACAAAAAAGAATACGAGACAAAACTTGTCAAAACAAGTCGGTTCTGAGATTTTTTGGTACAATAATAATCCATTAATTTCCAAAATTAAAATTTTAAATTAAAAAAAAATGCACAATGACAATATAATATATATCTGCACAGCAGCATCTATCTAATCTTTAAAGCCCCCCCTTCTCATATCCTTTTCTTTTATTTCTACAACTCTTCTTCGCCTTCAGGTAACCATTTTTCACCTATTTTTTTTTTTTTTTTAATTTCATCTTAATTACGCTTAATTACACGTGTCTATATATCTGTCTGCGTTTTGTATGTATTTTTGTAATTTATTAGGGTTTTGATTTGTGGCTTGTGTTGCTTACTTAGGCTGTAATTAATTGATTTTTAAGTGATTTTGTGTGTTATTTTTGATTAACTGTGATGAAATTGTTGATTATTTGTTAGAATTGCCTGTTAATTTGAGTTTGTATCAGTGAAATGATGTGTAATTGGTGCTGCTTGTAATCTGTTAATTTTTTCATTTTTAATGGATTTTAAGAATATATATATATACGACAATCGGTTGTGGTTGCTGGTAGTATTTCAATTTTAGCTGGCCTCTGTGATGATTGTTGGTTATATCGCGAATTATCGAATATAGGACGTGATTAAGTATTTTGTTGCTGTATTTGTTGTGTTTTTCCTCGAGGGAAGGTTAAACAGATTTGACACACCTAAATGTTTCACAATTTATGCGTGTATTGACAAGATTGAGGTTTTCTTTAAATTGTTTTGGATTTGCTATTTATAAACTTATGGATAAGCTGAAGTTCGGTGTTGAAATTTCTTTAATTGTCTTCTTGTTTTTCGGTTGTAATGATGTATGAGAGATATTGTTGCAGATTGCTTGGTGACAGTCATGGCAGGGGCTTTGGTTCAGTCAACGAGCTTCCCATCTTCAGTTGCTGGAGAGAGGATTGCTCAACCAAAATCTAGCAAGACCAGATCGTCGAGAAGAACGGTGAAGATGATGTGTACTGTACATAATGTTCCATCGAGGGTAAGAGGTTTTTCAGGATTAAGGGGAGCCAATGCTTTAGATATGATTGGAAAGTCTGGCCAAAGTTTTCATTCGAGAGTGGCAGCTTCGACCTCTGTCCAACGAGGAAGAGCCAGCCGAATTGCACCCAAGGCTATGTTTGAGAGGTTTACGGAGAAAGCTATTAAAGTTATTATGCTTGCCCAGGAGGAGGCGAGGCGTCTTGGTCACAATTTTGTTGGCACAGAGCAGATTTTGTTGGGTCTTATTGGTGAGGGCACTGGCATAGCTGCTAAAGTGCTCAAGTCAATGGGTATTAATTTGAAAGATGCACGCGTGGAAGTAGAAAAGATTATTGGTAGGGGTAGTGGATTTGTTGCTGTTGAGATTCCATTTACTCCCCGTGCAAAGCGTGTTTTAGAACTCTCACTAGAAGAAGCCCGGCAATTAGGTAGCTTCACCAATTTTTTCCTGTCCATCTCCGCTATTTGTTGTTATTTTGGGTGTTATTTTTTGATTATTTTCATTAATGAATGCACCAACATTACTCATGAACACCGTACAACTAATGTATACAATGCAAT
Source organism: Saposhnikovia divaricata (assembly GCA_036435485.1). Lineage (NCBI taxonomy): Eukaryota > Viridiplantae > Streptophyta > Magnoliopsida > Apiales > Apiaceae > Saposhnikovia > Saposhnikovia divaricata. The sequence continues at coordinate 241,010,086 of CM071594.1, read as the reverse complement.
TTACTAACGACACTGTTTTAGGTCATAACTATATTGGATCTGAGCACTTGTTGTTGGGGCTGCTTCGTGAGGGTGAAGGTGTGGCAGCGCGAGTTCTTGAGAATCTAGGTGCCGACCCTAATAACATTCGCACACAGGCAAGAGATACAACCTTCACATTTTCTTGCTAGTACACCAACTCCGATTCACCTATATAAAGTTGTAACTTTGTAAACAGGTTATTCGAATGGTTGGGGAAAGTGTAGAAGCTGGTGCAACTGTTGGTGGTGGAAGCTCTGGCAACAAGATGCCTACACTGGAGGAATATGGTACCAACCTAACAAAGCTAGCAGAGGAGGTGAGTTTGTTTGTTGTCCTTTTGGGATGTTATAGATGATTTCAGATATTGATATAGAATGTCCACCTTTTCATGTTGTAGGGTAAATTGGATCCTGTTGTGGGAAGGCAGCCACAGATTGAACGTGTTACTCAAATTCTGGGTCGACGTACAAAAAACAATCCCTGCCTAATTGGAGAACCTGGTGTTGGCAAAACAGCCATTGCAGAAGGCCTTGCTCAAAGGATCGCAACTGGTGATGTACCGGAAACAATAGAGGGGAAAAAGGTGATTATGATTTTCATAAATGTGCAAGAAATCTGTGAAGAAGAATAGGACTTATAAAATCTTAGGGCCTATGGGGCATAAACTCATGTTTTTTTAATTTATTGAAAGCATTTTACATGGTATCTAGCCACGCTGTTGGAAGATATATGCAGTCTAAAAAATTTAACCTGTACAAACTTATAATATAGGGTACTAATTTTTATTGTTGGAGGATTTTCCTTGGTACTGGTTTTATGTTCTGTGTGTTTGGAGCTCTTCTGAGATTTTTATGGCTTTATGTTTAGGTTATAACCCTTGATATGGGTCTTCTTGTCGCTGGAACTAAATATCGTGGAGAGTTTGAAGAGAGGCTAAAGAAGCTTATGGAGGAAATCAAGCAGAGTGATGAAATAATCCTATTTATTGATGAGGTTCACACTTTAATTGGAGCTGGAGCTGCAGAGGGTGCCATTGATGCTGCAAACATTCTAAAACCAGCCTTGGCTAGAGGAGAATTGCAGGTTAGAAGCTGAGATATAACATGGTCCATTATTTGTTTCTACTCCTTCCCCTGTCTGTGCTTATGCACATAATTTAAATAACGAGTCTGTCGTTAGTATTGTTGAATCAAATGTGCTTGGGTATATAGATGCATAGAGATGTTCCTTGCTCAGCTGTCACTAGAGTGTAAATTGTAGTATGACCAGTGTTTAACAGTAGTAAGCGTTATACTTGAGTATACTCTATTTGAATGATATAACTGATAGTTTTGGCTTTCTGTCCTTCATAATAATAGCACCTTAAATAGATGCAGCTGAATTACGATAAAGAAAGCTGCTCAATTAGTTCTAAATGCATTTTGTATATCATGTACTACTATCTTTCTTCACCTCAGATGTAGGTGTTTTCTGTTATATTACTTTTTCAAAGTAATAAAATGCTATTTTCTATGGTCCAGTGCATTGGTGCTACAACGCTTGATGAATACAGAAAGCACATTGAGAAGGACCCTGCTCTAGAAAGGCGATTTCAGCCAGTCAAGGTGCCTGAACCCTCTGTGGATGAAACCATACAGATTCTCAAGGGGCTGAGGGAGCGATATGAGATTCACCACAAACTTCGATATACCGATGAAGCACTAGTTTCTGCCGCACAGCTTTCATACCAATATATCAGGTACTTGGCTTGGTGGTTCCAATTTCCAAATGAATTTGTCCTCTGTATTGTATTATCTTCTACCTTTTGAACTTTTTCTCTGAGGCTAAAAGGTACCTCCTTGTTTGTGACTTTGTGTAGTCTATAAATCTTGTTTTGTGCAATATAGCTAATCTTGTACTAACTTGCATTTTGTATGCTTGGTGAAATTAGCCTTATTATAGTGGGTGATATTTTTTTTTTTGTAATTCACCAAGTTGGTTTCTAAAAATTCTAGCTCTTATCTGTAACAAAGGGGAGAATCTCTTCTGTTCCCTTTAGCTAGGCAAATGTATTGTGGATAGCAAGTATTTACTAGGATGTTCTTGTGAAGTGTAAAGAACTGACGAACTGACAATTATACTAGTGGTCACTGGTTCATTTTCTGACCTTAATGAATCCACTAATTTTGAATATCTCTCTCAAAGATTTTTCGTCTATAGTGTATTAGTCATGTCACCACTTATATTTTCTACTTCTTTATAAGATCTGCTCGCTTACAGAACTACTTGACTTATACTGTATCCGGATAAGGCTTTGCGTATTCATGGTTACCTTCTTACCTTAGTGGGTAGTAGTTGTCGCTTTATCCACTTATTCCGTAGTTGAAGTCCTTAAGTATTGTATCTGATTGTTTTTCTTCTGTTAAGTTATTGTATCTGATTGTTCTTACGTAACAGTGATCGCTTTCTTCCTGACAAAGCAATTGACCTAATAGATGAAGCTGGTTCAAGAGTCAGACTTCGTCATGCACAGGTATATATAGTTAGGCTGTTTTTGTTCATTGATTCTCAAGGTATTTGTGTAAAATTCTATGTTCTTTGCAGCTTCCAGAGGAAGCCAGAGAGCTCGAGAAAGAGCTTAGGCAGATAACAAAAGAGAAGAATGAAGCTGTTCGTGGCCAGGACTTCGAAAAGGTACATATCACCAGCGGAACTTCTAGTCTTATGTCAGCCTAATTAATTTTATTTTATAGAGTAGATGGAGAAAATTGATTGGTTTAATATCAGTACCCTTGCTCTGGCAAAGTCTGGCTTGGCTGGACTTGTTTGCAGCGGTATAAACAAGAAAGATGGTTGTTTATGGAAGGCAGCGTTTTCTCTCAAATTCCCGCACCTTTATGTATCTGTCTGTGGTGCTCTAGACTACTTTCTTTGTTATGTTTGTTATTTAAGCCTTGCATACTTTAATATTTGACCAGGCTGGAGAGTTGCGTGATAGAGAAACAGACTTGAAGACACAGATATCAGCTCTTGTAGACAGAAACAAAGAGATGACCAAGGCGGAGACTGAGGCAGGGGATGAGGGTCCCATGGTGACGGAAGTGGATATTCAGCACATTGTTTCTTCATGGACCGGGATACCTGTCGATAAAGTATCGTCTGATGAATCTGACAAACTCCTGAATATGGAAGAGACCCTTCACACACGAATCATTGGTCAGGATGAAGCTGTTAAAGCCATTAGCCGTGCTATTCGTCGTGCCAGAGTTGGACTCAAGAATCCTAATAGGCCCATTGCTAGTTTTATTTTCTCTGGTCCAACTGGGGTTGGGAAGTCAGAGCTGGCAAAGACGTTGGCTACATACTACTTTGGCTCTGAAGAAGCGATGATCCGGCTTGATATGAGTGAATTTATGGAAAGGCACACAGTCTCAAAGCTCATTGGTTCACCCCCTGGTTATGTCGGGTATACTGAAGGTGGTCAGCTAACTGAAGCTGTCAGACGCCGTCCCTACACAGTGGTTCTATTTGATGAGATAGAGAAGGCTCACCCTGATGTTTTCAATATGATGCTTCAGATTCTGGAGGATGGGAGGTTGACAGATAGCAAAGGTAGAACTGTTGACTTCAAGAATACACTCTTAATTATGACATCAAATGTTGGAAGTAGTGTGATCGAGAAAGGAGGTCGCCGGATAGGTTTTGATCTTGATTATGATGAGAAGGATAGCAGTTATAACCGTATCAAGAGCCTGGTTACTGAGGAACTCAAACAATATTTTAGGCCAGAGTTCCTTAATAGATTGGATGAGATGATTGTATTTAGGCAGCTCACCAAGCTTGAGGTGAAGGAGATTGCAGATATTATGCTCAAGGAAGTGTTTGAGAGGCTGAAGGCTAAAGACATTGAACTCCAGGTTACAGAGAGGTTTACTGATAGAGTGGTAGAGGAAGGATACAATCCAAGCTATGGAGCCAGGCCTCTAAGAAGAGCCATAATGAGACTCTTGGAGGACAGCATGGCCGAGAAGATGCTTTCCAGAGAGATCAAGGAGGGTGATTCTGTAATTGTTGATGTCGATTCTGATGGTAATGTGACTGTTCTCAATGGCAGTAGTGGTGCCCCACCAGAGTCATTGCCTGAGCCAATTGCCGTGTAAACATTCATTTGGACTCACCAGTCACCACCTACCCTTCCCAGAAGGAGAAGAGAAGGAAAATAATCTAATGTACCTGATCTGAGTGGTGATTTGCTATACAATTAAGGTGGGGGGCGATGCATTACAGGAAGTCTTCCTTGTAATGTGTTTCTAGTCTGTATGTTTCCTTAAAAGGCATGTACAAGTGTAACCGTATAAGTAGATTCTATTCATCTTAGATTTCAAGTTATTTGGTAATTGATAGAATATTGTAAGTTATATAGTACTCTCTAATTCAAGAATTTCAGTTTTGTTTAAATGATGATCATTAGTCGATGCAATTTCCTCTCTTTAGAGCATCTCCAACGCATTGTAACCCTTAGCAAAAAACCTGACGTGGCAATTCAACAGTAGAAATTATAGACAAGCTCTCACATTTACACATCTCCAACCGGCACTCCCCTTAGGTTAAATTTTTAGCCAACCCCAATTCATTGGCTATATATGTTGAAGACATACAGACCTGTAGTAACTTCCACGTCAGCCTTCCACTATTTCTAAAGCTCTTCACTTCTACTTCAGATAGCAATGTCATGTGTAGACTGTAGCAATGTCATTTGTAGACTGTAGCAATGTTATTCAGATTGCCGTGTACTCTAATGTGTAGCAAATGTATCATGGTTCAAAATTAATTAGTGTTAATATTATTATTAATTTTAAGATTAATTAGTGTTAATATTAATTTTTTTAAAAGTTAATTATTATTGAAAAAATTAATATTCAAAATAATAATAAAATAATTTAAAAATTAATTTCTTATGTTAAGAAAAGTACATGAAATACATGAAAAATACATTTTTCAAAATATAGCCAACCATTATAGCCAATCTCCGTTGGAGCCCAATACCTTACAGGTTCAGCAAATTTTAGCCAACTATTATTTTATATTATTATAGCCAACCATTATAGCCAACCCCATTGGAGATGCTCTTACCTCCCTATCCTTCACTCTTATAAAAGTTGAATTGTTTTCCCCCAGTCCCGTAATTATTAACTTGTTATTAGCCATTATCATTGCGCATGAAATGGTTGACCTAATTTGAATGTTTATAAAGTATTATAATTGACCTTATATAGTGCAATTGCACTGCACCCATAAAAATGCCGCAGTGGCATTACAGGCAATCACAAAATTTGCATTCTAAAGAACATATTCTACTCCTCAAAACAGAAACTAGAATAGCTTAAATGTTACATGTGGCTGATTGTAAGCCGGTGCTTGAGGGATGTTCTCGTATGATCCACCAGCTTGGCTTCCCCAAGAACTGCCTATAGGATTGTTGTCATGAGCCCTAAATCCCTGATCAAGTTATGCTCATAAATCAGTCTTCTCCGCTGAACAGGTTTCCGGCTCTGGTCCTGATTATGAGCTTTTAGAACAGCCATAATCGGATGAGCAGTAAAGCCGGCCCTGACCAGAGGATTTTTTTTTTTTTTTGCTAAATAAGGCCCGATCGATCAGAGTTATGTGCATGTGACAAGTTTTAACATTGCCAGAAAACGCCGGTGCTTGAGGGATGAGATTAATGAGCTTGGCTTTCAGCAGAATTGTATTCAAATAGTTGTCTAGTAAATTGACCATCCTTATTTTATAAGGGCCTCCTTCAAGACCTAAGGAGATGGATGCTCTAGGAGGCCTCGGTTTCGGTACAGCTGAACCCTCTGATAAGTTTCTCAATGCTCCTCCGTGGATCCAGTGTCTTTTGCACCTTCTGCAGAGGTATATCACCTAAGACAAGTTCATATTGTTGAAATAACTGAACTTTGTGTCCATGGAGTCAGACCATAAACACTGCTTGTTCGGCAACTGGTTAATTGATTGCCTTCGTCTATCAGCCTCCTGCTGCATCAATTGCTTTTGCATATCACCTTGTTGTTGCTGCTCTTGCCTACCTTCCGCTTCCATCTTTCTGTGTCACATTTCTCTCTCTTTATTCTTGGCTTTCTTTCTCTCTTATAATTGTCTCGTATTCTTTTTTTGTGCAGTGACTTCTAAATGTGATAGGGGGTATATATAGCAATTGACAAATGCAATGTTGGGAATCAGAATCTGCCTCGATACGTTGTAGAATGTAGATATCCAATAGACAAATATAATCTGTAGATTTTGTAATCTATCATAAATGCATGAAATCTTTATAAATCCATTCCTAAACTCAATGCAAGATTTAATTTTATGGCACCATAAAATTTAAAAGAAAATATAAAATTAAATAATAGAATAACAATGTAAATTAACATTTGAATAGTCAACAGCTGCGTAAAGTTTATAACCACCACCATTAACTGGGTTAAATAACTGCATGTCTGCATCTATATGTTAAACCGTGCGCCTCCTGTCACTAAAGGGATGAGCGGAAACCAAACCGAAATCCGAAACCCAACACTAAATAAAACCAAAACTGAAAAAGAGTGAATGATTGATTGTTGGAGAAATATGTTAATAACTTAGATTTTTTTGAACTCGCGTGAATATTTTCAGATTGAAGTTATTTGTGGTTCACCCAAATAAATCAATAGGATAAAGTTAGAAATTCTGCAAGAAAAGAGAATGTGTTTTTCTTGTGAATTTCAAAATGAATCAATGTTTAAAATGATCAATGTAACACCTATATATAGATGTCAACCGATGTGTCTTTCTTAGTCTTTTGCCAACAGACACATCTCATTCTAACAGTCATGTCTAATGCAGTCATGTCTAATGCTAACAGACACATCTTATTCCAACAGGTGTGTCTGATGCCAATGGACATGCCTCATAAACAATAATACCGAAATCATAATAAACTCGAACAAAGTGTGCACTCCGCACTCTCCCGACTTGTTCGATGTAATATTACGATTATATTGATCAACTAGTCAATCCAATTACACTAAAATATCCAACAATCCTCCCCCATTTTAGCGTAATCCATGATTAACTAAACAAAATCACAACAAATAACAAAGTTATGCATAAATGAAATATCATGACGATTTAATTTCACATTAGTATAGTACACATTTCAAATATTCGAATATCAAGGTATCTCTATGGATTGAACCTCTACTATTCATAGTGAATACATGAAGATAATATACACATAAATTTACATTCTCAAATGTTCTTACTCGACACTATATTTTACTAGCCTAGTGTCCTAATCCATATTAAGCATATCAAAGCCAAGTCCAAGCTACTTGAAGCGGCTAAACTTCATGCTCATATAGGTAGTTCTTTTACTCTCGCACTGCATATGCAATTTTTCAAAAGAACTATTAAGAAGATAAACTTCAACCTCCTCAACTTGCAGGTCTGAACACATACTTTGGGATGATGCTTCTAATGTGTTCCAATCTCTAGATGTTAAGCTTTCCACATTGAATTCAGCACCTAATATAATATTAGATGGGAATTGGGTATCTCAACATGAGAGACTTTTAGATGGACTTTAATCCCATCCCCACAGCCGACTTTTGCACAAGATTTCTACTCAACCCTTTGGTTAGATGATCGGCTAAATTATGTTGAGTTCTTATAAACTCCATTGATATAACACGGTGCGTGATAAGCTCACGAATCATGCTGTGTCTAACACCTAAGTGTCTAGACTTGCCTTTGAACACTTGTCTATAAGCATTAGCCAAGGCAGATTCACTATCACATCTGATAGATATGGGTGATATCGGTTTAGGCCACAATGGAATCTCATAAATCAGATATCTTAGCCATTCAACTTCTTTACCAGCCGCTGATAATGCCACAAATTCAGATTTAATCTTTGAATCAGTAATGCAACTCTATTTCTTTGATGCCCAAGAGATAGCACCTCCCCCAAGAAGGAATACCCATCCACTTGTGGAAGAATGATCTTCCTTATTGGAAATCCAACTTACATCTGAATGACCTTCAATAACCAAAGGAAATCCAGTATATGTCAAACCATAATACATGGTTCCTTTCAAATACTTGAACACTCGACTTAAGGCTTGCCAATGATGTGAACTTGGTTTGCTAGTATACCTACTAAGCTTTCCAACAACATAGGCAATATCTGGCCTAGTGCTTATCATGGCATATGTTGAGTATTGAATATACCAAAGAGAATACAGAGGGTGAGGGTGAATGGATTCTCTAACTTTTCTTCGAATATGCTTAGTGGTGTATGTGGTAAAGTATGTGCTTTGTGCTTAAACAAATATGAGTGCGGAAATATAAGACACAACAACACAGTACTCACTTTAATCTAATATTTTATTAGATCAAAATGTTGCTACAACCTGAGAATACAAATGTTAGTATTCTCAGCTTCTTTCTCAGAGAGAAGTTTACAATGGATATTTCTTTTCTAATCTCTTGATATCTGCTAGAGAAGTGAGGTTGTACAATTATAGAACATGTGCACAACCTACTTACTACAAAAGTCGTGACAGACAAAATTACTTTCTAATTTGTCTATCCTAATTTGAGTAACGTCCAAGCAACTTTATAATTTGACTTACTTTATCCTGCCCAGATCCACTTCTTCTGCAGCTTGTCTCTTGTAACAACTCTCTAATCTTCTTTTGTAGACTTTCCAAAGGCACTTTACAGTACAGTGGTCCTGAAAGTGTTTTGGCTTGTTGCAGGTTTCTGACTGGTACAATTTCACAGTATTTTGTCTTCACAACTTCATTCGAGAAGTAACTAATCTGTTGAATCGAGAACTAGAATTGACTTGATAGATAACTCAGAGTTCTTGAATAATGTATAACTGACTTGTCGAATTACTTCTCGAATTAGGCTTTTCTTCAGGATTCCTTGAGATGTCGAATAGAGCAATTGACTTGTCGAATCCTTGAGATGTCAAGTAGCTTCTTAAGTCCTTGAGATATCGAATGAGCTTTGACTTGTTGACTCTTAGAGAACTCGAATGATGTTTTGACTTGTCGACTTCTTGAGTTCTCGAATAGAGTATTAGACATGTCGAATCTCTGAGTTATCGAATGGTGCTTTGACTTGTTGACTCTTAGAGATATCGAACAGTGTCTTTTAAGATATCGAATCCCTGACTTGTAGAATGCTAGACTTCTCGAATAGAACAAAATACTTCTCGAATTAGTACTTAGGCAAATCTTCAATCTTCAAAATCTAACTATGTTTATTTTGCAGCCTAGTTTCCAAGCTTGAGGCATGATCTCTGGATCTTCTTCCAAGCATTATTTTCATGACTTAATTTACAGATTACACTCATTGCCTGGATGATGTCTTCCATGGCATTGAGTTCTTCAATGAGAGGTGAGTCAGATAAGTCTTTGATAACTTCATTTAGTTTGGCTTCAGGATAAGAGCTAATGTAGTCCATTCTAATCTTCACAAGTTTGTCGTATTTCATGTATTCCACAATGTAAGGATTATACTTGACTCTGCATAACCCTTTAGCTATCATCTCCTCAGCTTTGGCTTCTAGAGCAGCTAACTCTTCTTCCCTATTTTGCTTCAACCTTTCATTCTTCTTTCTTAACATCTCTTCATGATCTCTTTTCATCTTGATAAAATGAGCTATCTCAATTTTCCAACTTCTCTCCTTTTCATCCTCATAGTTGAGTAGCACCATAATTCTTTGTAGATCATGTAACCTGCCCCAGTGTTCACACATGCCTTGTTTGAATCTCTTGAACCTTCCATCTATGTACTTGAACTCTAGACAATCATCAACTATAGCTACATGATAAATTCTCTGAGCCTGTTGATATGCTATCTCATCTTTATCATAGTCTATGTCAAGACAGGGCAAGTCTAGTCTAGGGATGATTGTGAGTGCCTGAGATGTAGATGTTATCTCCTTTCTCGCCCTTCTTGCTGACATCTTAAATTTCAGCTTCTTCACCTTGTTGCTTGAGACAAATTTAAGACTGTCTTTGGACCATTGTAGTACACCATTAGAAGTTTGCTTTTGGAGACATACACATGATTTCTTGACTTTAATATCCACTGCTTGAGATGGTAAAACAGTTGCAGAAGCCATAGATATAGATTTTGGCAAGTCATCACTAACTGTAACCACCCTAGACATATTGCCTTGTGTTGTGGTGGGAATACTGCTAGTGATGCTTGGGGCTTGTTGTCTTCTACCTTTTCTTTCATGCACCTTGCCACTTCCTTTGTCATCACTAACTTTCTTTCCTTTGGCATCCTTCTTCTTCTCTTCATCTTCATTATTACTCCTCGTTGTTCTATCTCTGCTGCCACTCTTATCTTGATCATCTTTATCATTGTCTGACTTGCCTCCTTTTGCAATAGGCTGAATATTTGACTTTGAATTTATGAACTTAATCAGAATTTCAAGAGCTTCTTTCTCAGATTCTGATTTATCTCTTCTCCCTTGTAAGGCTCCAGCCAAATACTTTATTATAGACAAGTTACTGTTCTTGAGATGACAACCAAATCTGAATGCAACAATGTCTTTATTTGATTCGTACAGGATGCAGTGATGCTAAGGGACTACTTGAGGTAATTGAGACTTCATGCATTCTGTGAGAATTTCTTGGAGTTTGAAATTGTCTGGTGAGTTATTCCTTTCAATCTTCTTGATGAATGTCCCTATTTCAGAGCAAGACAGAACTTGTAAGGCTTCAATATGGATGTGAAAGAGTTTCTTTGCAGTATGAATTAGGACTTCTCTTTCATTGGTAGTGATGATGGCATAGGGATTGGTTTGAACAATTTCTCTTCTCACTACAGTGACTAGGAATATGTCTTGCACAAGAAGCTTGATATAGTCAAAGTAGTGGAAGTTGACCCTTTTTTCTCAGTTCCTGCAGATGCTTCAAGAGGGCTATGTCATGATATAGTTTAGAATTTGCAGTTTCTTGACACACCATGTGAGAGAGAACATCTTTAAAATCTGAGGGCTCTGCTTGAAGAGATTGCTTAGCAATGTCAGGGATTTGAAATTCATATTCTTGAGGTGGGGATAATGAAGGTTGAGCTGATCTTTCTGATTCTTTGGCCACTTCTGCTACAGCCACTTGCTTTAACTTTGCTTTATCTTTGGAGGTAGAGATCTTTGGTTTCTCAGTTTGTTTCTTCTCCTCTTTACACTTTAAGTCTAATTGATTCTCCCCTTAGCTCTTGAGTTAACTTTCTCCCCCTTAGGCTTGGTGTCAGACACAGGTGCCTTTGACTGAGTTTTTAGGTTTGGGGTAGAGGCTGGTGGTTGAGCCGAAAGAACTGAAGGTATAGGGACTCCCATATGCTGCATCATTGCAGAGATCATGTGTTGTTGATTGAGAAGCACCTCTGTAGTTGTAGCAGCTTGTGTATCCAATTTGTCATTTAGAGAGGCAACAGCCTTTTGAAGCTCAGCATTAAAAGATTTGAGAGAAGCTACTTCTGATTCCAAGATGTTTACCTGATTCAACAATTTTTCAGCCTTGAAACCAGATAGTGATTGCCTTTTGAGCCTTTGGACCTCATATTTTGACATTCCATGCACGGGAACATCTGTGACTGCTTTATCTCCATAGTGATTGGTGAAAAGAATATTGATAGTAGCATTGGCATTTGTTGTTTGTTCTCTGAGTCAGTCTATTTGAGTTGTAAGATTTGTGATGGATGTTTTTATCAAAGGAAGACTATTGTCTACTGTAGTGCAGGTGGCTTTGCAATCTTTGATGTTTCTGAAGATAGAATCCAGAGATGGAAATTCTGTTGTGAATTTATCCTTGAGCTTACTCACCACCTTAGAGGTCTCCTTGCAGACCTTCTCAATTTCTGACTTTACACCTTTCCCTAGGTAGTGAGCAGCCTTCAAACTTCCCTTATAGGCCTCATGCACAGCTTCATAGACCTAAGTTGCAGATAGTTCTTTGGCATTTGACCCCAGGGCTGTGACTCTCTCAGATATTGAAGGGCTTCATCTAGAGAAATACTACCATACCCTTGCATCCATGCATCAATATTGCCATCTCTCTCAGCTTCATCTGCTATATTCTCTTGCTGCTGCTCAACATCTTGTTTGTGGCAGAGTAAGATAGCTTCATAATTAGCATTAGGCATGTTAGAAGTGAGGAGATGCTGAGCAATCTTAGTGAACTCAGGAATCTGATGCACAATTAAGTTTTGAAGTGCTTCAACCGTCAACTGTTGTGGAACAGATCCTGATCCTGAAGCACTGTCATGTTGCACAGGATTCAGCCATTGTGACATAAAGTCAGAGCTAGGACTAGGTAAGCTAGATCCCTCAGTTACATATGCAACTTCTGTAACCGGATGGAATGACTCTACTACTGTTGTCTCCACAGAAGTGGGATGAGTTACAACAGTAGTTGACACAGGCACAGAGTCTCTAGTAAAAACTAGTGAATCCTCTGTGTTTTTGATGGTGTCATTAGGAGATGCCCCAGCATGCATTCCCTCACCATCGAAATGTGGGTCCTGGGTGGTGAGCAAAGTGTCTTGCACTAAGTCACTTGAATCCATTGGCTCATCAAGAGTAGGAAATTCTTGATGATCAATGCCTTGCTCCTCAATTACTTGAGTTACAGGCTGCAAAGAAATTTCTATTGTAGATTCTGGAAGAGAAGTGTCTTTTAGATTAGATTTTGGCAACTCCCCCTCAGAAATAGGAGGAGTTTCAATTGTGATGTGCTCTCCACTTAGTGTTGTGCCAGCCTTATCACTCCCATGTGCTGACTCATTACAAGAAGGTGCATTGGGTAGAATGCTTGATTCTATAGATGCACCCTGTTGAGAGAGTACATCTAGTGAGTTGTTTGCCCCTGATTTTACAACTTCAGCCATTTGTGTGACTGAAGAGGTGGTTTTCTTAGCTTTCTTCTTCTTTGGCTTTTGCAAGGGTGACACAAGTGCCTCACTTTCTAAGCCTAATTCAGCATTCAATGATGCTTCTATTAGCATTTCCAAAGGTTCAAAGGCTATCTCCTTTCTCTTCTTTTTACTAACATCACCCTGTTGAGAGAGTGATGCAGTTGGCTCTGTGTTTGGTATAGTGTTTGTTTGAGGGGGTTGGTTAGCAGGTCCTGGGTTAGCATTTTTTTCTACTTGCTTGGGCTTAGCTAACTCAGACTTAGAGGCAAATGTTGGCATGTTGTGGGGGTAAGACTAAAATAAACTCTGCATATGAGGAGTTATTTCAAGTCTCACATCCACATCATTCCTAGTCTCCAAGTTACCAAAAATGAGTTTGGTCATGGATTTCGGATACCCTATTCTATTTCTATCTATCCCAGGCAATTCAATCAATTTATTATCTACAAAATTAAGAGCAAATTGAATAAAACGAGGGAAGAAAATTTCAGTACCTCTCTTGGTTGAGTTCTTACCAAGTCTCCCATATAGCTCCTGCATAATTAGATTACCCACATTGATTTTCCTATCATATGCCAGGGAGTATGCAATTTGCTGTGCAGGTGCACTGATTTGATCAAAACTCGACTTTCTAGCAGTGAACACCTGTAGCAGTGTGGCGAACACAAAACTCCATTCCTTTCTGAGACACTTTCCGTTCATTTTTACAATCTTGATTGTATCAGCATATCTGATAAAGTAGAAGAATGCAATCAAATCATCATCAAATACCAGAGGGTGATACAGGTCTTGATGAAGTCCTAGTGCTTGATTCATGTCCTCTATATTGATAGTAACCTCTTTCTATTGTATTTTGCAGTAGACGATATAAGAGGTTACTGCATTTTCGAGAGCAACAACTTCCATAGTGGGTGTCCTTCAAAACTGTTCTAGAAGATCTAGGTACAGTGTTGGGTTGGCTGAGAGAACATCCTTGATGTATGACTCAGACATCCAGTGAATGAAGCACTTGAAATTAGCATTGGGTGCTTCCACATCACTAGTAATAGCAATGAAGTTGGTGTGGGTAGGGATTGTGAGTTGGGTATTTGCCATTGTTACACAGAGAGAGAAGAGAATGAAGTTCGAAGAAGAAATTTAGCTTTTTGTGATTAGGATTTTCAGGGGTTTTTGAGTATGTGCTTTGTGCTTAAACAAATATGAGTGCGGAAATATAAGACACAACAACACAGTACTCACTTTAATCTAATATTTTATTAGATCAAAATGTTGCTACAACCTGAGAATACAAATGTTAGTATTCTCAGCTTCTTTCTCAGAGAGAAGTTTACAATGGATATTTCTTTTCTAATCTCTTGATATCTGCTAGAGAAGTGAGGTTGTACACTTATAGAACATGTGCATAACCTACTTACTACAAAAGTCGTGACAAACAAAATTACTTTCTAATTTGTCTATCCTAATTTGAGTAACGTCCAAGCAACTTTATAATTTGACTTACTTTATCCTGCCCAGATCCACTTCTTATGCAGCTTGTCTCTTGTAACAACTCTCTAATCTTCTTTTGTAGACTTTCCAAAGGCACTTTACAGTACAGTGGTCCTGAAAGTGTTTTGGCTTGTTGCAGGTTTCTGACTTGTACAATTTCACAGTATTTTGTCTTCACAACTTCATTCGAGAAGTAACTAATCTGTTGAATCGAGAACTAGAATTGACTTGATAGATAACTCAGAGTTCTTGAATAATGTATAACTGACTTGTCAAATTACTTCTCGAATTAGGCTTTTCTTCAGGATTCCTTGAGATGTCGAATAGAGCAATTGACTTGTCGAATCCTTGAGATGTCGAGTAGCTTCTTAAGTCCTTGAGATATCGAATGAGCTTTGACTTGTTGACTCTTAGAGAACTCGAATGATATTTTTACTTGTCGACTTCTTGAGTTCTCGAATAGAGTATTAGACATGTCGAATCTCTGAGTTATCGAATGGTGCTTTGACTTGTTGACTCTTAGAGATATCGAACAGTGTCTTTTAAGATATCGAATCCCTGACTTGTCGAATGCTAGACTTCTCGAATAGAACAAAATACTTCTCGAATTAGTACTTAGGCAAATCTTCAATCTTCAAAATCCAACTATGTTTATTTTGCAGCCTAGTTTCCAAGCTTGAGGCATGATCTCTGGATCTTCTTCCAAGCATTATTTTCATGACTTAATTTACAGATTACACAGATAGAATTTTGATGCCTATTACTGGTACTAAAACAAGTAGAAACTCTACAACTAGATGTTCCCTCAGTTTAGAGGTCATGTAAGTAATGCAAAGCATTATAAACAATTATGCTTGTTATTGGATGTATACAGGCATGCCTCTGTGACTAACAGTATACATAAGACTACCAATAGCCCTTGAATATTCAAGTTGAGATACTGCAACACCTGTATTAGGTAGGAGTTTAATACTAGGATCAAGAGGAGTGCTAACAAGAGAACAATCCTTAAAGTTAAATCTTTTTAGAATCTTCTCAATATAGCCTCCCTCATGTCTTTCATATCAAAATTAGATGACAAGAACTTCTTGGTTTTATCTACTTGATTTTGATCAGTACTAAAAATCAACATGTCATCCACATATAAACAAAATATAACTCCTTTACCAGAAGCATCAAATTTGCTATATACACACTTGTCTGCTTGGTTAAGAAAATAACCATTAGACAAGACCACATTATCAAATTTATCATGCCAATTCTTCGGTGCTTGTTTTAGACCATAAATTGATTTCTTCAATTTACACACCTTGTTCTCATAACCAGGCATAACAAACCCTTCGGGTTGTTTCATATAAATCTTTTCATTTAATTCACCATTCAAGAATGCAGTTTTCACATCCATTTGATGAATGACAAGGTTGTGTATAACAGCAAGTGCTATTAATAACCTAATAGTGGAAGTCCTAGCAACAGGAGCATAAGTATCAAAATAATCAATCCCTTCTTTTTGTCTAAAGCCTTGGATAACCAATCTGGCTTTAAACTTATCTAATGTACCGTCCACCTTCATTTTTCTTTTTGAAGATCCATCTGTTTCCCAATGCTTTACAGCCAGGGGCAGATCACTCAATTCCCATGTATTATTATTCATAATAGAATCCATTTCATCCTAGATAGCTTCTTTCCAGAATGCAACATCCCTTGATGTCATAGCTTCGATAAAAGTATTTGGATCCTTCTCAATAATAAAACAATATTGATATTGATATTCAATTTCATCTCTAGAACCTTCAACTAGATAAAGATGAAAATCATCTCCAAAAGACTTTGCTTTTCTAGCTCTAGTGCTTCTCCTTAGTTCAAACAGTCCATGAACATCTTCAGTAGAAACTGAATTCCTACTAGAAGAATTCTGAAGCATGTCCCTTGGTAATCTATTTTCATCAAAAATAGCATCTCTTGACTCGATAATCGAGTTCACAGACATATAGAATCTATATGCGATGGAATTCTCAGCATAACCAACA
This sequence comes from Saposhnikovia divaricata, assembly GCA_036435485.1. NCBI lineage: Eukaryota > Viridiplantae > Streptophyta > Magnoliopsida > Apiales > Apiaceae > Saposhnikovia > Saposhnikovia divaricata. The sequence goes on along the minus strand of CM071594.1, from coordinate 240,993,578 downwards.
AAGATACAATCTATACCTCGTTCACCCAAGTTTCTTCTTTTGGGTTCAGTGAGTCTTACAACTGCTCTACATCCCTAAACTCTTAGAAAACTCAATTTTGGTGACTCTTTATACCAAAGTTCATAAGGGGTAATCTTATTCCTCTTACTTGGAATTCGATTCAATAAATAACAGGCTATTAACATAGCCTCACCCCAAAAACCCTCACTCAAACCCGAGTAGGATAACAATGAATTAACCATTTCTTTCAAAGTCCTATTCTTTCTTTCTGCCACACCATTTTGCCGTGGTGTATAAGGAGCTGTGGTTTGATGTATTATACCAGTAGATCTAAAGTATACCGGATCATAATATTCACCTCCTCTATCAGTACGTAGATTTTTAATCATGGTACTCTGATGTAGCTCTACTTCTTCTTTATATATTTTAAAGAAGTCAAGAGCTTCATCCTTTGCATGCAACAAATATACATAACAATATCTAGAAGCATCATCAATAAAAGTAACTATATACTTTTTATTTCCTAATGATGGTGTAGAATGAAAATCACATAAGTCACTATGTATTAGTTCTAATACATCAGACACCCTATTAGCATCTTTAAAGGGCATTCTAGTTATCTTTGTTAACATGCATGTTTTACATTTTTCATTGTTTAAATCAATAGCAGGTATGAGATTCATTTTAGACATATCCTTTATTCTTTTATAGTGTACATGTCCTAGTCTAGCATGCCATAATTCTGGTTTATTCAAATTATTGCTAGTACTAGCAGAAGCCGTGCAAGCAGATTCATCATTAAATGGAGTATTTACATTCAACATAAACATACCATTACATAAATAGCCAAAGCCAACAAAATTGCCATGTTTTGACAAGATATACTTGTCACTTTCATAAACTTATTTATATCCACAATTATTTAATACAACACCAGACAAGAGATTCTTTCGAATCCCAGGAACATACAACACATTATTTAATAATATACATTTTCCTGAAGTAAAAACCAGCTTGACATTTCCTATTCCTTTGATCGGTTCAGTTGCAACATTTCCTATCTTTAAGATAGATACATCTTCGATTGGTTGAAAGTCTATGAACCAACGAAGATCTTTACATACATGACTCGTTGCTCCTGAATCAATCCACCAAGCAACATTATCATCCTGCACATAAAATGCCTCAGATATTAGTGATACATAATCTGACCAGTATTACAATTTTGTATTAAAATATGGCCTTGTTGCTTTTCTGGATCCTTGGATCCACTTGGACCAGCATTTTGCTTTTCCTTCTTGTCTTTACCAACCCGACAATCCTTCTTGAAATGTCCAGGTTTGCCACACTTCCAACATGCCATCTTAGGCTTTTTGTTGGAAGAGTTGTTGTTTCCTTTAAACTTCCGTTTATCACCCTTGCCATTCTTAGAATTCTTAGAAGATCCACCATCTTCAACCATATTCACAGAAGAGTTACCGACTTGGTTCTTACTCTTAGGATTATTCTCAATTTCTTGAGTCCTCAAAGCCTCTTCTTTTCTGAAGTGACTTCATCTTTATTATGTTTCAAGGTGTGTTTAAAATCCTTCCATGATGGTGGCAGTTTGTCTATAACACCATAAACAGAGATAGATTCATCCATCTTCATATTGTGTTGAACAAACTGTCCCAGAATCCTTAACAATTCATTGTATTGTTCCATTACCGGTCTAGAATCGACCATTTTATAGTTCATAAAATTAATGACTAGAAACTTATTACTAGAAGCATCTTCTGCCATGTACTTGGATTCAAGAGAATCCCACAATTCTTTCGCTGACTCAACATTTTGGTATACTTCGAAAAGGGAATCACACATACCGTTTAAGATGTGACCGCGACAGATGTAGTCATCGTTTTCCCATTTGCAGCGCTTCCTTGTCTGTTCAACAGTTTCATTCTCGATCACTTCTGGCATGGGGGTACTCCGAACATACACAACCTTCAGCGTGGTCAACAGAAAATGCATCTTCTTCTTCCATCTTCTAAAATCCTGACCCTCAAACTTGTCCAGTTTTGCAAACTTGCTTGTCATATCTTTTGCAGATTCTCCGTTCGTCATCTTCAGAAACAAACTAACTTCAATCTTTGCTGGGGAAATATGGTAATAACTTGGATTTTTCTGAAGTCGTGTGAACACTTTCAGATTGAAGTTATTTGTGGTTCACCCAAATAAATCAATCGGATAAAGTCAGAAATTCTGCAAGAAGAGAGAATTTGTTTTTGTTGTGAATTTCAAAATGAACCAATGTTTAAAATGATCAATGCAACACCTATATATAGATGTCAACAGATGTGTCTTTTGCCAACAGACACATCTCAATCTTTTGCCAACAGTCATGTTTAATGCTAACAGACACATCTTATCCCAACAGGTGTGTTTGATGCCAATGGACATGTCTCATAAGCAATAATACCGAAATCATAATAAACTCGAACAAAGCATGCATTCCGCACTTTCCTGACTTGTTCGATGTAATATTACGATTACATGATAACTAGTCAATCCAATTACACTAAAATATCCAACATTGACTATATACATGCTCACAATAACAAATAATCACGTCAGGCCACGCTTAAATAACGACCCTTCTATGTTTTCTTTCTCTTTTATATCAACAGCCATCTACTATGTTCAGTAAGACAGTAATTGCATGCCAGATGGCTGCAACATTATATATATGTTGAAGAAGTGAGCCTTCAGTGACCTACTGTATATGGCTACTTGGCTAGATGAGACTATGTCCTAGTTTGTTTTATGGGATAAGTAAAAAATTAAAATTTACCTGCAAGTTTACTATAAACATGTTCCTAAAAAATTCTCATCTCAGAGCATTCGGCTCTAATGGTAACACACATGAAAACTTAAAAACAATAAATAATTAACGGAATGTAATGAGGGTAAAGAATGATCACTTGCAACTTCTGAATCTTTGTACAAAGACTTTAAATCTTTGATACGGGAGACACCATAACAAATTAATATGGGAAACACAAGACTGATTACTTACAACAACAAATCTCAATCTATTTACTCTCCTATGGCCTGTGTGGATGTAGTTGACGTATCATGAGAACATTTCTGGTAAAGGCCTGCCTTTCAGAAATGATTTAAACAGAACCAGAGATCGCTCCGGCTGTGAAAAGGGAACTTCATGAGCAGCTCCTCTTATGGTCGCAAATGATAGAATATTGCCGTAAACTTGAGTCCATCCACCAACCTTCACAAACCAAAACATAATTAAGGGAGTGTGTACTTACATAATCACACACACACACACACATTAACCATTGAGTACTAGGGGTGTATGGGCTAAATGTTGTGCAGGCATCATATGGTGGATCTTTATAATTTGAGTGCATGACAAGATTTCTTCTTTGTGTATTCACTTTGAATTTATCTTATTTTAAAGAAATTACTTCTTGTGCTAAAAACTGTACATAAAATATTTTATACCTGCTGCCCTTCAAACCAAACTCTGTAAGGTACAGTTGTGTTCAGTCCTAATTGTTTTGCCAGCCCACGCACCAAGGTTCGGCTACCAGTCAACGGAATAACAGAATCCTGATCTCCGCTGTGGTTATTAGTAAGCAGTTAGCAACGAAACTTTTACTGAATTTGATTTTTACGAACTGGTTAATCGTAAATCTGGGTACCTGTAAACCAAAACAGGTATTCCTTCCTTGACAAGTGATCCAACTAGTGATATAGTAGGTATCTCAATGTTGAGCACCTCATAATCTAGAATGCTATTGCAAAAAAGAAGAAAGAAAATTACTTAAATTAGAACATGCAGCAAGGGGAACGATTTATCTAAATCCTACGATTGCTTGTATAATAATTGTAGTTTATATGTAATGACTCAATGATGGGCTACATGTAAAGAAATAATTCTTGTTCTCATTTCTGTATATATACTACACTTTTACTTGTAAACTGTGTCTAGAAGACGTACCTGCTGCAAACATCCCAATTACGGACTCCAACAAGCCGAGCATGAAGAGCCTTCTGGACATCTTTCCGGTTTAGATAATTAACAGTTTCGTCTTCCAAGCATACATCTATTCTCTCAGAGACTTGCTGCAAGTAATATTATTTGAACAGCATCATGATCACATGAAATACCTTGAATATAAGTGTCAAATGACGACAAAGTTAATTTTCAACACATAGATTACCTGAGGGCTAATAACCTTAGATTGAGCAAACACTGATGAAATGCAGACATCAAGTGTAACATCGTATTTGTCCACAAATTTACTAGTTTCTTTGGTAACTTCACTCATCACCCTTGAACATAATGGCGAAACTGAATCTCTATAATATTCACTTACGTAGCGAGAATAGTTGCATACAGAAGTAAAGAGTTTGTATGTTGAATCTGATATTAGTCCATGAGACCAGAAGAATTCAGCCCTCGAATTGAAGTCTGTCGCGTATTCCAAAACTGGATTACCCAGCTTTAAAAAGAAGAGAAGAGAACAAATTTAAATACTTCTCTGGTGTAATTACTTCATGCAAATAAGGAAGTGTAATTAGTCACTGAAAAGTTAATCTTAAAATCATTTGACAAAAATCCAATGATTACCGCAATTCCTTTCAAGTTGAATATCTTTTGCTCTTTATTGGACTGAATCATGAGCTGTGCAAGCTGAGGAATGTAGTGACCTGATATTAAAGAAATGGTCAATATCATAAACCGAAAATTATTAGGAAATAGTTCGTGATAGACAAATACGTGCCTGCATAGCTTTCTCCTGTTATAAACAACTCTCTCTGCCTATACTGAGGGAACTTCAAGAACCAGCGTTTCAAAAACACAAGATTATCCCTGGCTTTAAGTATCAAAAGTTGAACAAAGCTTTAGAAAAAGGAATAACTTTAAAGTAATGTAGCTTTCTTAACCCTTCTAATCAGTGTACTTAAAAGAACTGAATTTACTTAAAAAGAACAATCATTCATTATTAAGTGATTAAGTAAAGGCTATTCAAAGTTGGATCTTTAGATAAATGCAAATCCTCTTTCAAGATTCTCAGAAAGAAGGATATGCTTGCATATCTTTCCTTTTCTATCTTTTAACTCACTATTCATGTTCAACTTGATAAAAACACATCCAAAGAAAATAAAATATGGAAAATGCAAATATACTAGGAATAGAAATGTATAATTTAAACCTGTTATTTGATCATTCATTGTCATTGTAGATGAATCAGTTGAATAAGAGAATCCCACCCCTGCTGGTGTCTCCAAGTACAGCATATTTGCCTCTACAATATCATATAGGAAGAAACATAATCATACATATAATAAGCACATTATCTTTGATTCAGAAGAAACGATAGTGCAGAAAACTTGGAACAATAATTAACTTAAGAAAACCATGCTTTAGAGTCTAATGATTGCATTTGTACCTGAGTTCCAGCTGTAATCATTCTTGAGTAAAACATCTCCATTTGGTCTAAAAGGTCCATTTTCAGAAAATGCTCCAACACCCAGAGAAGAACAACCAGGCCCTACAAAAGATTAACAATTACAATGTAAGTACCTAAGAAGCATGAGTGCGGGTGCTTAGTACGGGATACGGGAATTCGGCAAATCCAAAATAATGCTGCAGTGAAGGTAGTAAAATTTGATACCTCCATTCAACCAAAGAACCAAAGGCTTGGAAGCAGGATCAATCTCTGCTTCAACAAAGTAATAAAAAAGAGCTCTTTTTTTCTTGTTATTATCTACAGTAACATAACCTGAGAATTGTTGAAAGCCCACTTGAGGTTGGCCAGGTAACTGGGTGATCTTGTCAGAATCAGACAATGAACACTCAATTTCTATAGAACAAGAACAAAGAACAAGAAGAATAAACAGTAAATGAATCATTGACATTGTGTTAAAAATTATGAGAACTTTTGTTGAATCAAGAAAAGCCCTGGAGTGAGAGTGTTGGAATATATGGCTGTTTCAGTGGAGAGCATGTAACCATGGACTATCAAGTGGGGTGCACTAAACAAACAGCATGCTTAGCTTAGCTACTTAGCTTGTTCTTTTCTTTTTTCTTTACTTGTTTTCATAATGATTATATTTTGTTTCTTTTAATGTTTTTTTGGGCCTGAAAATGGGATATGAGGATGAAAGAGATGAGTTGGTTTTTGGGGTTACATGGGCTGACTCAGAATAGTGTAGGTTTGGGTTCTTGAAAGTGAAAAGAGAGGAGAAGTATGGAATACTCCTCTCAGGCTCAGCTATTGCTGCTGTTTTTCTTGTATTTTTGTACAGAGACACATGACATTACAATTCTGGTGCTTTTGGGTCACATTTGGCTTCCCAATAAAATAAATACAAAGTGAAAAACCATCACATACAATTCACCCTTTTTATGTTTTTAGCATGAACAGAGAAGTATTTCCTACAGAAAGTGACTTTTATGAGCTTACTTTCCATTTACCAGAACACATTTTGAAGGTGATCATTATTATAAGACCTTACCTTCCAATAAAATTATGCAACTTTAACCTAATCACTTTGCTAAAACTAGTCACAGTGAGACCAAGGAGGAACCGAGGGAAGAGCAACTAAAATAAAAATTTTGACTCCACTTTTGTAAAATTTGAAGGATTGCAAAGGAATTTATTACTATCATAATTTATTTATATTTAAATTATTTTAATCTCGATTTTTACAAAATTTTGGTTGCAGCCGCTAAGAGTTGAGAGAGATATATAGACATATGGATGAAATACGAATACAAACCAATCAAACATATTCATGGCCCGCCTTGTATCTACATCTCAAGAAAAGCTATATTTGAAAAGATACTATGTTTTGACTGTGCAGCAACAGTAAAAACAGATGCAAATTGAAAGAGATTTTTAAAAATGCAATCTTTAGTTAAATCACCATATCTTTTGAATCTTAACACTCATGCATGCCATTCTGTTTTGTACCACATTTCTTGATGTACTAATCTGAGCATACACCTATTCTTTTTGACCTTTGTGAAAAAAAAAAAAAGCTTTTAGTATAATAATAAGTCCTCCACCACCCCACCATTATCAACTGCTAGCAATTTTTACTTAGTTTTACACACATTCAATAAGCTCATCATGGTTTCTTTTTAAAAACAAGGTCCCCCCCCCACCACCTTCTGATCTCTGATTATCAACACAGCAATTCACCTTTAGCAATGTCAATAAAATTGTGTAAGTACATATACAAATATATAATATTAGGAAGTCGATTTGGCCCGGTAATTCCACGATCAATTAATGATTCGATTATTTTATCTGACATGTTGGAGGTCATTTTTCATAAAACTACCATAATATTAGGAAGTCGATTTGGCCCGATAATTTCACAATGACTATTATATCCGATACGTCGGAGGTCATTTTTCATAAACTACCTCTAAAACGATAAATCTGTGTATATCTCATCCTTCTCGTATGTTACTTTTCGAGACGGATAAACGAGTAATCCTACTATAACATACAGTAGTAATCTTCTTCCACTTTCATCAAGTGCAACAGACGGGGACAGGCTAAAAATGTAAACCACTTTCCTACACTAGCTGGAAAAGTTAGGCCCAAGTCCAACCATGAAGCCATTAAAAAGTTGAAGGGTTGATCCATAAGCAAGTGCAGGAAAAAGTGTTTGCTGTGTTTCTTTTACTGCAAAATATCAGGTCCACTCGTGAAATGTAATCATGTCATGTGCACTACTAGCTGTTATAAAGGGACCCTATGGAAATTGACAAAACATCGAAATATAAATTAAAACAGTCAATCAAAGGAATTTACATTCCATCTCTTCGTCGTATAGTGTTTGTGTTTATATCTTCTTCTCCTTCTATTTTATCTCTTATCTTTTTGTCCATTTCCAACGAGTTATTATTACCAGCATGTGTTTCTTAGTAAATAATTTTAAAGTATTACGTACAAACTTTTTATTAAAAGTTTAATGTTTCTAAAAAGAAAAAAGCTGACCCTGACTATAATTTGCATCGGTAAAGAGTATATTACTTTGTCCATAACAGCAATATTATTTTCTTAAGAAACATGATTAGCTTTAGTTTAATAATCAAGTGAACCAATTACCTCAAGACCCAAGTGACTAATTCAAACTCTAGGTGCATTATGGAGTTAAACACTTACAAGATCAGAGGTTTGATATACTAGTAAGAGGTCAATGATTTTCTCTTATTAGTTACTGCAAAATTTATAATTTCACATAGAAAGATCTTTGCAGTACGTACATAAATATTCAACTCTGTGCAGTTAGGGCATCTCCAAGAGAGATATCTATATTGATTGGTTAAATAATTTTAAAATAGAAAATAGTTAAAGTTTTGCATAATGAGGGGAACTCCAATGACGTTAGTTATAATCCTTGTAAATATTTTTGCTAAGGGGAACACATGTTCGATAAATATGACCAATGAAAATTGATTGTCTATAATTTTTGTTAAAGGTTTTGATACATTGAAGTGCGTAATATTTTACATATTATCTATATCATTTGTCACGTAAATTTTATAGCTAAGGACTTTTACCGTTGGAGATGCTCTTATAAATTTATTATTTAACAAAAAGACTCGAGTAACTTCAGTTTATGTTAAGCTTAAACTTAGTTAACTTGTTGATAGGTTCAATTCTGTTATTTTTAGTTAAAATGCATCAATTAAAGTATCGTAATCATGAGATTGAACATGCTTGTTTTCTAATGATTAAAAATGGGGGAAAGTTTAGCTTCCTCTGTACTCTTCATGTTAGCATGGTTAGTAGCTTTCAAATGTACTTGTATGATGTCCTCTGTAATCATTTTGACAACAAAGGGTTCACTAGAAAACCGCGTTTACTTTCGCATAATCTTCATAGTTAGTATAAAACGATTGCATTCTTTCTTTGTATGAATACATTTTCCTCCCATCTGTGATACTCCAGTTTTTGCACCAAGAATAAGAAAATATACCAAGCAATAAATTTTATCAAGAGATTTGCACGCATTCTTGCTCCATCTTCTCATTGTAAATTATTCTTAATAAATAAATAAATCAAATTATACATGTTTGTTTACCTTCAGGCTTCTACACTTTGAACAAGTACATATATGAACAGCGGGAATAAACCACTATATTTGCTACGGATACAGGAAGTCATCTTTCAGACGGAATTAAAACTATACTCAACAGGCCACGGCAGATTTCTCAATCGTCAAGCAGCGGAGTGTGACAAAGACTCCTACATCCCAACATATTACTTCTTAGATGTAGAAAAAACAAGTAGAGTTATCAAACCAAAAATGCCTGGAAAGTATTGTTTGGGAAAATATTAAATAAGCTTTGGACTTAATAACAATTACTTCTACTGAAATAGGTCAGCAAAGGCTGGTAAAACTTTAAACAAATTGGCAAAAACAAAGAAAGAAACAACAATTACAAGAAAATTATCACAAAGAAGTCTCTTCTAGCTCTAGAGGAACTTTAGAGTTGCCATTCGATAAAGCCTGCTGGTCAAATTCCCTACGAGATGCTTCCCAGAGTTGCTGTTCTATGCTCAACTTCCTCAACTCTGTCAGACCTCTTTCAACTGTGACAAAGCATTTTTTTTTTCAGGCCAAGAGACTTGCAAAAGTAGCCACAATTATAATTTAGTAATTTACAAACACATAAGGAATATTATTACATCAACTAGCTTAGGGAAAACATGTGTATTACCACTTACAGGAGACGGTCATTATTTGAAAAAACCATATATATATATACATATATATATATATATAGAGCTGCTCTTACATCAAGAGCGTGAAAATCCTTCATGTCAAATAATAAACAAAATGAAACTCTCCAAAAATCTAACTGTTTGAAGATCTAACCCATTCACCATCTCTTTTCTTTAAGTCCAGATGAATGTGATAAAAAAGCAAAGAATACTGACTATTTGTACCAGCGCTTGGGACTTGGATACATCTAGAGTCATGCAGATGTGTTGGACACCGCTTGGGACTTGGATACATCTAGAGTCATGCAGATGTGTTGGACACCGGATCTCTTAGCAGTGTTATTATATTATAAACAGAGGGAACTGGCAGATCTTATGACCTTATAGTTTGCAGTTGAGTGTGTTGGGTGCATGTTAGCTGGTAATTTCATGCCTATTATATCATATTTATACTATAATATTAAAACCAAACTAAGGACAATTTGTAGGTACTATGGATACATATACATTATTTATCTAATATAGTATGGAATTCTATATTAAAGGTCTTTTTAATATTCAATTAGATAACTTTTTTTCATATTAAAATCCTGTAAGAATTACAATATATTCTTTATATTAGATTCTCATATTTTTTTGAAAAAATAAAGGAATCATGCTTTTTCAACATGTTCCGAAAATTTCACAAGATTCACGGAAACAATAAAACAAGAGTGCGTTAAGGTCCAAACTAAGGACAATTTGTTGGTACAATGGATACATATACATTATTTATCAAATATAGTATGGAATTCTATATTAAAGATCTTTTTAATATTCAATTAGATAACTATTATTCATATTAAAATCCTGTAAGAATTACAATACTTTCTTTATATTAGATTCTCATATTTTTCCAAATTTTTTTGAAAAAATTTCACAAGATTCACGGAAACAATAAAACAAGAGTGCGTTAAGGTCCAAGTCCTTATCGCTCTCCTGTACCCTACTTTCGAGTGGCATATACTAAGAACATTTGGTTTGACAAAGGCTTGGTGTCATGCAAAGTGGAATTATCATGGCGTAATCATCCACCAGTAAAAATACATTTCTTTTCTTTTTTATATAACAATACTAGTGTAACCTTGAGGAGAAAAAACAACTTACCATCAACGGCATCATGTGATGTTGGTGACTGCCCACTACGGCTTACCCAGAATTGAAGTCGGTCTTCTGCAATATCCTCTTCCACACCATGAACTTTAGCCCTTCTCCAAAAATACGTTAGCCAAGCCTGAGGCAAACAATATCATGAGAATACTGGACCTCATTTTCTAAAAGAAATCCTTCATTTAACATGAACATATTTTGACCAGGTAACTTTTTTGAAGTACGTGGAGTAACAAAGAGCCACAGCTGATATTAACCCTATTAAGAATTCTGGTTTGTGAAGCACTGAATATATGATGAGGAAACCAGCGAGGGGAAAAAGAAAAATTAAGGCTTTGGACCATAGTGGCTGGTTAATTAAGTACTTATTTATCTTGTACAAGAGAACGGTAGTGCAAACTTTCGAAATTGCTTTAACCTATTAGGTGAACCAATATAATATATCCTATATATTATTAGCGCAAGAGACTCGTTGGGGAACCAATCTCGTATAAAAAAGACATAAAAAATATAAATAGAAATTATATAGCAACTTGAATATAAGATTTACAATTTAAAGAGATCTGTACGACGATACAAGGCAAACACAGATAAAAAACAAATCATAATTGTAATAAAATATCCCTATCATTATATATAGTATAATAGACTTAGGCAAATGGGTTTATTATACACAACCTATATTTTATGAGTTACTGCCCCCACATAAAACATATAAATAAATATCCTCTTTATCTCTTCCTAAATATAGATGAACTAATTTATAACATACACATAAATTCTTCACTTCCGTTCCCCATCAACACATGAAATCTTCCTTTGCATGCAATATAATGTCAAACAGTTAAAAAATATTAACGAAGTCACATGTTACCAATTTTTTTTATAGAATTTAAACTTTCAAAATCTTGTTGCAACATTATAAATTTCGGAAAGTTTAGCCAAAGATTGATCCAATGTAGCCACTTACATTAATTATTGAAATCATTCTAAATTGTATTAAACTAACGTAAACACATAAATTACAATAAAATTTAGAATGATTATTAACATGGTACACTTATACAAAACATAATTATAAAAACATAATTGATTAAACAAAAGAATCACACTTCAAAATTTTTAAAAAGATAAGAAAAAATATGACTTGGAATCATAGATATATAATTTGGCTAAGATATACGCATGCTAGGCTGTCAGTGAGTGTTCTGTACTTGGGCCCCAGGCCCCCAGTGTTCATCATGCTTTTGACCCCAAGAAACGTATGTATATATAATTCTGCGTATATTTTAAATAAAATTTTTGCGTAGAAAGCAAAACAAACCTCTTTAAATAGAACATCTTCTGTTTCTTCTTTGCTCAACTCTGCAATCACAAACAAAAGAAAGAAAAGTTAATAAAACTGATTCAACTTAAAATAGACTCTATTTTAATAGAACAGTGAATAACCAAAACATAATTATCTAAAATTTGTGACATCGAAGTGAACATGGTAAAAGTTAAACATGACTACAATGTACAAAAATAGGTAATACAGCAGTTTATATTATCACAGGCCTAGGAAGCACGGACTCTTCGTTTTGGCTGCCGTATGCGAGTCCGACTCGCCCGACTCGGCGACTCGGCCCCGACTCGGCTGAGTGCGTGTCGGACTCGCCAGGTGGAGAGTCGGGACAAAAACGTGGTTGGACTCGGCCCCGACTCGGCTGGACTCGGCCTGGACTCGGCCCCGACTCGGCTGAGTGCGTGTCGGACTCGCCAGGTGGAGAGTCGGGACAAAAACGTGGTTGGACTCGGCCCCGACTCGGCTGGACTCGGCCTGGACTCGGCCCCGACTCGGCATGGACTCTGTCCTACTTAAAAAAGCCCAGCCCAAGTAAAATAACCCAGCCCATCATCTTTATAACCTACTTTTGACTACATAATATACATATATGTTTCATATATCTATAAGATCTGAAACCATATCTTTCTCTCTAACACCCAAGATGAACAAAATGTTGAGAATATTGACGAAGCTTTTTCTTGTTTTCCACTTATTTTGAAGAATGAAACTTTTATTACTTGTTATGAACTTATGTATTTATGAATGAAAATGTTAAGTGTTTTACATATACAAATCTTATCATGAATGTGTGTGTATATATATATATATATATATATATATATATATTTATTTATTTATTTATTTATTTATTTATTTATTATTTTATTTGCCGAGTCCCGTATCCAAGACTCTTCGATGATTGGCGAATCCCCGAGTCCCCGTACCCGTATCTCGTGTCGCCGTATCCGAGTCCGTGCTTCTTAGTCACAGGCAAATGGAACAAAATGATGTTCATGTGGATTTACGTCATAAATCTTTGTTTAAAAACTGAATCATAAATAGCACACAGGGAGCTCATAAAAGTTTGGATCAATATTGTTACACTAATTATCTGCAAATTCAATGGCTTTGGTAGACAAAACATAGTTGAACTCACTACTTAAGTGACCCTCACATATGTGTCCCTTCGTTAAATGTAGAGAAAATAGAGTATACAGAAGAGCAGATAGAAAACAGCACAAGAAAAAAAATGAGAAAGTTCATCAACAAAGTATACAAGCCAAAATGATATAAGAACAGGATAATGACAGTCTTGATCATATCTCTTACCATAAGCCTCTGTAAACTTGGGATCACTTGGCGATTTTAAATCTGTACCGCAAGAAAAGCAGAATCAATTAAGTTTATATTACACGCATATGCGCACTAGTATTCAGTACAAACAACTAAGACTATGCATGGTTAGTGAAACTAAGAGACTTGGGTCAAAGAGTGGTTGTGCAAAGATGCCACTAGACTTCATACAAGTTTCAAGGACAGAAGAGAATTTAAAGACACTACTGGAGACCAAAAGAATCTATCTCGATAGATTACACTGCCTAGATATGATAATGAAGCGGGTGAACTTGAGAAGCAAAACAATAGACAAAACATAGTTGAACTCACTACTTAAGTGACCCTCACATATGTGTCCCTTCGTTAAATGTAGAGAAAATAGAGTATACAGAAGAGCAGATAGAAAACAGCACAAGAAAAAAAATGAGAAAGTTCATCAACAAAGTATACAAGCCAAAATGATATAAGAACAGGATAATGACAGTCTTGATCATATCTCTTACCATAAGCCTCTGTAAACTTGGGATCACTTGGCGATTTTAAATCTGTACCGCAAGAAAAGCAGAATCAATTAAGTTTATATTACACGCATATGCGCACTAGTATTCAGTACAAACAACTAAGACTATGCATGGTTAGTGAAACTAAGAGACTTGGGTCAAAGAGTGGTTGTGCAAAGATGCCACTAGACTTCATACAAGTTTCAAGGACAGAAGAGAATTTAAAGACACTACTGGAGACCAAAAGAATCTATCTCGATAGATTACACTGCCTAGATATGATAATGAAGCGGGTGAACTTGAGAAGCAAAACAATAATGGTTTGGAAGGAATTTTATTCTATTTACTAATATCCAAATCCATATATATATATATATACATACATAAATATATATATATATATATATATATATATATCCTTTCTTTTCAGTAATTTTATTCTATCAATTATAAACTTTGCTGCCATAATTTCCGGGAATGAGATTACTACAATAGGCTTTAACAGAGGTGACAAATGAATACTAACAAAATTTAGTAATGACAATGGGCTAATGGCCATACCAGAAGACTGCCTAATCAAATTTGGACGTCGGTGTTGAGCCAGTGCCAGCACAACAGCATCCTCAACCTACCAAATTTCATGAATAACACAACAATCAGTAGTAAAACTGTAAATAGTTTAACGAATATACATTTTGGTGATGCAAATGAATATATCAACTATTATAATTGGTAATTTATAGTGATATTCAAAAACTCCACTTCTCTATGTGACTCCTGCTTGTAAGGAAAGTTCAAATTAAAATTAATGTAAAATCAAATTTTGAGTCTAAATTACTCTCTAAAATCAAGTCACTAAAAATTATAACAAAAATCCATAATTATACCAAATTATCAAATAAGTACAAGCAATTGAAGCTTTTTAAGCACAAATAATTACATCAACATAAAAGCAGAATTTCAGAAAGTATAAACTTTCAAATCAAGAGTGTATAGATAAGAGTCATTATCCATCTCCAACAACATAGAGAAATCACATGTTCATTATTCATATTGCAGATAAAATAAATTCTAAAAGGTATTCTAAAGATATTGACAAAAATAAAAGGCAAAAAGACACAAACCTTCAAAGAAGCTAATTCCCTAAGCCCCATTTCGACGGAGAGCATGCTCTCAATATTTCCTTCTCCAGACAAATCATTAAAATCACGAACAAGGTTGCTCCTCTCTGAATCATTGCCACCTGCTTCACATTACGCCCTCATCTAGTCAAACATATAGATGCAAGTGAAGAGTGTCTATAATACTATGCAAGTGAGAGGGGCGCACCATCCCAAGACTCTTCCTTGGCTTTCTGTCCAGCAGATATAATTACTTCAAAGGGAAGGGGTGCAAAAGATGACCAATGTTCATGCTTAGAAACAGCAATATCTGCACAGATTCCTGTAAAGAAGGAAGACAAAGATGTCACTGAGAAAATCTAAGAAATTCAACCCAAGCAATAATATATCAGCATATCGACACATCAAAAACATATTCTACAATTTGGAATTACCAAATAACGTTGCAGCGATCCTGCCACTTGCGTGCCATTTTTTTTTATTATCATTTTATTTTACATTCTTTAAACACTTCCTAAAAGTATTACATCCTAAAATGCAAATTCATACAAATTGTATAGCCTCAATAATTGGCCAATTGAACTGGACCCAGCCCCACGTAAATGATTTTACAAAAAGGTTTCAAAGAATTGTTGTGAACCAGATACTATTCAGATTAAAATTTTATTCAACTCTGTATGATTCTAATAGCTTGGCAAAAGTGGAATGGATACAATAACTAATAACATAATAAAGTCTCCAAGAATCCAAACTTCAGGCAGAAATTTACCATATTTCAAAGCTAGCCCCCAGTAGCGAGCAAGCCAACATCTCTTCAGGACAACCTCCTCCTAGATTTAGAAAAACAACCCATGACCACCACAAGAAAAAAGGAGAAAAAACAAGGTTGACTTAGTAAACAGTAGGCAAAAAAACTGTCAAGAATTTACAAAGACTTGACTTCCAAGGACTACCATCTCTTCATGAGTCAATATCATTCTTTGTGTCATTGTGCGAAGAGCCTTTGCTTCAGATTCGGCTTCCCGTAGCTGTTCTACAGTATTGGCAGTCTCATCTTTTACATTCTGATTCAAAACATTGAGTTAATAACCCTAAAAAGATATCAATGTGTTTCACATAGTTATCAGAATGAGAATCCAGGGTAGAACTGTCCCGGAATTGGCATATGCTACCTCAATTTCTGCACGAAGGGCGGCAATTTCGTCTTCTCTTCCACTTTTTGTCTGTTTTGCAGCTTTAAGAGCAGCCTGTTGACAATGCATGAAATTAACAAAAATGAACAAATTGTAAATCGTCATACCGTCGGATGTATCTAGCAATACACATACATATTCAATGCAAATAACTCAAGTGACTTGATTACACAATGTGAGATTATGTGTCATTAAGGGCATCAATGTCCACAACATATCTTTTTACATGTTCGTGATTTAAACTCACCTCCCTTTGTCGTAAAGCTGCTTCCTTTCTGCATGCAATAACATATAGGTGAGACCAGTATATAATATAAGCAGACAAATATAGCTCATGTGAAGTAATGTAATTAAATTTACCTGCTCAATAACTTGGCTTCCAAAGATACCCCTTCACCAAGTGAAGCAACCTGCAAATTTCAATGTAAATGTGAAATAGAGAGGCAAGCATACACTAAAGCAAATAACACCAGGACAGATGAGATAAGGTTATTAACAGAACTACCAAGAAGTGAAGAAGAAAATAAGAAATTATAAATTTGGTGGGAGGAGAAAAAGGGCCTTTATATAATTGAATGACTGCACGAAGTTCAAGTTTAAATATACAAATTACATTAAAAACATGTAATAGAAAAGATATGTGGTTGGGCAACCAAAGAACAGGAAATAAAAAAGTGCGTTCGTAATACATTTAGAAGTAAATACAGAAAACAAATTTGTTATGAAACCTAACTTAACCAAATATCCATTTAAAATTTTGTTATGAAACCTAACTCAACTAAATGTCCAGTTAAAAGCTTACAGCTTTATTGTCCTCATGGATCCCATCATGTTTTTCACGACTAATCTAGAAACTAGGCAAACTATAAATCTCGTAGAAAAAGATTCTATCAGAGCCTTTATATTGGAAAATAAAATCCCTCGTTAATACTGCGAAATAAAATTTACTCAAACTTAAGCAAAATCTGCAACACTTGTGAAGTTCAAGTTACCCTAAACATTAAAATTTAATAATCTCAGGTAACTCAATTTCTTTACCTGCTTCTCTAGCTCCCTTGCTCTGGCTTCTGCTTCTTCACGTTTTTGTTCTGCATGGCGAAGCTGTAGCTCGTATAGTCAAATATAACATCCACAAATACTAATAGTTAAGTTACTATTTTCTAAAATATTTAATTTCCAATTAAGAGAAGATAGAGGGTCACCTTGTCAATAACTATCTCATTTTCTTCTTGAAGCATATCAAGCTGCAATAAACAGGGACAACTTTGTTAACGTAATCATATTCAATCTTTAGTATAAGAATTAATTAGTTACAGACATTTAGTTATCCATCTAAAATCTTAATGTGATATTGTGATAACCTACTGTTCTGCGTAATTCTATAGAATGATGATGGAATGATCATGCTAACAAGATTATAAAACGATCCCTGGAACTAAAGATGTTCCTAATTCTAGCATCACTATTAATTATTGTATCGGGAAAGATCTGGTACATAATATAATGGAATGGAGAGGATGATTTATTTGATAATCATTTGTTTGAGACTAAAGCAAGTATGCAGATGTTTATTGGAGTATAAATTCATTAAACGTGATTTACTTGAACAAAAGCCGCATGGAGATTTACACCAGTCAACAGTTCAGACAATGCAGTTATAGTTGTGCAAGTGATCATTGGACTTGAGACCGTGGCTATATTGTGTATACCAAATTATTTATTTGATCATATTAGTGAACCCATTACACTACATATAAGAGTAAAGGCTATGTGAGTAAAGGGTATGTTGGGTGTAACAAAGTGTACATGGAGAACAGTAAAATGAACAACAAAGGATCTACCACTTCAATAATAGAATTTAATATGCCATTGGCCCATTACACTTGTGTCAACTTCAGAATATGGGACAACACACCATTGAGGAATGGAGATTAGACAGTGTTTCTAATTGACATCAAATGATGTTGGTACATTTGTGAATCAGAATGCATATAATCAAGTGAAGTAAGACAGATTTTCTATGCCTTGTATTCAATTTGGGACATTGTACGAACTATTCACTGAGTAGGTTTTGGAATTAAACGAGCAAGTCCATATTATCAGCCACGATTCACGATATGTTAAGAGGAATCCATCATCTATGTAAACTAAATATAATCAATTATATTAAATAAACACTTATAAACAAAATTTTGATGATTCTAACTTAATTCATATCTATGACCGGATTAATATCAAACATAAAGGGACACGCGATGAAAGAGAAATAATGAATTAAGAAGGATTAAGAAATAACCATTACATATTTGTTTGTACAATGGTGGAACAGCTTTGTTTTTTTTTTTTTTTTTTTTTTTGAAATGTGGTGGAACAGCTTAGATTACTTAACATTTATAAGTCGATATTGGCAATATAAAATTATAAGAGGAACTCCAATAGAGGTTGCCAATGCTTATGTGGCATGGCACCCTTGGTTGCTAATCTATTGGAGTTCTATTGTTGCCAAGAAGTTGCAAGTCAAGGTTGCCAAAAGTTGGCTACTTCTAATGTAGTTAAAACACATACAACTCCTCAAAAAGTACACTCAATTCTACCCATTTCTATATCTTCTCATCTTATCATATTATTTCTCTAATTTACCTTGGGGACCACTTGGCAACTTTTGGGATTGCTAACTATTGGAGTAGATTCAACACAAAAAATGCTAGGAGTGACATGGACGAGAGAGATACTAAAAAATTATGATATAAGATGATTTGTCAATAGTTGGGAACTCTCTAGGCAACATCTATTGGAGATGCTCTAAGTGCTTGTTTGGACGACATACAAGTACCTAGGAACAACTATTAACTTTCCCCGAAGTGACAATTAATAAGGTTGATCAGTCAAAACTTTACAGGAGAAGTGGAACCTCCTTGGAATTCAAAATTTACGAAATGGCTAACCCATCCACCACTGGTAAGTTGCACTTCCATCATTCCATGTCAACCAAACATGTTTCCCTACTTGCCAGGAATTTTTTAGTGAAGAAATTAAATATTGAAGAAGTATAACTTC
This sequence comes from Saposhnikovia divaricata, assembly GCA_036435485.1. Lineage (NCBI taxonomy): Eukaryota > Viridiplantae > Streptophyta > Magnoliopsida > Apiales > Apiaceae > Saposhnikovia > Saposhnikovia divaricata. The sequence goes on along the minus strand of CM071594.1, from coordinate 240,974,141 downwards.
CAGTGGGAAGTCAATTCCTATGTGATTCAGATGAGCACTAAATTAATAGAAAGAGCTCTTATAATATTTACTTTTTCATTAAATTTTTTTTTAAAAAAAATTAAAAGAGTGGGGCTGTCTATATAGTACTCGTTTCAGAAGGAAACCTCCCCTCAAATTCTCCGAGGGAGTGGCTGGGGAGTTTTAGAGAGAAAAAACCGATCTCGTCACCTAAATTTCTCTTTTGGATCATCACTGAAGTACTACACCTTGAGTACTAATCGTTTCACTTAGAGGAGCTACAAGGAGATAGGGACAAACTGCGAAGCGGATATGGACGATTAACTGGAGCACGAAGAATTAACTGTTTCTAGAAAAATTTAAACATAAAGATGTTGGATCCTTGTCATTATATTAATTGCTGCATGCAGCAAATTTTTAGATTTTTAAATCAAAATACTTAATTTTTCCACTGTAAGTACTCGCGTCTCTGCATCTAAACTACCAAGCTTCTAGAGAAAAATTGTCCTAAAAACGAACTCATCTATTCACAACCTATAAATCATTAGGAAGGCAAAAAGAATGATGGGAGAGAGAGATCTCACCTCGTCACGAAGGGCAGAAGCTTCGCGTTGATTTCCTGTATCTTTCAAGTCAACATGTCCTCGGTCTGCTGTAAACCTACAGCATATGCAACATTCGTAAATCCAACTGCTTACACAACTTGCAGCATATATTACACTAGACGGTAACATGTTCAATACATGCAAAAACCAAAATGTGCACACAACGAAACTAACAACTCTTACTGGCAGCCTAAAAACAAAATGCACACCTAGGTGGTGCAATATTTCTTAGATTGTCCTATATATCATCATCTGTACTTGAATATAATACATAACAGATATAGTAGCAGAAAACATAATATTTATATGGAAAACTTAATAATAATAAAAATTGTAAAGCTCAATTTATTCACTTCTTGAATTGTAAACATGGCACTTATCTAACCTAGGTGGGCGAGGACCTCAGTGGTGATTTTTCGTATTTGGGTATCACAAACAAAACATGGTTGATTATATGACACCATAAACTAGAGTTCATCATCTCAATGCAACATCTTCCAACTGATGGGAAGGGGAAGAAAGAATCGGCTTCTCTTAGTTTAATTTCCAAAAAAAGGTGGTATTGTAGGTATGAAGCACTGGAATTCGGTGGCACATAGTGCAAGGCGTTTAGAGGAACATACAATTTCAGGGGTGATTTAGGTAGTCCATGTATTTATAACATAGATGAGAAATTTACCAAAACCTTTTTAGCTTTTAGCTTTTTTCTTTCTAAACTTCATTATGTATATAATAAACAAGTTACCAAAAGTCAATTTTGTACAGTCGTCTTGTGTTATCAACCTACAACATGGACAAAGTTAGTACACGACACCTTAATAACATAAATATATAACCTAAATTTTCTTTCATTTCTTTAAACAAAGTACAGCATAAAAGAAACTTTTTATAGCAAAAACGTATATAATATACGCTCCAAAAATTACCATGATATACAAGAAAATGATAGAAGTGAATGGTAAGTAAACTCTTCACCTATTATCTCGTAGTCTATTACTAGGTGGATCTATTGGTGGAACAGCAACAGGGGTTCTCAAAGAAGTTCTACTGGGCTTCACAACCTGTATTGAGCGAACAGATGCTGGTCTTCCAGTTGAAGTTGAACGAACTGAAGGAGCATGATCCATAAAGTTCCGACCTAACTACATATGAGAATGCACAATTCAGTACTGGACACGCTACAAAATTTTTAGTTTCAAACAAATATATATAATTGAAGATGCATTATTTCATATGAAAAGTTTGTTGGTGATATTGCACAGTAGCAGAGCTTCCGCTAAATCAAAGTTCATTAAAATGAGCATATCACATATAATTGTTATGCAGCATATCATATAGAAATAATACCACTTCAGCAACTGGCCTATGTGATGACCCATAAGATTCTGAAGATGCACAATAAAGAAACTTATGCACAATTAAGAATAAACATAATTACATAGCACCATTTCTATCGAAATCGAATCACAAGACATCATACCATTTAGAGAAGCTACACGATTATAATGGCATCATTTTCTATTAGTAACTGGATCAAAAGACAGCATAGTGTGAGATGCATAAGCAGTAAGAAGCAACACGATAAGATAGCATCATTTCTATCGATTATTGGATCAAAAAACAGCAAAGCGAAATATAGTAATAACAAGCTACACAATTGCAGTTTAATCATTTCTATCAATCATTGAATCGAAACAAAACATAAGATTAAAAGATTTACGAAGCAATACCGCAGGTGAGGGAGCTCGATTAGGCTTAGCAAGCGAAAAACCAACACCACTACTTCCATTACTAGAACCATTACTAGGCTTCAAACTACTACTAGAAAACGGAGCACCGAAACTAAACCCTAGATCATCCTCTTCCTCATCATCATCCGTCGTTTGCGAAGCCATAACTTGTGCTAATCGTTGCGCAGCTGCTTTAGCTGCGAAATTCTGCGTTCTCTTAATACTAGACATTCCGGCGGCCGGAGAGAGGCGAGAATTAGGATGCGCCGGCGATCTCGCCGGAGATAATGATTCAGTGCTACCTGAGCCTCCACTCCACTGGCGTGAGTGCGCTGGACTCCCGTTTCTTATCCGATCCATCTCTCTCTCTTTCTCTCTCCCTCTCTCTCTTCTCTCTCCCTCTCCCTCTCCCTCTCCCTCTCCCTCTCTCTCTTCTCTCTCTCTCTCTCTGGGTGTGAGGATAGAGATGATGAGATTGGGGCTATATTATGGGAGCTAGGATTTAGTGGAAATAAAAGAGGATGTGTGTGTAATTGAGATTTACAATAAAGCGAGTTTTGCGGAGGGCGAGTCAAAGTTGATTCAACTCGGGCCGGAGAGTCTGGTGAAGACAGGTACAGAGAGTAAAATTAACGCTTCCCGGGTCACCGGATTAAATGTTAGAAATAATGTTGTCAAAAAAAAAAAATGTTAGAAATAATATTACTATTATTTTTTGGAATAAAGGCCCTCTAATATCACAATTCTATAACAATAGGTCCTAAATATCACAACTCAAAAATATGATCCTAAATATTACTCTAAGACACAATTGTGTGTAGCGTTTTAGATTTTTGTTTAAAAAAATGCTAAAGCATGTAGCGTTTTTTAGGAGAGAGAGATGTGGAACGCTACTTAAAATAGCGTTGGGTGAGGACGTTAGTTCATGTGGTGTTTGGGGGGAATTGCCATTTAATGTGGTTTGGTGGTTTTTTTTTTTTCTAAATATATATTTACAAATTATATATCCTATATTATATAATAAGAGTAAGATTGTAATGGCCCGACTTTTCGGACTATTAATTCTAAATCGAAAACGAAAACATATTACAACTTATTGAACCAAAAGTCAATTACAAAGATACTTATTACAAAAGCGCAACTAACATCTATCGAAAAGTCAATCTAGCTCAATTCTAAGGTCCTCGAACTCCGACGCTAGCAAACTCGATCGTACACCGAACCTGAAATATTAAAAGAATGAGCTACGAAGCCCAGCAAGCAACTACCGTCCGACGGCTCAAAATAATATTTTTATGATTTTCAAAAACACGATTTTCACATGTAGCACATAACATCTATCACATAGTATCACACGACACACTCAATCAAAATTACGATAAGATTCACACAATATATTCTATAACAAATATCAAATCGATATACACCATATTTTCATTAACTCACATAATTTAAATCCTGAATCGAACAAATAAATCTTAACATCAAATTCTTCTTTTAATTCCCACGGTTCTAAATTACGGTCACACTGCCGGTGACACGGCTTCTATAATTCGATGGTTCGATGGGGGCCAGTTTACGTCCCTCGTTAAGTCAAACTCAACAAGGTATCTATGTGTTCTGGAACGTGCGTAAACTAGTTCTATATGCCACACTATCCAGTGACCGGATTCTATGATTCGATACGCAACTAAAACTGGGGAATCAAAACAAAGTTCTTATCTTATCAATCACATATCAATATCATATTTTTGTAACTAAAACAAATATCTAACATGTAATCAAACAACATAAACCACGCTTCAGATTAATATAGAGCAACAGACAGTTACTTACAACTATACGGAGGAACAGATAATTACTTACACAAATATTCAAGAACATGTAATCAAATAATATAAAACATGTTTCAAATTAATATATACGGAGCAATGAATAGTTAATTACAATAATACGGAGCGATGAATAGTTACTTACAATAATACGGAGCGACGAATAGTTACTTACCTCAATTACGCAAATCAAGAATTCACATAATCACATAAGAACACATGTAGCAACCCCTCAGAAAAAAACATCTAAAATCTTGAAAGACTTTATGATTACAACTCTGACCAGATATGTATTTAACCTTTTTGACCTTCTAAACGATGTTTTCTTGGAAAACGCAAAGAACGAAAGTTGTAGAGCACGAAAATATATTTTCGAAAAGTCCAGAATCAACGAATTACGACTTGTGATGAATTTACTACGAATTTTACAAGACAGCAGATTTGTGTGAAGAATAGACCTACGAATTTTGTAAATAAAGATGAAGAAGAAGAATACGATGTTTATATAGCGTTACAAAACCCTATGTCCAAACCTAAAAGTTATCCGTATTCAAATCCGATCCATATATTAGACCCACTATTCTAATCCAATTTTAAATCCTATTTATAATCTAATTTTAATCCTTTTTATTCTATTATTCTTTTATTATTATTATTCTAAAAATTACGGGATATTACATACTACCCTCCTTAAAAAGAATTTGGTCCCCAAATTTACAACAATCCTAAACTCCAAAAAGATCGTGATACATCTATGTTACATTCTAGTCCTAACAACAGTCTAAAAGATCGCATCCTAGAGAATGTACTAGTCCTATACCCAATACACTCCGAAGGACAGCCTGCTCTTGATACCAACTGTAACAGCCCGACTTTTCGGACTATTAATTCTAAATCGAAAACTAAAACAAATTACAACTTATTGAACCAAAAGTCAATTACAAAGGTACTTATTACAAAAGCGCAACTAACATCTATCGAAAAGTCAATCTAGCCCAATTATAAGGTCCTCGAACTCCGACGCTAGCAAACTCGATCGTACACCGAACCTGAAATATTAAAAGAATGAGCTACGAAGCCCAGCAAGCAACTACCGTCCGACGGCTCAAAATAATATTTTTATGATTTTCAAAAACACGATTTTCACATGTAGCACATAACATCTATCACATAGTATCACACGACACACTCAATCAAAATTACGATAAGATTCACACAATATATTCTATAACAAATATCAAATCGATATACACCATATTTTCAATAACTCACATAATTTAAATCCTGAATCGAACAAATAAATCTTAACATCAAATTATTCTTTTAATTCCCACAGTTCTAAATTACGGTCACACTGCCGGTGACACGGCTTCTATAATTCGATGGTTCGATGGGGGCCAGTTTACGTCCCTCGTTAAGTCAAACTCAACAAGGTATCTATGTGTTCCGGAACGTGCATAAACTAGTTCTATATGCCACACTATACAGTGACCGGATTCTATGATTCGATACGCAACTAAAACTGGGGAATCAAAACAAAGTTCTTATCTTAATAATCACATATCAATATCATATTTTTGTAACTAAAACAAATATCTAACAACATGTAATCAAACAACATAAACCGCGCTTCAGATTAATACAGCGCAATAGACAGTTACTTACAACTATACGGAGGAACAGATAATTACTTACACAAATATTCAAGAACATGTAATCAAATAATATAAAACAGGTTTCAAATTAATATATACGGAGCAACGAATAGTTACTTACAATAATACGGAGCGACGAATAGTTACTTACAATAATACGGAGCGACGAAGAGTTACTTACCTCAATTACGCAAATCAAGAATTCACATAATCACATAAGAACACATGTAGCAACCCCTCAGAAACAAAACATCTAAAATATTGAAAGACTTCATGATTACAACTCTGACCAGATCTGTATTTAACCTTTTTGACCTTCTAAACGATATTTTCTTGGAAAACTCAAAGAATGAAAGTTGTAGAGCACGAAAATATCTTTCCGAAAAGTCCAGAATCAACGAATTCCGACTTGTGATGAATTTACTACGAATTTTACAAGACAGCAGATTTGCTACGAATTTTGTAAATAAAGATGAAGAAGAAGAATATGATGTTTATATAGCGTTACAAAACCCTATGTCCAAACCTAAAAGTTATCCGTATTCAAATCCGATCCATATATTAGGCCGACTATTCTAATCCAATTTTAAATCCTATTTATAATCTAATTTTAATTCTTTTCATTCTATTATTCTTTTATTATTATTATTCTAAAGATTACGGGATATTACAAAGATGGATAATAAACAAGTAATATCATAGATCAAGGGTTCGACTCTCATTAACATCATAACTAATTATATCCTATTACCTAAGGGTTCGATTCTAATTAATAACATAACTAATTATATCCAATAAAAATAAGAAGAATAATAAAAAAGTACTATTAAATATTATTAAGATCGATTCCCAGCAACCAATCATTATTTAATGTCCTTTTAGTGTTGTAGTAACATAATATTGTATTAAGTTTGCATCAAAACCATGGAGCCTGCGAACATTGCGTTAGAATTAGAGTACACTAGCATGATAGCCCGTGCGAAGCACGGGCACCATTTAAATTCGTATAATTCAGTTGTTTTGATTTTCGAAGTAGATGATTCGTAATTTTTGAAATTTTGTACATTATTAGGGTGATACATTTGACAAAATATATCTTTTATGAATATTGATAATAACTTGAACTTCTTAGTTGAATTACATATATGATCGTAACAATTTACTCACATTTAAGAACTCATATGAAATTTTATAAATAATTTTAAAAACATAACTAAGAAAGACTAAACAATACATACATTGAAAAATCTACCCTTAAGGTAATAGACTCACATGTAGACATATATAGGCAAGTACTCAAATGATAACTTTTAATATTATAATGAGAATTGGAACTAACCTCACGCTCTTTTATTTATACATATATTTATATATTGCCGCACATTTTTATATCTTCATCTTTACCCTCCCGTCTCTTACATTTCTAGAAACATTTTACACCATTTTTGGCAATACACCCATGTTATCACCATCTATCCTCCACTTGTACATCTCCTTCATCATCATCGTTCATGATACATACATGCACAAATGTGTGTGTGTGCGCGCGCATATATACACCATCATCAATCAGTCGTTTCTTCGTGTCACCAAATCGACCATCATTATAGCAATAACTTACAAAAACTTTTGTCACCAAGTTCCAGTCACATTCCCGGCCACACCTTCGATAGCTTATTCATCTCCTTGTTCTTCCTCTCACAATAGAAATGAGTATACAAATCCCCACTAATGTCGTTTTCACCCACTCTACCACCGTCAACGCCATCACTAACACCTTAAAGCACCATCAAAATTTTAGATCTGGAAATATTTAGTAATTTTTGTATAATTTAGATTCAATTTTTGGTGATTCAATTTGAATTTTTGGTGATTGTATTTTGATTTTCGTGGTGTAAGTGGTGGTGCACATTCAAATATAATCTACATATCCACCTTTACACTCCTACCTCTGCTATTTTCGGTGCTATTTACACCATCTTCAACAATACACCAACGTTATCGGTCACACAGTCCTTCCTTCATGTCACCAAATCGATCAATACTCTAAAAATAACTTGCGAACACGTTTGTCACCGAAGTCCAATCACATTTCTTAGCACACCTTCGATAGCTCATTCATCTCATTTTTTGTTCTCTCACAATAGATCCGACTTTCGAGTAACTGCTAAAATATCTATATTTCATCAACATAGCTATACATCTTAATCTTATAATTATAATATCGTATTCTAACCCAACAACGATTTTTTTATTTAATTGATAATCATTACAATATTTATATCTCATATGTAATAATTTAATTGATCACAAAACCATGTTTTAAATTAGTATAAAGGATACATTAGTCTTTTTATAATTGGTCAAAAAATCATGTTGGCCTATATTAAACATAATAGATAAACAACATAATTTTTTTGAATAAAATTTTTAATTATTAGCAAGGGAGTAATATTTGATAATTTTAACTTAATTAAATATTAAAATAAATATTAAGTAGAATAAAGCATGTGAGTTCTTTGTGCATGTAGTTAATGATTTTTAGAATGTCATCATAAATCTCTTTGGTATAGTGGTTGGAGGTTGGTACATACTTCATTTCTAAAAACTTGAAGGACATGGGTTCAATTCTCATGACCAACATTTTTTTTAAATATTAATATAATAGGGGTAAATGTGTAATTTACTAAATAGCTTGAAAAGGCTTGTTGGCCTATAATAAGTATAATGGATTAGTTTGGTTTTCTCCATTGCGGGGAGGGATTCAATCGGTAGTGGTGTAGGAATTGTATGTAAGAAATTTATTAGTTTCGTTTTTATATATTTGAAATAAAAAAATAAATGTTGAATATAAAATGTAACCAATATTACATTAAAATTTTATACATAACAAAGGTACAAGGATTTTTTAACAAATATATATTAAAGTAATGATTTAATTTTATGAAATTATATTCTTTATATCCTTATATATAATAAACATAAAAGAGATTTACCCATAATTTTGAACATTAGTTTTGGTCACTGTACTATAAAAATAATCTCAATCATCGAATCTAATAATTTTGAAAATAGACGATCAAGATTATATCATATTAAAAAAAATATAATTTAAAAAGGATATAATTAAAAAAGATTGTAGTAGAATTGATTTTTTTTTAAAAAAATTATAATTTGAAAAGGATATAATTAAAAAATGCTATATGAGAATTGAAATTTATTTATTTTCATTAATATTAAAAAAGTTCATATTTTACTATTTGGGCTCTATCTCGAGATCTAGAAATCAGATTTGGATGATTTTACAGCCCACGTAAAACTCATAAAATTATCTTTAATTTAGTGATGATTTAACAATTATTATCCAAATGGAAACACTAAAAATCTGAAGATAAAATATAAATACAAATTTTTACATTAATCCTATTCAGTGTAGAAGATCTACATTGATAATCATATTCAATTTAGAAAACCTAATTATATATGATTTAAATAACTGACATTAACTTTTTTGTATTTCAATATAAATACACTTTTTAGTTTACATGTTAAAATATAGAATATTTGTTTATGTTAGATCCAACGTTTTTCATATATTTATTTTAAGATCGAACTGTTCTTATTTACTTGATCGTATTGAGGACCAGACTACCAAATACCAAAATTTTGTACAAAATTCCTCTTACACTTATTATTAAAACTATACTAGCTTAAAACCCGTTCAATGCACGGATTTTCATTAATATTATATGATTTTTTAATAATTTGAATGAATTTTTATGATATAAATTTTGTAAGTTAAATTTTTAAATGACATAATTTAGTAATGTATATGTATGTGTATGTATGTATGTATGTATGTATGTATGTATGTATCTATATACATATATATATATATATATATATATATATATATTTCATTTATTTTAATGGCCCGCTAGGGGCACCTTCACAAAAAATGTTTAAAATTCTTGGCTCTATTCAACAAAAATATAAAAAAAAATAAAAAAAATTTTAAAAAAAAGTTACTGTTCACGTGCCACGTCATCATGTGAACAGTAACTTTTTTTAAATTTTTTTTATATTTTTGTTGAATAGAGACAATAATTTTAAACGTTTTTGGTATTGGAGTACCCCTAATTTGGTCATTAGATTAGCTTGAAATATTTAATTTAGGTTTAGTTTCTAGTTTCTATTATAAGTTAGTTTCTATTAGAACAAGACCCTATATATATATATATATATATATATATATATATATATATATATATATATATATATATATATTTGCCATATTATTTCTAAAAAAGGAAAATTTAGTTATAAGATATAGATAAGATGATACGTTTTAGCTGAAAAATGTAATCAATCAATTATTAATTATCTTGATATTATTTTATTGAATACAATTATCCATGATGCTATTGGAAAAAAGAGTTTTTATAAGAGAAAACATAAATGGTAACGTATTTTAACTGAAAATGTAATTTGTTAATTATTACTCCCTCCGTCCCACCAATTTGTTTACATTTCTGAAAGAGTGTCTGACATGCATTTTAAGGTACGTATAAAATATAGTTTCGTAACTTATTTTTACAATTTTATGATTTTGAATAAAAGTAGACTGTTTATATTTTTATTCAAAAAAAGAAATTTTAAAAATAAGTTATAGAACTATACTTTATATGCATCTTAAAATGCGTGCCAGACACTTTCTCAGAAACGTAAACAATTGGTTGGGACTCTGAGGGAGTAGTAATCATAATAATATTATTTTATTAAATATAATTGACCTTAGTATTTTTAAAAAATATAAAAGATAACGTGTTTTACCTTAAAAAGAACTTAATTAATTATTAAAAAAAAAAGAAAAGGTAACATGTTTTTACCAATAATAAATATTTAAGTAGGAATAATTAAGTTAGGAAAAAAAGTTTGAAAATGAGATATTTTAGTTAGAAAATATAGAAAAGATATTACGTTTTAGTTTGAAATGAGAAATTAAGTTAGGAAGGGTAATAGCTGAAAAAGGTAACCGGTTAGTTATCAAAAAACAGGTACAAAAACTTTCAATTGAGAAAAGATTGTGTTTTGCTTTTTAATAATTAAGTAAAATAATTAAATAAGATAAGTACCAACTGTACAATACCAACACTTTTAATATCTCGTCTTTTAGTTAAAAAAAACTAGAAAAGGTAATAGCTGAAAATTGGTTAGTTATTATTTAGGAAAAGTGTTGGGAAGAGGTGTTGGTAAGAACTACGTGTAATATTATTAATTAGAACAACCATATTTTTGTAAAGAAAAGATTTTAGTTAAAAAAAGTAATACGTGAAAAAGGTATTTGGTTAGTTATTATTTAGGAGAAGTGTTGGGAAGACAGACGTGTAATATATTGAGAAAATATTGTATTTTGTTTTTTTATAATTAAGTAAAGTAACTTAGAGTAATAAAGTAAAACAATTAAATACCAATAGTAAATATTTAAGTAAGAATAATTAAGTAAGGAAAGAAAGTTTGAAAATGAGATATTTTAGTTTGAAAATATAGAAAAGATATTACGTTTCAGCTGAAAAAGGTAATAAATTAGTTATTAATAATTGTAGTTTCATTTGTTTATTTCATTAAATAGAATGGTCGGTGATATTTTTTGAAAGGAAATGTTCTAGTCTGAAAAGTTAGAAAAGATAATGTGTTTTAGCTGAAAAGGTAATTGGTTAGTTATTAGGAACTGTAATATCGTTATTTTATTTTATAAAATAGAATTACATGTTTTTACCAATAATAAATATTTAAGTAAGTATAATTAATTAAAAAAACAAGTTTGAAAATGAGATATTTTAGTTAGAAAATATATTACCTTTTAGTTGGAAAAGATAATTCGTTAGTTATTAGTAACTATAATATTATTAGTTGATATGGGTTAAAAATAAGCCCTAAAGTCACAATTAATGTTGCATTAATTAGACTTAGTTTGGTCCAAATACGAAGCCAATTTATGAGGCCCAAAACCCTAATTAAATATTAATTTCGTTATTAATATTAAGGGTTAATTAACAGCTGGGAAATACAAGTCAGATAAGGATGTTACTCCTGCCAAACTTAGCCTCCAAGGCACAGAGTTCAATATGGGAATTGACTCTTACAAGGAAGGAGTCTAGAACCTTCCTCAAGGCGGTGACTTGCTCACCAAGTCACCTAACCCTAATACAATTCTTAGGCTCTCACAGCCTATATAAATGGCCTGACCCCTCATTCTCAGAACTATGTTGGCTTGATTCTCTAACAATACAGAGATACGTAGGCATCTTGTGAGGACCGTTTAGTCTCGAACGCAAGAACAACCATTAAAGCTCGAAGCTCACCATCCCTTGTAGTTAATACATACAAACCCTAGCCGCAATTTACAAACCCTCAATTTTTTCCACAACATTTGGCACCGTCTGTGGGAAGACAACATCAACCATGGTTCAAACACGAAGAACAACACTGGTCTCAATCAAGGCTATCCCCGTCACCTCTGTTCCACCAGTCAATACCTTCGTTCCACCCGTCAGTACTGAACAAGGGTATGCATCCCCATCAACCAGGGCAATTACTCAAACTCAAGTCTCTCAACCCATAGGGACGACTCCCCATACTGAGAGAACTCTGCCCCCGTGGTTGTCCATCCAAACCACGAGACCAACCCTCTTCAGATGATGGTCTCCCCCTCGATAATCGTTCACTGCCTCCGGGGGTACAGATCTCCACTACATATCTCCCCAGAAGCACCAACCCGATGTACGGATTGCCTAACTATCCCCTAGGTCGGAGGGAGCCTGGACCAAACGGTCATGCCCTACAGATACATGAGCCGTATCAGCTTCCATAAATAAGAGGCTTGACCCCCCTGAACCAAGACACTATGATTACTCTGGTCCATATACTGATGACTCGTCGTCTGAGGATGCCGATCGTGACAAAGCCCCGAGGAGGCGACGTACCAGCAGAGAACCTCGAAGGAGAACGCAGACTATCCATGATGGACTCCCTCTGACAATTGCTGAGAAAATAAAAGCTCATGAGGCCGAGATCTTAAAGCTGAAGAACGACATGGCAAGAGAGCAAGCGAGACAGAATCAGAATCAGAATCGACCCCCTCCAACTTCAGGAGGGATTTCCTTTGTTGATTTGGAGAGGACCTCAAGGAGAGAGAAAAGGGTTGATGCCCCAACTGGAAGAACAACAAGGGTATAAACCCCCAGGGGTAACCCCAAAGATCTGATGCCATTTGGTGATCTTGATGATCCCACACCCCCGTTTACTGAGGAGGTGATGAATGCTCATATTTCTAGGAAGTATAAGATGCCGACACTTAAGGCTTATGATGGAACGGGTGATCCCGCAAATCACGTTAGAACGTTCTCAAACGCACTGCTGCTGCAGCCTGCAAGTGATGCCCTAAAGTGCAGGGCGTTCCCCCAAACCCTGTCGGGCATGGCTCAGAGATGGTATAGTCGATTGCCTGCGAACTCTATTGGCTCTTTTAAGGATTTGAGTGCCACTTTCGTCAGTCAATTCATTAGCGGAAGGGTTCATGAGAAGAGCTCCGCATCTTTTATGTATGTGGTGCAAGGAAAGAATGAAAATCTGAGGGATTACCTAAAGTGATTCACTAAGGAGACCCTGAATATCACTGATTTGGAAAATAAGGTGGCCATGGTAGCCCTGGAACATAGAACCACTGACCCCTTCTTTAAAAGGTATTTAGCGAAGCATACCCCTGAGAACATGGATGAGCTCCAACGAAGGGCTGATAAGTATATCAAAGCTGAGGATAGCATGAAGAAAGAGGCCACAGTAGGTAATGGAGGAGGAGGTAACAATGATTCCAAGAAGCGAAAGCAAGACCATGACTATGATGACCAGGACTATGATGATCAGGAGTATGATGCTAGGGACAAGTATCCCCGAACTAGCGAGGACTCTGACTCTGCCCCTAAGAAGAACCAGGGACCAAGGTTCACTGAGTATGCAAGGTTGAATACTCCTAGGAGTCGAATATTGTTGAACATTGAGAAGGATAATGGTTTTCGATGGCCGAAGCCACTTAGGGGTGATCCCGCAAAGAGAAACAAGAATCAGTATTGCAGATTCCACAAAGATGTGGGGCATGACATTGATGATTGCAAGCAACTCAAAGATGAGATTGAGTTTTTGATCTGTAGAGGGAAACTGGGCCACTTCACTAAGGGTGAAGATCGTAGCGACCAAAGAAGAGATTATGATAGGAGCGATGATGATCACGATCGCAACCCACAGCCCCGAGGGCCAGTAATCAACATGATCTCGAGAGGCCCAACAGTGGCTGGGACAACCAAGAGCTCTTGAAAGGCTTATGCCCGAGAGGTGATGCACATTGTTGGAGAAACGCCTAAACGTGCAAAAACTGAGGTAGCAATCAGGTTCGAGGATTCAGACCTCGAAGGGGTGATGTTCCCCCATGACAACCCGCTGGTCATAACTCCCGTGATTGGAAATTCAGAGGTGAAGCGAGTCTTGATAGACAATGGAGCTTCTGTGGATATCTTGTTTCATGATGCATTCATGAAGATTGGGTATAACGACTCTCAGTTGACCCCCTCCAACACACCCATATACTGGTTTAATGGAGTAGAATCTAAAGTTGAGGGAACTATTCAGTTGCCCGTTACCATCGGACAGAAGCCAATAGAGGCCACTCAGATGCTGAACTTTTTGGTTATCAAAACGTCTTCCACCTACAATGCCATCCTCGGGAGGACTGGACTCCACGCTTTTAAGGCTGTGGCCTCAACCTATCACATGAAGAGTAAGTTTCCAACAAGGAATGGTGTAGGTAGGGGTGGAAAACGGATAATACGGATACGGATACAGCTATATCCGAATCCGGATCCGTTTTTTACAACCATATCCGTATCCGTATCCGAATCCGGGAATATTTGAAAAAACCTTATTCGGATCCAAATTAGGCAAATATTATCCGGATACGGATAATATCTGGATCCGAATCCGTTTTGCAAAAAAATAATTTTTTTGTGAAATTTGCATTATTATAAAAAACAGGCATATTTTGAAAAAAAAAAAAATAGGCACATATTAAAGAGATACTCGGTTCTAATTTACAATTACAAAAACCATATACATTATCCAAATTTGCATATGCAAATTTATATCAAAATAACTTCATTACACATCATTGTCTCTAAATAACTTGCAAGTTCATCAAAATTCATTACAATGGGAACTTGATAAATACTATCACTTTCTCTAAATAACTCTTACTTTCATTTTATATTAAATTCATCATATTTTATTTTTAAAAGTAAATGATAAAAATTAAAAATATATTAAAAGTATATTATATATAATTACTTTCGGATACGGATATTTTCGGATACGGATGTACCTATATCCATATTCGTATCCTAAACTCTCGGATACAGATACGGATAATATCCTGTTAACTCCGGATACGGATAATATTCGCTTTTTTTCGGATATGAATACAGATATTTCGGACGAATATCGGATTTTTTTCCCAGCTCTAGGTGTAGGATAACAAAAAGGTAACAAAAAAATGACTAGGAGCTGTTATGTAGCCGCGTTAAGGCCTGATGGAGTCGGGGGGCAGGTCCTTCCGATTGAAGACATGGATGTCCGCAGTGGTAAGGAACACCAAGAAAGGTCAGCAGAGGACATCATACAGAAGCCTCGGACAGCCATCGAGGCTAAGGCGTTAACTGACTTTGTGGTTGAATGTACCATTGGCAACCAAGAAGTCGGGGGGCAGGAGGTAGTACCCCAAGAAGGAAGTGAACTTCAGAATAAAAATAAGGAGACCAGAAGGAGTGGTGGGTGCTCTATTTTGATGGAGCATCAAAAACAAAATCAAGTGGTGCAGACCTAGTCTTGCAAAGCCCCGATTGGGCTCAAGTTATTCTAGTAGGACTTAGCTTCATACTTATCTAGTAGAAGTAGAAGTAAGGTTCATTAAAACCATTGCAGAGCATGTTGCTCCGAGTAGGATAGTAGTACTCTATGTAAGGGTTGAACCCATTTCAAGTTTTTAATGCAAGTTTGTTTTCCATTCATTGATTTTGTGATTTTATTTATGTGCCAAGCACCTGATGTGTGAGTCAAAGATGACCAAGTACCGAAAATAAAAGAATACACGAATGGAAACAAACAAATGCATAAATAAATACCTCGAAGGGTAGAGTTAGGTTACAGCAGATAAGAGTTTAAGTCCTTGAAGGACCCTGGAAAAAAGACAAATGTTGAAGTCCTGATGGAACACCCGTTGAAGAAACAAATTGCATAGCCCGAAAGCCAATGGAAGGCTCATCAAGTGGGCAATCAAACTAGGAGAATTCGATGTTAAGTACAAGCCTATGACGGCCATCAAAGCCCAAGCTCTAGCTGACTTCGTGGTTGAATATATCTTTGACAACCAAGAAGTCGGGGGGCAGGACGTAATAGACCAGAAAGGTCAGCAAGGTGAGAAACCCCTGGAAAAGAAGAAGGAGTATTGGATGCTCTATTTTGATGGGGCATCAAAAACAAAAACCAGTGGTGCAGGTTTAGTTTTGCAAAGCCCCAATGGGTTCGCAGTTGAGTATGCCTTGAAGTTGGATTTCCAAACAACCTACAACGAGGCAGAGTATGAAGCTCTGATAGCCGGCCTTGGATTGACAAGAGCTCTGAGGGTCAAGAACCTGAAAGTCTGTGAAGACTCAAAGCTGGTAGTCTCACAAGTCAATGGAGAGTTTGAGGCTAGAGAAAAGAATATGGCCAAGTACTTGAGGATTGTGAAAGCCGCGATAGCCCAGTTCGACGAGTGCCCCGTTAAGTATATCCCAAGGGAGGAAAATACAAAGTCCGATGCCTTCTCTCAGCATGCTTCCTCAAAGGTCGAGACCCATTCTGGAAGCGTCTACTTCCAAGTTCTGAGAACCCCTACAATTAATTGTAAGCTTATTGCTCCTGTCGGAATAGGAGGATGCTGGATATATCCTATCAAAGCACACCTTGAGAATGGCTGGTTGCCAAATGATGCCACGGAAGCTAGCTGTAAGGAGCTAAAAGCTCGAAGAGGCCGGGAAGGCTCTTAGATCAGAATCCTGGTATAAGGGGTCAGGATTCCTGATCGAAAATCCTGATCTAAGGGTCAGGGTTCCTGATCGAAAATCCTGATCTAAGGGTCAGGGTTCCTGATCGAAAATCCTTTCGAACAAGAGGCCGGAAAGACCCTTATTTCGATCAGAATCCTGGTCTAAGGGGTCAGGATTTTCGATCCAGGATTCCTGATCGAAAATCCTGATCTAAGGGTCAGAATTCATGATCGAAAATCCTGATCTAAGGGGTCAGAAATCCTGATCTAAAATACCACGAATCCTGGTACAAAAAAAGGGAGGATATAATGAAAATTTATACGCGCCTAAAGTCATGAATGACCTCAATTTCGGACGAATTTCGTAAATTTGGGAGCTAACAAGGCCAAAAATACGATCTTAAATTACGAAAATATTAGGGCTGAGGACCCCTCTAAAATTACAAATATATTATTATTGATAATAATATATAAAAATTATTATTATTATTGTTAAAAATAATAATGATAAAAATCCGGGTCGAACTTTATTCGAATGAAATTTTATCCAAGCGGGACACCTCCGATTTGGGGATCAAAATTATCTGAGATTCAGACAAAAGAAATATTATTATTGAATAATAATATTCAAAAAAAAAAGAAAATCATTCGACCAAAATCCTAGTCGAAAAAGACCAGGATCCTAATCGAAAAAAGTTTCGACCAGCAGCTAATTGAAGCCTTATTTCGACCAGCCTTGATCGAAAAAGCAAAAAAAAAAAGAAGAAAAGCAAAAAAAAAAGAAAAAGAAAGAAGAAAAGCAAAAAAAAAAAAATATCATTCGACCAAAATCCTGGTCGAAAAAGACCAGGATCCTGGTCTAAATCATGTTCGACCAGCAACAAAGCAAGCCCTTATTTCGATCACAAACCTGGTCGATTTCGACCATGTCAATATTTTTTGCAAAAGTGCAATTTGGTACCCCAAGTTCTGCACACTTTAAAAGACCCCTGAAGTTTACAAACTGACAAAAAAAATATTGCAATTTATAATTTGACAAAAATACCCCTGCTGTTTATATTTTCATAAAAAGGTCCCTGCACTTCACGTATTGACGAAAAATACATGTGGGTACATAGAAATTCCTAAATTATTAGGAATAATTAAGGAAAATACCCGTGGGTACATAAAAATTCCTAAATTATTAGGAATAATTAAGGAAAATATCTGTGGGTACAAAAAATTTCCTAAATTATTAGGAAAAATTACGGAAAATACCCGTGGGTAAATAAAAATTCTTAAATTATTAGGAAAAATTACGAAAATACCTGTGGGTACATAAAAATTCCTAAATTATTAGGAATAATTAAGGAAAATACCTGTGTGTACAGGAAAATTCCTAAAATATTAGGAATAATTGAAATAAATACCTGTGGGTACATGAAAATTCCTCAAATATTAGGAAAAGTTCAGAAAAAGAGGAAAATTATAGAAATATTTTCTTGACAAACTGGGAGATAATTTATGTTAATAATGCATAAAAGCTCTATAAAAGTGCCGAAATTGCTAAAAGCAAGCACAAGTTAAAGCCTCGAATAAGGTAAATTGTCGTAAATGTCCACACTTTGCATTAAGGCGATGCTCATGAAACACGAGTGTATAATTATAAACCTAGACCCGAGTCTCGAAAAAGGCCGTTAAAACTTTAAGGAAAACCTGATCAGTTTTCCTAGAAGTTGGTGGACAAATGATATGGGTTAAAAATAAGCCCTAAAGTCACAATTAATGTTGCATTAATTAGACCTAGTTTGGTCCAAATACGAAGCCCATTTATGAGGCCCAAAACCCTAATTAAATATTAATTTCGTTATTAATATTAAGGGTTAATTAACAGCTGGGAAATACAAGTCAAATAAGGATGTTACTCCTGCCAAACTTAGCCTCCAAGGCACAGAGTTCAATATGGGAATTGACTCCTACAAGGAAGGAGTCTAGAACCTTCCTTAAGGCGGTGACTTGCTCACCAAGTCACCTAACCCTACTACGATTCTTAGGCTCTCACAGCCTATATAAAGGGCCTGACCCCTCATTCTCAGAACTATGTTGGCTTGATTTTCTAACAATACAGAGATACGTAGGCATCTTGTGAGGACCGTTTAGTCTCGAACGCAAGAACAACCATTAAAGCTCGAAGCTCACCATCCCTTGTAGTTAATACATAACCCTAGCCGCAATTTACAAACCCTCGATTTTATTCCACAACATTAGTTTAGTTCATTAATTAGAACGATCTTATTTTTGGAAAGAAGATATTTTAGTTAGAAAAGTTAGAAAGGGTAAAACTGAAAAAGGTAATTCGTTAATTATCAAAAAACAGGTACCAAAACTTTCAGTTGAGAACAATGTTTTTTAATAATTAAGTAAAATAATTAATGGTAATAAAGTAAAATAATTAAATAAGGTAAGTACCGTACAAAAACTTTTAATGTTTCGTCAGTAAAATAATTAAATAAGGTAAGTATCGTACTGTACCGTACTAAAACTTTTAATGTTTCATATTTTATAATATAGTAAAATAATTAAATAAGGTAAGTACCGTACTGTACCTTACCAAAACTTTTAATATTTTGTCTTTTATAATATAATATATATTTGGTTGTTAGTACAACAATCTTCAAATAATAAGAAGATTGTTTTGATAATCAAAACGAAATATAAGTAGATTTATTGAATCGAATAGAATTTTTAACGTAAAAAATTGTCAATTTCTTCTCTCCTTTGTTTCTTGGTATTTTAATTAGAAAATAATTGTTAAACCATCAATAAATTAAAGATTATTTTGTTAATTTCCAGTGGACTATAAAATCATTCAAAATCAAGTTTTAAGAATTTAAGATAAAACACATAGTAAATTGAACATGTAAAATCTTATATATATATATATATATATATATATATATATATATATATATATATAAATATATATAAATTTTTTAACAACATTTGATATGTAAACTAATAACTAATAAATATTACAAAAATTAATATAATTATAGATATTCTAAAAGGAGCCGTGCGTTGCACGGGTTATAAGCTAGTAATATTAAAAATTTATAATCAAATGGTTGATAACGTGTATTTTATACACGTTTTGTCTTTTATTCTCTTACATTTTTGTTAGTTTCGAATGTAGTTTTATTGATATTACTTATGTTTTTCATCTTTCAGTGCCTCATGCTTAATGGTTGAAAATATGGATTATTTTGGGCTTGAAAGCAAAGATTATTCAAGAGGGAAGTTAGAAGATGCAAGCTCGCATTTCCGGGAGGTTTTTATTGTATAATCTTGAAGATTTTGTCTCGCACGGGCTACTGCACGGCCGTGCAGAGTTTTCCAAGTAGTGCAGAATGGGCAGAATTTCTCACGGGCTACTGCACGGCCGTGCAACTCCTGTTGTGTATTAATTGACTAGATCTCAACACTACAACACATCATAACTTCTAACACATCTTATCTTCATCTAACCTAACCTCTTTAAAGTCCATTCAATTAGGGTTAGTAGAGTAGAGAGAAACATCAATTACTCATAATCTAGCATTGATTATGAGTAACTAACTCCATTAATTTGGCTCAAGGAGGAATTCTTGTACTAAACCTATTTCAATTTAAGTAAGATTTTTCACTCTATCTTGAATACTTGTGATGTATTATTTATGATTTTGCTTGAAGATTTGTAAGTTGCTTCATCTTGCTCTTCTTGTAATTTAAATTGCTAATTGTTTTTACTAATCCGTAATTGTTAGTACATTCATTGTAGTACCACAAGGTTTGGTGTACCTAAACTTCAAGATTCAAGTACAAATACCTAGGTTGAGCTTCTCATCCTTGGGTTTGTCCTAACCTCTCTTTGTTTAAATTCCTTGACTTGGTTAAATTGATAGTGCTTCATTATTGGTTGCTATTGTCAAGAGAGCTAATTTATGTGCTTCACTAAATTAGTGTTTTTAGAAGAGAAATAAGTGATTGTGTGCTTCACCAATTATCTTGGTTAGGTAGAGTTGATTATATCTTGCTCATATATGTTTGGGAGAAGT
Organism: Saposhnikovia divaricata; assembly: GCA_036435485.1. Lineage (NCBI taxonomy): Eukaryota > Viridiplantae > Streptophyta > Magnoliopsida > Apiales > Apiaceae > Saposhnikovia > Saposhnikovia divaricata. The sequence continues at coordinate 240,953,112 of CM071594.1, read as the reverse complement.
GCTTGAATATCCATAACCCTTGGATCAAATATCCCTATATCTTGCTAATTTACTCATTGTGTTGTGTTGGTAAATTTGGATGTTTGTCATTAACATAGTTGTATTTTTATAGCAATTTATTTCTTGTGTTCAAGGTGTTTGATAAAACACCACAACCAATACAAAACCCCCCATTTTCCACACTACTAGATTGTAAGAGATAATATACTCGAAATCAATATTGATAGTCCTTCCCTGTGAACGAACTACAAAAAACACTACCTTCAAATTGGCGTCGCTGCCGGGGAAGGCAACAATATTAATTTTGAGTTAATTGTTTCTTATGTTTTAGATTTTATCTTTGTATATAATTTTTTCTTTCTTTGTTTGTTTGTTTTATTTTTTTGGTGTGTCTTCATGTTTATTGGAGATAGACAACTAACCCTTTCAGGAGACAGTGGAGAATTATTTTGGTTGGAATAACGCTCAAGATTTCACCTACGATCAAGAACGATGTCAAGATTTTAATTCTTTTCAGAATTTAAATGCATATCAGGTGAATTCTTTGTATTCTACAAACTCATGCTATGCTCCTTACCCTCCTAGCATCGATTATTCATATGCTTTTGAAATCAATGTTATGATCCGCATTATAATTCCCAAGACCATCAAGGGTCTTCTTCATCTTCCTTATCATCATTAGAGGAGATGATGAAACAAATGGCGGCAAATAACCTCCAATTTGCTTTTGAAAATCGATGCTATGATCCGCAATATAATTTCCAAGACCATCAAGGGTCTTCTTCATCTTCCTTATCATCATTAGAGGAGATGATTAAACAAATGGCGGCAAACAACCTCCAATTCCAAAAGACCACTTATCAAAGTATATCCAACTTGGAAAAGAACACTTCTCAAATCATATCCAACTTAGAAAAGTAAATGAGCCAACTAGCCGAAACCATGAGTCGATTAGAGGAGGTCAATTCTCCTACTAATCACGATTCTTGTTTTGTAATTGATGAAAATGTTGTGCATGATGAATTTGCTTGTGTAGTTGACGATTGCCCTAAGCTTGACTATGATAAATTGGATGTAGTTGAGGATCTACCAAATTTAGAAAGTTCCTTCGAGCTTAATGAATTGGTAGATGAGATAAAAATTGATGAATGTCCAATTAAAATTGAGAAGGAATTTGAGCTTAAGATTGATGAGGTTGAAATTTTTGCTTGGGTATATAAGGATCCAATTTGGGAACAATTTTTGAGTCGTAGTTATAATGATTATTCTGACAATTTTTCTAACTACTTTTCTTTTTCAAAGTCTCCTGAACATGTGAAGATCCTAAAAATATTTTTATATTTTTATGGATCAAAGGTATATTTGCACACCTTATTCTTATTATTGATTCGTAGGTATGTGCATTTATTTGCTTTTTCAGCTCATTAGTCAGAATAGTTGTATAAATAAGTCGAGCCAACGACAATAAACAAAGCGCTTTTTGGGAGGCAACCCAAGGTACGCATGTATTTATATATTTTTATGCGTGTGTTAGGTTTTGTTCCTCGCTTGCATATATATATATATGGTGTTATGCATATTGTGGATTTGAGGATTGATCTAAATATTAGTGAGTGGGGATTCCATTTTTCATCTATTTTAATTCTAAGAAAATAACCCAAAAAAAAAATTATTATGTTTTTTTATGGTGTGACTAATGAATTTCATAATAGATTTTCAAAAAAAAAAATGTAATAATAACGCCCCGCTCAATAATATTTAGTATCGTTAATTCTAATTTTTTATAATTTTTATGTTTTTTCCACTCGTACCTTGATGTGTTTGTCCATGTTTTCAGGAATTAGTATTTTATTCAAGCATTCAAGGATTTGTGGGAATTTTCTGTACAAAGAAAAAAAAATAGTTTTTGTGAAATTTTAGGGCTGCACGGGCTGTTGTACGGGGTGCAGATCGTGCAACAAGCCGTGCAACAGGGTGGCAAGAATTTTCAGCGTCTGCCACAATCTTAGTGCAAAATGAGGGGGTCTTAAAAAAACTACCCACTTGTGGTACGGGCTGTGCAGCTCTCTTAAAAAAAACAGAAACAAAACAGACATAACAATTCCTAACCCATCTCCTCCTCCCTTGTTGCAACTCAAACCACCTCGCCATTCCCAGCCTGCACCATCATCCCCAACCTCCATTCTCCACCACAACACCTGACCTGCAAAAATCCCGTTCGTCTGTATCACCATTTCCCTTCCAAACCTCCCGCAACAACCTCTATCACAACTCCACTCTCCCACCGTTCTTCATCCTCCATTTCAATTCGTCCACCCCCATCCTCCGTTATCCTACATCACCAACCCAATTCAACCTACCTCCGCTGTCCTCGTCTACAACCCAGCCCCTCCGTCCTCTTCTCTCGACACTCTCACGCAACTCCATTCAATCGTTCCCTCCCAATCCATTCTTCACAACACCCCTTCATCCCACCAGTACAACAGCCCCGAAATTCGTTCCCCTACCCACGACACCACCCATTCTCCACATGCCTTCGCATCCATCTCCAAATTACCACCTCTTCCCTCGCCCATCTCACAACACCATCTCCGCCCGCTTTCTTCTTCATCGCCAACCACCGCTGCACCTCCTTTCTTCTACGCAGCCTGCACATTAATCTCCATCCCATCTTTCTCCACTCCGTCAGCCATCTTCTTCAACCTCCTCTTCCATTCACTCCCACCACTGCTGTTTCTTCCGCCAGCCGCGCTCTCCTCTCCACCCCATCTCCTCCTTTATCCTAACCTCCACCGCACTACCAACTCCGGAGACAATCATCTACTAACTGCTACTTTCCTCCTTCACGCCACCTACAACCCTTGACCTCAGCCTCCACTCCTTTCTCCCATCCAATCGCAGTCCCAACCCACAAATTCACCTCCTCTCACCCCTCTCTTCGTCCTCCTCACGCTAACAGCCCCCCCCTTTTTGTTTTTATTTTGTTTTTGTTTCATTTTGTTTTTTTGTTTTTTGTTTTGTTTTGTTTCACTTCTTTTTATTTTACTTTTGATTTTCAATTTTAATTTTCTAAATAAATTTCAAATTTCAAATTTGATTTTTGATTTTATTTATTATTGGTTAGTTATTTTTATTTTTAGCAAAAAAAACAATTTTTTTAATTTTGATTTTTAGCTTTTAAATTCAAGAATCAATGTAGTTTCACTTCTAAATTTGATTTTTGATTTTATTATTAATTGCTTAGTTATTTTATTTTATTTTAGTTTTAAATTTGAATTTTTATTTTATTTTTAAATTTTATTTGTGATTTTATTAATAATTGATTAGTGATTTATTTTATTTTATTTTATCTTTTAAAAAAAATCAAAAAAATTAGAAACCAAAATTTAATTCTTTTTAATTTTAATTTTAGTTTTTAATTTTCTCAAACTAAGTAATTATTTTATTTTATTTTATTTTTAGTTTTTAATTTGATTTTTGATTTTATTATTATTTCATTTTTAAATTTGATTTGATTTTTTTATCTTATTATTAATTTGTTAGTTATTTTATTTTATTTTATTTTTTTAAAAAAAAACAAAAACAAATATTTTTATTATTTATATATCCTTAATAAGTGTTGAAGTGGCTTTGTAGGGTGTGGCTTTGGCTTGGTTATTTTTGTTGGATGATTGTGGTTGGTGGCATTGATTCAATTCATGACTTGCAATATCGGAGTTGGAATTCGACAAATATGAGTGGTGCCCCCGGTCCCTGTTGCTTATTTTAAGGGGAGCTTCTTTCACTTTCTACTTGGTTTTTTTATTTATCATGCATGAGGACATGCCTTATTTTAAGTGGGGGAATGATTGTTTATGTTCATCCTTGTAGCATAGTATGTAGCTAGTATTAGTAATATCTTTTGTTTCATTTGATGTTCGTTTTGTTTGCATTTGGGAAATAAGTTTAGTCATGAGCGTATTTACTTGTTTGTAAAATTTATGACATTGTGAGCTTGTAGTCTTGTTTTCTCCTATTTCGTGCCTAGCATTATCAATTTGATGTGAATCTATAAGTTTGATGCACCTTATTACACGCACACACTTGAAATGGCATGAAAAATCTAGATGTTTGTAATTAAATTGTGAGCATGACGATTATCTCTTAGAATGCATGGAATCAAATCGAGAAGATGTTATTACAACTTAAACCTTGTGAGGTCTTGAACGATGATTCTTTTACTTGTGTGTTTTTCCTTCTTTATGTGTGTTTTTGCTCTAGGGCTTGCATTAAACCTTTATTCATGGATGCACCATAATAAGGAAATTCTTTTTAGGATAACCATTTTGGCCTTTTTAGCTTGTGACCATGAAAATAATCTCTAGTTACCCCCTTTGAAGCTTATATCCATATTTTTCTTCGTCACTTTCCACTTTTATACATGAGTCATAGCCAAATACTTCACTCTCAACCTAGTTGAGCTAGTTGAGTCTTGGAAAGAATTGATTGTTGAGCATGTGAATTTGGAGAAATTGTGAAGAGGAAGAATTCTAATTATTGTAAGTGGGAACTAGTTTGATGTGTATATCTAGATGTGGTTCAAAGTTCTTTGTAGTATTTATTTATGTTATGCATTCCCTTTACTAATAAAAAAATAATAATAAAGGGGATGTAAAAAAAAGGGAAAAAAAAGAAAAGAAAAAAAAAGAGAAAAAAAGCAATAAATCTTTGTACATTATTTTGATTCAATTTTCTTGGTAAATGTGGTTGTGTTTTGTAATTGTAAATGAGTGAAGATCTACTTTAGTTTGAGAATTTGGTGGATGAAGCGAGCAAGCGTCATTTTGACTCAACTAGCGAGCCTTTTACACCTTCCTTGAACTTAAATTTTCATGCCTTCACCCAAGCCTCATTACAACCCATTTTATGAATTCCTTGTTTTTGGTGCAATCCGGAATTTAGGTGAACATGCAAGGTCAAGTAGAGCGCATGCATTTAGACTTGGAGTTGAGTGAAATCTCTATCCCATACTTGTGTGATACATAATTGAGAGATGTGAGATTTTTCACCATATAATTTCATCTTCTTAATGCGAAGTCGTGTATGCTTTGTGATAATCTTGCCTAGTGTTCACGATTGAAGTGCATTCATTCTATCTTTAATGTCTTGGTTACATCTTGCACAAGGTGTGTTATCTTGATTCTTGAATTGGGTGTTAGCTCGTTTTAGTGGATGACAAGGTGAATAGCTCTATATGTTTGATTTTAGTTACAAGTAGACGACTCAGACATGTGAATGTAGTAGTTAGTTTAATTAATAGGTATTGTTAGTTTCTTATTTGTTAGTGGCTTTTGTGATTTTGTGGGTACATCATCTATAAACCTTCACGAGACCTCACTCGTCCACTAGGGCTACCTAGGGGTTCCAAGGGCTTGTTGCATATGCCAAATGCAACTGTGATCACCTACGGAAGTGGTACTAGTTAGGAGTATATGGTTATGTTAATTTTAGTTTGCTCGGGACTAGCAAAGTTCAAGTGGGGGAAGATTTGATAACGTGTATTTTATACACGTTTTGTCTTTTATTCTCTTACATTTTTGTTAGTTTCGAATGTAGTTTTATTGATATTACTTATGTTTTTCATCTTTCAGTGCCTCATGCTTAATGGTTGAAAAGATGGATTATTTTTCATCTTTCAGCGCCTCTCTCATCACATAAATGTTCAATAATAGAGTAAGAATTTATTTAATTAAAATATTAATTTATTTCGACAAAATAGGGCGTAACTTTTTTTAATCCATTTAATCCGTTGATAAAATAGTTGGGTTGGTTCAATTTAATCGGTTCAATTTAATCGGTTTGGTCATAAACCATGTATAATTTATTCATGTGCAAAAATAAAAATAGTTTGTACTTTTTTATACAAATTCTAGATGTTAAGCGAAGATCTATATACTTTCATAATTTATTATGATTTCTATAATGTGACACCCCTCCAAATCCGGGGTCCAGATCCGGGGGTCACCAACCAATCACAACCAAAAATATCAGAATACACAACCGACCCCGCACACCAAAGATCGCAAAACAGGTTATTGCATGAATACAAGCAGACATATTCCAGAATAAACTAGTCACTTATTACAAACCACCAAATCAAGTCAACTTAAAACCAGTCTAATTCAATTTTATTATTACATCCCATTTTATTTAAAATTCTATCTAGCGCCAACTGAAACGCACAAGTACCTGCACAGCCTGAGGTGCGGATACCCGACCACTCTGACTCCCTCTAATACTGTCTGGACTGCTGATCGGAACCATACTTCCCGTCTGGAAAGGTTTAGTGAAAGCAAGAGTGAGCCAAAGAAAAGCCCAGCAAGTATATATAAACAGTTTCAAAATAAAACCAGAACAAATGCTGCATAATATCAACTGAAAAGTAAAACAATTTATAAAGCATACTGAATCAACAACTGAATTATAATTCGATCATAACTGAAATCATTCGACATGACATAGAACTGAATCATTTGTCAACTCACAATATATAATAGCCATTCGGGCGATATGGATTGGATATACATAACTGAAACACCATTGCCCCCTGATCAGGTTCAAAAGCAATGGGACCCTTTATACTCCACTGGTACAGCTATACCCGTGTGTATAATCCGGATTTCATGAGGGTACCAAAATAGGCAAGTAATGTTAGCCTATAGGAAGATGGAATGGTTACCATATCCTCCTTAAATATTGCTGGACCATGACAGCTATCATGGCCTCCTACGCTTTATCATTTTCCAAATCCAATAGAGCAATTTCCGAATTCAACAGGAAATGCTTAGTTTCACATACAGTTCACATCCCTATTATTTACTACGATAATAAGGATATGAAGAGTTTATCTTGAACAATTCCCCACATCAAGGGTACCAATATCAAGTAACTTTGTTCGCACAAAAATATTTAAGAATCCCAAATAGCTCTGAACAATAACTATTTGTCATGATATGAATCAATGAAACATAAGATAAAAGTGTTTAAGATGATCAAGGGAGAAAATACTTGCCTGGATATACTGCTGGTAATTTATGCTGTCTGGCTAGGGTTTTCTCACTTCTAGAAATACTGCAGGTAACTCTGCCCACTAGCTAGGGTTTCTCCCACTTCTACAATAAAACATGCTATTTCAAATATCTGGCTAGGTACAAGGTCAATTACTGATCAAACCTCGGTTCTAGGGTCTACCCGTACGTTGCATGGCTATCGACTAAATATTTTAATCAAATAATAACAAGTACAGAGTAATCAAACACGTAATTTACATAGCAGATATGACTTACCATATAAAAGAACACTCAAGGTATTTTTTAGAACCCTTATAAACATTTTTAGAACATTTTTCGGAATTTTTAAAGAATTTAAATTACCCTTTTTGGATTAAAAAGGATAATTTAAAACCCTACAGATAATTATTGGGTCATTGAAATATTTTTCTAATTACCTAATCCGGTTTTAGAATCAATTTTAGAATTTTAAAACTATTTTTACCCTTCCCGGATTATTTTTAGGATTTTAGAACAATTTTATTTCATTTTAAACAAATAAGGAAATAAATATTAAAGGTAAAATAATATTTATAAAATAAATAAATTATTTTATTTTTCAAAATAATTAAATTTGATTATTTTTCATCATATTTAAATAATATTTAATTAATTAAATTAATTGATTATTATTAATTAACCAATCAATTTAAATTAATTAAAATATTAGCTAAATAGATTTAAAATAATCAAATAAAATAAATTTCGAATTAAAAATAATTTATTAAAATTTTAAAACTATTTTTCGAAATTAAAAATAATTTTTCGAAATTTTAAAAGTATTTTTCGAATTTCTGAAAATAAAATTCGAATTTTATAAATAATTTTCAAAATAATTTTTCAAAATCAGTTTTTAGAATTGGTTTTTAGGTTTTGAAGATTAAACCGACACTGTTCATCACCACCTTCAGTGTTCTTCGTATGAATGCTCGAAGAACACCACTCGCCGTCAATGGCTGCTACCCAGAATTCGGCGACCGGAAAAATTTTCCGACGAGCCACAAAATCGTACCGTTTGGTACGTTTTACATACCAAAATCGTTCCAAATCGTGTCCTAAACACGATAGTACCATTCGTTCCATCCTAACACTAACCGAACTCAGAATCCGGCCAAAATCAAAAGAAATCCGGCGAACTCACCGGCCAAAACTTGAATTCACCCGTTTCTTAACCAAATCGAACGTTTAATATACCAAAACGAAGCTTGGGACTTGTACAAACTATAGAAATCATCAACAACAGCAGAAAAACATCCATGAATCCAGAAATTAAACTCAAAAATTTTACCCACACTAAAAACTCGACTTCGAGTTCTAGGCTAGATAAAATCAAACAAAAATTATCACTACACTCCTGAGATTATATACAATCTATAGGAACTAACCACAACAACAGCAAATCAGTATACAATCCACAATTAATTCAAGAAATTCGAATATAACAAATAAAATAAAAAAATTTCGAACAAGGCATTTTTGGATTCAAACACTCACATAATCAGATAGAACATGTCATGCCATTCAATTTGATTACTCATATGAAGAATTTGAATAACAGAATCACCTTCAAAAGTCGCTTTGATCCTGAAGAACACCAAGAACACTATTTTCCAGAATTTTCAGAAAATAATAATTAAAACTGATTTTTCTGATTTTATTAAATAATTAATAAGAAAATTAGCTATTTATACTAATCTGAAAATTAATACTCCAAAAATATTTTTAGCCCCTAATTAAAATTATTATGCCTTAAAAATAATTTTTATGAGATAAAAATGTAATAATTTTAATTTTAAACAATTATAATATATATGCCAAAATTTCCCAAAAATTGTGAATATTACAAAAATTACAACAAAATTCATTTTTATACATCCTACCATTTTATAAAAATATTGGTATCAAAAACAGGGTCTCAGATTCAGTATAGGGGCTGGTTCCGGAATTTAAAATGCAAAATAATTGTATTCTAAAAATATAAAAATTACAGAAAAATAAAATAAAATAATCTATGCTACACAGAAGTCACATAACACGTATGGGATGATTTTCCTATTTAATAAAAATTATAATGTATTTAAATGCATTAAAAATTAAATAAAAACACAATAAAATCAACTAAAAACATATTTTAACAGAATAAAATACACGTAATTTTCCCAGTCGTTACATCCTTCCCCCCTTATAATGATTCTGCCCCCAGAATCCTACTTAAGAAAATAACTGAGGGTACTGAGCTCGCATTTCACTCTCTACTTCCCATGTTGATTCCTCAACCAAGGGATTCCTCCATAAAACTCTAACTAGAGGTATTGTCTTATTTCTTAATACCTTATCCTTATAATCTAATATTTTAACTGGCTGCTCGATAAAAGATAAATCAGGTTGAATATCTACAGGTTCATATTCTATTGCGTGCATTGGATCCGGATTGTACTTCTTCAGCATCGATATATGGAATACGTTATGGATGTTCTGCATGTGAGGCGGTAATGCTAGTTCGTAAGCCAGCTTCCCTACCTTCTTCAATATCTCAAACGGTCCTATATATCTTGGATTGAGTTTACCTCTTTTCCCAAATCTGGTCACTGCTTTCCATGGTGATACTTTCAGCAATACCAATTCCCCAACTTCAAAACTCTGGTCCTTTCTGGTTTGATCTGCGTATTTCTTCTGTCGATCTTGAGCGGCAATCAATCTTTTCTGTATCAATCCAATCTTTTCCTTCGTCTGTTGGAGTAGTTCTTGACCTAAGATTGCGCGTTCTCCTACTTCTTCCCAATACACCGGAGATCTACATCTTCTGCCGTAAAGAGCTTCATATGGTGGCATTCCAATGCTAGCATGGTAACTATTATTGTATGAGAATTCCACCAGTGGCAAGTGCTCATCCCAACTACCTTTAAAATCTAGGGCACATACCCTTAGCATATCTTCAATGGTTTGGATTGTTCTCTCGCTTTGCCCGTCCGTCTGAGGATGATATGCCGTACTCATGTTTAGTTTGGTTCCTAAACCTTCTTGAAATTGCCTCCAGAATCTTGAATTGAAACGAGGATCTCGATCAGATACTATAGATACGGGAACCCCGTGTCGTACTACAATCTCTTTCAAATATAGTTGAACCAGTTTCTCTAGCGAAAATCTTTCGTTGATTGGGAGGAAATGTGCTGATTTGGTCAACCTATCAATGATCACCCAGATTGCATCGTGGTTTGATTTAGTCTTCGGAAGTCCTACTACAAAATCCATTGCTAGATGTTCCCATTTCCATTCTGGAATTTCCAAAGGTTGTAGCAATCCACTTGGCCTTTGATGTTCAGCTTTAACTCTCTGACAGGTGTAGCATTTGCTGACGTATTCTGCAATTTCTTTCTTCATATCGGGCCACCAAAAGTGTTGCTTGAAGTCTCTATACATCTTGGTACTGCCAGGGTGAATAGAATACCTAGAGTTGTGCGCGTCACGTAAGATTTCATCCTTCAGTTCTGCGACATTAGGCACCCATATACGTGAAGAAAACCTGAGAATTCCTTTATCATCCTTTTGACTCCTGATTTCCTCTCCAGTTAAACTTGCTTTGTCTTGGTCCATTACCTGTTCTTGACATCTACGGATCTTTTCCAATAACATTGGTTGAAAGGTCATGGCATACAATACTTCACTGGTCTCTTCTGATGTATGGACCTCTATTTCCAATTTCTCGAATTCCTTCAGCAACTCCTCGGATGAGGTTAAGAGATTTAACCTTTCCTTCCTGCTTAGTGCATCTGCCACTACGTTGGCCTTGCCTGGATGATAGCTGATAGTATAGTCGTAATCCTTGATCAACTCCAACCATCGTCTTTGCCTCATGTTGAGCTCCTTCTGAGTAAAGATATATTTCAAACTTTTGTGATCCGTGAATATTTCACACTTTTCTCCATATAGATAGTGCCTCCAAAGCTTTAGTCCAAAAACAATTGCTGCCAATTCCAGATCGTGCGTTGGATACTTCCGTTCATGATTCTTGAGTTGCCTAGACGCATAAGCAATTACCTTGCCATCCTGCATCAACACACACCCTAACCCCTTCTGAGATGCATCGCTATAGATTACAAAATCTCCAGTTTCGTTGGGTAAAACTAATACTGGTGCAGTCATCAATCGCTTCTTTAATTCTTGGAAACTCTGCTCACACTTCTCGTTCCATTCAAATTTCTCATTCTTCCTGGTGAGTTTTGTCAAAGATGCTGCTATTTTAGCAAAATCCTTAACAAAGCTTCTATAATATCCAGCTAATCCCAGAAAACTTCGAACTTCGGTTGGTGTTCTTGGTCGCTCCCAACTCTTAATAGCTTCGATCTTGGCTGGATCCACTTTAATCCCTTCGTTAGTGACAACGTGCCCCAGAAATTGTACCTCCCTTAACCAAAACTCGCATTTCGAAAATTTGGCGTATAGCTTCTCCTTCCGCAAAATTTCTAAAGCTGTTCTCAAGTGCTCCGCATGATCTTCCTCTGTCTTAGAATATATCAAAATATCATCTATGAAAACGATCACGAATTTATCCAGATATTTCTTGAAAACTCTATTCATCAAATCCATAAAAGCGGCTGGTGCATTGGTTAATCCGAATGGCATAACTAAAAATTCGTAATGCCCATATCTCGTACGAAATGCTGTCTTGGGAATATCATCTGACTTGATCTTCAACTGGTGATATCCCGATCGTAAGTCAATTTTGGAAAACCATGATGCTCCTTTTAGTTGATCAAACAAATCATCGATCCTCGGTAATGGGTACTTGTTTTTAATCGTCAATTTGTTTAACTCCCGGTAGTCAATACAAAGTCTCATGCTTCCATCCTTCTTTTTCACAAACAATACTGGTGCGCCCCATGGGGATACGCTTGGTCTGATCACTCCTTTGTCTAGCAATTACTGCAGCTGCTTGGCCAATTCTTTCATTTCCACTGGCGCCATTCTGTACGGAGCTTTCGATATAGGTTCAGTACCTGGTGCCAAATCAATAGCAAACTCAATTTCTCTATCTGGAGGTAAGCCTGGCAATTCATCAGGGAACACATCCAGAAATTCATTTACTACTGGAATCTGTTCTATCTGTGGCATTTCCTTATTGGTATCCATTACATAAGCTAAGCATGCTTTACATCCCTGCCGCAACAATCGTTTGGCTCGCATCATAGTCAAAAGTTTCTTCACTTGCTTTTGTCCATGAAACACTACTTCTTTATCCCCATCCAGCTTCAGCCTCAACTCCTTCTTCTTACAATCAATCTGGGCATTATACTTTGTCAACCAATCCATTCCCAGTATAACCTCGAACTCTCCCAACTTGAAAGGAATCAAGTTGGCATGAAAATGTTGACCGGATATTTCGATATCACATGCTGGGTAAATTTGTCTAACGGGTATACGCTCCTGATTAGCTATCTCTACTACTAATGCTTCATTTAATAACTGACATTCACATTCTAGCTTACCCGCAAACTTTTCCGAAATAAAAAATTTAGAAGCTCCTGAATCAATAAGTACTTTGGCATTAGTAGAGTTTACGGAAAGTGTACCTGTAATAACATCAGAATTCTGCTCTGCATCTGACATGGTCATATTGAAAACTCGGGCCCTTGGCTGCCCCGCATTATTTACCCCTGTAGCTTTATTCTGGTTTCCCGAGTTTAAGTTAATTCTGCAATCTTTAGCAAGATGCCCTTTGTTTCCACATTTGTGACAACCAATCCCATTAGCTGCTGGCATATCGCATCCGTTGGCATAATGCCCTTTCTTGCCACACCGAAAACACACTACATTAGCCAGATTACATGCACCTCCATGGTTCTTTCCACATATTCCACATGCTGGCAGGGGTGGTCGCATCCCTTGTTGCTGATTATTGTTTGGAATTCGACCTCCTTGTTGTTGATTATTGCTCAAAAACCGACTTCCTTGCTGTTGATTGCTATTCCGAAATCGATTCCCCTGATTTCCAAAATTCTGGGTTCCATTCCCTGGTCCTCCGTTGCCTCTAGGCTGAAATGCTGGTCCATGGCTAAAATTGTTCTGCACTCTGCCTTGGAACGAATTCCCGGATTGACTATGGAATTTCCTCTTCTTACCTTCCCTTTCTTTCTGAGAGCTATCACTTTCTCCTTCTATGATCAGTGCCTTCTGGACCACAGCGGAATAGGTAGTCAATTCAAAAGCGGCTACCCGGCTTCGGAGGCACGGCTTCAAACCCTGCTGAAATCTCCTTGCTCGCTTCTCTTCAGTATCAACCAAGTCTGGAACAAACCTGGCTAATTCTGTAAACTTTGCTTCATAGTCAGTGGCACTGCCTTCTTGTTTTAATTCCAAAAATTTAATCTCCATCTGATTCTGCATATAGCGGGGAAAATACTTTTCCAAAAACAACTCCTTGAACCTTTCCCACGTAGTTACCCCTTCTCCTTCCAAAGCCTTCCTGGCTTCCCACCAGTAGTTTGCTTCTCCTTTCAAAAAGTAACTCACGAACTCAGTCTTTTTATTCTCTTCTACATTCACCAATGCAAGAGCTTTCTCTATCTCTTTTAACCAAGCTCGGGCCTCAACTGGATTCGCTGAGCCTTGGAATTCTGGGGGTTTAACAGATTGAAAAGTTTTAAAGGTCGTCACCTGGGGTACTGGCGGATGTTGCTGCTGACGAGTGAGGTTTTCGGTCTGCTGTCGGAACAGCTCCAGCATTTGCTGCATCATATTAATATTGCCCTGCTCCCCGGCGTTCTGATTATTATTCGCATTTCCCGCGTGATTTCCATGTGGTTGCTGATTATCCATAATCTGGTAAAGGAAATTACACAAGTTCCTTAATAATTGGCTACACATGTTTTTGATAGACATTCATTGAAAAGAAGCATGAATCAAGAATATTTATCAACTCATGTCACCCAATCACTAATTCACTTGAATTGGAAAAAAAAAATAAAAAAAAATAAACGCATGCTGGATGGAATCGATACACGTAACACTACAAAAGTACTGCTGATATATAGATAACCACTTACAGTCATACATGACTAGTGATCGGCTCACTTTTCATCATATCGCTCATAACCTACCTTAACGACTTTAATGTCGGCTATGTACAACAAAATTCCCGACTTATTCTACCAAACTGCTGCTAATACACACATACACTATTTTACAAACAACCAAAACCAAACAAACACAGGTAGCATTCTTCCTTCTATGTCTCTGTCCCACAGTCTCTAATCCCAACTGGGATCTACCATCTACTGAAGATCCGCTAACATCCTCTGGAGGATACGGTAGGCCCGACGATAATCGATAGTACCAGAATCACCCAACCTCAATGCCTCCAACTCATACGTACCGGCTGCAATCAACTCCCGGAGGTTATGACGAATCTCGGAGTCCGAAACAGGACGACCTGTCACCCTACGCAGCTCCATATTCTGCCCTCTCAAAAAGTCATATGCCTCCCAGAGCTCGCGGTACTCACCAAAAGGAACAGTGTGCGGTGCACCTATATGACCTCTCGACTCAGCCTCTGCCCCGCCTGTAACCTCCTCTATCAAAGCACGCACTCTCTCCTCTCCTGGTGGCATCTGATGCCAAGGTATAACTGGTGAGAGTGGTACATAGGGACCCTGCACAGTGGGGTCTGACTGGTCCGTGAACTCAGCTGGCATGAGAAATCCTCCTATAGCTGCCTCCGCATCGGGTAGATGAAGCTCAGGTAAGGCGGGTGGCATCACTACTCCCTGCTGCTGATCAGGAACAAACATCCGTACGGGGACTGGTGCTGGAGGGTCAATTACCATGATCTCCTCCTCATAAGCCATACCCAAATGTGCCACATAACTCGGCTCCCCAAGCACTGGTAAACCCATCCACTCACCTGGATCAACAGGATGAACTGGTGGTACGGGACTCATCGGCTCCCGCGGGAATTCCCAACCCAGCCAATAGTCTACCCCCATCACTGGGTAGTCAGGATCCATAATAGCTGGAATAGGTGGTAAATCCATAGGTGGGAACAGCGGTGGTGTAACTGATTCCAGGGCCGGCATAGGCTGAGGTGCAACTACCGGTGCAGTCACCACAACAGACACCTGCGCAACCCAGTAACATAATATCACAATCACCTCACAACTTAGGCTTAGACTAAAATCAAACGCAACGTAACACAAAAACGTCGTCCTATCTCATGTGATCTGCCTAATCTTTCCTATGGTATATATCTGCTTATTTCAATGGCTATAACCTTGCTCTGATACCAACTGTGACACCCCTCCAAATCCGGGGTCCAGATCCGGGGGTCACCAACCAATCACAACCAAAAATATCAGAATACACAACCGACCCCGCACACCAAAGATCGCAAAACAGGTTATTGCATGAATACAAGCAGACATATTCCAGAATAAACTAGTCACTTATTACAAACCACCAAATCAAGTCAACTTAAAACCAGTCTAATTCAATTTTATTATTACATCCCATTTTATTTAAAATTCTATCTAGCGCCAACTGAAACGCACAAGTACCTGCACAGCCTGAGGTGCGGATACCCGACCACTCTGACTCCCTCTAATACTGTTTGGACTGCTGATCGGAACCATACTTCCCGTCTGGAAAGGTTTAGTGAAAGCAAGAGTGAGCCAAAGAAAAGCCCAGCAAGTATATATAAACAGTTTCAAAATAAAACCAGAACAAATGCTGCATAATATCAACTGAAAAGTAAAACAGTTTATAAAGCATACTGAATCAACAACTGAATTATAATTCGATCATAACTGAAATCATTCGACATGACATAGAACTAAATCATTTGTCAACTCACAATATATAATAGCCATTCGGGCGATATGGATTGGATATACATAAC
This sequence comes from Saposhnikovia divaricata, assembly GCA_036435485.1. Taxonomy (NCBI): domain Eukaryota; kingdom Viridiplantae; phylum Streptophyta; class Magnoliopsida; order Apiales; family Apiaceae; genus Saposhnikovia; species Saposhnikovia divaricata. Next base: position 240,937,134 of record CM071594.1, on the reverse strand, counting down.
TGAAACACCATTGCCCCCTGATCAGGTTCAAAAGCAATGGGACCCTTTATACTCCACTGGTACAGCTATACCCGTGTGTATAATCCGGATTTCATGAGGGTACCAAAATAGGCAAGTAATGTTAGCCTATAGGAAGATGGAATGGTTACCATATCCTCCTTAAATATTGCTGGACCATGACAGCTATCATGGCCTCCTACGCTTTATCATTTTCCAAATCCAATAGAGCAATTTCCGAATTCAACAGGAAATGCTTAGTTTCACATACAGTTCACATCCCTATTATTTACTACGATAATAAGGATATGAAGAGTTTATCTTGAACAATTCCCCACATCAAGGGTACCAATATCAAGTAACTTTGTTCGCACAAAAATATTTAAGAATCCCAAATAGCTCTGAACAATAACTATTTGTCATGATATGAATCAATGAAACATAAGATAAAAGTGTTTAAGATGATCAAGGGAGAAAATACTTGCCTGGATATACTGCTGGTAATTTATGCTGTCTGGCTAGGGTTTTCTCACTTCTAGAAATACTGTAGGTAACTCTGCCCACTAGCTAGGGTTTCTCCCACTTCTACAATAAAACATGCTATTTCAAATATCTGGCTAGGTACAAGGTCAATTACTGATCAAACCTCGGTTCTAGGGTCTACCCGTACGTTGCATGGCTATCGACTAAATATTTTAATCAAATAATAACAAGTATAGAGTAATCAAACACGTAATTTACATAGCAGATATGACTCACCATATAAAAGAACACTCAAGGTATTTTTTAGAACCCTTATAAACATTTTTAGAACATTTTTCGGAATTTTTAAAGAATTTAAATTACCCTTTTTGGATTAAAAAGGATAATTTAAAACCCTACAGATAATTATTGGGTCATTGAAATATTTTTCTAATTACCTAATCCGGTTTTAGAATCAATTTTAGAATTTTAAAACTATTTTTACCCTTCCCGGATTATTTTTAGGATTTTAGAACAATTTTATTTCATTTTAAACAAATAAGGAAATAAATATTAAAGGTAAAATAATATTTATAAAATAAATAAATTATTTTATTTTTCAAAATAATTAAATTTGATTATTTTTCATCATATTTAAATAATATTTAATTAATTAAATTAATTGATTATTATTAATTAACCAATCAATTTAAATTAATTAAAATATTAGCTAAATAGATTTAAAATAATCAAATAAAATAAATTTCGAATTAAAAATAATTTATTAAAATTTTAAAACTATTTTTCGAAATTAAAAATAATTTTTCGAAATTTAAAAATAATTTTTCGAATTTTTAAAAGTATTTTTCGAATTTCTGAAAATAAAATTCGAATTTTATAAATAATTTTGAAAATAATTTTTCAAAATCAGTTTTTAGAATTGGTTTTTAGGTTTTGAAGATTAAACCGACACTGTTCATCACCACCTTCAGTGTTCTTCGTATGAATGCTCGAAGAACACCACTCGCCGTCAATGGCTGCTACCCAGAATCCGGCGACCGGAAAAATTTTCCGACGAGCCACAAAATCGTACCGTTTGGTACGTTTTACATACCAAAATCGTTCCAAATCGTGTCCTAAACACGATAGTACCATTCGTTCCATCCTAACACTAACCGAACTCAGAATCCGGCCAAAATCAAAAGAAATCCGGCGAACTCACCGGCCAAAACTTGAATTCACTCGTTTCTTAACCAAATCGAACGTTTAATATACCAAAACGAAGCTTGGGACTTGTACAAACTATAGAAATCATCAACAACAGCAGAAAAACATCCAAGAATCCAGAAATTAAAATCAAAAATTTTACCCACACTAAAAACTCGACTTCGAGTTCTAGGCTAGATAAAATCAAACAAAAATTATCACTACACTCCTGAGATTATATACAATCTATAGGAACTAACCACAACAACAGCAAATCAGTATACAATCCACAATTAATTCAAGAAATTCGAATATAACAAATAAAATAAAAAAAATTCGAACAAGGCATTTTTGGATTCAAACACTCACATAATCAGATAGAACATGTCATGCCATTCAATTTGATTACTCATATGAAGAATTTGAATAACAGAATCACCTTCAAAAGTCGCTTTGATCCTGAAGAACACCAAGAACACTATTTTCCAGAATTTTCAGAAAATAATAATTAAAACTGATTTTTCTGATTTTATTAAATAATTAATAAGAAAATTAGCTATTTATACTAATCTGAAAATTAATACTCCAAAAATATTTTTAGCCCCTAATTAAAATTATTAAGCCTTAAAAATAATTTTTATGAGATAAAAATGTAATATTTTTAATTTTAAACAATTAGAATATATATGCCAAAATTTCCCAAAAATTGTGAATATTACAAAAATTACAACAAAATTCATTTTTATACATCCTACCATTTTATAAAAATATTGGTATCAAAAACAGGGTCTCAGATTCAGTATAGGGGCTGGTTCCGGAATTTAAAATGCAAAATAATTGTATTCTAAAAATATAAAAATTACAGAAAAATAAAATAAAATAATCTATGCTACACAGAAGTCACATAACACGTATGGGATGATTTTCCTATTTAATAAAAATTATAATGTATTTAAATGCATTAAAAATTAAATAAAAACACAATAAAATCAACTAAAAACATATTTTAACAGAATAAAATACACGTAATTTTCCCAGTCGTTACATATAATGAGTCATAATAAAAATTATTTGAGAAGTTAAGGTCATCTTTACTATAATCGTTCAAAAAGAAATTAATGTAGACTTATAGGGAATAAAAAAGAATGCAATGTAAACAATTTTCAGTCATTATTTTACCTAAAAATACACTTATATATATATATATATATATATATATATATATATATATATATATATCACATGCTCAAATAAAGTTTTCTAAATTTTTAAATATGTAAAATAAAGTAAATTTTATATAGATTTAATAGGTGTAATTAATGACTAATTAAGACGTCATTAAGAGTTATTTAATGCAAGAACATATATTTAATAAAAAAATCAAGAAAAATGAAAATTTAAGAAAAGTATCTAAAACGTTTCAGGTGCATTTCCGATCTCCTGGCATTATAATATATATAGATTTAACAAAAAGAAATTTTTAGAAATACTTGGATAATTATATTTACTCATTAGAATATGTTGGGGACTTGAGGTAGTTTTGCAACTCATAAGTCATAACTGGTGGGATTTATATCTTTTCCTGAATAATTAATTACATTACAGACTTGTGATATTAATCATTTAAAATTGTTTGAATATTTATCAAAAATATTATTATTTTTTAATTTTTTTTGCAATTTTACCATTTTCTCAAAATATTTGCGAAAATATCAATTTATTTGCAAAAATACGGAAGTTGCATATGCAACCTTATATGCAACTAAAACCTGAAAGTTAAATTTACATTTTTTTCAGTTGTATATAAGGGCTGCGTAGCAGCAAAGAAAATGGAAATTCAACTTTGAGTTTTAATTTGCATATAAGGTTACATATGCAACTGAATACAACCTTATATGTAGCTGAAAATTGGAAGTAAAATTTTCACTTTTTTGCTGCTAGGCAGTCCTTATATACAACTGTAAAAAAATGAAAATTCAATTTCCAGTTTTCAGTTGCATATGAGATTGCATATGCAACCACATTTGCAACTAAATGCAAATTGCTACGTAGTCACATGTGCAAATTCAATTTTCAGTTGCATATAAGATTGCATATGCAACCTTCGTATTTTCGCAAATAGTTTAGTATTTTCACAAATAATTTGGTATTTTCGCAATTTTTTTTTTAAAAAAAATTTACAAAAAAGTTTTGGATTTGGATATTTATGAAAAACCCCCCAAACTGTTTGTCTTCCCTATGATTTTATCTTTTGACATGAATTCTTCTTGTATTTCATAAATTTAAAATCTTACTTTGTATTGTATAAATTAATAAGGGTGCTATAATTTTTTAACGCATGTTTAATAGACAAAAATTAGAGCATAGAGGAGAAAGGAGAAAGGAGAGAGGAGAACAGCTCGATTGCATTTTCAAAATTCAAACAGATTCAGAAATTCCGACAATCCAAACAACGAAAAAGAGGGTGCAAAGGATGGATGGTTCTATGTAGGTAAAAATCATCAGAGGGGTAGAAGAGTAGTATCTCCGTTAGTGGAACCCATAAAGGAAAGTTCTTATGTGGAAGTGCTCAAGAAAGGTATAACAAAAGGCGATAGCAGGGTAGAGCAAGTGGAGTTTGCACAAGTGACTATATTCATGTTAAACTTACCACAAAAAGCTATAGCTAAAGGGTTATGGAAATATTTTGGATACCAGGCAGACATTCTGGACTTTATACTACCTAAGAAAAGAGACTGTAATGGAAACATATATGGTTTCATAAAGGTAAGAGACATGAGGTTAGCGGAAAGCTTAATCAAGAAGCTGGATGGAACAGAGAAAGAATCTACGGTAAATTCCGTGTCGAAGCAGACCCATCTCCCGAGATGGAATCTACGGTAAATCCTGTGTAAAAGCATTCCCAACCTCCATCTGTAAACAAATCCACGTATGAAATCGATACAGAAATTAGGAGACATAGCCAGGAGGGCATGCTAGGGGATACAGAACAAGTAGCAAGCATCCATACAGAGTTGAGATCTTCACAAGTAGCATGGAATTGAAGAGATAAAATTAAAGATACCACTGAAGAATCAGTTGAAATAGATCCCCAGGGTTTATACGATTCAGAGGTGGATAGAGCTTATGAAGAAACAACTCACAGAGGCCCTAAGGTAGGGGAGCTGTAATGCCCCCAAACCCACTACAAGTGGCTTTGGGTCATTACATCACCATTCCAACACTTGTAATATGAAACATACTTATAAACCTTCTTAACTCGCCCCACAGGTTCAAGGTGGAGTATTCGTCACACAAGTCTACCATTATTATTACATACCTTACCATTTCTTTAGTACAATATACTTTAACCATTACAAAAGATGCTCTAAGCATACATTAAGAAAGGCAACTTTTCTATTCCTTGTTCTGGACATGCTCCTTCCCCTTGTTCTTGAGATGATCCGTTTTCTGGCTTTCCGCCTGGTATGAGCCATATTCGCCTTTGACTGTTAAAAGATTAAGATTTATAGCAAAAGTGAGCAATGATTGCTCAGCAAGCTCACTACTCAAGAACAATAAAGCAACACAATAATAACTTCACCGAATATAGCCACCAAACAACAGAGATTAGAAAAGGATCAGGAAATCACTTCAATGGAAGGAACTTAAGATAATTTTATTAACTCCAACACTCCAGCTTCGGATAAAGTTTACTGGTCTTTCCAACACTCGGTACCCCATGGTGCGATCAACTACCATGTCTCAAGTACCGTTCTCCTGTGATGCCACACACAGCCCGATCACGACTATGATGTGGTACCACCAAAATTCTCTATTGCTAGCATAAAATGGGTTATCATTTTCAACCCTGGCAACATTAGTGCCATTATTATCCAAATTTTTCTTGGATAATATACCACGCCGAAACCATGGGTAATTGCCCGTGTTGACCATTCTCTACAAGATTTTCCCCGAGTACAAACACTTCACCTCCGAAAAGAATTCCTTCAATTCGAATAAAATTATGCTCAAACCTGATCTATCATCAAGGCTGCCACAACATCACATTAATCTGAACAATAGATTAATTTTATGAATACAATTAAATTTCTTCAGTGGTACGGATGATGCACCACTTCTGATTGACAAGAAGGTGGCTATCTCGAAAGAATGAGAATAGCTCTAATTTAATCTTAAAGATTTATTGATGGACATAATTAATCTTATTTAGCAATAATGATTGGAACCAATAATTTGAATAAAAGTAGTCGAGATTTGAAAGATAAATCTGACTGATAGATAATAAGCTTCTAGCTATCTTGATTTGAGATCTCATCTATGTCGAGGGAAAGGTCAATGGCAGGACTACCCATATCATGAGTAAATTATCCATCTAGATAAGATAGGGGTAGCACTCATACCTTCATCCGCACTAGTGAGAAAAGGAAGACGAATCCGCGAGAATGGGATTGATGCTAAGCTAAGGAATCCCCTACTAATACTAATCTCCTCCCCCTTATAGAGTAATAATTGGCCTATCTCTAGAGTTACACTATTCAATAAGACTAGTTTTTTTTTGCCACAAAGGAAGATGATTTTATTAATTCAAATCATTACATAAAACAGAAAGGAATTCCGAGTGGATATTATCCTTTCTCCAAATACGATCAGCTAAAGAACTATAACTCGCTAAGTAGTGAGCTACGTTATTCGCAGAGCATTTCACAAACCTCAACATCACGTTTTGATCTTGTAAACCTATCAAAAGTTGCCTACATTGATTTATTAGTCTCCCCAAATAGGAAAGAGTAACAAAAGAGCTGCGAATCCATTGAACAACAGCTAGGCAATCTGTTTCAATGGCAACATTGTGCTTCCTTTATTTCTTTACCCAGCTAAGGGCCTTACGTATCCCCATTGCCTCTGCCAATTCCAGGGACACATTACCTTGACAGCAGCTGGACATGGCTTCGACCAACTCACCCTTATGATCTCGAACAACATGTGCGTGGCTATATCTGTTTAGATTGTTGAAAAGTGCTGCATCAGTATTGATCTTAACTCTGTCATACATTGGAGCTTGCCAAGTTACTCGACCATCTTCAGGTGTCATAAACCCTAAAGAGGTATTGAAGGTTTTATCTTGGATGAATTGCCACTGGTTAAGATTAGACAATGCTGAAAAAACCACTTCTGAAGCATCTAAGCATTTTTGATTCCACACCAAATCGTTACGATTCTTCCACAACATCCAGCATATCATTACTGAGGAAAGAATTGTATCCTTACTGCCATGATCGAACATTGACTGCAACCAATCTCCATAAGTGTGAAAATCACCTGCCATCATTGGGAGTGCAGCTGAATGCCAACATTTCTTTGCGAACGGACACAAAACTAGAATGTGCAGAACTGACTCTGCATCTTCATTGCAAACTGGACACACTATATTAACCTGAACCTGCTTAACACGCAATAAATCTTTAGTAGGCAAGCAGTTAGTCACAGCTCTCCACAGAAAAGTTTTAACCTTTGGCGAAATTTTTAAGTTCCACAGCTTTCTCCAAAAACCTGAATTGTTTTCCTGGTTAACTCTCTTCGCATTCTGAAGAACAACATAAGCACTTTTAACTGAATATTCTCCCATTTTCTCGTGACTCCAATACCAATTATCTTCTATTTCTTCACCGAGAGGAATGGAAAATATGAGATTAGAGTCTCTTTCACTGAACATATCATTTATCAGCTCTTTATCCCATTGCCTTTCACCTGTAACCATAAGAGAGGACACTTTTTGATTCAAAAAAGCTTCACTATTAGACTGTACAAACGGATCAGTTACGTCTGGAAGCCAAGGAACATCCTTTATGAACAAAGATTGACCATCCCCAACGCGACAAGAAATTCCTTGCTAAACTAAATTCTGAGCTTCAAACACACTCCTCCAAATATAACTTGGATTGCTACCAATCTGAGCTGTAATAAAGGACCCCGATGGATAGTATCTGGCTTTAAAAATACGAGACACCAGATTATTCGGATGGACTAACAACCTCCAAGCCTGTTTTCCGAGTAAAGCAATGTTAAAATCTCTAATACTTCGAAAACCCATTCCACCTTCACTTTTTCGTAGACCCATTCTTTCCCATGACATCCAATGAATTGCTTTGTCTTTGGAAGTATCTGTTCTCCACCAAAATTTACACATGAATCGCTCCAAATCCTTACATGTCTCAACTGGAAGAAGAAAGACACTCATAGTGTAATTAGGGAGAGTTTGCGCCACTATTTTGATCAATATTTCTTTACCTCCCCTTGACAGCTTTTTCTTATCCCATCCCTGAAGTCTCTCTTGCATTGTCTCCATAATATATCCAAAAATTGCAGTTTTTTTCCTGTGCAAGAAACTAGGAAGACCCAGGTACTTACTGTTCTCACTCGCCTCTTTGAAACCCAACTGTTGACACAAGTCCTGTTTTAGAGAGCCACAAACGTTCCTGCAAAAGATAACATATGACTTGTCAACGTTAACTTGCTGCCCTGATGCCCTTTCAAATACATTAAGCATTGTTTGAACATGATGAGCACAATCGATGTTAGCCTTGCAGAAAATGTAACAATCGTCTGCAAACAACATATGATTAATAAATGGGGTAGTACGAGCGACTTTGATTCCTTTAAGCATACCTCTACTTTCATAGCTTTGTATAAGTGAAGAGAAACCTTCGCTACATATCAGAAAAAGGTATGAAGAAAGGGGGTCACCTTGTCTTATACCTCGCGACGGATTAATTGAACCAAAAATTCTCCCAGCATGAGCTATTTGGTAAGTTACAGAAGAAATACAAGCCATGTAGAGTCTTACCACCTTAGGATCAAAACCCATCTTTGCTAAAATTGCTGCTAGGAATCCCCATTCAACGCGATCATAAGCCTTGCTCATGTCCACCTTAAGAGCCATCCAACCCTGTTTACCTGTAGATGTGACAGCCCCAACTCGGATTCCGCAACCAAAACCTGAACCAAGACCGTCATACTAACTTCACTCTTGAACAAAATTCTACAATAAACATCTTAGGCTTACATATATAATTACGCTACAATGTTTGCACAAAATAACTTACAAAAGATACAGTCTATTCTTGTAGTTGTACGTACAACCTGCTATTACCAAAAGCATTTTTTTTTACATAAAACTCCTCTAAGAAACCTTTCTTCCTTTCTAAGTCGCTGGCCTTTTTCCTTTACCAGAGGAATTAGAACCTTCACCTACTTCGTTCTTACCTGAAAAGTGTTATCAATATAACAACAATGAGCTACAAAGCTCAGCAAGCATATATTGCAGTGTAAAAAGATTTTTCGACAAAATGAATCATAAGCCTTAATAGCATAAGAATGTCAAGGAGATAGAGAATTTTGAGAAGACTATAAAATGACCATAATTTTAAAGGGAAAACTTGTAACCTCTAACATGAAGAAAATTCTGTTTAACTGAGCGACCTTATTAGGTCTCTTAACCTTAACATTTCCATATGCAATTATTATCATCTGTCTTACTATTACCTTTCGGTAATCTTCGTGACTACGAAATGGATCCATTCGTCTTTCCAGATGCACTTAAGGCAATCTGTCTTAACAATTACCTTTCGGTAATCTTCATCATCAATACCCCATAAAATGGGTTGTTAACTCAGTCGAATATTTATCATTTAACGTGAACTACTTCATTCTTAATCGAATTATAACTACTAGCCAGAACAATTGACTAGCCATCTCAACAACATAGCTGCTAGCCGAAACAATAGCCAACAATATTAGCTACTTACGTGTATATCATTTTAGAAATGAATAACCGTCAAGTATGGACAATACCAATCAATGAGTATTTTCATCATCAATAGGAATCATAAAAATAATTCACATAAATAGTGTAACTCAACAACAATCAATACGTTTTAACGATTATACATATTTGCTTTTAGAATAAATAAAATAATATATACTTACCTTATGGCACCTATAATCTATCACTACCTTTAACTCTTGTTCCAGTCCAGAAACCCAAAGTTATCGACTTAATTTCCTAAAAATCATATCCAGAATTAACACCCATTAATCTCATCATTGATTAAAATAAACCTACTTTCTATTTACAATCTTAAATTCTAAATTTAACAAATTAATAATCAATAAATCAATTATCAATTATAATTAATAAATTAATCAATAAACTTAAAACAAAAAGAAAAGAACTAACCGTATAGGCTGTCGTTCCTTCAGATACCCCTTCTAAATATGGTAAGTTTGTTGTATATATATAGGAAAGAAAATGGTAGTCTCCCCTTACCTTTTCGATGTGGTATAAGATTAAAGGGATGGAGAATAATAGAAAGTAACTCTTCAATGAGAGAGACAAAACTTAATCTTAATTTTTGTTATCAACCCATGTAGATAGTTGCTGCTATTCTTATTGTATTTGAACAGTTAAGTTCTTCTATATATTCTAGATTTTATTCCCTTGTCTGCTCGGTGTGGGATCTCTTGCTCTCCCTTATTCATACTAGTCCCACATTGCTAAGTTCGGAGAGTAAACTTCTTCCAAATATTATATAACCTGATTTGGCCATAATAAAATCACAAATTTCTATTTTTCTACCCATCTTGGCAACCTGAATTGCTATAGCCGAAATTATTTTAAGGTGGTACCATACATAGAGGACTAAGAAGAGGAATGGGATTTTCCATATCTTATTTTGTCCCACATCGAATTTGTATAAAGCAAAATGTACTCATTTCTCTATATAAACAACTTGATATACATCCATTTTTTTTAAGAAGGTCTCTTACATGTCCCACTTCGTTGGGGCGGGAGTGGACTCCTTCGAAGTTGGTTTTTACTAACTAAATAAATAAGTGTTTAGCAACTTAACTCATTGAAGTGAATACTTCCATTTTGCCTCATTTTTCCCAAGTTTGTAAATAGGGTAAATTTTAGGTAAAAATATAAATATAAAGACTTCAATCCTTCACACTCACAAGTTAACTTGGCACTCACAATATCCCACATCGATAAAGTTTCAGAGTGAAATTCCCTTAAACCTATATAAACCAGCTCCAGTCTTGTTATATCTTCACCTTAGCGACTTGGATTTATCGTTGAGTTGCTATAGCTCAAAATGTAACCCTGAGTGGTTCTCACTTGGTGGGTTTTCAGGTGCAAAGTCCTTCACATATGAACATATATTTTTGTCAAATCTCACTTTGTCCCACATCGATAAGATATGGAATAAGGTGTCTTCCTTTTCCTATATAACTAGCCATCTTGTGAAGTAAGACATTGAACTTGTTCCATGTTAATGGATACTTGTCTTTTGCTGACGTGCTTAAATAAAGCTATAAAATTTCTAATAATTATAAGTGAAGGTAATGGTTTGGTGCTACCACTGACCTGGCCCTTTTAACTTGAGATGAATGCACCGGGGTTTGAATTCTTCTTAAAACCTTGAATGCCCAACTATGGTTCCCCCTAGGTTTGTTGTAGAAATTTAGAGATCAGTTGTCCCACATCAAAAAGATGTTGAACAAACTGCCTCCCTTTCTTTATAAAAAGCCTTACAATGAGCTTGGCCAATGGAAGACAAGAATCTATCACTTTTGGCTCTAACTTGAGCTATAATTATAAGTTTAGTGATTTTCGTTATTCCAAAAGATTGTTTAAACTTATTAAACTTTAATCATTTGAAGTTCCCATATGAGGAATGTTTCTTCTTTCCTATGGATAACTTGATTCAACATACTATCAAAACTTGGAGTAGTTATACTTGAGAATAGTTGTTATTTTTAAACACCTATCTTACTCGTCCCACATCGAAACATATGAAACGACCTACCTTCTTTCCCTATATAAAGTGATATAAAACCCAACTAGACTTAACAATATCAAATATTTGGTGTTAAGTGATTTGAATATCCTCCCATGTCTCACGACGAGGGAATCCTGTGAAATTCTAACTCTACTACTCTATATTATAACTTATGTGTATATATATTGCACCGAATCATAAAATTCGAACAATTTCCCATCTTCCTAATAGACTCTAATAATCTGGCCTTTCACAAAATCGGCGCATATCTAAATTTATAAATTTATCCAAATATTATTGAATAAATTTTTTTTTGCCAAAGTTAGTATTAATTACCCAAATATTGTGAAACTTAACACAAGGCAAAGAAAAATTGGGGATTGGGATATTACATCAGACTTTCTCTTCATAAAATGCATTAATTCATGAGCTATCATGACATTATCTGTGATGAGTCTCCCAGGTATAAAAGCACTTTGATTGTCAGAAATGATTGAATCAATGATGCCTTTAAGACGATTTACCAACACCTTTGAAATGATTTTGTAAACCACGTTACAAAGAGAAATTGGACGAATTTCTTTCATAACTTGTGGGTTTTTCTTCTTGGGGATCAAAGCTATATTGGTTTGTATCAGTTGCTCGTCCACTACTTCAGTATCAAAGAACTGTCGAACCACAGTCACCACATCTTTGCCAACCACACTCCAGAATTTCTGATAGAATCCCGGTGTCATACCATCCGGTCCTGGACTTTTGTCCGGGTGCATGTGAAAAAGAGCTCTTCTAACTTCCACCTCTGTCACGGGACTTAATAAAAATTCGTTTTGTTCAGCAGTAACCTTACTTCCAACGTCTTGAACAACTTCATTCCATTCCGTGCACGAGGCTTTAAACTAGCTTAATTGAGAGAGAAAAAAAAGATTACTTTATAAAATAGAGTTGACAGAGATTTTAAAGAAATTCGGGTTCAATATAGTTAAAGATACTATTTTAATGTAACAAATAATCGATGCAGAGATATTATCGCTAACGTGAAAATAAATGGGCAATAAGGTTATTTAAGAGATAATCAAAATCACATGAGAAATAAACTCACAAACAGTTTCATAACAATTCTCAAAGAGCAGGGAAAAGAGTGAACTTACCTCAGTTCTGGTGCTCGCTTAAATCCACTTACGAATTAATCTCTGAGATTTGCAAATCCCGAGCTATTTAGACTTCTAATAAAATATTAATTAAAAGAAATAATTTAGTATCATTTACAAATAAAATGTCACTCCAAATTTGCGCTATATTGATTACTATTATTAATTTAATATTTACTCGGTTTATAAAATCTTTAATAATTATGTATATTTAAATATTCACAACTCCTAAAATTCTCGAAATAATATGATTCTCAATCCTCGAATATTCAATCATTTCTTTATCGCTAAATCCGCTTAATAAATAATATAATTAATTACTAAAATAATTATTAAACACCCGATTAATCCTCATTTTAATATTTTACTCATAATCCAATTTCATTATGATACAAATCTCAATCTCCAATATTCACCCATGATTAAATATTAAACTCAAAACCTTTAATTATTACCACTTATAATCAAATTAAAATCTATTAAAATCACACCCATTTACATGTGTATATTCTAATTCTAATTATAATTATTATTATTATTATTATTATTATTATTATTATTATTAATATTTACCAAACTGCCCTCTCCTCCTTCCTTCACCCACCTGCACTCATCACACCCCTTCCCATTTCCGGTGAACCACCGGCCGGAAGTTCTCCGGCAGCCATCTCTACCCTCACCCAACTCTCTCTCTCTCTCTCTCTCTCTCTCTCTCTCTCTCAGCCACCACCACCACCATTCGGTGGTTCCTTCCTTTACACTACACACACATGACAGCACCTCCCAGCACACACTCAGCACACACCCATCTTATACATACACGCACCCGACTCACTTCTCTCCCCCAGTCTTCCAACCGACACTCGCCACCACCATCGCCGGCGACATCTGCCGCGTGTTAAAATTAATAAGCTAAATTTGAATCATCTAGAATAAAATGTGGTAGGTTTTGAATAAAATGTGGTAGGTGTTGAATGTTGAATAATTTGTGGTAGGTTGCCTAAATTGTGATGTAATCAATGATGTAAAATGCTTGAGATGTAGCCTATAAATAGGTTGAGAGTTTGTATGTAAAATCATATCAAAAATTCAGAGAGTTCTTAATAAAAGAGTGAGTTTTGAGAATTGGTGAAGAAATAATTTTCTTTCTTCATCTCTACTTTGGAGCCATCAAAGTGGTATCAAAGCTAGTCGGAATATTCGCCATAATATATCAAATCGAAGATCTCTCGGAGACGAATCCAACGCCGCTGGAATCACCCCGATCGGAGCTCCGACGCGCCGCCAATCGCTGCCGGAAGGTGACTGCAGAAGACAGTTTTCTGCAGAAAACTTCTGCAGATTTTTTTCCAGAAACTTGAAGGTTACTGTTCATCTATACGGGACTATTCATACATATTGTTCATATACGGTACTGTTCATACATACTGTTCATATACGGTACTGTTCATACATACTGTACGGCACTGTTCATACATACTGTGCGGTACTGTTCAAAAAAATAAAAAAAATAAAAAAAATTCTATTAGTCTTGTTTTAAAATGGCTTCCAGCAGCAATACTTTACAACCTCAACTGCCACGTTTGACTGGAAAGAATTACAACCAATGGAGCATTCAAATGAAAGTGTTATACGGCTTTCAAGATCTTTGGGAGATTGTGGAAAATGGATATGAAAAACCGGAGGATCAATCCAAACTCTCGCCACAACAATTAAGCAGTCTGAAGGAGAATCAAAAGAAGGACAAGAAAGCTCTCTACTTTATTTATCAAGCAGTTGATGAAGTTATTTTTGAGAGGATTTCAACAGCATCAACATCCAAGGAGGCGTGGGACATCCTTAACAAGGCTTACAAAGGTGAAGAAAAGGTTAAAATGGTGAGACTTCAAGCTCTAAGAGGTGAATTTGATTCACTCAAAATGAAAGAAGGAGAAACGGTGGAGGAATATTATAATCGAACAATTTCGATTGTTAATCAACTTCGTGTCAATGGAGAAGAAATTTCGGATAAAAGAGTTTTGGAAAAAAATCTTCGTAGCATGACTCGAAAATTTGAGCATGTTGTTGTGGCTATTGAAGAATCAAAGGATTTGAATACTTTCTCTCTTGAAGAATTGTTGGGCTCACTACAATCTCATGAGCTACGCATCAAACAATTTGACTCTCCTTCAGAGCAAGCTTTTCAAGTTCAAGAAACTAATCATGGCGTTTTTAGAGGAAGAGGTGGAAGAGGATCATTTCGTGGTCGAGGACAAGGAAGAGGAAAAGTGCCAAGTGAAAATTCAAGCTCATATCAAAGAGGAAGAGGAAGAGCTCGTGGAGGTTACAATGGAAGAGGAAGAGGTAATTCTTTTAATTTTCAATGCCATTATTGTCATAAAAATGGGCATATGAAAAAAGATTGCTACAAAAGGATTAATGATGAAAAAGATGAATCAAATTTTTTACATGAGAATATTGAGGAGAAAGATGAAAGTATGCTTCTTGTTAGTAATGTTCAAGAAGAATCTCTTGAAGATGTTTGGTATATCGATAGTGGTTGTAGTAACCACATGACCGGAAATAAGAATTGCTTTGTGAATTTTGATGAAAGTATCCAACGAGAAGTCAAGACGGGTGACAACAAAAGGCTCATTGTCAAAGGTTGTGGTGATATTCCAATCCGAACAAAGCAAGGTACAAACTACATCTCTAATGTTTATTATGTACCCGATCTTAAACATAATCTTTTAAGTGTTGGGCAACTTACAAGAAAGGGACATCATGTGAATTTTAAAGATGATTTTTGTGTGATCAAAGATAAAGATGGTGTTCTTGTTGCAAGAGTCAAGATGACATCAACTAAAATGTTTCCACTAAAAATTCAAAGTGAGTCTCTTCCATGTTTTGCTAATATTGTGAATGACAAGTCTTGGTTTTAGCATCTTCGATATAATCATTTGAGTTTTAACACTCTATCAAAGATTTGTAAAGGTCATATGGTGAGAGGCATTCCAAATATTCAAAAGAAAGATCAAGTATGTGAAGATTGCATTTTTGGCAAGCACCATCGAGATCCATTTCCAAAAGAGAAGGCATGGCGAGCTAAAAAGCCATTGGAATTGGTACATTCGGATTTGTGTGAACCTATGCGCACAAACTCTATTGGAGGTAGTTGCTATTTTCTCACTTTTATTGATGATTATAGTCGCAAGATGTGGATTTATTTTCTCAAAGAAAAATCTCAAGTATTTGAAAAATTTAAAGTTTTCAAAGCATATGTGGAGAAAGAAAGTGGTCATTCTTTAAAGACACTACGATCCGATCGTGGTGGTGAATATATGTCCCAAGAATTTGGAAGTTTTTTGAAAAAGCATGGCATCCGTCATCAGCTAACGGTTCGTTCAACCCCTCAACAAAATGGAGTGGCCGAGAGGAAGAACCGAATAATCATGGAGCTTGTTCGAAGTATGTTGAAAACAAAAGGATTGCCTAAGATATTTTGGGCCGAAGCGGTTGCTTGTGCATGCTATGTTCTCAATCGTGCACCTACTAAAAGTGTACAAGGGAAGACTCCACAAGAAGCTTGGAGTCGTAAGAAGCCATGTGTCTCTCACTTTAGAATTTTTGGAAGCATTTGTTACTCTCATGTGCCCGATGAAAAGAGAGGCAAACTTGATGATAAATCTGAAAAATGCATCTTTGTTGGTTATAGTGAAGCTTCCAAGGCATACAAATTATACAATCCCATTACAAAGAAGATCATAATTAGTCGTGATGTAATTTTCAATGAGGAGGCTTCATGGGAATGGAAGAATGAGAAAGAAAGTTCAAGTATCTTTCTTGATGATGATACATTTGATCCAATTGAAGAAGAAGGCGCCACTCCACCTACTCCACCATCCAATTCTCCTCTAAGCTCATCATCATCTTCAAGTTCCAAATTACCACCTAAAAAGACAAGAACTATAGCGGATCTTTATGGAGCAACAAGAAGAATTTTGGAAGATGAATTTGTTGATTTTGCTTTATATGCAAATGCGGATCCGATTGATTTTGAAGATGCCGCTAAGGAAGTTAAATGGAGGCAAGCCATGAATCAAGAAATTGATGCAATTGAAAGGAATAAAACATGGGAATTAGTTGAAGCTCCTAAAGCAAAGAAACCTATTGGAGTTAAATGGGTTTATAAGACAAAGTTGAATGCCCAAGGTGAAGTTGAAAAATACAAGGCCCGATTAGTGGTGAAAGGTTACAAGCAAAAATATGGTGTTGATTATAAGGAAGTATTTGCTCCGGTAGCACGACTTGAAACAATCCGCTTGATCCTCTCTTTAGCCGCTCAAAATAAATGGCAAGTTCATCAAATGGATGTCAAATCGGCTTTCTTGAATGGAGAATTGCAAGAAGAGGTCTATGTTGAGCAACCCCCGGGCTATGTAAAGAAAAATGAAGAGAATAAGGTCTACCGATTAAAGAAGGCTTTGTATGGATTAAAGCAAGCTCCTCGTGCATGGTATAGTCGCATAAATGATTATTTTTTAAAGATGGGATTCAAGAGGTGTCCATTTGAGCATACACTTTACATCAAAGAGAACAAAGGTAAAATTCTTATCATTGGCTTGTATGTGGATGATTTGATTTTTACAGGAAATAGTCATGATAATATTGAAGAATTCAAGAAGAGTATGATGCATGAGTTTGAAATGACCGACTTGGGATTACTACATTATTTTCTCGGCATAGAAGTAAAGCAAGATGAGAATGGGATTTTTGTCTCTCAAGAAAAGTATGCAAAAGATTTGATAAAGAAGTTTCGAATGGAAGATGCAAAAGCAAGTAGTACTCCTGTTGAAGTTGGATTGAAACTGAGCAAGGATGACGATTCTAAATATG
This sequence comes from Saposhnikovia divaricata, assembly GCA_036435485.1. Lineage (NCBI taxonomy): Eukaryota > Viridiplantae > Streptophyta > Magnoliopsida > Apiales > Apiaceae > Saposhnikovia > Saposhnikovia divaricata. The sequence goes on along the minus strand of CM071594.1, from coordinate 240,919,601 downwards.
TTGATCCAACATACTATAGGAGTCTTGTTGGGAGCTTGATGTACTTGACCGCCACTCGTCCAGACATTACATATGGTGTCAGCTTGATCAGTAGATTTATGGAGAAACCAAAGAAGACACATTGGGAAGCTGGGAAAAGAATCTTAAGGTATGTTCGTGGAACACTTGGAGATGGAATTTATTATCAAAAGGTGAATGACACTAAGGTAGTCGGATATTGCGACAGTGATTGGGCCGGAAGTGTTGATGATAGTAAAAGTACTTCAGGTAATGTTTTCTTTCTTGGCTCGAGTGCAATCACATGGATGTCGAAGAAACAACAAGTCGTGGCTCTCTCAACGGCAGAGGCGGAATATATTTCTTTGTCATTAGCCGGTTGTCAAGCTTTGTGGATTACATGGGTGTTAGAAGATCTCAAGCATGTCGTAAAAGGAAATCCAGTAATATATTGTGATAGTAAGTCTGCTATAGCACTCACGGAGAATCCAGTATTTCATGGGAAGAGAAAGCATATCAGAATCAAGTATCATTTCATTAGAGACTTGGTTGAGAAGGGAGAAGTAGAGATCAAGCATTGCAAGACAGAAGACCAAGTTGCAGATATTTTTACAAAACCTTTGAGGCAGGATATCTTTAAAGAATTGAAAAAGAAGCTTGGCATGTGTGGAAATTTAGCTTAAGGGGGGCTGTTAAAATTAATAAGCTAAATTTGAATCATCTAGAATAAAATATAGTAGGTTTTGAATAAAATGTGGTAGGTGTTGAATGTTGAATAATTTGTGGTAGGTTGCCTAAATTGTGATGTAATCAATGATGTAAAATGCTTGAGATGTAGCCTATTAATAGGTTGAGAGTTTGTATGTAAAATCATATCAAAAATTCAGAGAGTTCTTAATAAAAGAGTGAGTTTTGAGAATTGGTGAAGAAATAATTTTCTTTCTTCATCTCTACTTTGGATCCATCACCGCGGCGGCTCCCCTCGACTCCAACCGTAACAAAACCAGTCTAATACTTCTTATGCCACACCGCTTTCTTATGTTATAGTGGCTCAGAGAGCATAAGGCACTTAATGTGGGAATGCACATTAGCAAAACCTTGCTGGTCTTATTTTCTTAAATGGTGGGATATGGACGCAAATCTACCCCAGGATTTAAAGCAATGCTTTAGCACTCTGTGCAAAGGAGAACATTACCAGGGTAGATTAATTTGCTTGAGCTCCACATTCTGCAGCATTTGGTTAGCAAGAAATGACATGATTTTTACAGGAAATCGTATAGAGTAGACAAGGTTAATGTCACTAATAAAAGGCAGAGCATGGCAATGGAGTGAAACTAGTGCGCAGATATCATTCAAATGGGCCAACTTATGGGAAATAAGCCCTCATCAAGCCTACAGAAGAAGTAAAATAGAAAATCTGAATTCACTGATTAACAGGTGGATGGATTCAAATCTCCTAGTGGGCTTTGTAGACGGGGCCTGGAATTCAGATGGCACTGTTAGAGTCAAGGCAGGAATATGAGGGTTTTTGTTAGACAAAAATCGTTAGGTCAAGTTCATTTTTTCAGGACCATGCAACAGTGATAACCCTTACTTAGCGGAAGAGGATGCATTATCATTCATGATAGAAAGCATCCCTAAACGAGGTCAAGGATGCAAAAATATTAATAGCTTCAGACTCGTTTTAGCTAGTAAACTTCTATCACCAGAACCTTTCAAACCCTTTGAATTCAAACTCCTCATTGGTGACATCACGAAAGATACCAAATCTTTCGGTAGCCATATAAATAGGCAGTTTAATATGGAGGCAGATAGACTAGCTGCAGAAGGAAGGCTCAGAAATTCAATTGTAGCAGGATGGATTTAAAGTTCAAATCAAGTGTATGGCAGCAGTACTAGTAGGAAGGGATTAACTTCTACGTCTTACAGTAAATACGCAGATAGCAGGCTTCTAGAAGGAAATCATAACGCAGCTATTTGGGGAGACAGTTCTGGATAGGGGAATAGATGCCTGCAAGATAGCTTAGACAAATGGCATACAGGGGCTGGATATAACTGAGCTTTACATTTACAACGGCCAGAGATCAGTAGTTTTGTTTTCAAATATACCTCATAAAGGCATATCAATGCAGTAAACAATACGTTGTAGTTGGGTGTAAGGAGTTATTGCAAGATATTGCAAGTGGAGAGTAATATGTGTATATATATCAGCCCTCAAATTAGGTTCTGGCATAACCTTTGTTTCCTTCAACCTCTTTTCTCTCAAACACTTGCCTTCCAGTCCATGGCTTTCCATTGGATCCCACCACCTCCTCAAACTCTCAAGATTAATGTTCATGGCACGTTCTCAGAAATGCTCAGCCCAAGTGGTAACGACACGGGTATGGGGGCTATTTACAGAAACTCTAATGGCAATCTTGAGTTACTCACTGTGGGAACAATCCCTTTCCTCACCCAACCGGGCAACCAGTTTTGGATAGTTTTAGTGGCCCTCAACTGTGCTTTTGAGGAAGGTTATCGCGACGAGATCCTAGAGACAAATAACCATGAGGCATATAAGGTGATGAAGAATTTCCATATAGGAGCACCAGCTGCAGTGTATGATCTAGCTTCTAAGATTGACATTAGGGCCAAAGACAAACGCTGGAAGTGTAAGGTTGCATACATTTACCCTTCTCGCAACAAGGTTGCTCGTTTTCTGGCACGACTAGGGCTAGAAGCTTCAGACAGGCTGTAGACGTTTGACAGTGAAGGTTATAAGTCGAGTAAGATAAGAAACAATGCAGAGTACTATGACTGGAGGAACTCACTGTTATATTGTTCTCATACTCCATGTTGGTTTACAAGAAAATATATAGAAGAACTAATGCAGAAAATGAACTAAACTAACACAAGTTGCAGACAACTCGTGCAATACTTCCTACTACAACACTACTTACTAAGACTTTAAAAGCATGCAAGGGGCTACTCAATGTTCTAGAGTATCTTGCCACCATTACTAACTTAACTAATGCAACTTGCTAAAACTGAATAGAAAACATACAAGTTGATAGTACAAGTTTTGATTAACTTAATTCCAACAATCTCTCCCTTCATCTAAACTTGGTTTTCCAGCTTCTTCACCCCGAGCAACATTCTCATTTCTTCGAACTTACTAACTGTCAAAGGCTTGGTTAGTATATCGGCTCGTTGCTCTTGTGTTTTCACATGTTTCACCACGATGTCTCCACGTTCTACACAATCCCTTATGAAATGAAACCGCATGTCAATGTGCTTGCTTCTTCCGTTGATGATAGGATTCTTTGTTAGACTAATTGCAGACTTGTTGTCCACAAAGATTTCCACAGGACCTGGGACCACATCTACAACCTGTTTTAACAAATTCAGCAGCCAAATACCTTGTGTAGCAGCCGCTGTAACAGCCATAAACTCGGCCTCACACGAAGACAGCGCTACGCACCTCTGCTTCTGCGAGACCCATGTTATCAAGTTCTCATTCAAATAGAAAGCCATGCCAGTTGTACTCTTCCTGTCATCCAAGCTTCCTGCATGATCGCTATCGGAATAGCCACTTAACAGATAATTCCCTGTCCCTTGTCGGTACACCAACCCGAATTCTAATGTGCCCTTGATGTAACGTAAAATCCTTTTCACAGAGTTATAATGCAGCATAGTGGGCTTATCCATATACCTACTCAAGACTCCCACAGAATAAGCGATATCCGGACGAGTGTGTACCAGATACCTGAGCTCACCAATGATACTCCTGAACAGCGTAGAGTCCACCCGCTCTCCACCTTCATCCCTATCAATTTTAATTTTTGACTCCATTGGATATTTGACAGGTCTGCAGTTCAACATGTTTGCCTTTTCCAAAATCTTTCTCCCATATGCAGTTTGCTTGACTTCAGTGTATCCCGGTTTCTGATCTACTTCCAACCCGAGATAATATGTCAGTTTCCCGATGTCACTCATATCAAACTCTTGCGCCATCTGTTTCTTAAATTTCAGAATATTTCCAGTGTTTGATCCTGTTACTAATAGATCATCTACATACACTGCCACTATTAAGCATTCGTGACCTTCTCGTTTCGTGTACAAAGCATGATCGTATGGACATTTTGCAAAACCCAGGCTTCTCAAATATTTATTCAACCGTGAATACCACGCTCTAGGCGCCTGACGAAGACCGTACAGCGCTTTTAGCAGACGATACACCTTATGTTCTTCATCCTTCTTTTCAAAACCAACGGGCTGAGTCACATAAACTTCCTCTAGAAGTTCACCGTTTAAAAACGCCGATTTTACATCTAAATGATGCACCTGCCAACTTTGTTTTGCAGCTAATGCCAACAGCAACTTCACAGTCTCTAAACGTGTTACAGGTGCGAATACTTCATCAAAGTCGATTCCCTTTTTCTGGACAAACCCCCTAGCAACCAACCTGGCTTTGTACTTTACTATGTTACCTTCTGTGTCCTTCTTGACTTTGTATACCCACTTCAATGTAATGGGTTTACGCCCTGATGGTAAATCTGTTAACTTCCAGGTTCTATTCTTCTCAATAGCCTCGATCTCGACTCTCATAGCTTCACTCCATTCTTTACTGACTCTAGCTTCCTCAAACGTCTTTGGCTCTTCAACCCCCAGCAATAGCAGCTCATCCATGACCTCAATTTCCTCAGTCTCATCATAAATCTCACTTAGCAGACGGAACTTTCTGGGCTCGCTTGAAGTTCGAGACTCACTCGAATTTCCTGATTCATTTGAACTTTCAGATTCACTTGAATTTCCAGATGCTTGGAAATCATATCATGTGTCCTCATTTTCTCGAATCGAGCTTCTTGCAGAACTTGGTGTGTGTGGGAACTCTATTTCAGACTCACTATCACCACCAGAATTTGCGTCGAGATTTACAAGAATAAATCTGTCAACCTCCTTTTCTCCTTGCACATTTCGATGATTCCAGTTCCATCATTTCTCTTCTTCGAATACAGCATCACGGCTCACGTGTAACCTCCCAGTGATCGGATTATAGAATCTGTGAGCCTTTGTTCCAGGTTCCTTTCCAATATAGACCATAGACTCGCTCCTGTCATCGAGTTTTCCCAATCCCATTTTTTGAACCTTCACATGTGCCAAACAACCGAATACACGAATGTGACTCAGTTTTGGTTTTGATCCTGACCAGGCCTCATAAGGAGTCTCTCCAACCACTGCTTTTGTTGGTAGCCTGTTCAAAACGTACACTGAATGTCTCACGGCCTCTCCCCACATCATTGCTGGCATATTTCTTTCTTTTAACAGGCTTCTGGTCATGGCTACCACTGTCCTATTCCGCCTCTCCACAACCCCATTCTGTTGTGGAGTGTAAGGTGCAGTTAGATGCCTTTTTATACCAGCCTTAGCGCAGAACTCATTGAACTCTTTTGAGGTGAATTCTCCCCCTCTATCTGTCCTCAAAGTTTTGATAGTACTCTTTGCCTCTTTCTCCACTACTGCCTTGAATTGCTTAAACATCTCGAAAACCTGGTCTTTATTTTTCAGCACATAAACCCACATAGCACGACTAAAATCATCAACTAATAAAAACATATACCTGTTACCAGCTGGAGTTGGCGGAGAAAACGGACCACACAAGTCAGCATGAACTAGTTCCAGCTTCTCTTTTGTCACGAACTCGGTTTTGGATGGGAACGGCTTTCGTGCTTGCTTAGACAATAAACATCCCTTACAAACGCCCTTAGGCTGCACCAATCTGGGCAAATCTTGAGCCATCCCCTTACATGACATTGTGTGCAACGCTTGGAAATTTACATGCCCCAATCTTGAGTGCCAAAGCCAAGTTAACTCCTCCGTCTTTGACAACATACACACTGGATTACACTCTTCCATCACTATTTTATATAGCCTGTTCGATGATCTTTGCACTTTCATCAGAAGCCTGTCAAGACTATCATATACCCACAAATTATCTCCATTTAGGACAACCTTATTGCCATTTTCAGATAGTTGCCCAAGAGATATAATATTATTGCACAACGTCGGAATGAAATAAACATCTTTCAATTTGAATTCATCTCCATTTTTACACTTAAATATAATCGTACCTTTCCCTTCGATTTTAACGGTGGAGCCATCACCAAAGCGAACATTTCCTGTTACGTTTTCATCCAACTCACTGAACTTCTCACGATGTCCAGTCATATGATTGCTGGCACCGTTATCCAGGTACCATAAACTGTTATCTGCTTTTACACTTTTGTCTTGACTGAAGTCAGGCAACACTTTTTCTTCATTCAATAATAATGTTCCTCCTTCGTTTTGATCACTTTCTGACAGCAGAAGAGTGGGTTCGTCATCTTCAAATTTTGTAAGATTGGACTCAGGGGTTTGTTCCTTGTTCTTCTCTTTCTCTCTTCGTGGTTTCCTGCATTCGGCCGCATAATGACCATACACATTACAATTGAAACACTTTACTGTGCTTCTATCACGCGGTGCGTTGTTAATTTTGTTTGGTCCCTCATTCCTGCTGGATTGTTCTTGACGGCCTCTGCCACCTGCATTATTTCGAAGATTTCCTCTTCCTCTCCCACGGAAACCGTATCCACCTCTGGTCCTCTGATTTTTAATGTTTGTACCACCATATTTGTTTGTTCTCTTTGCCCAGTCTTCCTGTGTGAGCAGAAGTTGTCCTCCAACATTTTCGGGCTTCCCTTTTATCCTTTCTTCATGGGCCTTGAGTCTCCCCACTACTTCTTCAACTGTCATCACTTTCATGTCTCCAAATTGTTCAATATTTGAAGCAATTTGCAGAAACTTCTCAGGGACTGCACGTAAGATTTTTCTTACCACACTTGATTCTTCAACTGTTTCCCCAAGTACTCGAATGTTGGTTACTATCCCACGTAACTTCATGCAGAAATCATCTATTTGGTCTGTCTCTTTCATAACTAGAGATTCAAAATCTCCTTTCAACGTTTGCACTTTTGCCTCTTTTACTCGATCTGCGCCCATACACATTGTCTTAATCATTTCCCACGCCTCCTTTGCAGTCTCTTTCTCAGCTATGGTCAGCAACACTTCTTCAGGAACACCTTGATATATTGCAGCAAGGGCAACTTGCACCGTCCTGTCATCAACGGCTTCTTTGGGATCCTTCGGTTCGATTGCATCCCAAACTCCTTGCGCTTTCATAAATACTTTCATCTTAATAGACCATGCTGTGTAATTACTTCTTGTTAGCATAGGGTAGTTTAGGCTAACAGATCCACCTTCTTTTGCCTTGGCAGGTTGTGTTTGAGTTGTAGGTGTTTCCATGGTTTGCGTTGTGTGTTTGGGCTGATATTTGGGCATACAATAAGCCTAAGCTCTGATACCAAATGAAGGTTATAAGTCGAGTAAGATAAGAAACAATGCAGAGTACTATGACTGGAGGAACTCACTGTTATATTGTTCTCATACTCCATCCATGTTGGTTTACAAGCAAATATATAGAAGAACTAATGCAGAAAATGAACTAAACTAACACAAGTTGCAGACAACTCGTGCAATACTTCCTACTACAACACTACTTACTAAGACTTTAAAAGCATGCAAGGGGCTACTCAATGTTCTAGAGTATCTTGCCACCACTACTAACTTAACTAATGCAACTTGGTAAAACTGAATAGAAAACATACAAGTTGATAGTGCAAGTTTTGATTAACTTAATTCCAACAGACAGGCCAGTGGGAGGTGTAGAAGAGATGCTGAACTGGGACATGGGACTGAGAATTGATCACCTAGATTTCCAGGATGTGTATCTTCCGGCAGATGCTCCAGATCCTGTTAACTTCGACATAGTGGCGAACCTATCAGACCAGATAGGCAACCTGGACTTAGGTCAAATCAACGCTCCGTCAGTCATCAGCCTTGACCTAGCACTAAATGCAGATGTGATTCATCAGGGCTCTGGGTTGAAGAGGACTATTTTCATGGCGGAGTGCTGTTTCATGCTGAGCAGCTCTTATTCGAGGGTGATACCCCCATTCAAGAAGTAGACTAAGCTCGCAGTATCTATGGTAGATAGCAGATGCCATATAGAGCAATGCTATGGTTTATATCAGTTCAAGGAAGTATCACAGTGGGTGTTTTGTGTGAGCATCTCGATCCCCCGTTCGTTTGCTTAACTCGTATAAGGCTTGCAGTGTAATGTATTAGCTGGGCAGTGTTATGTATTAGCTGGGTTTGTATTTGCATGTACTAGTTGTTTTGTTTGCAGTAGTGCTAAGTTGGTTTAGTGTCTAGAATACTCATAATGTTGAGTATTCCCCTCGTTGTATTATTTTCTAAGTAATACAATGGCTTGCTTATACAGTAAAACCTCTATAAAATTAATATAGTTAGGGATAGGAGAATTCTATTAATTTAGACAAGTATTAATTAATCGATAAATTAATAATTATTAATTTATAGAGAATTTTTGACATCAAAGAAAATTAATTTCCAATTATATACATTTAAATAGAATGAATTTTACAATTTATGTTTTATACTTAATTCAATATATATATTGTTTACAAATTTAATGAGTATTTACGAGATTCAAAATAAATATTCATGTATATTTAGATGATATCAAAGATAAAACAACATTTTTTGAACCTTTTTCACGTAAAGAAGCATCTAATACATCAAAAATATTGATTAATAACTTTTTATAACTTTTTAATGGTTTACGAAAACAACAAATTCGAACTTTTGGATGCAACAGAGATGGTTAAAGATGAGTTTCAAATAGATTCAAATTTTAAGAATCCTAGAATCATAACTTTACAAAAAGGTAATACATATATTTTTATAATTATAAAGAAATTATTAATTTATAATATTATTGGGACCATATATTTATATAGGATTTTTCAAAAAATTATTATCTTATTATCTTATCGAAATTGATCATTTTTTGAACAGGCCCAACTTGGGACCGGAAGAAATTATTAACTTAGATATATTATTAATTTATCAAGTATTAATTTAACGAGGTTTTACTATATAAAAAAAAGCGTATGTTTAATATATTGATGAAATATCGATGGAAATCTAATATATTTTTAGATGAGTTGTACAACCTTTTTAACGAGTACAATCATGAAATGTTGGTTTTTTTTTGACAAATGAAATGTATTATTTTGAATGTCATATGACGAATTATTTTGTTGACTTGTTTAATTTGTTTCCAATAATTAGTATTTTTCACAAAAGCAAATAAACTAAAATCAACCTCACGCCAAACATATCTTGATTAAACCACTAAATTTGATCTTTTTCTAAATGACTAAATTTTTACACCTCGGAACTCTCTTACTCCGACTTTCAGGTAATGAAGTGGTGGAAGTTGATCACATTTCTTGTTTAAAATGTTGTCTCTAAGACTATTTTAAACTTTTTGCACAAGTATCATATGCTTCTGGACAAAGCTATGACATGTTTTAAGCCTGATATATATGAACATAAATGAAGATACAAGGTGTTTTTAGTCGTAACTCAACTAAATATATCAAGAATCACACTTAGACAAACATGACATTTTTTGTTCTTGGTTGGTTCGTAATATAGATTTATTAAATTTTGTTTTGTTTTATGCAAAAATTGTACCCTTCTCAACGGGGCGGGGAAACGGGGATTTTGTTCCTAATCCGAATGGGGTCGTCCCGTCTTGTTTAAATGGAAAATATAGCAATGATGGGAATCAAATTTTTGCCCCGCTTAAATATGGGATGGGTATGGTATTTATATGATCCTCGGGAAAAATTGATCCTGTCTCAAATTAAATATATTGGGGATGTTTGAAAGTTAAAGATTTGAGAATAAATTAGAGATTTGAGCCAAAATTAGAGGTTTTACCAAATGAAACGTTTAACATTAGTATTTGGTAGTTAGTGGATTGAAATAACTTTTTGGACTCAAAAATCTAATTTTAAAAAAGTTACTTGGAGAAATTTTTTCAATTAGAGGATTGTGATGTATAGTTAATATACAAAAAGCTAACTCAAACAGCTAATTACCAAACAATTTCATATAAAACAGCTAACTCAATACGCTAATCAAAACAACTAATTTAATCCGCTAATCAAAACAGCTAACTCATTCCGTTCACCGCTAATTGTCAAATAGGGCCAATATATATTTTTCATAATATAATAAAATATACTTTTTTTCATATAATAATATATGTTTAATAAATTATAATATGTTTACAATAGTATTATATAGTACATATCTAAAATAATGTAGAATCTATCTTAAATGATAAATTATATGCATTTGTTTTACTTTTAATGTTGTATAATATATAATTAAAAAATATTTTTTAAATTTGTTTTTTTTAAATTAATTATTAAATGAATCGGGTAGAAAACGGGATGGGTGGGGACTTTGTCTTGTCCCGTGAAATCGGAATGGAGATAAACAAACAATAAAACTGAATGGGAATATCACATTTTCATATGATATTCCCATTAGTTAAGCATTAAATATTAGTTATTTTCAATATTAAATATTCTCATATTTTCAATATTGACATTAGTTATTTAACTGATTTTTAGTTTTTCGATGTTCTTTTACAACATCAATTTAATTTCCAAAGTAATAATAGTGAACCCTCTTGCATTCAAATTAATTTCCATTAATAAAAAAATCCCAAATTGCTAAATAATTATATTAAAATTCGTGCAAACTTGATGTATTAAGTGCAAATCTGACATTTTAAATGAATTTATCCGCTTATATTAATCCTTAACGATAGCCCAATATTTAGCATAACCCTAAAAAAAAAAAGGTTTCCTGAGTCTTTCAGCATCCTAATTTCGTATAACAGATATAAATTACATAAAATACGACCTGAACATGAATAGCTCGTTCTGAGAGATCCTTGCAAGGAATAAAATTCCAAGCTTGTACTACGACTATTTAATGGAAATAGATTGAGCTGTAGGCAAAAATGGCGAACCACTTGGGTTTGTTAAAGTTTTATAAAATAGATATTGATTAAAGTAAAATAAAAGTAAATAAAAAATAATTAAAAAGTAAACAAAACAAAAGTATTTATTTATATTTTTTTTTTTTGAAATAAACGTACTTGCATAAATCAAACTTCCTCAGAAGTAACAGTACAAGCAATAAAATCTGGAGCAGTAGATAACCACTCCTGAAGACCTGACGAAGAATATGCATCCCTAGCTAACAAATGGGCTACCATATTCGCAGATCTATGTGAAAAAATCACTAACACTTCCTCAAAGTGTTTAATAATATCCTTACACTCGTCAACAATTGAGTGAAAATAAGACGCTCCTCCCTCGCTATTTATTGCCTCCACCAGTAGCTTTGAGTCACTTTCGAACACACACTTGCTATGTCTCCAACCCTTCACCCATGACAAGGCTTCTCTCATACCTATTGCTTCAGCTTCACGTGGATGGAAACAGCCCCGAATCACGTTGCTTCTGGCTCGAAGGAAAACTCCATGCTCATCTCGAACAACACATCCAACACCAACCTGGTTTACTCCTGGTACGCAGGCTGCGTCTAAGTTTATTTTAACCCACCCTGGTCCTGGTTTACTCCATCGTCCATTAGCGTTCCCAGCCTGTCCCATATTCTTATTCGTCTCCTCCCGTGCTTTCGTCCAGTCTGCTAACATGTTGTACGCCTTAGCTTTAACCCCAAACACTGACGTGCTTACACGATTCCACACCCAGTTATTCCTTCTGTTCCAAAGATTCCAGCAGACCAGACCTACCATTACACTTTGATCACGACTGCCTATATTAAACACTCTCTTAAGTAGGCTCATCACTGTATCATTCATATCAGCTGTGACTAGAGTTCGTAATCCCGTCGCATTCCAAACCTCATTTGCAAAGCAGCAGTTGAAGAGAACATAAAACAAACTAACATCCGTAAAACAAACTAACATCCGTTACTGTTAGCCTTTGTATAGGCTATACATAAATCTGCATCAAAATCTCCAATAAAATCTATAACTATTTTCTAAACATTAGAATTTATTAAAATCTAAAACATAACTAATTTTATTTTAAATTTGAATCAAATATTTAACATCAACATCCTTCTTGATTCAAATTTACAAAGTGTTCCCAGTTTTGCAAAGCTCGTGAAGAAGCTCCAATCCGCCCAGCATAAAAAACCTATAGAAAAATAACACTTGTATTGGTCATATATATACGAAACAAACGAGAACGGTAAGGCAATAAACAGCCATGTGACAAATTTTATACAAATGAATGGAAACGAGATTTTAATATATATATATATATATTTGTATTGAAATCATATTCTCGTTTTTAAATTAAAAATTCATGATCCAAACGATACCCATAAAGATGCTTTAGATGTTTACCTAGATCGTGATAGAATTATAATTAGACCTGGCAATTCGTTCGTTTCGTGTACTTTCGTGTCGTGTACTTTCGTGTTTCGTGTACGTAATGCTAAATCAAAAACCGACCCATTAAGGATTCGTTTCGTTTCGTTTCGTGGTCGTGTACCTTCATTTCGTGTACGTTTCGTGTCGTATTTCGTGTAATTTTAGAATAAAAATAAAAATATTTAAATATTAATTTTTTACTAGTCCAGTCTTAAGTCAATATGTCCTAAGGAATGAAGTGTGCTTAAATCTTGTGAAACTAAGATTTGAAACTATGTTGTATTTATCTCATGTAAAAATTATATATAAAATATCATTTTAAAATATGTATTCATATAATTTTAATAAAATTATTTAAATATTTATTTATTTCGTGTATTTTCGTTTCGTGTCGTGTACCCAAGGGTAAATCCAAAACCGATAATAAATTCATCCGTGTAATTTCGTGTTCGTATACTTTCGTGTTCGTGTACCGTAAAGGTCAACCCAAACCCGTAATTTTCGTGTCGTGTTTTCGTGTCGTGTACGAAATTGCCGGCTCTAATTATAATGGTTTGGAATAAAGAACTTGAAACTGTACTTTTGTTACCAACTTTAACAGTTAGCAATCTTCACATTTCGTTGATTAAAAAATTTAATCAAGTTTTGTCTCACCAATCGGCTAATTTAAACATTTAAACAGGCCTTACGATGCATTACATTTTTTTGCATGTGCACAGTAAAGTATATAATGCATTGCTAATGCCATGCAGGAAGGTACAATATGTTGGTGTATAGAGGGGGGAGGGTATGGAAATGTGTTGTGCAAAATCAAGTACATATAACTCAGACTGCAGATTAACGAGCTCCATGACACGGACTTAAATGAAGATTTTAAACAAAAATTACAAACTTTTTTAACTTCTGGTTACTACTATATATTCACCAGCTTCAGATGCTATAAATAATTGCCAGCGTACATAAATACAAGTGAACTAAAGCTTCCATGCAGAATTGGAGGAAAGAATAAATAAGAAGGATGCTTTCACAAGTTGAATACACTCATACGATAAACAGTTCCGGTAATTGACCCTATAATACAGCAAGTCCAGAATCGCTCTTTATTGATGATACCCAATGAAGAATTTAAGATGCACATAGTCCCAGCAAATGTGTTGATCATATAAGATTAATAGTAAAGGAGACATAAGGATAGGCATCAGCATCACCTCCAAATCCACCCATACCGCCTTCATCATCAACTTTCCAAAATGTGCTGCAGTTGCATTTCCAAAACATATATATAAAAAAAAATCCAGAATCCAGGTGTTCCAGCAGAAATCAGTAAAAAATTATATGGTTCAGGGACCACTATAAAGCTGCGGGTATTGTATTTAACTCAAATCTCTATGTGAAAATAAACTCAAGAGGGACATTTATGCAGCATGTGTGGACTAAGAAAGATTATACAGCCACCAAGTCCAACTCCTTTTAGGCTACCCAAAAGTTGGGAATGGGGGTCTGAGCCACATGGAGAGCTCAAGAGCTGTCTAATCCCTTGAAAGTTACAACCTTACATGGTTTCTATTCCCTTGAAAGTTACATATAGGGAGATCCTTTAGCAAATTAAAAAAGACACTAAGCCTAAATAGTCAAAAAAAAATATATTTGAATTCCCGTGTATACCTGTTTGAACTGTCTGATAGTCCCTCTAATATTGAACGTACTTTCTTCTCACTTTTCACAGACGGTGACAATACAACGGACTGAAACAATTCAAAACTGATCTATAAGCTGAAGAACACAGAAAAGAACTGAATGAAGAAGAATGCAAAATGAAGATTCTAAAAAAAGTTCTTCTCGATTACCAAGAAAGTTGGTGGCAGTCCATATCTTAGAATGCTCTCTACAGACACACGTACAGCACAAAAGTGCATCCAGGAGGTGAAAACCTGCAAGAGATGCAATTAGTCCAACAGTGCTACGATGCAATGGCAATTACCAAGACAGAACTCCAACAAAAGAACAAAATAATTTATAAACAATGGAAAAGGGGTGTTAGAGTGATATGGAAAAATTATTATCCTTATTTTCCAGATGAGAGTCATATGGTACCTCCCCGTAACTGGCATAGCACCACTGGAGGAGAGAGCTCCTCAAAGTATCCTGATCTTGCATCAGTTTATCAACCTCCTGCTTCCGAGACTCTTGTGTCTCCGAGTTGTATTCAAAATCTCTTACCTACATCATATGTTTAATTTATCATGGGATCCAAAAACAGTGTTATTTGCCACGATTAAAACATTTAACAAATGTGCAGATTCAATTCGTTAGTAGCCAAGTGCAAATTGGATCGCTATGATGATATATTGTTATTTTTACAGTACTATAAAGAAATGAACAAAAGGATGAACTTACTTGGAAACCTCTTTCACGTGCCTTGGTCCTAAAATTGTCAGCATCACGACTGAATAATGTGACAGTATACAGAGCATATTCATTGTCCTCGTGTAGCAACTTTGACGATCTGGGGACCTATAACAATAATCAGTTATCAGAATCCAGGTTTCTATTTAGACCACCACATATTCTGAACTCCGAGGAAAAATGACTAAAAAGGTACATTTAGTTACTTTAAATAAGATTGATAAAGAATTAGTATTTCAAGTTACATAAAATGAAAAAAATATCAGATTAGCAGGTCAAACATAACATACTGATTTTACACCAAATAAAGATTTTACCACATATGTTGTGAGTGTCTCATAACTTGACAACCAATCTTTCTGTGAATACTTGGAGACAACAGCAAGGAGGGTGACTAGATGTTCTGTTGTGATAAGATCCTGAGGCTTCACTATATTTGACAGATCGCGAACAGCTAAACTGAAAGAAGGAAGGAGGAAAAAGGAGAGGAGAAATTAATGAAATAATCCAATAAAATATAATGCAACTTAGTTGAACCTTGGTTACCAATCTACCTCAATGCTAACAAGTACTCGGATGCAAGGATTCAGATAACTTTTTCTTCATCCTAATAATAATAGACTACCCGAAGGAAACAATTTTTTTCATTTAGTCATAAAAATGAAAAAGACATGGAAGGTCAACTTGTTCATAACGGAATACAGACAAAAGCTGGCCAAAGACGTGCATAACCTACCTTCCAGTTTGCTTTCTGTTTATGGCATTTAGTTGACTGCGCACATTGTTATATTCAGCAACCCGAACCTAGTATAGCAAACCCAGAAAAAACTAAGATTCTCTGATAAGACTTCAATATATATAATTGAATACACAAACAAGGGTGTGTAGCAGAGTGCAACATTTTCCAATCAAAACATGTAAAGCTAGAAAGAGCAGATTACCATCGTTTAAGTTAGTGTACATGTTCGAAGAACGACAGCCAACAGGACATACATCAGTGAATAGTATAAACATACAAATGGAAATGTGTACTTTGCGTATATATTTCACGACATACAACTACCGCTATGTTTAGAACAAACAATTTCTAGCCATATATCAATACACAACAATATACCATGTGATTCTTGGAATACAAATCACTACAGCAGTATATAATGGAACAAGCTGGCAGAGAAGAGCTAAAAATGAAGCTCCATTTGGTATGTTTAGCTTATGAAAAGGGAAATGACTTTGAAATACACATGTACTGGCTACAAAGCGAAAAAATTATGTCCAAACTCCAATATACTTCATTATCAATGTTAAACCTTTCTCATCTTTATACATTATTCCAACTTTAGAAGAATATGATTTGAAAACCACGACAGCAAAATCATAAGACATACCAGTCAGGCTTCCTAAAGACTAAACGAGTCTTGACTTAGAGATTTTCATTGGATTTTTCTCGCAAATTTCAACCATAATTAATATAAACAAAAAAAAACAAATATAATCTATACCATTAGGTCTAAAATTATGTTTGGCACAATCAGTGTTGCTCTTTCATCTATACTAACATTTATAGTATCCTACATACTTCAGATGGAAATGAATGAAAACAATATAAAACTACAGCAATCTTCTGCACAGGTCTACGACCGAGTTTATATAGTAAAACATATAGCAATGATCCCAGATGGAACCTTCCATATGCACTTAGATAGTCAGCTATCAGAAAATTTTCATATTTGACAAATTATATAGTTTTATGTATAGGCCTATAGGCTACAGCCGGGAGGGAACAGTGAGAATCTAACTCTAGACTTCTCCTCGCACTGGGAGCATATGATTATGCAATTCCAATGGCATGCCCAAAAATTTGGTCCTTCAAGTTTCATTTTAGCTGTGTCTTAAGGGTTTGTCACTCATAATTCATGACTATGACTCAGGGGTGCATTCCCACCTTTTTCCGTAGATTCTTATGCCAGAAAATAAATTTACTTTAAAAGGAAAAAAGACAACTATTTTGCAAGAATGTTCTTGCCAATTCTTCTGTGCTAAATAATATACCTTGGGGTTTCTCTTGAAATTTTAAACATTAAAGCGATTATGTAATTATGTTAGTATCTCTTAATCCGGTTGACAGAGTAGCTATACACAAGAAATAATGAAGTACGATCAAGATAGCAAAAGAAGGGAAGCCTGTATTCTGCCATCATCACTAAATACAAATTTAACATTTTGCAAACAATAAAGCCGAGCCATATGTATTTCCAATAGGGTGAAATCCTAAATGACACGTACTTAAACTTTAATCCTCAAGCTTGTTTTCTCTTCAGAACACCAACTTCCGTTTTAGTACTCCGATGTTTTTCTAATCTATGAGATATGTGTATTGCTTGTTCTTTATCTGTTGTGCGTTGGATTTTCAGGAATGACTATTGCATACAGTCTCTGTAAAGGTTCTAATACTTTCCAGTCTATGTCAGCCATCTGGTAATGTATGCCTATGCCACGTAAAGTAAGTAGAATACAAGATCCTGGTAACTACTTGGTTATCAAAAGCAATAACAGAAAAGGTGAGATAACTTTTGTGATTTTCTACCAAATCTCCATTCAATTTCTCGTCATCGCTGTTACTCTGAATTTGTAAGCTATACAGGAGCCGCAATCTATTCTTATGTGTACTGGAAAAAAACAATTAAGACCCTATACAATCTTGTGCATAAATCGCAACTAGTTTCAGTTTCTCAAATCCAATTCAGTGCACATTCTAGTACAAAGCTAAAACCTTGGTACACCATCATAGAGTATCAAAAACATATCATAAGAAAGTGTACATCAACTTTACACGATATTCACCTTGAGATCGTCTTCAATCTTGGCAACTTGAACATGAATGCCATCCACAATCTCCTTAAGAGGAGACATTGTCGGATACCTAGCCTCATCCCACACGAATCTGCAATCATAAATTTCAAAACTTTCAAATCACACAAACCAATCAATCGATCAATTAAACCAACAAAACGAAAACCACAGACATTGTCACCTAGTAAGATAAGAATCGACAGGAACACCATCAACAGTCAAAGAGCTACTATTAATCCCCGAAACCCTCTCCAAATCCTCGATCTGACGTCGAATCTTATGCGATGCAGCTTCAATGAAGTTATTAGACTGCATCAATTCCAACAAAATTAAATCTTTTTCAACCCCAATTAATCAATTCTCACATTCTTGAATTAATATAATTAAAAAGATCACCTTTACAAGATCATCACTGAGTGACAAGAGTGAATCTAATGTTCCAACACGAAGATTAGGAATATTGAACTGCATATTCAAACATGTATGTATTATTGTGATCTATGATGATGTAGTCATTATAATTCAAGAATTATATGTATGTAATTATATAAATGAGATGAGATGGGATTACCCTGTAGAGAGGAGTGTCGAAGGAGTTTTTGGAGATGGATTCTTGAAGGCGACTCCAGAGAGATGAAGCGGGAGAGTTTTGGAGAGGGAGAGAGACCACCCAATATCTCGTTGCCATTGTTGTGCTGAGAGAGAGAGAGAGAGAGAGAGAGAGAGAGAGAGAGAGATCAGAGAGAGATTGATTGATTTTTGTGAGTACCGACTAATATCAGCATACAGCTTTTGTTTTTACAAGACAATGTGATGTGGCTTCACGGATAATTGAGGAGTTTCGGCGTAACTTGCAAATTTACTTTGATGAATTTTCTTTTTTTGAGGCTTGATGAAATTTATGAGAATAAAATATAAAATAATTAAATAATTACGCTGAACTCTCCTATTATTACTTACACAATAATATAATCGTTCAAAATATTTATATTAAAAATTGACGTTTTTTTAATCAAGTTATAAAAGTTAACGTTAACAACAATAAAAAGATCCTGTCAAAACAGTATATATAAACTAAATTGAGTTAAAACATTATAATGTGTAAATTACTATTGTAATTTTGTACCAAAAATAGGAAACGGAACATACAATTATCTCGATATATATAAATTTTCAATCAAATACTTGATTCTATCATTCAACATATCATTATCAAAATAAAAAATCAACGAGCTTAACGACATGACAGTGTTGAGAGAACCAAACAAGCGGGAGAGACTTGTGAGCGCAGTGTTGTAAGATCGATGCTATAGCTGCAGATAGATCTGTATATTGACAGTCAGGTGACTAGAAATCAATAAAATTAGGGATTAAATTCGGAAAACAGGAATTTAATTTGGTGGCTAGATGCGGTTGTTACAGTTGGCATTTGCCGTTGCTTTAGCATCTGGACTCGCAGCTCTTATCATTTACATCACCGGCATTACTTATTTAAGTACTCTCTCTCTCTCTTTCTCTCTCTCGTTTAAGCATGTAATGTAATTGAATGTAAGCTGTATTGGTTTGTGGCTGATGATGATACACAGGTGACTTATTGGACGAAGATTTGGAAGCATTACACACATTACACTATGGATTCCAGAAATGCGTGGTTAGTTAAGTTTGATCCCTATCTGCTTATTTCCGTCGTTACGATGTCAGATTATACTACTCTCGATGTTAAACTGTTTGTTATTTGATTAGTAACTAACTGGTTACTTGAATTTCTCTAATTTTGTAATTCCTGGTCTATTGTCATTGGTAAGTTATGGAGGCTGAATTATAATTATTTATACTTAAATTTGTTAGTTCGTTTTTGTAGGATTATATATTTATAATAAGTTTATAATACGTAGTGAGTGATGAGGGGTGTAACTGAGTGATCCCCACCCCTCAATGCTAGAAAGGGATGAAAACTTGTTCATGAGATTATAATATGAGATGAAGCATTAATGAAATGAATGTGAATCATTAATACTAAAACGATTATAGTCCTTGCAAATTATTGTAGCATCAGTTGTTCGTTGCTTAGTTGTAATTGCTTTATGCCCTTTTCTGTCTACTTATATTCCGGTGGGGACAGACGACAAATGGATTAGGATTGAAAGCTCTGAGTGGAAAAGATTATTGTGAAGTTACGATACAGTTTCCTACTGATACTATTCCAAAATGGGTATGTTTTCCTCTATATTTTGATGTTCTTTTCCCCGTTGTCTTTACATGATTCAGCACAATTTTTTCAGTTTTCTCCACATAATCATTGTCAAGCAATACAGTTGATGATCTTAGAAGGGCATACCTGTGGTCATGATTGTTGATATTATTGACGAAATTAAAAAGTTCTATAAATCTTTTTTTCAGTTTTCCTTTGTGGTTGTACAGACTTTATATGATTCTCTTTGGATTCCTTGTTTAACAGAAAGATCCAAAAACTGGAGAAGTTGAAGGTTTATCATACAGTTTCAATTTATGTGAAGCGGTGGCTACGTGGGAGCAGGTTATCATCTATACTTGTTTTACTTCGCTGTTAATGTTCTTTTTAAAGCCATCATTGTCTCATTGAAGAAACCCTTATATCTAGGCGTGTGTGACCTTCTGGTTAAGTTAATGAAAATGTTTCTATAGTCAGAGCTTTTGCTTTTATAATATCTTTGTTGCTATTGATTTGTTATTTAGTGAGCTGATCTTCTCAGGTTCGGAATAGTACCACAATACTTACCAGAGAATTCATTGATGGTTTGCCCAACGGATGGGAGGAATATGCCTGGAAAAGGATAAACAAGGGAGAATTACTGTAAGTACTTTTGCCTATTACCAATCTTTTATATATTGAAATCACTGTCTACGTAATTTTCCCCAATGGCCTAGTGGATGAAATATTAATTAGAGCTGGCCTATGATGTTGCTGGGCTTTTGAGGGAAGGGTAGGCAGGAGCAAATAAGGGGATGATACTTTAAGCTATTTATTGTTCACCACGAGAGCAAGAGAACCACCTTTAGTGTTGCAAACAAGTTGAATTACTATTTTCTGCTTACACTAGTTTGAGTTTGCTCTATTTATTACTTCCTTAAGTTCATCCATAATCTATTGTTGCAAGTTTCAACTAGGTTTACTCTTTCTATGGCTTAAAGAAGTTTATCGGTGATTTGTGTAAATGGTTAAATTGGGATGTAAGAATTGTTTGGGAAGTCAAAGGACACTTGTGCTTTGTTTGGTTGAGAGCAATGAGATAGAGTCTGAATTGTATGAAATATTGTGAAGAAGATCAAGGCGAAAGAGAAGAGTGAAGACAGTGAGAAAGTGCATATTTTCTATCATATGGTTTCATGGAGGATGAGTAGGATGTGGGAATGAGCATTTATCTCTAGATGGTGGGATTGAGCTCTAGTATAAATCTTTATGAATGGAATGGAGAGGAAAACACTATGAATGTCTTCTAACGAACTAGTACAAATTTCATTCTATTTTCACTCCATCACATTCATCTATAACCAAATAGAAAATTTTTACTGACAATATTTTTTTCCAGAAAATTTGGTGTATGTCATGTGAATATGTGTCACATCCTTGCAATGGCTATGATACTATAGTTCTTACTTGAAGAGAACTTCCAAATGTTATCATATATTTATATTTATATAGAATTACATATACAAAGACTATTACTAGAGTCTTGAAAATGCTGGTACTGATTTAGTTGGCAACTCTATACCATCACACAAAAAGAAGGAATAAATCTGTCAAATATCTCATCATGCCAATTAATAAAATAAATAAATAAATAAATCAAATTCTTGACTGCCATTGAAACAATACTTCTGCAAAGTTCTTAAGGATTTGTATGATTTTCTGAAGCATTAACTGTTTTGTTTAGTTGTGTATATGATTTGGTTCACTCTGTTATTTAGAGTCTTTGAAGAGATCCACTACCATAATTAACGTCTGATTATATGGCTCTCTGCTACAGCAACCGATGTAAAAATAAGACTCTCTGCGTAGAAAAGCTTTCTTTGGTACTTCCTGAAACACCACCATATGTTCCTCGTCAGTTTGCCCGCTGCGCTGTTATTGGAAATTCTGGAGATCTTTTGAAAACAAGATTTGGGAATGAGATAGATGAATACGATGTTGTTGTCAGGGAAAATGGTGCACCAATCCAGGTCTGAAGGAATTAGATATTGATATTATAATATTTTATTTTGATTGTTGGTATTTAGAATTTGTGATCATACTTTCTGTCATTTTTTGGACCTTTACAGAACTACACTGACTTTGTGGGAAAAAAAAGTACATTTCGCCTCCTTAACAGAGGCTCTGCTAAAGCTCTAGATAAAGTTGCAGAACTATATGGTACTATCTTTAAACTTCATTTTTTACAACTGGCCTTATGAAGAAAATACTGAGGTTTTTTTATATAACAGATACAGGAAAGGAGGTTTTGCTCGTGAAGACAACAATACATGATATCATGAGCAAAATGATTAGGGTTGGTAAATTTATCTCTATGTAAAATTTTAAAAATTGATTGTAATGTACTTGTAATTGTTTTATTCAATATTACATCTGCCAATTATATTATTATGTTATTCCCTTGTTCCTGAAATTCTGAAGATAGTATATTTTAGAGAACTAAACAGATTTCATGGTGCTCTTATCCTATTCATCCTTATTAAGCTTTGGTTGCATCTTGCAGGAAATTCCGATACTCAATCCCGTATATCTCATGTTAGGTGCATCTTTTGGTTCTGCAGCAAAAGGAACTGGACTCAAGGCCCTCGAATTTGCTCTCTCTATCTGTGACACTGTTGACATGTATGGTTTTACTGTGGATCCAGGGTACAAAGAATGGTATGTGGTAGAGCCCATAACTGCTTCTCCGTCTTATCTTTTAAATGAAACTTGTATTCAATTATAAGGTGCATCTCCACACTGAAATTTCTGGTGTTTTTTAGGACTAGATATTTCTCAGAGTCTCGAAAAGGTCATACCCCTCTGCATGGTAGAGCTTATTATCAGATGATGGAGTGCTTGGGAGTAAGTCTACTATTGCTGTTTTCCTTAATGCTACAGAATTCAGTTTGGGTCATAAATATTGCTAGGAGTTGGTGCTGACGGCGCCTTTTTCTTTTCAGGAAGGGACCTGAATTTTTTGATTCGTCAAATATAAAAGATTTCCCATTTAGAAAATATACTGGCCCTTTCTCGTTGAAACTATAGTGTTGTTTATCTTTATATCCTTAGGAGAATAATTAAAGACATGTATGACTTATTATTTTTCCTAGAGGGCCATGTTTCCCTACATATAATGTGTATGCCACATTAATTTCTTTTCTTTCTGTTATCTATTCTTCTCATACAATAATGTTTCCTCTTTGTAAAGCTTATTAAGATCCATTCCCCGATGCGAGCTGATCCCAAGCGTATTGTGAAGTGGTTACCTAGCCGCAGTACAGTTGTTGCTGCCAGAACAGCATCGGAGAAATTGTTAAGGTAACTAATCTTGAAATTATGTCCTTCAGTCAGAGATGTAAGACTGCAGAAACTGTATATGTAAGAGCATTCTTTCGAAATTTAGTTTTAAGGGTGAGGAATGCATTGCAATTGAAGTAGTCAAACGACTCTTGCTTCATCTAAAAATTGTCTATGCTTTCAATCCTACATGTCAAGTCATATGAAGTTGTGGAACTTACTAAGGTGTTCTTGTTTTTCAACAGGAGGGTTGGAGCAGGATCTAGTGATCCACTGGCTGCTTGTTCCATTACGAAGAAACAAATAAAAAGAAAACCTAAAATGTCCGGCCTTAGAAAAGCAGTTGTGGAACATCAAAAGTTTGTACAGGGTGCAACCTTGTACCCTCTGGAGCATAATCCCGGCCATGGCCAACTCTGCACGGTGCCCTAAAAGTAAAGTTCTGACCGTTGGGGTTCATTGTTCATAGATTGCCATCATACATATTCAAATGCTTGGGACATCGGATAGGCGGACACAGGTATATGTCATATATATCTTATAGCGAGTTTCCACATCCCGGAGGCCAGTTATCTGCATAACTGAAGGTATAAAATTTGACCAGAAATGAGGGACCTCTAAATTCTTATCATCTAATACAAGTTTTTTGGTTTGTGTTCAGTTATAACCGGCAGGTTAACGATTTAATTATTTTTTCATAACGTTTTCTCAAGAACTCAAGCTGTCGTACAGATTAACACTATCCCTTTGTGGATACTATAGAATGTAAAGTTTTTGGCAATCATGTTCTGTTGTTCATGCTCAGCAAAAATGCTTATTATGTATCTTATTAATTTACTTGTATTTTATTTTTTAACTCAGTAAAATCATACATATTGCCTCTTGAGTTCTTGATCCAGAAAGTAATTTGCTGTTGAGCCAGATTCAACTATCAGTAGTATTACATTAAACTTCAATAGTCTAACTTCACTAGAATTTTGCGATTTTGTTTCTTCAGGTAAGTAGAATCCTTCGACCACTATAATTATCATTAAAAAAAATCAAATTATTTCCTCTGCACAAACAATAAAAACAATTAATACTGCAATTTTTTGTTTTTCAAACTTATTCATCATTTTATTGAAATATACTCTATTCCAAAGTGTAATAGATGTACCTTAATAATTTTAAAAAAATAAAAAATTATAATTAATTTTAAATAAAAAAATAAGAATTATATTGGGTGAAGAACGTGCATCATGAAAGGAGATCCACGTGGTATATGAAACAAACACTATATAAGCTGCTGATGCCCTTCAACTCTCATCCACCTTCTTCACTCTCATCTCTCTCAAATCTCTCTCTCTCTCTCTCTCAATCTCTCTCGTTTATATAATCATAATCACATACATACAAATCAATATGTCTCCATCTTCTCACAAAGCAGTCGAAGCGACACACTCGAAGATGACCAAATCAAACCAACCGGAGAAACACACAAACGCCGATGAAGCTCCGGCCGGAAAGCGTCAGCGCCGGCCGAGCGTCCGATTCGGCGAGATCGGAGGCTATGTATCCTCCGATACGAATCGAAAAGTTACTAATAAGAGCCAAAACAATACAAAACAAACCAAAAACAAGGACTCTAAGAATGCGAGTGCGAAAAACTCGGAGAATTATGAAACCCTAGGTGGAGAGAAAGAGGGGAAGTTGGGTAGGATTGAAACCGGGAATTCGAAAAAGAGTTTAGCTGCGAATACGAAGCGAATTAGGTCTAATTTGATGAATGTGGGTCATAAGGCTGGGAAGGATGGTGGTGATGGGGACAATGAGTTTCGTGTTTCGGATTCGGAGAGTCCGACGAGTGAATCAGAGAATTTGGAAATTGAGAAGCAGGAGAAGTCGAAAAGTTCGAAGAGGATTAGGACTGATAGGGTGAGTGTGGAGAAATTTAGTGGTGGAAAAAATGGGGATGGTAATGAGGGGTTTAGGGTTTCTGATTCTGAGAGTCCGATGACGGAGAGGGAGATTAGTGAGGAGGATTTGGAAATTGGGAATGGTGATCAAGTGAGGAATGGTGTGAGGAAAGGGGTAAGGGTTTTGGATGAACCTTCGGAGAATGGTGATGATGAGGAGAGGGATGGAGTTAAGGGTTGGTTGGATCAATTGGGGTTGGGGAGGTACGGGCCGGTTTTTGATGTTCATGAGGTGGATGAGGAGGTTTTGCCATTGTTGACATTGGAGGATTTGAAGGATATGGGGATCAATGCTGTTGGTTCGAGGCGGAAGATGTATGCCTATATTCAAAAGCTTAGGGAATAGGGAAGGTTTTTCTTGATTTCTTTAGTTGTTTTTTCGTTATAGATATGTAGACAGGGGAGGATGAATCTATTCTTTAGTTGTCAAGTGATGACAGAATGTCTGAACTAGTTTGTCTTTTCTTGTTTTAATTTGCTAATGAACATTTGTTACTTTGAGGTTTTATGGATTTAGTTTCTTCTCTAATTACACTATGTTACTTATCTGTTTTTAGAGTTTGAATATTTGATGAGCCAATGTTTATAACAGTTAAGAGGATTACTTACTAGGTGGTGAGAATTGATTGTTCTGCTGGTGTTTTGATTATAATTGTTGGTAGTCATTTATCGTAGTTGTTTGATGGCAATGTGGATGATCATTACTTGCTATTGCTTTTTTACTAAGATGTAGCTATGCATTATATTGTTATATTTCATAGTTATATGTTGTTCGGGTACTTAGTATGACACTCAGAATTAGGGTATGGTATGACAGTAGGAGATGACACTGAAACTGAGAGCGTGATGACAAGTCAGGTCTGAGCACTTTGGAAGTGAGATGGGATTGGAAGTAGGATTTGGGAACTTGGGAGTAGAGTCAAGAGGGGGAGGAGGAGCTAGAAAGCAGAAATTGGATTTTGGATACCCAGAGTAGTGTCACGGTGTCCACTGTCCAGGACATGTTTGATGTACAAGTCAGTGTAGTTGAAATCCATTTGTAAAGTCAAGAATGTGAGCCCGTTTGGCTTCGGCTTATATCGTGGTAGGAGGTACTTTTTTTAACTTACTTATTTTATTTTGATGTTTTTATTTGATTAAAGTTAATAACATCATTCAAATTAATTATTTATTAAATTTATTTTTATTTTAACATTTTTAATAATTCATAAGTTACCCATAATATAAAATAAAATAACCCAAACTAGTGACTTAAAATTTTTACTTTTCACTTATCACTCTAAGCAATTTTAAATCATAAGTAATAATTTTAAGTTTAGCAAAACGACATATTATTTTAATTCCTTTCATATTTATACTAACCTTGTGTGCTTGAGAATGTTGTGTAATGGTTTTATTATTTAGTTCCCTTTGCTAAATTGAGTGTCTACATTGATGGTATTTTTCGTGTTCAGTTTGATTAGTTATGCTTGGGAACAGCCGTACTAGATTCGAATATTATCGAACTCTAGTTCAAACAATGAAATTTGTTCGATTTTTTAAAAATTTACTTGAGTTCGTTTGAAAATTGGTCTGAGTATGTTGTTCATTTATAGCTTATGTATACCATTTAATCATTTATCATGTAAGAAATTAAAATTATTTTAACACTTTGTTAATTTATAGATATATAGTTAATATATTTAAGTGCATACAAATAAATCAGCAAAAAAATGTATATAAATAAATTACATGTAATTCGCAACTTTTATTATATTAAAAATTGTTATTATAGATTAAAACTTGTGCGTCCATTTTTTTTAATATTGATTTATTTTACTTGAATTGAATTTTTAAGACATGAATTTTGTAGGTTTAATTTTTTATATGATTTTATTTGATGATAAATTTATATATGTTATCCTTGATGTTTATAGTGAATGAGGGATTTTAGTTATAAAATATAAAAAAATGATACATTTTAGTTGGAAACAAAAGTAATCGGTTAATTTTTAGTAATTATAATATTTTTATTTTATTTTATTAAAAAGAACCGCGTGCACGTGATATTATTGGAAAAAAAAAAATTTTAGCTGTAGAAAATAGAAAAGTTAATGTGATTTTGGTTAGGTATTATTAAGTATAATATTTTATTTTATTTTAAATAGAATTGTCCGTTGTGTTTTTAGAAACAAAAAAATTTTAGTCACATAAAATATAAAAAATAGAGTACTTCACATAAAAAAAAACTAATTAGTGAAGGTAGTGTTTTTCGTAAGTTCGTTCACAGGGAAGAACTATCAATATCGATTTCAAGTATATTATCTCTTACAATCTAGAAGTGTGGAAAATGGGGGGTTTTGAGTTTGGTTGAGGTGTTTTATCAAACACCTTGCATACAATAAATAAATTGCTACAAAAATACAACTAAGTTAATGGCAACTATCCAAATTTACCAACACAATGAGTAAATGAGCAAGATAAGAGATATACTTGACCCAAGGATATAGCAAATCAAGCACTTCAACCCAACAAGCAAAATATATCCAACTCTACCTAACCAAGATAATTGGTGAAGCACACAATCACTTATTTCTATTCTAAAAACACTAATTTAGTGAATCACATAAATTAGCTCTCTTGATAATAGCTACCAATAATGAAGCATACCAGTATAACCAAATCAAGGAATTAAACAAAGAGAGGCTAGGACAAACCCAAGGATGAGAAGCTCAACCTAGGTATTTGTACTTGAATCTTGAAGTTTAGGCACGCCAAACCTTGTGCTACTACAATGAATGTACTAACAATTACGGATTAGCACAAACAATTAGCAATTGAAATTACAAGAAGAGCAAGATGAAGCAACTTACAAATCTCCAAGCAAAATCATAAACAATACAACACAAGTATTCAAGATAGAGTGAAATAGATCTTACTTAAATTGAATGGGTTTAGTACAAGAGATGCTTCCTTGAGCCAAATAAATGGAGTTAGTTACTCATAATCAATGCTAGATTACAAGGAATTAATGTCTCCTCTCTATTTCCTACTAACCCTAATTGTGTTTTTGAAGAGGCCAAGAAGAGAGGAAAATAAGATGTGTTAGAAGTTAGATGTGTTAAGAGAGATTTTGTTCTTTTAATACACAGCAGCTCTGTACGGCCTGTTGAACGGCCGTACAGCTGCCCGTACAGAAAATCTGCTCCTTTGAACGGCCTGTCGAACGGCCGTACATCAGCCCGTACGAGATAAAATCTTCAAGATAATACATTAAACACCTCCCGACATCGCGAGCTTTCATCTTCTAACTTCCCTCTTGAATAATCTTCGCTTTCATGCCCAAATTAAGCCATCTTTTCAACAATTAAGCACGAGGCACTGAAAGATGAAAAACATAACAAATATTAATAAAACAACATTCGAAACTAACAAAAATGCAGAAGAATAAAAGACAAAACGTGTATAAAATACACGTTATCAAATCTTCCCCCACTTAAACTTTGCTAGTCCCGAGCAAACTAAAATTAACATAACCATATACTCCTAACTAGTACCACTTCCGTAGGTGATCACGGTTGCATTTGGCATATGCAATAAGCCCTTGGAACCCCTAGGTAGCCCTAGTGGACGAGTGAGGTCTCGTGAGGGTGTATAGAAGATAACCCACAAAATCTATAAAATTTTACTAACAAACAAGAAGATAACAATACCTACTAATTAATCTAACTACTACATTCACATGTCCGAGCCATCTACTTGTAACTAAAATCAAACATATAGAGTTATTCACCTTGTCATCCACTAAAACGAGCTAACAACCAATTCAAGAATCAAACACACCTTGTGCAAGATGTAACCAAGACATTAAAGATAGAATGAATGCACTTCAATCATGAACACTAGACAAGATGATCACAAAGCATACATGGCCTCGCATTAAGAAGATGAAATTGCATGGTGAAAAATCTCACATCTCTCAATTATGTATCACACAAGTATGGGCTAGAGATTTCACTCAACTCCAAGTCTAAATGCATGCGCTCTACCTGACCTTGCATGTTCATCTAAATTCCGGATTGCACCAAAAACATGGAATTCATAAAATGGGTTGTAATGAGGCTTGGGTGAAGGTGTGAAAATTTAAGTTCAAGGAATGTGTAAAAGTTTTGCTAGTTGAGTCAAATGACGCTTGCTTTCTTCGTACACCAAATTCTCAAACAAAAGAAGATCTCCACTCATTTACAATTACAAAACACAACCACATTTATCAAGAAAATTGAAAAAAAATAAAGTACAAAGATTTATTGCTTTTTTTCTATTTCTCTTTTTTTTTACATCCCCTTTATTATTATTTTTTTAGCAAAGGGAATGTCTAACATAAATAAATACTACAAAGAACTTTGAACCACATCTAGATATACACATCAAACTAGTTCCCACTTACAATAATTAGAATTCTTCTTCTTCACAATTTCTCCAAATTCACATGCTCAACAATCAATTCTTTCCAAAACTCAACTAGCTCAACTAGGTCGAGAGTGAAGTATTTGGCTATGACTCATGTATAAAAGTGGAAAGTGACGAATAAAAATATGGATATAAGCTTCAAAGGGGTAACTAGGGATTATTTTCATGGTTCACAAGCTAAAAAGGTCAAAAAGGTTATCCTAAATAGAATTTCCTCATTATGGTGCATCTGTGAATGAAGGTTTAATGCAAGCCCTAGAGCAAAAACACACATAAAGAAGGAGAAACACATAAGCAAAAGAATCATCGTTCAAGATCTCACAAGGTTTAAATTTTAATAACATCTTCTCGATTTGATTCCATGCATTCTAAGAGATAATCGTCATGTTTACAATTTAATCACAACAATCTAGACTTTTCATGTCATTTTAAGTGTATGCGTGTGTGCAATAAGATACATCAAACTTATAGATTCACATCAAATTGGTAATGCTAGGCACGAAATAGGAGAAAACAAGGCTACCAGCTCACAATGTCATAAATTTTACAAACAAGTAAACACGCTCATGACTAAACTTATTTCCCAAATGCAAACAAAACGGACATCAAAATAAACAATCCTTCCCCCACTTAAAACATGGCATGTCCTCATGCATGACAAATAAAACGAAGTAGATATAAAAGAGAAAGAGAACTCCCCTAAAAATAAATAACAAGAACCGGGACCACCACTCATACTTTTGCCATAATCCAACTCCGAGATGTGCAAGCCAAGAATTGAATTAATGCCACGAACAATCAACCCACAAAAATAACCGACAAGCCAAAATCCAACACCCCTCAAGGCCCTGCAATACACTAATTAAGGAAATAGAAATAAAATAAAAAAAATATTTGTTTTTGTTGTTTTTTTTAAATAAAATAAAATAAAATAAAATAACAAACCAATTAATAAAAAAAATCAAATAAAAATCAAATAAAAATCAAATCAAATTTAAAACTGAAACAATAATAAAAGCAAAAATTAAATTAAAAACTAAAAATAAAATAAAATAAAATAATTACTTAGTTTTAGAAAATTAAAAACTAAAATCAAAATTAAAAAGAATTAAATTTTGGTTTTTGGTAAAAAAATTTTTTTAAAAAAAAGAGAAAATAAAATGAAATGAAATAAAATTAAAATTAAAAAAATACAATAATAATAATAATAATAATAATAATAATAATAATAATAAACTAACAAATTAATTAATAATAAATCAAAATCAAATTTTAGAACTAAAATAAAATAAAATTTAAAATTAAAATTAAAATAAAATAAATAAAATAAAATAACTAACTAATTATTAATAAAATCAAAAATCAAATTTTAAAATAAAAATAAAATAAAATAATAAAATTGATTCTTGAGTTTTTATTTATTATCTAACAAAAAAAAATATTAAAACTGAAAATCAAAATAAAACAAAACAAATAGATAAAAAGAGAAATCAAATAAATTAAATCAAAAGAAAATGAAATCAAAAAAAAAAAAACGGGGAGGGGGAAGTGTTTGTTTTGGAAAAAGAAAAAGGGGGGGTGGGAATCAGTGGTGGCGGAGGGTGAAGAGGATGGGGGCGGGTTGGGGACAGCAGATCGAAAGGGTGGACTCGGAGAAGGAGAAATAAGGTGTAGACGGTGGGTTTAGTAGTGTGTGCAGGTGAGGAGAAACGGAGATGGAATGGGTGGGCTAATGGAAGAAGGTCGAAGGGGTGTTGAAGAAGATGAAATGGTGGTGAAGAGTGGTAATGGTGATGGGAGGCTGTACGTCTCTGTTTGCAATTTTTTTTTTTTAGACAAAGCTGCACAGCCTGTACAATAAGTGGGTGGAGTGCTAAAAATTCCACTCATTTTGCACTACAATTCTGGCAGAAGCTGAACAAAATTGTACGGGCTGCTACACGGCTTGCTGTACGGTTTGCATCCCGTACGACAGCCCGTGCAGCCCCAAAATTTTACAAAAACTATTTTTTTTTACAGAAAATTCCCACAAACCCTTGAATGCTTGAATAAAATATTAATTCCTGCAAACATGAAACAAACACATCAAGGCAAGTGTGGAACAAATCTAAAAATTATAAAAACTATAATTAACGATACTAAATATTATTGAGCGGGACATTATTATTAAATATTTTTTTTTTTGAAAATCTATTATGAAATTCATTAATCACACCACAAAAATACATAATTTTTTTTAGAATTAAAATAGATGAAAAATGGAATTCCCACTCACTAATATTTAGATCAATCTTCAAATTCACAATAGCATAACACCCTACATAAATGCAAGCAAGGAACAAAATCTAACACACACATAAAAATATATAAATACATGTGTACATTGGGTTGCCTCCCAAAAAGCGCTTTGTTTATTGTCGTTGACTCGACTTATTTATACAAGTATTATAACTAGTGAGGTGAAAAAACAAATAAATGCACATACCTACGAATCAATAATAAAAATAAGGTGTGCAAATATACCTTCGATTCATAAAAATATAAAAATATTTTTATGATCTTCACATCTTCAAGAGACTTTGAAAAAGCAAAGTAGCTAGAAAAATCGTCAGAATAATCATTATAAATACGACTCAAAAATTGTTCCCAAATTGGATCCTTATATACCCAAGCAAAAATTTCAACCTCATCAATCTTAAGCTCAAATTCCTTCTCAATTTTAATTGGACATTCATCAATTTTAACCCATCTACCAATTCATTAAGCACAAAAGTATTTTCTAAATTTGGTAGATCCTCAACTGCATCCAATTTATCATTGTCAAGCTTAGGACAATCGTCAACTAAACAAGCAAATTCATCATGCACAACATTTTCATCAATTACAAAACAAGTATCATGATTAGTAGGAGAATTGACCTCCTCAAATCGACTCACGGTATCGGCTAGTTGACTCATTTGCTTTTCTAAGTTGGATATGTTTTGAGAAATGTTCTTTTCCATTTGAGAAGTGCTCTTTTCCAAGTTGGATATACTTTGAAAAGTGATGTTTTGAAATTGGAGGTTATTTGCCGCCATTTGCTTCATCATTTCTTCAAGTGATGACAATGTAGATGAAGAAGACCCTTGATGGCCATGGGAATTATATTGTGGATCATAACATTGATTTTCAAAAGCATATGAATAATCGATGCTAGGAGGGTAAGGAGCATAGCATGAGTTTGTAGAATATAAAGAATTCACCTGATACACATTAAAATTCTGAAAAGAATTAAAATCTTGATATCGTTCTTGATCGTGGGTGAAATCTTGAGCATTATTCCAACCAGAATAATTCTCCATTGTCTCCTAAAAGAGTTAGTTCATGTCTATATCCAATAAACATGAAGACACACCAATAACAAAAAACAAAGAAAGAAAAAAAAACTATATACAAAGATAAAATCTAAAATATAAGAAACAATTAACTCAAAATTAATATTGTTGCCATCCCCGGCAGCGGCGCCAATTTGAAGGTAGTGTTTTTCGTAGTTCGTTCACAGGGAAGGACTATCAATATCGATTTCAAGTATATTATCTCTTATAATCTAGAAGTGTGGAAAATGGGGGGTTTTGAGTTTGGTTGAGGTGTTTTATCAAACACCTTGCATACAATAAATAAATTGCTACAAAAATACAACTAAGTTAATGACAACTATCCAAATTTACCAACACAATGAGTAAATGAGCAAGATAAGAGATATACTTGACCCAAGGATATAGCAAATCAAGCACTTCAACCCAACAAGCAAAATATATCCAACTCTACCTAACCAAGATAATTGGTGAAGCACACAATCACTTATTTCTCTTCTAAAAACACTAATTTAGTGAAGCACATAAATTAGCTCTCTTGATAATAGCTACCAATAATGAAGCACTACCAGTATAACCAAATCAAGGAATTAAACAAAGAGAGGCTAGGACAAACCCAAGGATGAGAAGCTCAACCTAGGTATTTGTACTTGAATCTTGAAGTTTAGGCACGCCAAACCTTGTGCTACTACAATGAATGTACTAACAATTACGGATTAGCACAAACAATTAGCAATTGAAATTACAAGAAGAGCAAGATGAAGCAACTTACAAATCTCCAAGCAAAATCATAAACAATACAACACAAGTATTCAAGATAGAGTGAAATAGATCTTACTTAAATTGAATGGGTTTAGTACAAGAGATGCTTCCTTGAGCCAAATAAATGGAGTTAGTTACTCATAATCAATGCTAGATTACAAGGAATTAATGTCTCCTCTCTATTTCCTACTAACCCTAATTGTGTTCTTGAAGAGGCCAGGAAGAGAGGAAAATAAGATGTGTTAGAAGTTAGATGTGTTAAGTGAGATTTTGTTCTTTTAATACACAGCAGCTCTGTACGGCCTGTTGAACGGCCGTACAGCTGCCCGTACAGAAAATCTGCTCCTTTGAACGGCCTGTCGAACGGCCGTACATCAGCCCGTACGAGATAAAATCTTCAAGATAATACATTAAACACCTCCCGACATCGCGAGCTTTCATCTTCTAACTTCCCTCTTGAATAATTTCGCTTTCATGCCCAAATTAAGCCATCTTTTCAACAATTAAGCACGAGGCACTGAAAGATGAAAAACATAACAAATATTAATAAAACAACATTCGAAACTAACAAAAATGCAGAAGAATAAAAGACAAAACGTGTATAAAATACACGTTATCAAATCTTCCCCCACTTAAACTTTGCTAGTCCCGAGCAAACTAAAATTAACATAACCATATACTCCTAACTAGTACCACTTCCGTAGGTGATCACGGTTGCATTTGGCATATGCAATAAGCCCTTGGAACCCCTAGGTAACCCTAGTGGACGAATTTTTTTTTTTAAATCAGAGCCTTTGGATCAACTATCCAACAGCTCTGAAACCTTGTGTTGCGTAAACAGTCTGGTGCAACCGGTTGCACCAGACCGGGAGCCAAAGTTAATAATGTTAATGATCGGTTGATTTTACCCCCATATACACACCCACATACAGAAGTTGCTGCAAATACTACAATACCATCCTTTTTCAATCATTACAAGGCTATCTAATGGTGTTAAGCTTAGACTAACGACAGTACATCAAGTGCACGTTTTCTGTAAGTTCAACATGCTTTCGGCTAATTTTCAAAGTCCAGGTACACAAAGTGCACAATCCTAAAACTTCAGGTACACAGGGGGCATTTTACTCTAAAAAGCAGATATAAAAAAAAATTAGGGGCACAATTTAGAGTCTCAAAACTCTAAAGGTTGCTTTCCATCATGTAAGCAATGACAAGGTGAGTGTGTAAAGGCCTACTGTTTAGTTGTGCTCAAGTTATATGCATAGTGTTTTATGATCATAATATTACATTACATTTTTTCGATGATTATCTATAACATCTGGCTGCACAAACAAAGCACTGTAGGAAATGTGCTCAATGAAATTAAATTCTTTGCTATGCTAACTGAATACCTATATGTCAATCATCTGTCTCATTTGGTTGGTCTTATATTAACATTACCGATATACTATTTTTTTTCCTTATGCTTCACTCTATATTATTGGTTAAGACATCTCCAACGTTTCCTTTAAAACCAGCTTTATCTCTCTATATGAAGTTAAAACACTATGAATTTATCTCCAACGGGAGATATCTTTATCTTCTATATATATTATAATGCCTGAAGATCGGAAATGCACCAGAACAGTTCAAGGTATTTTTCTTGAATTTTCATTTTTTTGATTTTTCTATTAAAATTCTTTTCTTGCATTAAATAGCTATTAATGACAATTTAATTAGTCATTAATTACACCTATTAAACATATATTAAATTTACTCTATTTATTTGTTTAAAAATTAGCAAATTAGTTGAACATTATAGTTATTATTTCATTATTAATATTAATTATATATAATTATGTTTATTTTTAGGTAAAATGATGGCTAACAATTGTTTATATTGCGTTATTTTTTATTCCCTATTCAAGATCACTATAATTTCTTTCCGGATGATTATAGGGTAGACGACCTTAACTTCTTAAGCAATTTTTATTATCAATAATTGTGAAAATCGTAATAAATTATGGAAGTACAAGATATTTACTTAATATCTGGAATTGTATGCAAACAATACAGACATATTTTTAATTTTACACATGAATAAATAATACATGAGTTATGATCAAATTGATCAAATTTAACAAATCCAGCCATTTATTGGAAGATAAAATTGATAAAAAAAAACACCCATTGTTTCGTTATATTGTGTCTAAATAAATTTTTATTGTAATTAAACAAATTCTTACACTATTATTGAATATGTATATTATGAGAGTGGTGTTGGCTTTAAAAAGTGTTATTAACCTTAACGTCTCAAACAATCGTTATTATCAATGATTGTGGAGTCGTAGTAAATTATGAAAGTACACGGATCTTTACTTAATATCTGAAATTTGTAAACAAATCATGCACATGAATAAATTACACATGAGTTATGACTAAACTAATTAAATTGAACAAACCAAACCATTTTATCGAAAGATTAAATTGATAAAAATTTATACACCCATTATTTATATTGTGTCAAAACAAATTAATATTCAAATTAAATAAATTCTTACACTATTATTGAACATGTATATTATGAGAGGGGTGTCGGCTTTAAAAAGCGTTATTAAGTTGTAGTCAACATTTGTAACTTTTGATCGTAAATATTACGTTTATATTGTAATTTTTATTTTTATATGTTTGTGATATTTTTAAGATTATCAAAATTTTGTATATAATGAGAGTATTTTTCCAATTAATAATTCAGGTAAATTATTTTTAAATTAATTTTTTTATAGAAAATTCATAAGAGACCAATCAATTTTTAAGAATAATAGAAATTAATTTATCTATTACAGTACTTTTATATAAAAATTTATAAACCGCGCGAAGCGCGGATAAGTTGTGTAACGCCCCGACACTAAAATATACCTTTTTGAAATGAAATATTCAGTATTGGAATTTATGTAGATAAACTAGACTTTAATACAGGGGAATTTAAGAAAATTCCGGCATGAAGTATTCGTAAATCGGACTATCCACCTGTATTTCAACCCAAACCAAATTCCAATTAACAATTACAATTAAAACTTAATACACCAGCGATTCCTCACCGAGGATCGATTCCGGGTTATGGTATGAAACAAGAATCTAAACCATACTTATTATTACAATCTCTTCTACAATTCTGATTTCAATAACTATACCGTTTAATCTGTATCTTAACTCCAATCCGTGCTTACCTGCTTTAGCTTCGAGATCTATCCTGTAAAGGCTGCCTCATTGCTCTCATATGACTCGTACGATGTAGACATTCACCCTTATTCCTAACTGAAAGATTAGAGAAAATGAAGCAAGAGTGAGCCAAAGAATGCTCAGCAAGCGAACAGTATAGTGAAACAATAATACTACAATGATTCATTGGTGAACATATCACTGACCAACTTTTCTCAAAGGAATAATTCACAATTACAGAAGCTCCAGAACTTTAAAGATATAACATTTTATTTAATTCAGGAAATGGAATAGAATTGGACTATTTTGTAATTTATTAATAAAAACAATAAGGTTAGGCTGCTGATCAGTCACACACTAACCCCGGACAAACGCACACAGCAATGTCCTTTAATGGATCCACGGCACACATCGGCCTTAATAACTTCTGACCACGAATCTGGTCCGACCCTTTACGGTCCACTTTAAAAAAAACTAACAGTCCAATCCTATAATCTGAACGTCAGGTGTCGGAACAATCGACCACCTCGACCAGCCAAGCACCCTGGAAACTCACGTTCCAGGTTAACAACTCAAATCTCAAGAAGAAACGAGGTCTAGTAAAATTCTGACCTAGACATCGACAATTTCGATATAGAGAAGGGTATTATTTCATAATATATCAATGGAACAGGGACAACAAATTCAGCACTATTGATTGGGATATGATAAACAGCTATTCATATTTATTGAAAATTAAAGAGCAATAATATCAACGACAAATCGAATTAATATAATGATCAAGTGACGAAAAACATGGTCCATTTAAAAGATAAGTAAAATGATTTATTTTCAACATGAGTAACAACAACTGTAATTGTAAGATAAAGCAAGGATATAGTCAAGTGCTAAGCATTTAATAAAATTTACCAACACATTGTCAAGTTGAATTAACACAAGTGAATTGAGTAGTTTAAAAATGATCATCTGTAAAATAACTCCAGGACAATTAAATTGTAGGACAGTTGGAAGAAAGCCTCTCCTAAAGGGGTCCATTGGTGAAAATCCATTACCAAGTTTGAACTATCATGAGAGATTCAAATATCTTAAAACGAAGATTTAAGAAATTCTCAATTATTTAAGGTCTCACTCTTGTCAGCTAAGCACTCATAGGCTTCAGCTGCCAGAACCGGCATGACAATAATGAGTTTAAATAATTAAGAAGATCTCAATTCATTCTTGGCTTTAACCGTCACTGAGCAACACATGCCTCAGCAACAGTATAAACCTCGAATTAGTTTACATAATTTTGAAAGAAAACATGCTTTGAATAAGATTAGCATAGACGAGGAATATTGAAATAAAATAATTTTTTTAAAAGAAATTATCACCCGAACGATAGGTGGGGAGCATAAACAATAATAGGATAATTTGAGAATGAGTGTTTGTAAATTAATAAAAGAGGAATGTCACTGAAAATAAAATAAAATAAAGGGTATAGGCACTAGCAAAAATGGTTTAAAAGAAATATCGTAAAATCAAAAGAACAAGTTCACATTATTTAGAATAAATATGAAGAATATAATTGCTTGCAAGAAGGGATTTCGAAGGAACAAATAAATAATACAGAAAGTTTCACATCACTTGAACAATAAGTGAGGGATAGTAAACTTGCCTCAATATACAGGGTTTCCATTTCCAATACTTTAATACTTTATCACTTTACATCCGTCTCTACTACATTATACTTCACCTTTCTTCGATCACACATCCATCTTTCCTTTATCACGTGTCAGTCCCGATAATTACATCCTTCCTCTACATTCCATCTACACGTTCACTGGCTCTTAGCTGGCCTCCAATTCGTACCTATATACAGGTAAGTACTGCTTTAGTGCACATATAACCTTAACCGTCTAATTCTGCTCTACCCAATCACGTCTTATACGCTTTACAATTAACACATATAACACATACAGATCATATTCTTGAAATAGTAACGTATAATTACAAAATCATATAAACACGTAACATGTAATATTAACTTATACTCATACCCTTTAACACATATATCCCCTTGATTTACAAATAATCCTTATCAAATTATTAAAATAATTACAAAATAATTCTAAAAGAATTTGTACAGCATCTCCTTTAAAATATGACCTAATCCGTCGGGAAACAACCGACCCCAAACAAGCCATCAAACAATCTTCTTCTTTAACATCAACTCAACTTATAAACGAACCTTAACCATAAAATTCAGCTTACTACTTTTAACATGTTCAGCAGGCATACACAACTTGCCTTGGTAACATTAATTGTTCAACTAAGTACTATATCCAACTTCCAATTTGACTATTACATGCAATTAGAACCGAAGAACGAGTGTGTTAGGTCCAATATGTTTGTAGAAGGGGGGGTTGAATACAAACAATACCGTTTTATCGAAATTTGTCCGGATAATTTAATTTATATTTTGACAAATTTGAGCGGAATTAAATTAAACAAAATTCAAGTTGAATATAAAATTATATTAACTTGAGGAGTTTGTTACAAATACAATACAGAATTTATATCTAGTTAATAAAAACAAATTAGAAAATTCGACATGAATTTTTCTAGATTTGTTAATAAAAATCAAGATATAGATTAGGAGTAAAAACTCGCTAATAGTACAAGAGTATTAAGTAAATCAGTTCTATCGGATAGATATTAAAAATAAGATGAACTTGATTTTCTATATATTTTTTCTGCTTCTTGTGCTGTGTTCTTGATGAGAGAGAAGAGAGAATTCTGTTCTTGAATGTAATATTTTCTGTGTTCTTGTCTTACTGATTCCTTCTGTCGAGATGTCTTGATATATATTAATCCCTGCATCTTTATCTTCAGTTATAACTGTCAAGAAAATCTTCAATACAATTTCTTCTTCCAAGACAACCAGTTTTGTACTGCCAAGACAATAGACAATACAATCGTCAAGACAATCAGGTTCTTCCAAGACAATCGTCAAGACAATCAAATTCATATATCTTTGTCTTGCTTTATCAAAATTATCATTCTGTCTGAAGCTTTTTCTTTTTGATCATTATCAAGACAATCAAATTGAACTGCCAAGACAATCGTCAAGACAATCAAATTAGATTTTTATTCTACTTTTCAAAAGCTATTCAGACATTATCATTATCAAGACAATCGGCAAGACAATCAGGAATTGTCTTGCTTTATTGATTTCTTCTCCAATACAATCGGCAAGACAATCTCCTATTGTCTTGCTGTTCTGAATTTAACCTTCAAGACAATCGGCAAGACAATCAGGGATTGTCTTGCTAGTTCATTTTTCAGAATTAAATTAAAATTGATTAATAAATAATCATTTTAATTTATTCTTACTTAAATAATTAATCTGATTTAATTAATCTAATAATTAATTTAATTAAAGAATTAATTCAAGATGAATTAATTAATTAATTAAATTGACTACTTGATTTAAATTAATTAAACAAGAATAATTATATATCCTTGGATTGTCTTAATTCTTTTCTGAATCACTGAAAGTAATAAAGGAATACCACTGAATATTTTGTTGACGTTCCATGTACTGTCTGGTTCATGAACGACTAACCTCAATGACTGTCCTTTAATTTTCACATTAAAAATGTGATTCATTTTTCTTCTCACCTCTTTCTCCTTCTTGTACTTCACTGTATACTGTCTGAACCTGTCACTCTAGAAATCTCTGTCTTAGAAATAAATCCACTTCTTTGTTGCTATACTGAGGCTTGATCAGCAATCTGAACTTCTTCCAGTGTAAATCATCAAAACTATAGATTGACTTTAGGGTTTTTCTTCTGACATATAGTACTTCCTGAGATTCTTGTGACAGTTAAAGTTATTTACTTATTACAAACTAAGCTTAAGTTGAGTTGAGTCCTCGAACTACAAATAGGCTATGTCATATGCCTTTCAATCTCCCCCTATTTGTTTGTTAGATGATAACAAGCAAATTCCTAGAGGATTACTCAACTAACTCAACTTAACTTAGTAAAAGATAAAACTTTAAACACAAAGTAAATAAACGAAAAGTTCTGGTTTATATTTAACATTTTCCAGATTCAAACATAAAAGATAAATACAAGATAGATGATCCTCTAGACTGATCATATAATACAATTTTCTATCTTGACCTATCAAAGCTCTAAAGATATCACATGTAGAGCTGATCTTCACTTTGAAGTTTCTTCATCCCTTATCTCTCCAGGTTCAACTTCATCTTCTTGCTCTAGGAATCTTCTGATCTTCTCTGTGTCAAATCGTTCTTGATTATCCAAGGTTTTAATCAAATCCTTGTCAAGTACACGTTCATAATCTGACACAAGACCTTTAGGTTTCTTTGGCAAGATTCCAAGGTTACCCCATAGCCGATTCCGAAGAATGTAATATTTCTTTTCAAATCCAGTTAAAGCATATGATCGAATAAT
Organism: Saposhnikovia divaricata; assembly: GCA_036435485.1. NCBI lineage: Eukaryota > Viridiplantae > Streptophyta > Magnoliopsida > Apiales > Apiaceae > Saposhnikovia > Saposhnikovia divaricata. The sequence continues at coordinate 240,878,223 of CM071594.1, read as the reverse complement.
GTCAGCAACAAAGATACTTTCTTTATCTTCGAATCCTGTAGTCCTCAGCATATGTTCTAACCAGACCAGATGAGATGCAGTGTATAACTTCATCGACTTAGAATCAAGGAAACAAGAGTGTAGTGTATTACCCTTGAGAAACTTAACATGATGTGGAGTTTGAATAACTTGTGGACTATTCCTTTGCGCAAACTCCAAAAGTCTTTCATGAAGTAAAATATTCAGTTCAGAAAACCTTTTTACCTTTATGGACATAATCCACAGTTCCATCAAGCTTCTCTGTTGAAAGATTTGAAGTGACACATAGAGAGAACCCATTGTACGAGAGTCAATCTGAATTATCAGTTGATCTGCACATCTGTCAAATCCAGCTACTATCCTTGAGATTTCCAGCATCAGTGCATCCATATATTGCAAGTAATCTGGATTGGTCTCTTGAAACTGTTGAAGTAGTTGGAGTAAACGTTCATCATCATTAGCATTGTTCTGAATAGAATCAAAAATCTCTCTTGCTCTATCCCACTTTGGACCAATCTTCAACTGAATATCTCTTTTCCTTTCCTGTACACTGATTGCATGTAGCTTTTGTTTCTCTACATCTTCAGCTTGCTTCAGCTTCAATCTCTCATTCACTACCTGTCTGGTCTTCTCAAGCTTAGCTTGTCTCATCAGACGATCAGCTTTGTCCTCTTGCAGTTCATTCTCAAACACAGGATCATCTTGCCAGTTTGAAAGATCTTCTTCGATATCATCTAATTGTTGTACTTCAAACTTACTATTCCTGAGATCAAAATCAAACTCAAATGCATCCTGATCATGAGCAGCTTGAGCAGCTTTTTCTTTTCCCTTGGTAGACTTCTCAGACTTCTCCTTATGCCTCCCTTGTCCTCCTGACTTACTTCCTCCTGCTTCTCCAGACTTTCCTGCTCCTCCATCTCCAGACTTCTCCCCCTTAGTTGAGGAATCCTCTACAGACTTTCGTTGACTGTCAAGCTCCCTATTTGCATCATTATCCCCCTCATTATCATCATCATAGTCTTCAAAGTATGCTCTTTGTTCTGGTGTGATATTATGAGTAGGTTTAACAATGTTGTATAGATGATCAAGTCCTTCAAACATGTAATCATACTTTTCTTCAAGCTTCGCAAAAGTTGTAGAATATGATTGAGCAGATTCATGCATTTCCACTTGAAGTTCATCCACCCTATTAGAGAGTCTGTCAATAGCATTTAGAATATCTGTTCTTTCTGTAGATGCCTGAGAGTTGGACTGTATCAATGTATTGATTGCTGGAGTGAGTGTAGTCTTTATGTTGTGGACATCGTCACGAATGATCATGAGCTGATTGTTGACAGAGGTGGAAGAAGAAGACCGTTCATCCACTTGTGCTTTTAAAACTTGTTTTTCAGCCTCAGTTTCCATCAATTTCTTTTGCAGATCTTTGATTTGAGCCATAAGAGACAAAGTGTTTGTGTCAGTGTGTGCGCTCACCTGATGTTCACTCAAGGATATATCACTCTCCTTTCGTGCATTTGTTTCACTCATATTTAAGGTGTCACATCACTCAACACTAGCTCCTTTCCTTGAGCTGTACCTGCATAAGAAATCACCCTAGCCTCTTCTGGAGAGGTCAGTGGTGGTGCAATGGGAGTTCGCAATTCCCAATCCTCAGTCATCTCTATCAATTCATTTGGATTTGTTAACTGAATTTCTTCAGTGATAGGATGACCAAGTTGCCTTTCACTTTCACCAGATAAATCTGCGAGTGAAGAATCCCTTGAGGGAGCCAGGAATGTTCCTCCTGGGAGGGGAGATGATGACTCTATTATAACTGGCAGAGAGTCAAGATTTCCCTCTGAAGCCTGTGAAGGCTCTTCTACCGTAACAATGGTAGGCACAGTAACAATCCTATCGTGCACTCCTTGCTCAGTGTCCTTAGCAACATCAGATTCTAAGTTAATGTTTTCCCCCATTGTGAGTAATAGAGGTGTGCTTGACTCTGTACAAGGTGCCACGGCCTTTTGGCGAATTTCAATAATTGCATCCTGTTGAGAGGATGAAATTAGTAACAGTTCATCGGCCATTTCAATGTCCAAGTCCTGTTGGGAGGAAATGGATGGGCTAACAGATGCCTCAAGTAGTAGGTTTCTTCTCTTCTTTGGTGGAGGCAGAGCTGTGGGATCACTCAAATTATCACTTCTTCTATCAGCTCTTTTTGTCAACAACTTGCTTCTGGCTTTAGGTTTAGAGATTTGGTTAGACACGGTGTTTGGCTCTAAGACCTAGGATAGAGGCTGTGGTTCTACAACCTCTTGGTCTGACCTATCAGCCACTTGGGCTCCAGAAACAGTTTGAGAGATAGAAGGCAATACCTGCTCCATTGATGTAGTAGTTGTACCTGAAGGAATAGATTGTTCCATTTGATGTTGATGTTCAGGGACATGTACATCTTGAGGTTCAGGTTCAGGTGCATTCAAAAGTCGAGGAATGACAGGTAGATTTATGAAGTTAGACAAATATGGTGTAATAAACACTGGCACATTTATCAACTTTCTATGTGTATCAAGGCTAGTGAATATTTTCTTGGTTTGCCTGCCTGATACCATAGGGTTGTCATTCCTAAAAACTGTTTGTTGACCAACAGGAACAAGATGATTAAATAACAAAGTTAAAAATCTAGGATAATAACATAGAACTTTCTTACCCTCATCAAAATCCTTTCTGGCCTTAACAATCCTGTTAATAATAGTATTCCAAAGTAGGTTACCAATATTGATTCTACGGTTGTTAGCAACAGCATAACCAATAGTTTGTAACATAGAGGTGAGTAAGTGAAAATTACCTCTGGCTGAATTAGCAAATACCTTGGAGATCGTGTCGAAGAATGCATTCCATGGTTGAACCAGATTCCTTTTGCTCAGGTTGTTCATATCAATTACTCCATGATAATTAATATCAATGAAAAATTGATATAGTTGTTCACTACTTCACTGGTTGGAAATGGATCAAAATTATCCGCCGGAAGGCCCAATAAGGTAGTAAGGGTTGATTCTGTCACGACGTGGTGTGTACCATCAAAATCAAAAGAAAATGAGGTCAAGTCTTCAGACACCACAGCTTCTGTGCAAATCAATCTCAGTGGTCCTATCTTAATTGGGACTTCAATCGAGATGGCAGTTCGAATAATTGAATCGTCATTCAAAAATCGTATCCAAGCCCTAAATCGATCGTAGGGACAATCGTTCGGATTAAAATAGCCAACCAAATTATGTTTCATTATCTCAAAATTATCAGCCATTTTTTTAAACACAAAAACACACTTTAATTTTAAGAAAATTAAAACAATTCGAAAATTTTCAGAATTAATAATTAATTAAAATTAATTAAAAATTCGAATTAATTCAAAGTTGTCAGAAAAATCTCAAAAATTTATATGATGTTCTCCTGATCACTGGGAGTCCCAATCTATTTTTAGAATTCTCAGAAAAAATTTAGAACTTTTAAAACACCTAAAACCCGATTCAACTTTTGGAAAATTGATTTTCAAAAACTTTAACAAAATTCGAAACTGATCGGTTCAAAAGAAAGGAAATCAAACGATCTATTCAAATCTGTTCTTGGATTTCAGTTTGGTTGAGAAAATTTTGGCAGCGATTCAGTACAAGTCTGTGTGTATATATCGTGTATGTATTGAGAGCTCTGTGTAAAGACACGAGAGAAAGATTGTATTGCTGAGTTTGTGATCTGATTTTCTGTTTTTGTTTTTTTTAAGTACAAAACTACACTACAAGACAATCGGTTTGATTGTCTTGCCGATTGTCTTGGTAGTATAAACACTATCAAGACAATCGTTTATAATTCTGAAAAATAAAGAAAATGAAAACAATATAATTTTTTTTAATTTTTATTAAAATACATACTAACATTACAAGACAATCAGTTGATTGTCTTGCCGATTGTCTTGGTAGTATAAATACTATCAAGACAATCAATTATTTAACTGATTAATCAACAAATTAACACACACACATTTTTTTTTTAATTTTGAAAATATAGAAAAACACTCCAAGACAATCAGTTGATTGTCTTGCCGATTGTCTTGGTAGTTCAAAATTATCAAGACAATCGTTTGTTTTGAGTAAAATAAAATAAAAACAGAATAAAAATCTGAAAACTATTTTATTATCAACAAAATAACCTTCCAAGACAATCTGTGGATTGTCTTGGCGATTGATATTATAATCACAAACAAGACAATTAGTTAAACCGCTAATAATATGCTAATAAAATACAAATTAATGTGCAAAATTAATCCAATTAAAATACACTCTAATATATTATTAAAAATACTATAAATAAATATTTTACAGAAACATGGATTAATCTTTTTACGAGAACAAATATAAATAACAAAAGGACAAACATTACAAAACATTTAATAAAATAATTATTAAAATAGAAATAAATATCTACAAATATTCTAAAAATACAGAAATATGAAGTATTAAATATTATGAATAAACAGAGTGAAAAATTACTAAACAAGCAAGAAAATTAGTTGGTAAAATAATTATACAAGTGATTTCAAACAACAAATATTCACAGAATAATCACTTGCAAAATTATTAAAGATCAAATTTCAGATATTAACAGTATTAATTACTAGGACTGTTTAACATACCCAATTCACTAACAATTCTAGTGAATGAGGATTCATTAAGCGACTTAGTAAAAATATCTGCAGTTTGATCTCCAGAGCCTACAAATAGTAGTTCCACTGTACCATTCATTACATGCTCTCTTATAAAATGATACCTTATGTCGATGTGCTTTGTCCTTGAGTGCTACACAGGATTGCTGGCGATTGCTATGGCACTTGTATTATCACATAAAATAGGGATATTTTCCGATACAATGCCATAGTCCATTAATTGATTCCTAATCCATAAGATCTGAGCACAACAGCTTCCAGCACCTATATATTCAGCTTCGGCTGTAGAGTTGGAAACTATTTGTTGTTTCTTACTGAACCAAGATACCAATCTTCCACCTAGGTATTGACAACTCCCAGATGTACTTTTCCTGTCTACAACACTTCCTGCATAGTCAGAATCTGTATATCCAATTAAAGTAAAACCAGATTCATTAGGGTACCAGATGCCTAAATTAGGCGTACCCTTTAGATATCTTAAGATTCTTTTGACAGCAGTGAGATGTATTTCTTTAGGGTTCGCTTGGAACCTTGCACACAAGCATGTGGCAAACATTATATCTAGTCTACTAGCAGTTAGGTAAAGCAATGAGCCAATCATACCTCTATAGCCTGTGATATCTACCTTGGCAGAACTTTCACATAAACCAATTTTGACAGCTATAGTTGATGGTGTCTTTGCTGATGAGCACTCCTCCATGTGATATTTCTTGAGAAGTTCCTTGATGTACTTGGATTGACAAATAAATATTCCATCTTGTCTCTGACTTATTTGTAATCCAAGAAAGAATTTCAGTTCTCCCATCATGCTCATTTCAAACCTACCCTGCATTAACTTAGAAAACTTCTTGCATAGAAGCTCATTAGTAGACCCAAATATAATATCGTCCACATAGACTTGGACTAGTATTATATCATTCTTATGTCTTTTAGTGAAGAGCGTTTTGTCTATGACACCTCTTATAAAACCATTTTCTAATAGAAATTCAGAAAGAGTGTCATACCATTTTCTTGGGGCTTGCTTAAGACCATAGATAGCTTTGTAAAGAAAGTAGACATAGTCCAGATGATCTTGATCTTCAAAACCAGGGGGCTGTTCTACATACACTTCTTCATCTAGCTTACCATTCAGAAAGGCACTCTTGACATCCATTTGATAAACTTTGAATCTTGAATAGGATGCGAATGCCAAGAATATTCTGATGGCCTCAAGTCTTGCCACTGGAGCATAGGTCTCGTCATAATCAATGCCTTCAGCTTGAGAATAACCTTTAGCTACCAGTCTTGCTTTGTTTCTTATCACAGTGCCATCTTCATCTAGTTTGTTTCTGAATACCCATCTTGTGTCCACCACTTTTCTATCTTTAGGTCTGGGTACCAGCTTCCATACTTCTAGTTGCTTAAATTGATTGAGTTCATCTTGCATAGCAATCACCCAATCAGAATCAGATAGAGCTTTTTCTACTTTCTTAGGTTCCATGACAGACAGGAACCCAGAATAGTTACATTGATTCTGATAAGCTCTTCTTGTCTCCACACCAACATCTGGATCACCAAGAATCAGCTCAAAAGGATGAGCTCTATTCCAAACAGTTTGTCTGGGAAGAATTGATCTTGATGATTCGCCTTGATCTTCAGTATGATGTTGAGTATGACTTGTTGACCCTTCATTATCTCCCCCTGAGTTGTTGCCAATTTGACTTGTTGATGGTTCAAGAGTATCAGTGGTGTCTTGAAAATTATCATTGTTTTCACCAGCATCACCTTGATCATTACCACCAACATTTGGATTATTATTATTAGCAACAACTTCAGGTTGATTGTCGTCATCTGAATCTGAGTCTGACATGTCATCAAACTTAAGCTTTTCAGATGGATCTTCATTTTGGATACTTGGGAGTTTTGTGTCATCAAATGTAACATTGACACTTTCCATAGTTTTCTGTTGATCAATAAGATACACCTTGTAGGCTCTTCTAGTATAACCAATAAATATTGCTTCATGTGCTTTTTCTTCAAATTTACCACCTTGATCTTCTCCTTGTTTCAACACAAAGCATTTTGTCCCAAATACATGGAAGTACTTGAGAGTTGGTTTCTTGTCATGTAGAGCTTCATATGGTGTCTTCATTAAGTCTTTATTGATAATTGTTCGATTCTGGGTATAGCATGCAGTGTTGACAGCTTCAGCCCAAAAGCTCAATGGAAGCCTTGATTCACTTAGCATAGTACGTGCAGCTTGAATCAAGGTTCTATTCTTTCTTTCAACTACCCCATTTTGTTGAGGAGTTCTGGGAGCCGAGTACTGTCTAGTTATACCCTTTTCAGTGCAAAAGTCATTTAGAACTGCATTCTTGAATTCAGTTCCGTTGTCTGACCTTATAGCTCTCACTGGACGATTAGAGTCCAGCTCAATTAACTTAATGTGATCAACTACCAGTTGTGGAGTTTCATCTTTTGAGTTCAGAAATAGTACCCATGTGAATTTTGAGAAATCATCAACAATCACTAGAGCATATCTTTTTCTTGACATGGACATCACACTAACTGGACCAAACAAATCCATATGGAGAAGTTGTAATGGTTCAGTTATTGATGATGTGTTAATGCTCCTGTGAGTTGCCCTTTTTAACTTTCCTTTTTGACAAGCATCACATAGACCTTCTTGAGTAAATTCAATCGAAGGTAAACCTCTCACCAATTCTCTTTTGACTAGAGAATTCATTGTTTTGAAGTTTAGGTGAGAAAGTTTCTTGTGCCATAACCAACTTTCATCAGTGGATGCCTTTGAATAAAAACATCTAATTTCTTCTGTGCTTCCAGAGTTCATATTGGCTATGTACAAGTTTCCTTTTCTTACTCCAGTCAACTGCGGCCTTTCATTTCTCTTGTGTGATATTAGACAATTCTTCTTGTTGAAATGAACTTCATAACCTCTGTCACAGAATTGACTAATACTGAGCAAATTGTGCTCAAGGCCGTTCACAAAAGAGACATCTTCAACGATAACATTTCCAGCTTCTAATCTGCCATATCCATCAGTTTTACCTTTGCTGTTATCTCCAAAGGTAACGACTGGGCCAGCCTTCTCCACCACATTTGTCAGCAGGGCTCTATCTCCGGTCATATGCCTTGAACATCCACTGTCCAGAATCCACATGACTCGTTCAACCTGGTTCAAACCCTGCAATGACAAATTGGTTAGACTTTCTTCGGAACCCAAATTTGATTGGGTCCGGAGTACTTAAAGAATTGACCTTTATCAGGCAAAGCAACACTTTTTATTTTAACAACATTTTCTACAGGTACTGGACATTTAACCCTGTAAACAGCTTTAACTTGATTTGGTTTCAGCTTGGGTAACCATGTCTTCACCATATCCTGAGAAGGACTTGAAGTCCTAATCTTAGAATTAGGTGGTGTTATAGTCCTGGATCTAACATGTTTATTTCTGCTCATATGCTGTCTAGGAACATTCTTATCAACACATGCATGATTACCGTTAAAGTAAGCAGACATTATATTAAAAGCACAAGACATGCAATTAACAGCATTGCATTTCTTATGAGCAGTATCAATAACAGGAATAGCATTCATGGTAGATATGTTGTTGTATTTATTCATGTTGTTACTTCTACTACTAGTTTTCAAGGAACTAGTAGACTCACCAACTCTTTCTGCTTTCTTAAACACAGTCTTTCTATCTTCATCATTTTTAACAACTTGATTACTTTCTAAGACTACGCCATTAGCTAAATCCTCAATGCGCATCTCTTCCTTAATGATTAAAGATGTTGTATCCAAAGGTTCTGCTATGGATGTCTTAAAGAGTGGGTTACTTACACCCTTAAGCACTAATGGTATACCCCTATCTACAGCACTGACACGATTAGGGGTAATAATGCTTTTTCGTCCAATAGCTTCATTATAATCAAACCCAATTCCTACGGTTTGATTGATAGCTTGTTGGTTAAACAACTCTTTAGCTACTTTACATGAATTAGAAGTAGCACTGACTCTTATTTCTAACTCAGCTATTGTTTCACGTTGTTGAATCACTATCAACGCTAAAGACCTCTCAAGTTCTTTTAGAATTCTTATTTCTGATTTTTGTTTATCATGGCAATTTTGTACATCGTGCAATTCTGATAATTGATTACTAAGATCTGTATTTAACAAATTGATCCTTTCAATCTCTCTATTAGCATTACCTAGTGTATCACTAAGTTGATAAATATATTGACTTTCAGTACATGATACCTCAGATGAAGTACCACTGGAGTTATCAGATTTTGCCATCAGGGCAAGATTGCCATACTCTTTATCTTCAGAGTCTGTATCATCCCAACTCTTTCCAGCAGCCACATAGGCTCTACCTGTCTTCTTCTTCTCAGATCCAAAGTCTTTTCTTTGGTTTTGTTTTGTCTTCTGACATTCAGTAGCGAAATGTCCAAGTTCATTACCGTTGTAACATCTAATTTTACTTCTTTCAACTGTTCCAGTTTTGTAACCTCCTCTATTACTTGAGGATGAAGAACCTCCTCTCTGGAACCTGTTGTAGTTAGATTTGTACCTGAACTTGGGATTCTTCCTGAATCTGAAGTTACTGAATTTCCTTACCAACAAAGCCATGGACTCATCTTCCAACTGATCTAGCTCTTCTAACGAATAGAAGTCTCCTTCATCTGGACTAGCATTCGTTTGACCAACTTCAACTTCCAGCTTGCCACTGTCAACACTACAAGGTTGAATAACCTTATCTTCCACTTCCTGTTTGTTCTCAACAATAAGAGCTGTAGAAGTATTAGCAACTCTTCCTTTTCCATAAATCTCCTTTTGTTGAGATTGTTCCAGTTCATAAGTTTTTAAAACACCAAAGAGTCTTTCTACAGTAATTTCACTTAGATTCCTCGACTCTCTGATAGCTGTAATCCTATGTTCTAGATGAACAGGCATTGACAGTAGAAATTTTCTGTTGATCTCTTTCTGAGTGTAGTACTTGCCATGCATCTGTAAATTGTTGACAAGTTTGTTATATCTTTCAAACACATCTTGAATACTTTCATTGTATGCTGATCGAAAGTGTTCATACTCAGATGTCAGAATTTCTAGTCGATTCTCCCTAACTTCCTCTGTTCCTTCATTCACAGTTTCAATGGTTTCCCACATTTGCTTTGCAGTCTTGCAGTTAATCACATGACTGTACATTACAGAGTCTAGAGAATCTATTAAGATCAGTCTTAAATTAATGTCAAGTCCAGCTTCCTCTCTTTCAACAAGAGTGTATTCAGAGGACTCTTTGTGTACATACCTTGCAGGGGAAATAACTTTTCCATCAGTAACAACTTCAGGAATTAATCCAAAAGGTATTATTGGTCCTTCTGATAAGACTTTCATGTATTTAGGATTTGCAACCTCGAGGAACATTAACATTTTGTTCTTCCACATATCATAACTGTTTTTGTCATATATTGGAATTTTCACAGTTCCAACTTTAGAAGACATGATGAATTTTTTAAGAGAGTTAAAAAATTCGGGGATGATTTTTAATCGATTAAAATAGAATCTTTGATTTGTGTATCAACCAACCGGCTCTGATACCAATTGTTAGGTCCAATATGTTTGTAGAATGGGGGTTGAATACAAACAATACCGTTTTATCGAAATTTGTCCGGATAATTTAATTTATATTTTGACAAATTTGAGCGGAATTAAATTAAACAAAATTCAAGTTGAATATAAAATTATATTAACTTGAGGGGTTTGTTACAAATACAGTACAGAATTTATATCTAGTTAATAAAAACAAATTAGAAAATTCAACATGAATTTTTCTAGATTTGTTAATAAAAATCAAGATATAGATTAGGAGTAAAAACTCGCTAATAGTACAAGAGTATTAAGTAAATCAGTTCTATCGGATCAGATATTAAAAATAAGATGAACTTGATTTTCTATATATTTTTTCTGCTTCTTGTGCTGTGTTCTTGATGAGAGAGAAGAGAGAATTCTGTTCTTGAATGTAATATTTTCTGTGTTCTTGTCTTACTGATTCCTTCTGTCGAGATGTCTTGATATATATTAATCCCTGCATCTTTATCTTCAATTATAACTGTCAAGACAATCTTCAATACAATTTCTTCTTCCAAGACAACCAGTTTTGTACTGCCAAGACAATAGGCAGTACAATCGTCAAGACAATCAGGTTCTTCCAAGACAATCGTCAAGACAATCAAATTCAGATATCTTTGTCTTGCTTTATCAAAATTATCATTCTGTTTGAAGCTTTTTCTTTTTGATCATTATCAAGACAATCAAATTGAAATGCCAAGACAATCGTCAAGACAATCAAATTAGATTTTTATTCTACTTTTCAAAAGCTATTCAGACATTATCATTATCAAGACAATCGGCAAGACAATCAGGAATTGTCTTGCTTTATTGATTTCTTCTCCAATACAATCGGCAAGACAATCTCCTATTGTCTTGCTGTTCTGAATTTAACCTTCAAGACAATCGGCAAGACAATCAGGGATTGTCTTGCTAGTTCATTTTTCAGAATTAAATTAAAATTAATTAATAAATAATCATTTTAATTTATTCTTACTTAAATAATTAATCTGATTTAATTAATCTAATAATTAATTTAATTCAAGAATTAATTCAAGAGGAATTAATTAATTAATTAAATTGACTACTTGATTTAAATTAATTAAACAAGAATAATTATATATCCTTGGATTGTCTTAATTCTTTTCTGAATCACTGAAAGTAATAAAGGAATACCACTGAATATTTTGTTGACGTTCCATGTACTGTCTGGTTCATGAACGACTAACCTCAATGACTGTCCTTTAATTTTCACATTAAAAATGTGATTCATTTTTCTTCTCATCTCTTTCTCCTTCTTGTACTTCACTGTATACTGTCTGAACCTGTCACTCTAGAAATCTCTGTCTTAGAAATAAATCCACTTCTTTGATGCTATACTGAGGCTTGATCAGCAATCTGAACTTCTTCCAGTGTAAAACATCAAAACTATAGATTGACTTTAGGGTTTTTCTTCTGACATATAGTACTTCCTGAGATTCCTGTGACAGTTAAAGTTATTTACTTATTACAAACTAAGCTTAAGTTGAGTTGAGTCCTCGAACTACAAATAGGCTATGTCATATGCCTTTCAGAGTGCCAAGCCTCTATAAAACATGAACTTCGAACTTACACTAATTTCCAAAAATAAATTTCTATTTCAACCTTTAACATCAACACTTGCCTATGCACTTAATTACCATAACAAATCCAATATTCAACAAGTATGAAATCCTATTGTTAACATGCGATTACAAGACCCAAATACTAATCTTTTCAAACCATCCATAGTATTACGAGACCTTAATTATAGCTTACCATTCACCGATTACTCTTAGGCACAACAACATAAATAACTCACACACATGAACTCGACAGAACACCAACACGCATCCTCCTGTTTCTACTTCTTCTTCAATTTCATACCACAACCATACTTACTCCTACAAGCACACTACCACAATATTTATATACAAATCATAATCTCCAGCCGAAACACATACAAATTGACACATTATTACCACCCTTTTTTTCCCCTATTCTCACACCATTACCACCCCAGAAGGTTCACTCTTGATCCCCTGCTTCTGACCATAAATCACCCTCAAGCTCTTAGCCTTCCTTAGTCTTTGCATCACCTTACAACATCCCATCCCTTCTCTAACTTAACACCATACATAACCCACGATTTCCCTCATACTTCCCTAACCATAATATACATACATTAACCCCCCAACATACCAACCGAGCTGCACATACACACCCCGCCATTCCTTCTTCTCCATTTTATTCTTACACTAGTGCAGTACCTCAAAACACACTGCCTTGCTTACTCGCTGCCCTGCTCCATACTCCTATCTTAATCCCTCCATTCATGCCTCTCGACCTCTCTTCACATCACCCATCCCTCCCTCGACTTTCTTCCCCTTCGACAACACCAAGTCCCTCAACATACATATTCATCAACTCCCCTGTCTCCCCCCAAGTTCACCTCCCCTGTTCGAACAGCACAACCACAACTCATTCAATCGAAACATCACAATCGGTAGCTGCTCACACTGTAACGCACCCATACGCTCACACACTGATTCCATATACACACAAACATAGCACCGTATCTGACCCAAAACAGACCTCAACAGTTTCTTAAGCTTGAATTCGAACTCACACAACTACTAAACACATACACACGCACACTGTTTTACACTCACACACTCACACCTGTTTGGTTATACACACACGCACAGTGGCAACAATACACCACTAGCACACACCAGCCTCGACTGAAAGAAAAAAAAAAGAAGGGAAAGACTGGGGGTGATCGAACGAGAGAGAAGAGGAGAGATTCAGAGAGATTGTCCAAGAAAGATTGAGGGAGATTTGTTGGGAGAGATTAAGAGTTTGAGAGAGAGGAATAAAATAGAGAATTGGGGAAGATTCGAGAGAAGCCCAGGGAAAGAGAGCTGGGTTTCTTAATTAGGAAAAAAACAAGGACAAAATAAAATTCCATAATACTAAAATTATTTAAAAATCGATTTTTTTAATTACTTTTAAAACTCGAATTTGAATGGAAAATAGTTGAAAATTTAAACTTTATATTTTTAAAATGAAGAGTACAAAATTACAAACATGCACATATTTTTAAAATATTTTTAGGATCAAAAATGAATTAAATATGAATTTTACAAGTTTTGATCTTTTAAAAGCCATACAACTCTTAAAATTATTTTAAAATACTTAAAGACCCAAAATAATTCACCCAATAATTTTAAAAACTAAATAAATATACAACATGTTGTTGCAAAAGATTTCGGGATTTTTAAATACTCCGATGATTTTATAGGAATTTTCAAAAATCAATAATGCATGATTCAAATAGATTTTAATCGATAATAATACATATAAAAATATACGGACTTACACGGCACACATAAATCATTATTTAAACATGTAAACACGATATCACATATAATTGACCTTCTCAACAATATTCACATAATATAATCCATATTTAATATTAAATACATATTTATAAATACGAAATTTTCTAGGGCGTTATATCCTTCCACCCTTAATAGGATTCTGTCCTCAGAATCAATCTTAAGATAACATATGACGATATTTCTCAAACATTTCTCTTTCAATTTCCAAGTCATTCCTTTCATTCCAGAATTCCTTTATATCAATTCACATATCAATAGGCTCATCCCGTATGCCTTCAAATTTCAAAATAAACTTAAATCTTTGGTTTCTGAGTCTCATTAACTCTAAGCACTTATTACTCGTACGTGACGATCCTTTTCTACCGACAATCGGACATGACCTATTCGTATAGTGGACTATGCCCTGTATGAAAGTACCTCAATTACTAATCCAATCGTCCATAACCAATTCATTCAATTCATATAAAATACTGAAACAAAACCCGTCGTGACTTGTAACAAACATATAAACAAAGAAATCTACATTGACTCGCAGTAAACATGTAAATAGTTAAATCTTTAAAACAAAATCCACGCTATTAGAACAATTGATACCACTTCCATGCTCCTACTCATACTTTAGATTGCCCCAGATAAAACTTTGAGAAAAAGAATATCAAGAAATCCCCCAATCATTCTTACTCCCCTTTCAACGTATAATGTTACTCGAGGAGGGAATAACTGGAAAACTTTTATCCATCCTCAATCCCAATGTTTTACTGAGTAACCTTTTCGAAACTAATAAAAATTTACCTTGAAACGTATATATCTTATTCGCAACACAAACTATACCGGGGTCGCTGCCCCTCAATACCATTCAAAATCAAAGTTTCAATGCAATTAAATTCCAACTCTAATATCCCCTAATATCAAAACTCGACTTCCGAACCATTACTCAACATATCTAACAATAACTCCCATATTTATCAATAACTCATTTCCTTGAACTAATTTATCTTCTACATTCATCAGCTTCACCTTCTACTTCCATCAACTCCACGTGGTACTTTCTACTTTCCTCTAATGATTCATTTGCAATAATCTAGGCCTTGGGTTCTTCCATTTATAACTTTCCAAATTCTTTGAACATTTTCTTGAGCATTGTATGCCTATTTAATCTCTCCTGGCTCATCCGGTTGCACTGACACTTGAGTGTTTTCGATCTCATCTTTGACTCCCAAAAGCTCTCTTTACCTTTATCCATTCATTTCTTAACTTATAATCTTGTCCACTGTTGTAGATATCTTGTTAATACCTTTGACAACCTTCAATAATTCCTAGTCGGTCCCTCAAAGTTTTCGTTCCCCACAAGCATCTTAAGTCTTTCCCAATTCATTACCGCTTCATCGTCACGACATTCATTTCGATCCTTTCGTCATATTCTGAAATTATCGTTCTTCCAATTGCAAATCTCGTACTTAGTAATCATATGCATGTCCTTTTTATATCCTCAAATATCTTTGTGATGTCTTCTGATCTTAAATCCTTAAACCCGATTACATTCTTGGTTGTAATTAATTAATCAACTTTATATCTCTGTCTAGTGATAATCCTGGTAATTCCTCCAGTCACAAATCCCAGAAATATTGATCACTGAAATCTGCTTCACTTTAATTTTCTCCTTATCGATACATCCCACATATATAAAATAACCTTAAAATCTTGTCATAATAACCTCTTAACCCACATGATCGTTACAACTCCTTTATCCGCTTCCTCTCAAAATCTTATCTTCTGACTATGGAGCTCTTGTTGTTCTCAATACTTCATATCCTATAAATAGTTACCTTGTCTCATTATCCTGGTTTTAAAATCTTCTAGATCCTACATTCTATTATAGCCAAATCTCACATTACCTGTTAACATAATTCCTGCAAATTTCCCGGTTCCCTATCTTCCTTTCTTACCATCTCGTTCCATCTGGGTCAATTCACTCTTACTCTTAATATTCATGATCCTCTGAACCATATTCGCATAAGTCATTAACTCCCACACAATCACTTTACTTCCCATCTAGCTTTACTCTGCTTCGCTTAAATTTACCATCCCAGTTCTAAAATTCATACCCGACAATTGGTCTCGAACCATCTAAAATTTCATAATATTCCTGTTTCCATATCCAAAGTGAAATATGCAATAAAAAGATGTTCTTCAACAATCTTTTTTTTTAACATAGCTATTACATACTAACTATATCCATTTCCACTTTACTTTTGACCATAACCATACTCAGTTCTCCATATTATCGAATCTTGCACATGTATTGTCGATCCAAAGAATAATCTATCTAACTTGATATTCAATCCTTGCTTTAACGTCCATTCTCAAACCTGTTCATCCAATTCTCCATCGACATAAATGCATCTTGTACCACTTAGTTGTCATCGTCGATATCTTTAGGAATCATAAGGGTTTATAGCAAAAGAAGTCAATACAATGGACAGGTGTTAGCATGTATGAATAAGTTGAGTTTTGTTTGATATGAGTTTTATAAAAGAATTTACCGAGAGATCAAAATGATCATTGAACTATTTTCAGGTTGCATTTGTCACTTAGGTCCACCGCCATAGTACAAAAAGGTGGCCAGCCTTCAGTACTTTCATGACAAACACAATCAGTGGCGTCCCACCAGACTCCTATCACATAGATAAGATGTCCCTGAATCCCCTAAATACATAGGGTTGCTCATCCCAGTTAGAATAATGAAGGTTAAGTATTCGGAGAGAAACAAAAAGAATTCAAAAGTTTCAAGAGTTTATATATATATATATATAATGTTGAATAAAGAGTAGAAAATGTTCGGGGAAAATATAAAGAATTCAAGGGTCTCAATAATTTATATGCGTTATGTTGAATCAAGTGATCCCCTGGGAAATAGAGGTATCTTTGAAAAATAGGAATGTGCTTAAATAAATCGGAAAAATTCATCATCAATTGAAGTATGGTTGATTATCAAAGGTGATGGGGTATTATCAAATAAAAAGAAACATAAAGAAAGGTTAAATCTCCTTTATCAATAATTTGAATGAAATCACGGCTAGTAATGAATAACCACGCCATTCCTCCAACCCATGCCAGTAATCGCATTTCACATCTTGTTTACAATCCTTTCGCACTTTCGATATCGCTCGCTGGGTAACTAAAGTCACAAAAGAAACTCTAGAAGGTACACGAAAGTCTACACGTAGCATCCTCCAAGCTGGTAACTCCGGTCGTCTATTTAACGTAGGCGGTGCGGAATCAACTACCTCGTCCAAAGTCGAACCTTCGAATGAATCGAACTCCGGCTCACGAGATATGTCGAAATACCGAATAACGTCGCAGCACTCGGCATACTAACGTAAAGCGAACCTTATCCTAAATCGTTCCATTTAACGTCTAACCTAAATACTTATACCTAATCATCCTAACTTGTTTCAGTGACCATAACCTGTCGCTCTGATACCAACTTGTAACGCCCCGACACTAAAATATACCTTTTTGAAATGAAATATTCAGTATTGGAATTTATGTAGATAAACTAGACTTTAATACAGGGGAATTTTAGAAAATTCCGGCATGAAGTATTCGTAAATCGGACTATCCACCTGTATTTCAACCCAAACCAAATTCCAATTAACAATTACAATTAAAACTTAATACACCAGCGATTCCTCACCGAGGATCGATTCCGGGTTATGGTATGAAACAAGAATCTAAACCATACTTATTATTACAATCTCTTCTACAATTCTGATTTCAATAACTATACCGTTTAATCTGTATCTTAACTCCAATCCGTGCTTACCTGCTTTAGCTTCGAGATCTATCCTGTAAAGGCTGCCTCATTGCTCTCATATGACTCGTACGATGTAGACATTCACCCTTATTCCTAACTGAAAGATTAGAGAAAATGAAGCAAGAGTGAGCCAAAGAATGCTCAGCAAGCGAACAGTATAGTGAAACAATAATACTACAATGATTCATTGGTGAACATATCACTGACCAACTTTTCTCAAAGGAATAATTCACAATTACAGAAGCTCCAGAACTTTAAAGATATAACATTTTATTTAATTCAGGAAATGGAATAGAATTGGACTATTTTGTAATTTATTAATAAAAACAATAAGGTTAGGCTGCTGATCAGTCACACACTAACCCCGGACAAACGCACACAGCAATGTCCTTTAATGGATCCACGGCACACATCGGCCTTAATAACTTCTGACCACGAATCTGGTCCGACCCTTTACGGTCCACTTTAAAAAAAACTAACAGTCCAATCCTATAATCTGAACGTCAGGTGT
The DNA here is from genome assembly GCA_036435485.1 of Saposhnikovia divaricata. Lineage (NCBI taxonomy): Eukaryota > Viridiplantae > Streptophyta > Magnoliopsida > Apiales > Apiaceae > Saposhnikovia > Saposhnikovia divaricata. Next base: position 240,860,152 of record CM071594.1, on the reverse strand, counting down.
CGGAACAATCGACCACCTCGACCAGCCAAGCACCCTGGAAACTCACGTTCCAGGTTAACAACTCAAATCTCAAGAAGAAACGAGGTCTAGTAAAATTCTGACCTAGACATCGACAATTTCGATATAGAGAAGGGTATTATTTCATAATATATCAATGGAACAGGGACAACAAATTCAGCACTATTGATTGGGATATGATAAACAGCTATTCATATTTATTGAAAATTAAATAGCAATAATATCAATGACAAATCGAATTAATATAATGATCAAGTGACGAAAAACATGGTCCATTTAAAAGATAAGTAAAATGATTTATTTTCAACATGAGTAACAACAACTGTAATTGTAAGATAAAGCAAGGATATAGTCAAGTGCTAAGCATTTAATAAAATTTACCAACACATTGTCAAGTTGAATTAACACAAGTGAATTGAGTAGTTTAAAAATGATCATCTGTAAAATAACTCCAGGACAATTAAATTGTAGGACAGTTGGAAGAAAGCCTCTCCTAAAGGGGTCCATTGGTGAAAATCCATTACCAAGTTTGAACTATCATGAGAGATTCAAATATCTTAAAACGAAGATTTAAGAAATTCTCAATTATTTAAGGTCTCACTCTTGTCAGCTAAGCACTCATAGGCTTCAGCTGCCAGAACCGGCATGACAATAATGAGTTTAAATAATTAAGAAGATCTCAATTCATTCTTGGCTTTAACCGTCACTGAGCAACACATGCCTCAGCAACAGTATAAACCTCGAATTAGTTTACATAATTTTGAAAGAAAACATGCTTTGAATAATATTAGCATAGACGAGGAATATTGAAATAAAATAATTTTTTTAAAAGAAATTATCACCCGAACGATAGGTGGGGAGCATAAACAATAATAGGATAATTTGAGAATGAGTGTTTGTAAATTAATAAAAGAGGAATGTCACTGAAAATAAAATAAAATAAAGGGTATAGGCACTAGCAAAAATGGTTTAAAAGAAATATCGTAAAATCAAAAGAACAAGTTCACATTATTTAGAATAAATATGAAGAATATAATTGCTTGCAAGAAGGGATTTCGAAGGAACAAATAAATAATACAGAAAGTTTCACATCACTTGAACAATAAGTGAGGGATAGTAAACTTGCCTCAATATACAGGGTTTCCATTTCCAATACTTTAACACTTTATCACTTTACATCCGTCTCTACTACATTATACTTCACCTTTCTTCGATCACACATCCATCTTTCCTTTATCACGTGTCAGTCCCGATAATTACATCCTTCCTCTACATTCCATCTACACGTTCACTGGCTCTTAGCTGGCCTCCTATTCGTACCTATATACAGGTAAGTACTGCTTTAGTGCACATATAACCTTAACTGTCTAATTCTGCTCTACCCAATCGCGTCTTATACGCTTTACAATTAACACATATAACACATACAGATCATATTCTTGAAATAGTAACGTATAATTACAAAATCATATAAACACGTAACATGTAATATTAACTTGTACTCATACCCTTTAACACATATATCCCCTTGATTTACAAATAATCCTTATCAAATTATTAAAATAATTACAAAATAATTCTAAAAGAATTTGTACATCATCTCCTTTAAAATATGACCTAATCCGTCGGGAAACAACCGACCCCAAACAAGCCATCAAACAATCTTCTGCTTTAACATCAACTCAACTTATAAACGAACCTTAACCATAAAATTCAGCTTACTACTTTTAACATGTTCAGCAGGCATACACAACTTGCCTTGGTAACATTAATTGTTCAACTAAGTACTATATCCAACTTCCAATTTGACTATTACATGCAATTAGAACCGAAGAACGAGTGCCAAGCCTCTATAAAACATGAACTTCGAACTTACACTAATTTCCAAAAATAAATTTCTATTTCAACCTTTAACATCAACACTTGCCTATGCACTTAATTACCATAACAAATCCAATATTCAACAAGTATGAAATCCTATTGTTAACATGCGATTACAAGACCCAAATACTAATCTTTTCAAACCATCCATAGTATTACGAGACCTTAATTATAGCTTACCATTCACCGATTACTCTTAGGCACAACAACATAAATAACTCACACACATGAACTCGACAGAACACCAACACGCATCCTCCTATTTCTACTTCTTCTTCAATTTCATACCACAACCATACTTACTCCTACAAGCACACTACCACAATATTTATATACAAATCATAATCTCCAGCCGAAACACATACAAATTGACACATTATTACCACCCTTTTTTTTCCCCTATTCTCACACCATTACCACCCCAGAAGGTTCACTCTTGATCCCCTGCTTCTGACCCATAAATCACCCTCAAGCTCTTAGCCTTCCTTAGTCTTTGCATCACCTTACAACATCCCATCCCTTCTCTAACTTAACACCATACATAACCCACGATTTCCCTCATACTTCCCTAACCATAATATACATACATTAACCCCCCAACATACCAACCGAGCTGCACATACACACCCCGCCATTCCTTCTTCTCCATTTTATTCTTACACTAGTGCAGTACCTCAAAACACACTGCCTTGCTTACTCGCTGCCCTGCTCCATACTCCTATCTTAATCCCTCCATTCATGCCTCTCGACCTCTCTTCACATCACCCATCCCTCCCTCGACTTTCTTCCCCTTCGACAACACCAAGTCCCTCAACATACATATTCATCAACTCCCCTGTCTCCCCCCAAGTTCACCTCCCCTGTTCGAACAGCACAACCACAACTCATTCAATCGAAACATCACAATCGGTAGCTGCTCACACTGTAACGCACCCATACGCTCACACACTGATTCCATATACACACAAACATAGCACCGTATCTGACCCAAAACAGAACTCAACAGTTTCTTAAGCTTGAATTCGAACTCACACAACTACTAAACACATACACACGCACACTGTTTTACACTCACACACACACCTGTTTGGTTATACACACACGCACAGTGGCAACAATACACCACTAGCACACACCAGCCTCGACTGAAAGAAAAAAAAAAGAAGAAGGGAAAGACTGGGGGAGATCGAACGAGAGAGAAGAGGAGAGATTCAGAGAGATTGTCCAAGAAAGATTGAGGGAGATTTGTTGGGAGAGATTAAGAGTTTGAGAGAGAGGAATAAAATAGAGAATTGGGGAAGATTCGAGAGAAGCCCAGGGAAAGAGAGCTGGGTTTCTTAATTAGGAAAAAAACAAGGACAAAATAAAATTCCATAATACTGAAATTATTTAAAAATCAATTTTTTTAATTGCTTTTAAAACTCGAATTTGAATGGAAAATAGTTGAAAATTTAAACTTTATATTTTTAAAATGAAGAGTATAAAATTACGAACATGCACATATTTTTAAAATATTTTTAGGATCAAAAATGAATTAAATATGAATTTTACAAGTTTTGATCTTTTAAAAGCCATACAACTCTTAAAATTATTTTAAAATACTTAAAGACCCAAAATAATTCACCCAATAATTTTAAAAACTAAATAAATATGCAACATGTTGTTGCAAAAGATTTTGGGATTTTGAAATACTCCGATGATTTTATAGGAATTTTCAAAAATCAATAATGCATCATTCAAATAGATTTTAATCGATAATAATACATATAAAAATATACGGACTTACACGGCACACATAAATCATCATTTAAACATGTAAACATGATATCACATATAATTGACCTTCTCAACAATATTCACATAATATAATCCACATTTAATATTAAATACATATTTATAAATACGAAATTTTCTAGGGCGTTATAAGTTGGCTAGTTAATTATAAAGCAAAACACTGTTTGCCTTCATATATGAAGCAGTACCGTACAAATGAAGATATTAACTTTTTAATTCTTGTCTCACATGATCTGTCTCTATTCCTGTATCTATATATATATATATATATATATATATATATATATATATATATATATATATTGTTGTTGTATGGTTAAAGTAAAATTTGAAGTAAAAGTTAGAGTTATGGTTGGAAGTGAATAAGAATATAAAGTTAAAAAGATGAAAAAATGAAGATAAAATTACTTTAAAATAGAGAAATGATTGGAGATGGACTTAGAGCAAGTGCAATGGGAGCCCAACTGGGTGATGTGGCGGAGAGAGAAGCAGACTTGGGTTTCTTAACAGCGTTGGAGAGAAACAAAGGAGTTGGTCAGGCCCGCGAACTTGGGCTGGCCAAGTCTGGTTGCGTGGCATGCTTTTCTTTTTTTTTATTTGTATTTTATCTCTCCTACTTTATAAACTCAGCTCAGGTTTTGATTTTTCTGTATAATGTTAATATTAAAAAAGAAGAAAATGTCAGTGGACTTGGGCTTTGCATTGGAGCTAGTTACCCACTTAATTTACGAAGCCCGTTTTTTGCTGACTTGGCTTCAAAAAGAAGAAAATGTCAGTGGACTTGGGCTCGTCCACTGCACTTGCTCTTAGAGCAAGTGCAGCGCGCGACCTGACTGGACAGCTGGAAGGGAGAGACACAGACCGGGAAGCTTTACACGCGTTGGAGGGAAAAAAAAACTGGGCAGGCCTAAGTTAGAGGGCTTGACCAACTCTACCATTTCCAGCAGCTTTTTATTATTTTATTAATTCTTTTACAAATCATGCACTTTCAACCAACGGTTATATTACCGTTCTGGAAAAAAAGCCGGTGAACGTTACATATTAAACGTTCAGATTTTCTCCTATAAATATAAAAATTTCACACATAAAATTTTCACACTTCTCATTTTATTTTCCTAAGAATTTATTTCTAGAGAAAAATGAATCCCCATCAATATCCATCTTCAAATCCTCAAAATACAAACCCGAATTCTCAATCTTCGAACACCCAATTTCCGTATCCATTTCCGAATCCTTATTTTCCATTTGCCCAAAATACAAATATCGATAATTCTCAATTTTCCAACCCACAAAATCCGTGTTATAATCCTCAAATGCCAAATTCTCAAGACTTAATTGCAGGAAGATGGCCTCAACTATTTCTTTTTTGCACAAAACTGGCCCAAGTATTATTTTAACCAGATGATCGCATTCCGTCTAAATTAATCTAAAAAATGTTGTTTATTTTTATTTTTGGGCCATTTTTGTGTTAAAAAAACATTGTTCGGCCATCTTGCTGCAATTAAGTCACAAATTGAATACACTCATCTGTTCAAAAAAAAATAGTTTGGCCATCACACTGTCTATTTTTATACTTGGGCCATTTTTGTGCAAAAAAAAAATAGTTGATGCCATCCTCGTGCAATTAAGTCAATTCTCAATTCCCGTTTCCTAATCCTTTTTACCCCTATGTTCAAAATTCAGAATTTCCATACGGTTCAAAATTTTCACATCCAAATTTAGGAAATCAACAAACCCCTACCAATAATCAAAATTCTCCACACTCACAAAATTCTTTTTTTGATACTACGAATATTATTGATCTAAACGATGATGTCAATGAATTCGATGACCCACGAGGAGGTGCAACCCAGTGGACTTGGACTGAAGATAAACTCTTAATTAGCGCATGGTTGAATGTGTCGATTGATCCCTTGATCGGGGCGGATCAAAAAGGTGAAGCATTTTGGGATCGAATTCGTAACTATTGTGAAGAAAGTAATCCCGGTCTTATCAAAAGAGGGGTAATAGCTATCAAAAAAACGTGGCAACGAATAAATGAAGGGATAAAGAAGTTCTCGCTAAGATAATGAGAGCGTGTATTATACTACATAATATGATCGTTGAGGATGAGAGAGACACATACGCCACTCCCTTTGGCCCTTTACCATCTTACGATGATGCAACAGATGGCTTACCACCTCCAAACTTAGGCGAAGAACCTTTAGCCTCTTATGAAATGTATATTGGAAGGACTATCCAACTTCGTGACAGGCAAAAACATCGTCAACTACAATCCGATCTGGTTGAGCATATCACAATGTTCCATAATAGTGGTTAATTTGTTTCAGATGTAATATTTAAAATTGTCATGTTCTTGTAATATTTTCTTTTTAATTATGTAATGTATTTTAATAAAAAGTAATTTTTATTTTCAATCTTATTAATATTTAAATTTTAAAATTTTCATTTTTTTATTTTTTTAATCTTTTCATTTCTTTTGAAATCTTTTATAAATCATTTCATTATTAATATATATATATATATATATATATATATATATCTTAATTATATTACAAAATAAAAATTATATAAAATTGATTAAATAATAATTAAGTAGGACCTACTAAAAATTGGACTTGGACTTTACATTAGAGCTAGTTGGCCACTTAATTTACCATGCCCATGTTTTGCTTACTTGGCTTCAAAAAGAAGGAAATGGCAGTGGACTTGGCCTCGTCCACTGCACTTGCTCTTAGTGGACACCAAATTTTGATCCCCTTTTAAATATCTCAAGGCGGGTCCTGAGGGTAACTTTGGTCCCCAAATGCCAAACTGCATTTAATTTTTTTACAAGTCTTTGAAATTTATAATTCGCCCTCGTTTCTTGTTTCCGCCACCGAATAGTGAATAAGATGTCATCATACTGAACCGTGCCAACAACATGTTGGTGCAGTGGTTGAGCCACTGGCCTCCTTTGAAGGAGGTCAGGGGTTCGACTCCTGCGTGTGCGTGAGTTTTCTTAGTTTGTATTAGGTTTCCTTTCTGTATTTGTATTTCTGTATTTGTAATGGCCGGGGGTCCTTCGGAAACAACATCCCTATTGTATAGGGGCATGGTCTGCGTACAGCTACCCTCCTCAGACACCACTTTGAGTGGTATTATAACTGAGTAAGCTAAGTTTTTTTATACTGAACCGTGTATATTAACAATTGTACGGCAAAGATTAATAAAATATTAAAGGACTGAAGGTTATATTTCACTTTCAGAAAAATTACTACATTAGTCAGCCACTGAGTTTGTGCGAGTGTTTGGGGTATCTTAAAAAAAGTAGCTTATGACTTATAAGCATAAATGTCATATAAGTGATAAGTATAGGAGAACTTATAAGTTAGTGAATTGTTTGGTAAATTAGAACTTATAAATCAGTAGAGTGTTTGATAAATCAGAACTTATAAGTTAATTTTTTTTAAAAAAAAAATATTTGTTTTTTAATATATATCAATGGAGGTTAATGGATAGATCTCGATGAGTAGAGTAATTTGATATATACATATCAATTTTCTAATGAACGGATCAAAAGATATATGATTTTGAAGATTTAAAAGATATTATATATTGCGTGTATCGAGAAATAAGTTATAAGCATAAGTTGAATGTTAGAATTTCCTAACATTCAACTTATCAACATATAAGTTATAAGTTGAGTTAAAACTTAAATAAGCAAACATCGCTCATAAATTCTTAAGGACTTATAAACCATAAATTCCATACAAAATGAAATCCCAAACACACCATGTATTTGATTGTTCCTAGTTTGACCGTAGCGCATGTTCCTAGTTTGAACGTAGCGCATGAGTTTATAATATAATTGATTACTTTTTCACTCGAATTAGAGCATCTCCAAGTTGCTCTCTATTGTACCTCTTAACTCAAAAAATGAGGAGAGAGAATAAAAATCAAGCTCCAAGAGACTCTTAGAGGCTCTTTAAAAAGTTAAGAGCTTCTTCTCTCTCATCTATTTTAGGAGCAACTAGTAGCTCTTAACTTAATATTTTATTAGTAAAATAGTTGTTCTTCTCTCTCATCTATTGATTGTTTGTCCAAATGGAATTGAAATATGAATAAAATATAAAATAAAGAGTCATAATAGAGAGCATTGTTGGAGTTGACACACAAATCAATGTAATAACTTGCTAAGAGCTTAATTGTTTATAATATATTTAGGAGTGAGCTAAGAGACTCTTGGAGATGCTGTTAGTCTTTTATTCCACCACATTCTGCAACTTTCCACGTACATACAATAATATCTATAGATGTCCAGGTACTTTGTATTTTTGATCAGGAGAAATACATTTCATGCATACGACGACTTGACGAATATAACTCATCTATTCGAACTTTTTCATATATTCTGCTTTCGAGTTACGTGTATTTTTTTTAATCGATGTTGTAAAATAAAAATTAAATATTTGGTTCTATTCTTTTAAAATATAATCGAGAATATTCCGTACTCTACCAATATATCATCGCCTTTAATCCCTCCGTTCCGCTTATAATTTAGTACTCTCGTTAGTTCATACACTTATGATTATGACAAGAAATGAGGGACATCTACTAATGTAGTCTGTAGTATATGCTAATGTCTGAATCCAATGAAAAGAATATAAAACCAGACTGAAGGTACTGCGAAGTGCGAACAAACAGGTCCACTGACATGTTGTCCACTCGTGAGTTGTAAGTTTCACATGCATAGAATAAGAGCTGGGCTTTTTCACGGACAAAAACTAGTACTAGTAACAAAATTGGTATCTTATATCGTAATTATCAGGAAACAGAGTACGTGGTCCTAACTTCCATTTTCATGTCAATTGCTAATCCATATCTCAATCATATTGGAATTCCAATTTGGTTGGAGATTATATTCTATACCAAGTCCTAATTTACATGTAATCATTTTTTCCACAATGTTGCGGAATGAAAACTAGGTTATAATTATTACGGTTAGGGTTTGTGTATTTAATGCTTAGGGTTCGTGAGCTTCGTGCTTTAATGGCTGCTTCTGCGTTCGAGACTAAACGGTCCTCACAGAATGCCTACGTATCTCTGTAGTAGAGAATTAAGCCAAGAAAACGTAGTTCTGAGAATGAGGGGTCAGGCCCTTTATATAGGCTGTAGGAGCCTTAGAATTAAGGTAGGAGTTGGAGACTTAATAGATAAGTCACCTCCTTGAGGAAAGTTCTAGACTCCTTCCTTGTAGGAGTCTGTTGCCATATCAAATTAGATGCCTTGGAGGCTAAGTCTTGTAGAGATAATGTCCTTATCTGACACTTATTGCTGAGCTGTTTATTACCCTTAATATTAATTACGAAATTAATATCAAAATAGGGATTCTGACCTCATTAATGGACCCCACTTTGGACCATACCGGGTCTAATTAATACCATATTAAATGTACCTTTAGGGTTTATTTTCAGCCCATATCATTTGCCCCCCAACTTCTTAGGAAAACTGATCAGATTTTCGTAGAAGTTATATTTGCCTTAATCGAGACTCGGGGTCGTTTTTTATCCCTTACCTGGGACTTCTTAATTTTCCTACCCTTATGTAGGAATTTTGGTTTACACTAGTGTTTCACGAGTATCGTCTTGATTGTAAAGTGTGGAGCGACCTACACATTTACGACGATTTGCCTTATTCGAGGCTTTAACTTGTGCTTGCTTCTAGCAATTTCGGCACTTTTATACAACTTTTATGCATTATGAGCATAAATGATTGCTCAACTTGTCAAGGAAATATTTCTACAGTTTTTCTCGTATTTTTCTGTACTTTTCCTAATATTTTAGGATTTTTTATGTACCCACAGGTATTTTAATTATTTTTGGATATTCTACTCAAAAATAATCAACAGTACTTTCAAGTATAAAATAATTTTTCTGTTTTTCGGAAATTATTTTTCAATTTCCCAATATTAACTTTCAGAATTTTTAAATGATTAACTTTAAAAAGTCATCCTACCAAAAAAATGCTTCCTGGGCGTGGGTACCCCCGCCAAGGAGACACTTTCCTTAGGCACGCCTAGGATATTTGGTCTCCTGGGCGTGGGTGTACCTTCATCCTTTAAAAGTCTTCCTGGGCGTGGGTACCCCCGCCAAGGAGACACCCTCCTTGGGCACGCCTAGGGGGTTTGGTCTCCTAGGCGTGGGTATGCCCTTCTCCAAGAAAAGTCGAGCTGGGCGTGGGTACCCCCGCCAAGGAGACACCTTCCTTAGGCACGCCTAGGAGGTTTGGTCTCCTGGGCGTGTGTATACCCTCCTTTAAGAAAAGTCGAGTTGGGCGTGGGTACCCCCGCCAAGGAGACACCTTCCTTAGGCACGCCTAGGAGGTTTGGTCTCCTGGGCGTGGGTATACCCTCCTTTAAGAAAAATCGAGTTGGGCGTGGGTACCCCCGCCAAGGAGACACCTTCCTTAGGCACGCCTAGGAGGTTTGGTCTCCTGGGCGTGGGTATACCCTCCTTTAAGAAAAATCGAGTTGGGCGTGGGTACCCCCGCCAAGTAGGGATGGGCATTCGCCCCGGCCCGCCCGATCCCGATCCGATCCCCGCCCCGCTTGGGGCGGGGAATCGGGGATTTCTTCGGGTACGGGCCGGGGAGCGGGGACAATTTTCAAAAAAAATCGGGGAGCGGGCCGGGGTCGGGATTTTATTTCTCCCCGGCCCGATCCCCGACCCCCGCCCCGATTCGTCCCCGACTCGATTTCATCACATTAATATATATATATATATATATATATTAATGTGATGAAATCGAGTCGGGGACGAATCGGGGCGGGGGTCGGGGATCGGGCCGGGGAGAAATAAAATCCCGACCCCAGCCCGCTCCCCGATTTTTTCATTAATATATACGAATTTCCAATACTTTATATTTGAAATAAAATGATATTTTAATCTTATATTTTTGTCTTTCTAGTAGTTAAATAACTTCATTTCCATGTTATTTATAATTGTTTATTTAAGTAATATTTTTTATCTTAATTTAGTGCTTAAAAAATTGTTTCAAACTCACTAGTTAGTGTTTAAAATTATTTACAATGTTATTTTTTGTTTAAAATAAAATTCCCCGATTCCCCGCGGGGATCCCCGTTACCCGTTCGGGCCGGGGACGGGGAATAAAAAATAATCCCCGACGGGGATCGGGCCGGGGACGGGGATCAGGTTTAAATTCGGGGATGGGGGCGGGGATAGCACTCCCCGGCCCCGAAGTGCCCCGATGCCCATCCCTACCGCCAAGGAGACACCTTCCTTAGGCACGCCTAGGGGGTTTGGTCTCCTGGGCGTGGGTATGCCCTTTTAATTGGGCCTCCTGCCTTTAAACTCTGATGGGCTTTTATTCTATTTTCTAAAAATGTCATAGAACATTCTAGAATCAATTCAAAATTTGAATTTTATGGGATTCCTGCCTATTCAAAGGCCCAGTCACCTGTTGACAGCCCATTTACTTGCTATAACCGGTTGAGTGATCAACCATGAACTCTATAAAAGAGTAGTGTGCGACCCTCATTTCTCATCTCACTATTCAGCAAAAATTATCTCTCCTTTCCCACAAATATTTTCAAAAAAGCTCTGCTAGGGTTCTGTCGCGAGGCGATTTCCGGCGTCTTTCCTCTGCCATATTTTCCAGTTTCCGTTTGAAGATCGTTGAATCTTCATCTTCTCCAACTTCTTTTTTCAACACTTCTGGGTTTCAAGCCTTCAAGGGAAGCATTTCAATGAAGGATTCCAGCTCTTCAGGCCAGTCTCAACTCGCTAACACTTCTACCACCGCTCCACGGCTTTTGAGGGTTAAGAACCCTAAAACATCTCTTGTCCATGCCAGTGTTTTTTCCCTTAGAGATCTTTTAAATGAGTTTGGTCAAGCTTTTCCCAACATGCTTCATTTAGATGCTTATGAACATAAATCAAAATACAAACAACATAGGGTAGATATTTTATCCCAACTTTTTCATATTAATTGGCCTTATAGGGCCGTTGTCCCGACCTCTAATGAAAGGGCTTGTCACCCAAAGCCTAGGGCCATTAGGGTTTATAAAGAGACTTTTTATGCTGGTTTCCGCCTTCCACCTCCTCCTTTCGTTTGTCGTCTTTTGGCTGAAGCCAGGGTTTGTCCAACCCAACTTATGCCAAATGCATGGCGCTTTATCTATTGTTTCATGGTCCAATGCAAGAACCATGGGCTTGAGCCCAGTATTTCTGTTTTTCGATATTTATTCAAATTTGTCAATTCTTCTGACAATTCGGGCTGGGTCAAAATCCAACATCGTTCTTCAGCCCGTTCCTGTTTTGTTTCGGATTCCGCTCCTGATTCCCTTCCTAATTGGAAGAGGGAATGGTTTTATATCTTTTTGGATGGGGACGATTGGGACAACTATTTTCGGCCCAATTTCTGCAGAGCCGTTGATGGGCCTGTCAGGAGTATAAAATTGGGCGTGGAAGAAGAGGCTGCCATAACTTTGTTAACGTCTGATAATTTGCATCAATGTGCAAATTTGATTTCTGAAAATTCGTTGCAGGCCCATGGGCTAAGCGATTTGGGCCCTGAGGGTAATTAACTTGAAATTCTCACCTCTTGCTTTATTAACATTTTATGCTAGATATAATTTTCTAACATTTTTGTAATCATTTTGCAGCCAAAGCTGCTCTGGGAGCAATTTTTAAACAGAGGGAGGCTGCTGCTGTTGCTAGGGTGGTAATAGAGAACCCTAGGGCCAAAAGGGCCAGGACAGATGATGCTTCTCCCGCAGTGGAGCGTGTTCCTGCTTTTCTTCAAGAAAAGCCAGTTCCTATTGAGGAAGACCTCACTCCCTTTACAGTGGGATGGGGTTTATGCAATAGGGACACAGCTGTAGGTGATTCTAGGGCTGCAGCTGAGTGGTCCAGGAGCGTGGTTACTCCACGAGACAGGGTCCACGTTGTGGAGTCCTCTGATGACTTGCAGATTGGGCTTCTTGGGGCCCAAGCTGTTGCTTCGGTAATTCTTTATTCAACTTCTTTAATTTAATTGTATTTTCGTTTCCCTTATTCACTTGTTTTCTTTGCAGATGAACGCCTACCTTCAGGCCGCTGTTCATAACCTGAAGGAGGTACGTGCTGATAAGACTATAGCTGAGAGGGACAGAGACATATACTTTGACTCCTCCGAGGCAAACTTTGCTCGTTTTAGGGAGGTGGAGAAGGAGCTGGCTTGTTAGGAATATGTTGTACTTGATGATAACTTCACAATCAATCAAATTGTTTAAGGTTTTGTAGCTGTCAACGGATGAGGATTTATAACTCTATCCGTTGACAGGTAGCTCATCAACGGATGAGGTTTTGTAGCACACTGCAGTATCTCTATGTTATCAGTTGATAGTGTTTTTATCCACAGTCATGTTGACTATCAACGGATAGGCAGAATAGGGTAGCCAATTGTAAATAAGCTATGCTATGTAATTCTGTCTAAGTGAAAGTGTATCAACGGATGAAGACTAAACTCTATCAACGGATACAACTCAAATCCACTCTATCAACGGATACAGCTCTTGTCCCAATATCAACGGATACTGCTCTATACATCATCAACGGATGTCAGTATACATCATCAACGGATAATCATTGACACTGTTTCCTATGATTAGCTGGAGATTAGCAGTTGATAAGGACATGTTTGACTGACAGATCACATGAGTTGAAAGTAGATACAAAAAGCAGTATGGCAGCCATACTTTGGAAACACAGAAGAAAGAAGCATTCTATTTACACTATGAATACAAGAAAGGTGCAGGAGACATGTCTGAACACAAGGACAACCTTTCGGCTACATGTGTATTTGGAGTGTAGTAGCAAGTCAACTAGAATTAGATTAGTATTATCTTATTCCAGTAGTACTTGTAAAACTTGGGATATATAACCAAGTGTAGCAACTCTTTGTAAGTAAAGAAAACAGACATATTTGCATAGGGTTTCTTGAATATCCTTAGAAGCAAAGAGTTGTAAAACGGTAGCTGTGTACATTTTGTATCACAGAGTTTTCTTCAAATAAAAGCTTCAGGTGGTGCATATTAACCACCTGATTTTATATGTGTTTGTGTTTAAATCTTACATTGCAATTATCTCTTCATAAGTTTCTGAAGTTCTTATCAGAAATTTATAAATATCAAGAATTGTATTCAACCCCCCCTTCTACAATTATACAAGTGTATAATCTGGGAATAACAATTGGTATCAGAGCAAGCTTCTAACATATTTGAAGTTTAAAGATCAACACACTTCCAACATGTCTAAGAAGGATTATGGAGTGAAGATTCCAGTTCTTGATAGAGAAAATTACTTTCACTGGAAAGTAAAAATGCGTCTACATCTCTCGTCTATTGATGAGGGTTTTGTGGATTGCATTGACAAGGGTCCTCACGTTCCAATGAAGACAGCAACAAGAGTTGGCCTGGCTGATGATATGCCTGACACTTTCATTCCCAAACCTGTTTCTGAGTGGAGTCTTGAAGATATTGCAGAAGTCCACAAAGACAAAAAGGCCATGAATATTCTGTTCAATGGTCTAGAAACAGACATGGTTGACAATGTTATTAACTGCACTACCGCTAAGGAAGTATGGGACATTGTTCAAACCCTGTGTGAAGGAACAGAACATGTAAGGGAAAACAAGATGCAACTACTAATCCAACAGTATGAACATTTTCACTTTAAGAGTGGAGAAACATTGAATGATACATTTAGTAGATTTCAAAAGCTACTAAATGGTTTGAAACTGTATGGAAGAGTCTATCAAGTTAAAGACTCTAATCTCAAATTTCTGAGATCACTGCCCAAGGAATGGAAGCCAATGACTGTTTCTCTAAGAAACACTCAAGAGTACAAGACATTTACTCTTGAAAGGCTCTATGGAACTTCAAAGACCTATGAGCTGGAAATGGAGCAGGATGAAGAGATTGAGAAGTCTCAAAAGAAAAGTGGGTCAGTTGCACTCGTTGCCAACTTGGAGCAAAAGGAGGAAAGGACAGAAACTGCTAGTTCTACACCAAACAGGGAGGTTTGTAAAGGTAGAGCAGAATCAAGCAGGAGCAAGGAAAAGGTGTCTGATGATTTGAATGCCCTTCAGCAGGATGAATTGGATGAGATAGATGAGCACTTAGCTTTTCTATCTAGGAGATTCTCTAAGCTGAAATTCAAGAGAAACTCTGGGATGGCCAAGCCATTTAACAAGGATTTTTCCACAAACAACTATGTGGATAAATCCAAAATTAAATGCTACAATTGTGGAATTGCTGGTCATATGACAAAGTGAATGCAGGAAACCTAGATCTGAGAACAAGGGAAAGCCAACTGAGGTTGTTGACTATAAGAAGAAATATTTTGATCTTCTCAGGCAGAAAGGAAAGGCATTCTTGACCCAAGAGTATGACTGGGCTGTTGATGACAATCATTCTGATGATGATGCTGAGTTAGTCAACCTTGCTTTAATGGCTGATTCTGGAGAGCAGGAAGCAAGTTCAGCTAGCAATCAGGTATTTTCTACTAATCTCTCTGAGCTCACTAAAGAGGAATGCAATAGTGTTATAGATGAAATGTCTACTGAACTATATCACTTAAGTGTTACTCTTAAATCACTTACTAAAGAGAACAATAGAATTAAAGAGTCTAATCTGTTTTTAAGTGATAGAAATGCTGCTCTAGAATCTCAATTTCTAGAATTTGAGAAAATGAGAGTTGATTGCAATAATGCTAAAAGTGAACTTGAAGCTGTGTTAAAAAGAGAACTGATTTTAAAAGACCAGCTTGAAAAAGAACAAGGGATAATTGCTAAATTTCAAAGTTGTAGGAATATTTCTCAAAACATAATAGAAGTTCAGGGAATAGAATCATTTGTGAAGGATACCTGGACTCAAAGGAAAAAGGAGCTAGAACCTGGCCTTGAGGATCTAGAGACTATTTGTGAATCAACGGATAGTGATCATCCGTTGACAGATGAACCGTCAATGGATGAGAGGTATCCGTCGACTAACAAAAAGTCTGTTAGTAAGAAGGAACTTAGGAAACTGGATATCAAGTATGGTCCAGTAAACAAGAATTTTGTTAATGGTGAGTGCAGCAAAACCAAATCCAGTGGGAAGGCTAAGACAGGTGATTTACACAACAAAAAGGCTGTTGGTAAATCAGACAATGAAAAGGTAGAAATTGAGGGCAAAAAGAAAAAGAACAGAAATGGTAAGATAGGCATCAACAAGAAAAACAATTACTCTCCTGACAAGTTTGCTCCTAGGAAAACTTGTAGTAATTGTAATAGTGTCAATCATTTATCTTCTAATTGCAAGATTGTCAACAAGGCTCCTGTTCATGTACCTCAACCAATGCCATGTATGCCTGCAATGCCTGGTTTGTATCAAAATGCTAGTTTTTCAAATCCATATGTGAACATGCCATATGTGTCTAATCCATACTTTCAATCTATGAATGTGCCACAAATGTCATGGAACCTACCTAGCATGAATAATATGTATGCCAATTTGTCAAACCCCATTACTCAAGCATCTACACCTAAGTTGAAGAATGCTAAGAGTGCAAAGTCAAAGGCTAACAAGAAAGGACCCAAGGAAGCTTGGGTACCAAAATCAACTTGATTTGCTTTTGAAATGTGTGCAGGGAAACAGAAGGAATCTATGGTACCTAGACAGTGGATGCTCTAGGCACATGACAGGAGATTCAACCCTGCTCACAGAATTCAAGGAAGGAGCTGGCCCTAGAATTACCTTTGGAGATGACAGCAAAGGATATACTAAGGGATATGGCCTGATCTCAAAAGACAATGTCATCATTGAAGAAGTGGCTTTAGTTGAAGGTTTAAAGCACAATTTGCTGAGTATCAGTCAGATTTGTGACAAAGACTATGAAGTAAAGTTCACAAAAGAAGCCTGTGTTGTTTCTGCCAAGGAAGACAACAATGTGGTATTGACAGGCTTTTGAAAAGGAAATGTTTACATAGCTGACTTCAATTCAGCATGCTCAGAATCCATTACTTGTCTCTTCAGCAAAGCAAGTAAGGATGAGAGTTGGCTATGGCATAAGAAGCTGTCACATTTGAATTTTAAAGTTATGAATGATTTGGTAAGAAAGGATCTTGCTAGAGGAATCCCTCATTTGGAATTTGTCAAAGATGGGCTATGTGATGCCTGCCAATTAGGGAAACAAAAGAAATCATCTTTCAAAAGCAAGACAGAGTCATCCATTGTTAAGCCTCTTCAATTGCTGCATATGGATTTATTTGGTCCAGTAAATGTCATGTCTATTTCAAAGAAGAAATACTGTCTGGTGATTGTAGATGATTTTTCTAAGTTCACATGGACTTTCTTCCTGCACTCCAAGGATTGTGCAAGTGAAATCATTATCAATCACCTCAGAATGCTAAACAATGGTTCTGAAGACAGAGTACAAAGGATCAGGAGTGACAATGGTACTGAATTCAAGAATTCCACAATGAAGATTTTCTGTGAAGAGAATGGAATTGTCCATGAGTTTTCTACTGCCAGAACACCTCAACAAAATGGGGTTGTTGAAAGGAAAAACAGGACTCTCATTGAAGCAGCTAGAACAATGTTAAGTGAATCAAGATTACCAACATATTTCTGGGCTGAAGCTGTCAACACTGCATGCTTTACTCAGAATATTTCCTTGGTCAATCAAGCTAAAGGAATGACTCCTTATCAGTTATTAACCAACAAGAAACCAACTTTAGCTTTTCTACATGTCTTTGGATGTAAGTGTTTTGTGCTAAGGAATCATGGAGATAATTTAGGCAAATTTGAAGCAAAGGCAGATGAAGCTATTTTCGTTGGATATGCAGCAAGGAAAGCCTACAAGGTCTACAATCTAAGAACCAACATTGTTATGGAATCTGTACATGTTGTGTTTGATGATCAAAAGATTCTAGGCCTAAATGATGAAGGTTACCATGAAAAGTTGGAATTTGAGAATGAAGGTGAAGGAATAATGTACTATGATGATGATGAGGAGAATGAAGATCATGACCACAGAGATCCACCTAGAGCTGTTATACCAACTAGAAGTGATGCTTACACTGAAAATGAAGCATCCATTGATAGTCATTCTGGAACATCCGTTGACAGTCAATCTGCAACATCCGTTGACACTATTAGAGATGCATCCGTTGACAGAAATTCTCAAGCATCCGTCGACAGACAAAATGATGCATCCATTGACAGTCAACTTCATAACTCAGCAAGGACAACAAACTCAGGGGGAGTTTCTCAAGGTCAAAATTCAATGCTAAATCAACATGATCATGGAAATGAAGCAACCTCATCAAGATCAAATCTTCCACCTGCAAGAAAATGGACTAGAAATCATCCATTTGAGTTAATCATTGGTGAATCAAATTCAAGAGTCCAAACTAGAAGGGCCACTCAAGCAGAATGTCTATACAGTAGCTTCCTGTCTCAAGAGGAACCTAAGAAAGTGGAAGATGCCCTTCTAGATCCAGATTGGGTGTTAGCAATGCAGGAAGAGCTAAACCAATTTGAAAGAAATAAAGTATGGAAACTTGTGCCCAAACCTGATGATAGAAGTGTCATAGGTACTAAATGGGTTCTCAAGAATAAGACAGATGAAAATGGCATAATTGTGAGGAATAAAGCTAGATTAGTGGCAAAGGGCTATTCTCAAGAAGAAGGAATAGATTTTGATGAAACTTTTGCTCCAGTAGCAAGACTTGAGGCAATAAGAATCTTTCTAGGCTATGCAGCACATGCCAATTTCAAAGTCTATCAGATGGATGTCAAAAGTGCCTTTCTAAATGGGGAACTGGAAGAAGAGGTCTATGTCCATCAACCTCCTGGTTTTGAGGATCCAGAATTTCCAGAATATGTATATCTTCTCATGAAAGCACTTTATGGTTTGAAGCAAGCACCAAGAGCCTGGTATGACACTTTATCTCAATTTCTTTTGGAGAACCACTTCACTAGAGGTACAGTAGATAAAACCTTATTTCATAGGGATATTAATGGCTCTTCAATACTTGTTCAAATCTATGTAGATGATATTATTTTTGGGTCTACAGATGAGAAGCTTTGCAAAAAGTTTGCCAAACTTATGCAAAGTAGGTATGAAATGAGTATGATGGGTGAATTAACTTACTTTCTTGGCCTACAAGTAAAGCAAGTTAATGAGGGCATTTTCATAAGTCAAACAAAATATATTTATGATCTCTTAAAGAAATTTGACTTAATGGATTGTACATCTGCTAAAACACCTATGGCAACTGCAACTAAGCTTGAGTTGAATACTAAGGAAAAGTCTGTGGACATCTCAAGTTATAGAGGCATGGTAGGTTCACTTTTATACCTAACAGCTAGTAGACCTGATATAATGTTTTCTACTTGTCTTTGTGCTAGATTTCAAGCTGATCCTAGAGAGTCTCACTTAATAGCTATTAAAAGAATTTTCAGGTATCTCAAGGGAACACCAAACCTTGGCATTTGGTACCCAAGAGAATCTGGTTTTGATCTAACTGGCTATTAAGATGCAGAGTTGATAGGAAAAGTACTACAGGTTCCTGTCAATTTCTAGGAAACAGGCTTGTGTCATGGTTCAGTAAGAAACAAAACTCAGTCTCCACTTCTACAGCTGAAGCTGAGTACATTGCGGCTGGAAGCTGTTGTGCACAGATTCTATGGATGAGAAACCAACTCATTGACTATGGTCTAAAAGTTGAGAAGATTCCAATTTTCTGTGACAACACAAGTGCTATTGCCATCACAGGGAATCCAGTGCAACATTCGAGAACCAAGCACATTGACATCAAATACCACTTCATTAGAGAACATGTGATGAATGGTACAGTAGAAATGCACTTTGTGCCAAGTGAAATGCAGCTTGCAGATATCTTCACCAAGCCTCTTGATGAATCCACATTCACAAGATTGGTAGGTGAGCTAGGTATGCTTAACTTGTCATAATTTCTAGTGATATTTGATTTCAATGATTTGAAGCTGGAAATGTGTTTTGATTTACTTGAAAGTTAAAACTTTCAGAAAAATTTCTGTAGAAATTTTGCCGAAGGCAAAATTAGCTTATCAACGGATATCCTTTTATCCGTTGATAGTATAAACACATTACTAGATTTTTGCATGTCAACGGGTAACAGGCTATCCACGTCATCAACGGATAAACTGTATCTCAACCGTTCATTCTATATCCGTTGATATACATTTTTTTTTAAACCGTTGGTAACCGTGTATATCTAATCATGGCTGTACCTATTCTCTTTTTATTTATTATCTGACAGTTACTTTTGACCAATGGAGTAATTACTTTTAATTATTTCATTTTTAATTCTTGAAAAATATAAAAGGCGGACTTGTACTCTCACATCTCACTTTTATTCATTTTCAAGCATATCAAAAGTTAACTGCATCTTCTTCCCTAAAACTCTCTGTAACCAAAGTTCAATCACTTCAATGGCGCCTATTGTTAAGATGATGTCCTCCACTGGGTTTACCTATGAGAAGAACAATTTCGCGGCCTTTGTTGACACAGTGAATGCTCCAGAAGCTTACCACACTTTGATGAGTTTCGTGAAGAAATGCAAACTGTCATATGCTATGACGGCCACCACTCCCTTAATCCACGAGGTAATTGAAGAGATGTGGACATCTGCTGAGTACAATGGCACAGACGGTACAATTGCTTTTTCTTTAAAGAGTAAAAACTATGTGGTTAATTCTGATGTAATAACTGCTTGTTTAAAATTGCCTGAGAATAACTGTCTGAAAGTACCTACTGATGCTGAAATTGTTGCCATGCTTAATTCTATTAATTATGCCCTTAGTACTGAAAACTTAGGGAAAATTGCTAGAAAATGAATGGTTACAGAATGGAGCTACTTCTGTGATGCCTTCATTAAAACTTTTTCAGGAAAAATTAGTAATTTTGATGCTGTTACCCAGTCCATGCTAACAATGATGTGTATGCTTTTAAATGATAAATTCTATAATTTTGGCACATTAGTTATGTATGAGATAGCTGCAAAGTTGGGTAAAAAGGAAACTAGGAGCAAGAATATCTACTTTGCTAGATTTTTAATGCTCTTAGCACTGCATGTGTCTGAGAATAAGCTATCCATTGCTAACCCGGATAGCAAGTTCCAATGTTTTGTCCAGGAGAAGAGAGTCTTAAGTGACCTGATTCGAATGAACCTCAATGCAGGAGTACAGTTGGTATATCTACCAATTGTTCAGGTAACTATCTCTAACTCTGAAACCCCTATCTCCAACCCCCAAATTTCTTTGCCTTCTAGTGTCACAATGGAGTCTGTAGTTGTGACCAAACAGGCTCCTACCAAAGTGACCAAATCCAGAGTTCCAAAACCACATTCTAAAAAGCAAACCTCAAGTGTCTCTCAAAAGACATCTGTTGTAAAATCTACCAAACCTCTTGAGGGGAGTGTGAAGGTGGTAGTGAGTGGTGAGGGACAGGGTGAACATCAAAGAAGCCCTAAGGATAAGGAAGTAGAGATGAGTGCAACTACCATTTCAGTCTCTCAAAAGACTGCTAATGTAACTACAGGCCAAATTCTAGTTACACTCTCTCAACAGAGTGTGACTACTGAATCAAGTTCCCCACAAGGAACACTGCACAAGAGGGTTAGGGACACATATAGCCCAATCTCAAAAACCTATGGAAGAAGAGTGAAATCTAAAACCACAGGGGAATCACAGGGTGCACACACTGTACAGGAAACTGTACCTTCTCAAACTCAGTTTGATGTGGCTTCAATAAATGTGGAGTCACAGCCCCTTGATCTTAATCTTCAAATCGACACACATTACAATCCACCATCACCAACTCCATCTCTGGATGTGGATATGATATCTACATCAATTCCTGATTCTCCATCTTTAAGATTCTTGGAGAAGCCCCACTCTGTAATTGGTGGTCATCATCTTTTAGATGATTTGTTGGACCATCAATCTTCCCTTCCAGAATTCTCAACACAGACTGTGGCCTCGAACTTAAAATCTATCTCCACAGATTCAGTGTTGGTTTTCTCTTCAACGGATATAATTATTCCTTCCTCAACGGATATCCTTCATCCGTTGACAAGTGTTTCTCCATCAACGGATGCGCCTCTATCTAGCCATCCGTTGACAGCTATAACTACTCCATCAACGGATATTCCTTATCCGTTGATAACTCACTCTACCACTGCTATATCTGACATTCCAGTGTCAAGTGTAGAGGAGTTCTCAGTAGTTGAAACACTTTTAGGTTTGAGGGAAGGGAGTGAGAGGCTGCCTTGTGAGCAGGCAAAAGGAGAGATAAATAATGAGAGGCTGGCCATTTCTTCCGGTCAGGAAAAAGGAGAGTTTGAGAGTTCCACCTTAGTAGGTGAAGGTGAGGGTGTGAGAGGTGTGAGCCAAGGGGAGCCCTTGATGCAAGAAAAGAGAGATGAGGGGAGAGAAGGGACTACAGGAGAGATAAGGATGGAAGAAGCAGCAATTGCTAGTGAGTCAATGAGGGTTGAGGATGCATCCAAGGAAATGGAATTTCAAATAGAATATCAGTCCATGATTGACTCCATTTCTTTGGATGCTGAAACCTTTACTCACCCTGTTCCTGCCTATCAAATTCTGGCACAACAGGGCAATGTGGAAGCAGAGGAGGCAATGCACCTAGTGCACACCTCACAGTCTCTACTTAGAGCTAAGGAATCTATAGCAGCTCTGCCAACCACTGCTGAGAGTGATGAATTTGACAATTCTGAAGATGAAGACAGCCAGAGCTCTGAAGATGAAGGTGGTAGCAGTATTTATGATTTTGCATTTGCTCAAAACTACACCTATCATCAACTTGATATGGAAATCATAAGGCAATATAAATCTGCCCTGGCTGAGCACCCAGAAGCAGATCCACAGAGAAAGGTTGTTCTTCAACAGGCAATTGACTCCCTAAAGTTACAAAAGATGCAAATGGTGATTCCGAGATCCAATTTAGAGGAGGTCAAACAAGAAATCAAGGATGTGAAGATCTCTGTGGATTCCAAGCTAGAGCAACTAGCTCCTACAGCCACTCAGAGGGTGTTGCAACAAAGGTTTCTCAAAGAAGACAACCTGGCTAAGTCTGTGCAACTTCTCAATTCAAGAGTGGAAAAGATGGAATCCCAGATGGAGCAATTTCTTCAACATCAGAAACTGCAAACCCAACTGCTAGAAAAGTTAGTTGCAGCCCCAACTTCTAGTCAAACCCTTGATGCTAACAAAAAGGGGGAGAAAGTGGAAGAGGCTGTGGCAACTACAAGTCAAATCTTAATTTCTGAAAGCAGGGAAGCAGCAAGTCAGGGGAGCAGCAGCCTACCATAGTGGTCAATCCACAAGAATTCATTGTCACAGCTTCCCCCAGCAAATCCAAACCTGAACAAGTAGCTCTATCTGAAGAGTTTGATCTCTCAAACTTGACAGAAGAGGAAAAGCTAGCCAAAATTGAAGCTCTCCAAAAGATGAAAGAGGAAAACTATGAAAGGATAATGAGGACAGAAAGATTGATCAATTAATCTATTGCATCAACTCTGTTCTCTAGCCAAACCTCAGCTCCAACAATATCTACAACAATTCTGAAGGTGTTCACTCCAGCAATTGTGGCTCCTACATTCTATGATGCTGAGCCTTCTCATGTTAAGGAATTTGAACCCTACATCAAATCAAGACCCTTCTCACCACCAAAAGCAAATGGGAAGAACAAGTTACAACTGGACTTTCCATTTCCCAAGGATGATGAAGAGAAGCTGATGGGTAAGACAATCAAGGAATTCAAGGAGAAGACTAACAGTTGTGTAAGAGAATGGATGGATGTAATCATAAGGAATGGAAAAGTTCTAAACATATCCAACAGCCATCCTAGATTTGTTGAATCCAAGAGAGAAGAGACTTCAAGGCTGCTAAGAGAATCTCAACCAAGCACTGAATATCAATATGAAAACTCAGATGAGAAGCAAGCAAGGCTGGCTCAAGAGTTATTGGATGAGGTAGAGGATGAATTGAGGGAACCTGAGGAAGTCCCCAAATTCAAAAAGAAAGGGAAATCAGTCCCCAAATCCAAGAGATTAAAATCACATGCAAGGAGGCCTGTCTCTCCAGAAACTGAAAACAAAGAGACAGTTGGTACATCACAACCTATTGATGTAAAAGTATTCAACCCAGATGTAAATTTCCATGGTGAGCCTATAGTACCTAAAGAGGAACCAATGAATCTTGACTCCATTGAGGTTCCTTCATTCTTGCTGAAGCCTCAACAGAAGCCTACACAGAAGAAAAGGAAACCAAGGAAGCAACCTTCAAAGGAACCAATTCAAGTTGGGTACCTGCAATTGTCAGGCAGCCAATCTTGGAAAACAAGGATGATTTTATCTATCAGGCAGATATTGAAGAATACTCTGACATGAATCTTTATCTGGATGAATTGTCAGAAGTAAGAGGAATTGACAAATATAGACATTTGCCTGAAAGATTGGTCTTTGTATACAAGGGAGGAATGGAAAGGACATGGCCACTACAAAGGGTTCTTGGAGAAAATTATCATACCTTAACCAAAGTGTTCTCTGCAATCAAGAGATACACAGGGTTCTCCAAGATAGCAAAAGGGGAGATACTGGACAGAATAGAACAAATAAGGAGGGATTGGAACTCACCATCAAGTCTACCAAGGAAAATGAAGATCCCATACAATGGACAGAAAATCCACCTCCAACCTTTCTGGATGATGGAGTTCAGGGATGAAGATGGTAACAGGAGATTCTTCAGGTTAGAAGACCAACTACCAAAGGCTAGTTCTCAATACCTGAGATGGCTACAACAGAAGCTAAATCCAAAGGTAGATGAAGAAGATGCCTTCTATAGGCAACTCCAAATACAGATTGAGTCCAACTCTGCCAAGGAAGGAAAATCAAGGGTGATGCCAACAAGAGGAAAGAAACAGTCCTAATCTGCTCAGTCTAGAGGAGCACTTCTCTGTAAATTTCTCAAACTTTCAGTTTTTAATTATTGTAGCTTAATACAATTTATGCATTGTTCTTTATATATCTTTAGGAATGTTTTGTTATCATCAAGGTCCTGAATTTATGCTTTATTGCCATCAAGTATAAATTGGGGGAGATTGTTAAGAATATGTTGTACTTGATGATAACTTCACAATCAATCAAATTGTTTAAGGTTTTGTAGCTGTCAACGGATGAGGATTTATAACTCTATCCGTTGACAGGTAGCTCATCAACGGATGAGGTTTTGTAGCACACTGCAGTATCTCTATGTTATCAGTTGATAGTGTTTTTATCCACAGTCATGTTGACTATCAACGGATAGGCAGAATAGGGTAGCCAATTGTAAATAAGCTATGCTATGTAATTCTGTCTAAGTGAAAGTGTATCAACGGATGAAGACTAAACTCTATCAACGGATACAACTCAAATCCACTCTATCAACGGATACAGCTCTTGTCCCAATATCAACGGATACTGCTCTATACATCATCAACGGATGTCAGTATACATCATCAACGGATAATCATTGACACTGTTTCCTATGATTAGCTGGAGATTAGCAGTTGATAAGGACATGTTTGACTGACAGATCACATGAGTTGAAAGTAGATACAAAAAGCAGTATGGCAGCCATACTTTGGAAAAACAGAAGAAAGAAGCATTCTATTTACACTATGAATACAAGAAAGGTGCAGGAGACATGTCTGAACACAAGGACAACCTTTCGGCTACATGTGTATTTGGAGTGTAGTAGCAAGTCAACTAGAATTAGATTAGTATTATCTTATTCCAGTAGTACTTGTAAAACTTGGGATATATAACCAAGTGTAGCAACTCTTTGTAAGTAAAGAAAACAAACATATTTGCTTAGGGTTTCTTGAATATCCTTAGAAGCAAAGAGTTGTAAAACGGCAGCTGTGTACATTTTGCATCACAGAGTTTTCTTCAAATAAAAGCTTCAGGTGGTGCATATTAACCACCTGATTTTATATGTGTTTGTGTTTAAATCTTACATTGCAATTATCTCTTCATAAGTTTCTGAAGTTCTTATCAGAAATTTATAAATATCAAGAATTGTATTCAACCCCCCCCCTTCTACAATTATACAAGTGTGTAATCTGGGAATAACATGGCTGCTGAGAAGGAGAAGAACAGGAAGCTACAGCTGGAGGTGCAGCAAAACAGGGAACACATCATTGCTGATTACAAGGCTTCTAAGGACTTTCAAGATGTCCTGAATGCCGAGTATGATGCAAGCTTTCCTGGTACCTTCAAGGAGTGTTGGGAGGAGATCATTGAGGAACTGAGTGGAAAGATTGAGGGGGTATCCCTGGAGAGGTTCCCGGTTCCTGCTATCGCTGGAGTGACAGCTGCTATGGATGTTGCTACAGAGACAGCTGTGGATGGGGACTCTCAGCCCACTCAGGATCCACCTTCTTCTCCCGGGATAGAGGCAGCAGATCCTTCTTCTACCCAGGGGGATGTTGTAGTTGATGACCTAGATGCATAGATGGCCCTGCGTGGCTTATTTCTGTTTTTTTTATCTTTATTTATTCTGAACTTTTGCCCTTCGGGGTTTATGACTTAACTTATCTATGTAGTTAGTTTCTTTTGTTTCCATATTCTCATTTTTTGCTTATAGTTCGTTAAACTTTAGAATTTTTCGAGTACTTGGCTCCCTGGCTGGTACTAAACTCACAAGCTAGTTCAACGTTTGCCTTTCGTGTTTATTTTAACAAGGAGGAATAACTCATAGAGAAGACAGAATAAATTCCATTATGTTGTCAAAGGATATCAATAGAATGGGTTCAACCCTTACATAAATACTCTATCTTCTACTGGGAGCAACATGCTCTATAATGGTTTCATTCGAACCTTATTCCTATTAAATAGATAAAAGTCCAAGCCTTTGTCAAAAGAACTTAAACATAATAAACTTTGAGGTTCACAGCATGCCAAGTTCGGGGCACCTCAACCCCGTCCAAGGTTTCTAACTTGTAGGATCCTCGTCCTAACACCTTTCTGACTAGATATGGTCCTTCCCAATTTGGTGCTAACTTTCCTTTCTGGCCAACTCCTGAGGCTTCAATCTTCCTTAAGACCATGTCGCCTTGTCGAAAGAACCTTTCCTTAACTCTCTGGTTGTAGTGAAAAGAGGCTCTCTTCTGATATTCAGCATTCTTTGCATTAGCTTCATCTCTAACTTCATCAATTAAGTCAAGGGCAAGTCTCATTCCTTCGTCATTAGTTTCTGGCTCATATGCCTCAACTCGAGGTGATGCTTGCATGATCTTTAAAGGTACAACTGCCTCAGCTCCATAAGCCAGCAAAAATGGGGTTGCTCCAGTTGTTACCTTACAAGTGGTACGATACGCCCAAAGTATGGGCAACAACTCATCTACCCAAGTGTTCCTAGAACGTTCGACCCTCTTTTTCAGTCCATCAAGGATAATTCGGTTAGCTACCTCAGCTTGCCCATTGGCTTGTGGGTGTGCCACTGAGGTAAAATGGAGCTCAATCGCATTCTCTTCACAATACTTCTTGAACTCTTCATTATTGAACTGTGTCCCATTATCTGTTACAAGGATTCGTGGGATTCCGTATCTGCAAATTATGTTCTCCCAAAAGAACTGGGAAACTTGCTTGGTGGTTATCTTGGCCAGAGGTTTAGCCTCAATCCACTTAGTGAAGTAATCAATGGCCACTATTAGGAATTTCCTTTGCGCTGAAGCCATGGGAAAAGGCCCAAGTATATCCATCCCCCACATTGCAAATGGAATGGGAGAGTTAATTGAGGTTAAGATCTCAGGCGGTTGCCTCATAATTGGGGCATGCTTCTGGCATCTCTCACATCTCCTGACATAGTTTTGTGCATCAGCCAACATCTCCGGCCAATAGAACCCTAAACGAATTATCTTGTGAGCTAGGGCTCTGCCCCCCAAGTGTTGCCCACAGATCCCTTCATGAACTTCTTCCAATGCTTCTCTTGCCTCTTGAGGCCTTAAACATTTCAAGTATGGGATGACAAACGACCTTTTGTACAGAATGCCTTCAATCAAAGTATATCTCAGTGCTCTTACTGAAAGTTTTCGTGCCTCCAAGGCATTGTCTGGGAGCCATCCGGTTTCAAGGTGTGCCTTGATAGGGTCTATCCAAGAGCATCCTACATCAATTGGTGCCAATAACTTTGAGTTAACGGTCGGGGCCTTCAAGACATGAAAATAGACACTCCCAGCATAATTTTCTATCTCGGAAGAAGCAAATTTAGACAGGGCATCGGCCTTAATGTTTTCCTCTCTTGGAATGTGCTCAACATAGCACTCCTCAAACTGGGACATAACAGCCTTTACTACTCTCAAGTATTTTGCCATAGTCTCATCCTTAGCCTCGAATTCACCATTTACTTGTGATACCACAAGCCTTGAATCTCCACAAACTTTGAGATTTTTGATCCTCATGATTCTGGCCAAACCCAAACCAGCTATTAATGCCTCATACTCCGCCTCATTGTTGGTAGTAGGAAAATCCAACTTTAAAGCATACTCAATTGTGAACCCATCGGGGCTTTGTAAAACCAAACCTGCACCACTAGATTTTGTTTTTGATGCTCCATCAAAATAGAGCACCCAATATTCCTTTAGATCAGGTGTAAGTTCTTCTTCTTTTTTCTCCTGCCCAGGGGTAGTCATTATCTCTTGCCCCCCGACTTCTTGGTTGTTAATAGTGCATTCAACCACGAAGTCAGCCAATGCCTGAGCCTTGATAGCTGTTCGAGGCTTGTATGTGATATCAAACTCTCCTAACTCAATCGCCCATTTGATTAGCCTTCCACTGGCCTTAGGGCTATGCAATATGTTCCTCAACTGCTGGTTTGTCAGAACTTGAATCTTATGTGCCTGAAAGTAAGGCCGCAACTTCCTTGAGGCGGTTACTAATGCCAAAGCAAACTTTTCTATGGGTGAGTAATTAAACTCAGCCCCATGCAACACTTTGCTCACATAGTAGATAGGTTTCTGGATTCTCTCCTCTTCCCGAATAAGGACAGCACTCAGGGCTTGTTCGGATACTGCCAGGTATAGACAAAGAATCTCCCCAGGACTTGGTTTGGTCAACAACGGGGCTTCAACCATGTACTTCTTCAGTTGCTCAAAGGCCTCTTGGCTCTCAGGTGTCCACTCAAAATTTTTCACCTTCTTTAACGCTTGGAAGAATGGCAAGCATTTGTCTCCTGACTTGGAGATGAATCTTCCTAAAGCTGCAACTCGGCCTGTCAACTTCTGCACATCTCTTATAGAGCGTGGTGGCTCCATGTCTAAAATCGCCCTGATCTTGTCAGGATTGGCCTCAATGCCTCTCTTTGAAACCATCAATCCTAAAAACTTTCCAGATCCAACGCCAAAGTCACACTTGGCGGGATTCAACATCATCTTATGGTGCCTCAGCACTTCAAATGCCTCTCCGAGGTGCTTTATATGATCAGCCTTGAGTAGGCTCTTGACTAACATGTCATCAACATATACCTCCATGGTTTTTCCAATCAGATGGGCGAATATCTTATTCACCAATCGTTGGTAAGTAGCTCCTGCATTCTTTAGACCAAAAGCCATAACAAGATAACAGAAGACACCAAAGTCTGTTATGAAAGATACCTTAGGGATGTCATCCTTGTGCATCTTAATCTGATTGTAGTCGCTGAATCCATCCATGAAGCTTAACATCTCATGTCCAGCTGTGGCATCTATCAACATATCAATCCTCGGCAGGGGAAAACAATCTTTTGGACATGCATCATTCAGGTCAGTGAAGTCTATACACATCCTCCACTTTCCATTTGCTTTCTTGACCATAACAGGGTTCGCTAACCATTCGGGAAACTGAATCTCTTCAATAAAACCAGCTTCCAAGAGCTTATCCACTTCTTGCCTAATGGCCTCTTGCCTTTCCGGAGCAAAGTTTCTCTTCTTCTGCTTTATTGTCTTCCTTTTGGGATCAACATTTAACTTGTGAGTTATGAGTTGGGGGTCAATCCCTGGCATATCAGCTGTTGTCCAAGCGAACACATCGCTATTCTTCTATAAGAATTCTATCAACTTGCCCTTCAGGGGTTCTTTCAGAGATGCTCCAACATAAGTAACTTTTTCAGGATCATTCGGCTCTAGAGGTATGGGAATCAAATCCTCTGCTGGCTTCCCTCTATGTTCTCCATCATCGCGGACATCCATGTCTTCAATCGGAAGTACCTGCCCCCCGAATCCATCGGCCCTCAGCGCGGCTACATAGCAACTTCTTGCCATCTTCTGATCACCCTTTTGTTCTCCGACACCATTCCGTGTCGGAAACTTAATCTTCATATGATAGGAAGAGGCCACAGCCTTAAACGCATGAAGTCCAGTCCTTCCAAGGATTGCGTTGTATGTTGAGGCTGCCTTGATCACCAAGAAGTTCAGCATCTGAGTCGCCTCTTTAGGCTCCTGCCCAATAGTCACGGGTAGCTGAATAGTCCCTTCAACGTTGGACTCCACTCCGTTAAACCCGTATATAGGCATGTTTGTAAGGGTCAGTTGAGAGTCGTTGTATCACATCTTCACAAATGCATCATGAAACAAAATATCCACAGAAGCCCCATTGTCTATCAAGACTCGGTTTACTTCTGAGTTTCCAATCACAGGAGTTATGACCAGCGGGTCGTCATGGGGGAATTTCACTCCTTCCAAGTCTGAATCATCGAAACCAATTACCATCTCAGTTTTAGCACGCTTCGGGGCTTCTCCCACAATGTGCATTACTTCTCTAGCATAAGCCTTTCGGGAATTCTTAGTTGTTCCAGCTGCTGTCGGACCTCCCCAAATCATGTTGATAACTGCCCTTCGAGGCTGTGGATTGCGGTCATGGTTGTCATCCCTCCTGTTATTATCTCTCCTTTCATTGTCCCTTCTGTCATTGTCCCTTCTCTGGTTCCCACGGTCATCACCCTTGGTGAACTGACTTAGTTTTCCTCTTCGTATCAAGAACTCAATCTCATCCTTGAGTTGCCTACAATCGTCGGTGCCATGTCCCACATCTTTGTGGAACCTGCAGTATTGCTCCTTATTCCGCTTAGCTGGGTCTCCCCTAAGTGGCTTCGGCCATCGGAAGTCCTTTTCCTTTTCAATGTCCAACAGGATCTGGCTTCTTGGAGCATTAAGCCTGGCATATTCGGAAAACCTTGGACCCGAGTTCTTTTTTGGAGCAGATTCAGAGTCTCTGCTAGTTCGGGGATACTTGTCCCTAGCATCGTACTCTTGTTCTTGCTTCCGCTTGTTGTTCCCTCCATTGCCCAATGCGGCTTCCTTCTTGATGCTGTCCTAAGCTTTTATATACTTGTCCGCCCTTCGTTGGAGTTCATCCATGCTTTCAGGGGGTGTTTTGCCAACGACCTCTTAAAAAAGAGATCCGTGGTTCCATGCTGCAAGGCTACCATAACCACCTTATTTTCCAAATCAGTGATGTTCAGGGTCTCCTTAGTGAATCGCTTGATATAATCTCTTAAGTTCTCATTCTTTCCCTGTGTTACATACATAAGGGATGCAGAGCTTTTCTCATGAATTCTTCCGCTAATGAATTGACTGACAAAAGCGGTACTCAACTCCTTGAAAGAGCTAATCGAGTTTGGAGGTAAACGACTATACCAACGTTGCGCCATGCCCGATAGGGTTTGGGGGAACGCCCTACACTTAAGGGCATCGTTAGCAGGCTGCAGTAACAATGCGCTTGTAAACGTTCTCACATGAGTTGCGGGATCCCCCGTTCCATCGTAAGCTTTGATTGTGGGCATCTTAAACTTTCGGGAGATATGTGCGTTCATCACTTCCTCAGTGAATGGAGGGGTTGGATCATCAAGATCTCCTTGTAGCATCAGATCTTTGGGGTTATTCTTGGGGAGTTCCACCCTTGTAGTTTCTCTGGTTGGGGCTTCAGCCCTTCGGTGTCTCCTTGAAGACCTCTCCAAATCTATGAAGGGAATCCCTCCTGAAGTCGGAGGAGGTCGATTCTGATTAGGGTTCTGTCTCTCTTGCTCCCTTGCTTGGTCGTCCTTCAGCTTCTGAATCTCGGCTTCATAAGCCTTAATTTTGTCTGCAATTGTTAAAGGACCATCACGGTTCGATGGATTCCTCCTCAGAGGTTCCTTACTAGCACGTCGCCTCCTTGGGGCTTCGTCTCGATCATCGTCTTCAGACGACGAGTCTTCAGTATAAGGACCAGAGTAATCATAGTATCCTGGTTCAGGAGGGGCCGGGCCTCTAAGATAAAGGGGGTTGTTGTTGCCCATGAATTAGCCGAGCATGACCGCTCGGTCCAGGATCCCTTGGGTCCTGAGGGTAGTTAGGCAGCCCATACAGCGGGTTGGTGTTGATAGGGAGCGAAGAAGTGGAGAGGCTGTGAAGCGGCGGGCGGCTACTCAGAGGGAGATGAGAGACCACCATCTGGAGCGGGTTAGTCTCCTGTCCTAGAGGGACAGTTACTGGTTGAGGTCTTTCAACATGGGGATTCGTCCCTTGTGGTTGGGAGATCTGAGTATGAGGGTTTGTTTCCGTCAATGGGGGTACATGCCCTTGCTCCGTGCCAACAGGAGGAGCAGTGATTGGTGGAACGACGATTCCAGAGGTAGCCTCGGTTGAGACCGGTGATGTTCTTCGAGTGGTAACCATGGTTGATGTCTTTGTCCCACAGACGGCGCCAAATGTTGTGGAATGAAAACTAGGTTATAATTATTACGGCTAGGGTTTGTGTATTTAATGCTTAGGGTTCGTGAGCTTCGTGCTTTAATGGCTGCTTCTGCGTTCGAGACTAAACGGTCCTCACAGAATGCCTACGTATCTCTGTATTAGAGAATCAAGCCAAGAAAACGTAGTTCTGAGAATGAGGGGTCAGGCCCTTTATATAGGCTGTAGGAGCCTTAGAATTAAGGTAGGAGTTGGAGACTTAATAGATAAGTCACCTCCTTGAGGAAAGTTCTAGACTCCTTCCTTGTAGGAGTCTGTTGCCATATCAAATTAGATGTCGTGGAGGCTAAGTCTTGTAGAGATAATGTCCTTATCTGACACTTATGGCTGAGCTTTTTATTACCCTAATATTAATTACGAAATTAATATCAAAATAGGGATTCTGACCTCATTAATGGGCCCCACGTTTGGACCATACCGAGTCTAATTAATACCATATTAAATGTACCTTTAGGGTTTATTTTCAGCCCATATCACACATAATTGTCGATATGCTATAAGTTTCTTTTTCATGCTTTTACTACTTGCATATGTGTAGCTATAAACGAAAAATCATAGAAATTTCATCTTTTTAAGCATTTTTTCTATAATCTTATAATTTTTCTGAAACAATACTTCGAATTTAACGTGGAAATTTTCTGAAAATTTGCAATGACGACTTACAGTTTCATCATAACGGTGAAATATTAATGGTAGAGATCTTAATTAATTATCAGTCTTTAACTATAAAAAGTAAAAAACCGAGATCATGATTAACCTAATGATGTGTACGGTGTACTTGATTACTTAGCAAAGTTTAGATTTTTATCACACGTCTATTGGAATCAACTGTTGTAATTGCGACAAACTTTCAACTTTCTTCAGCCTCGGAACAAAAATGAAACTTGAACTGAATCTCTTGAGTTGTCTCTAATCAAGCCCACATTATGGCACCGTTTAGCCCCTTATAAATAGCTTATAAATTACTTATATCGAAAAAAAATTCATATTTACATCTTTAGAAACGTTCACCGGTAACCAATAGAAAAAAAAAGTGTATGAGAAGTTTAATAATCATTATGTTGTAAAATAGTTACTTATTTCAAAAAAAAAATATATATTTACATATTTTTTTTCAGAATAAGTAACTTATTCATGAAAAATAAAATTTTCCAAAGAGAGCCAATCTACCTTGCTTTATATAACCTACCACCTTTATGCAATATAATATTTTTAATTAGTTTCTATAAAGCTAACCGAATATTCTAAAGTTAACTTTTTTTTTATGAAGGAAAAAGGAGATAATTCAATAATAACAAACCATATAACATCTACAAAAATGATCGAATCGAACAAACATAAAATATTGATCGTCAGTCTTCATGAAGAGACAATTAATCGATTTGAAGAAGATATATTTACATGTAGTACATGATTCGCCACAAACCTTTTGAGTTATCGACCATAAATGCAATCTCATACAAACTTTCATCACTAAATTATCAAAACCAACCCTCACAATAAATGAGAGAACAAACACCCCCTCACTAAGGAGAGAAAAACAAAATGAAATTGCAAACAAAAATTCCAAATAAAAACCTTAGATCTGAAAAAACGAAACCACAAAGAGAATCGGTCCACTCTCGAATCTAATAAGCTCCGCTTGAATCGAAGAAGAATAAAAACCAGAAGTTCCGATGATTTAGATCTAAGAAAATAAAACAAACAAACCAAAATGATAGAAATCATTCCCCCAAAAAGGAAGATTATTGAAGGAAATAAAAACAAAAATAATAAATTAAAGAATTTGGGACTTTCCACTGAAAAACCGGTGGAAGCCTTGCCGATTTGAGATGAAGGTGGCTGAAGAGAGAGAGAATAGGGTTAGAAGAGGGAGGTAGAGAGAGAATAAGCGATGTTAATAGGGATTAGGGAGCCTGGGATATATTTCAGGTAAGTTCCCAGATATACCTATCTAAAAATGGGGTGAGCGTTTTAGTAAATTCAAAATTTTTAATTAGCCCTACGGGTCCAGTAAAATTTAAAATTATTTGGTATGTATCTCAGGAAAAGTTCCCTAAGATCTATCTCAAGGTCCTTTTTCTCATGTTAATATTGGTTTTCTAAAATTAACTTTTGAATACTTTTCCAATCACAATTTTTACATACAAATAAATAAATCTACTTATTTATTTTACCCTCTATGTAAATTATGCAGGAAACAAGTAATATTGGGGTAACCAAAATAAAAGAAACATAATTTATATACTCGCTTTATATATTATTAATTTTATGTAAATTCAACTTTTCTGCATGATTGTAGATTTCAGAAATCAGAACAAATCGATTTAGGTACCCAATAGCGATTTATCAATAAATCGGAATTTATCGAAATGATAAATCGGAACTAAAATCAGATAAATTTTAATAATATCTAATATATTAGTCTAATTTATAATATAATATACCATTTAAAAATATTTCATAATGATTAATCGAATTTTAAAAATCAAATCGATCAAATATTTTTTAACGATAAATAAATGATTTATCGGAGATTTTTGAAAAATCGAATGATTTTTAAAACACTCTTTTTCTATAGTTAAACGTTTAAACTTAAAATCTACAATTAGAAAAGAGTTGATTCAATTTTACAGAGGTCCAACGTAGCTCCTGACCAAAATTTTATATTTATATACTGCAACGGTGACAACGTTTCATTACAGGTGACGATAAACACTAAAGAAACACAGTGCACGTCAAGAAGATGCATTTGCATTACCTGCAAAATATCTATATATCTTCTTAATTTAATTCCCAATTTTTGTTTCAAAGGTAACTAGCTTATAACCCGTGCGAAGCACGAGTTTCAGGTTATAAAATTTATTTAATATTATAATTATGTTTTTATATAATCCTTATTTTTAATAATTTTTTAATTTTAATTTAATATAAATTTATATAATGATATGCATGGTTTAAAATTTATTTTGTAAAATTCTAAATCAAAAATGTCGTTGACGGGTTCGAAATTTGAATTTTTAGTAAATTAATTTAATCATATAATATATCTTATTATTAGATCTAACGATTCTTATTTATTACTAAAAATAACGATTTGAATATATGGTGAGATATTTTTTGGTGCATATTAGTGAATGTAAGATTAATTTTAAATTAAAAAGTAACGTGTTTTAATTACAAAAATTACTACTAAAAATAATTACGTAAAGATATGGTGTGATATTTTGGATATATATTAATTATTGTAATATAAGTTTTAAATTAAATGGTAAAGTGTTTTAATTAGAAGTAAAATCTTTAGAAAAAATTGGTAATTGAGTTGTTAGAGCAGAAAAAAGAGTCCAAGTAGAAACTCAATGTGAATGAAAGAATTTTAATCGGAATATAATCACGTTAACATTAGTAATTAGCTTTTTGAGTTATTTTGTAATTTAATTATTTATTTTAGCGTGTTTTAATTACAAAAATTAATACTAAAAATAATTACGGAAAGATATGGTATGATATTTTGGATATATATTAATTATTGTAATATTAATTTTAAATTAAATGGTAAAGTGTTTTAATTAGAAGTAAAATCTTTAGAAAAAATGGGTAATTGAGTTGTTAGAGCAGAAAAAAGAGTCCAAGTAGAAACTCAATGTGGATGAAGGAATTTTAATCGGAATATAATTACGTTAACATTAGTAATTAGTTTTTTGAGTTGTTTTTGTAATTTAATTATTTATTTTAATAATTAGGATAACCAAACCGAAAACCAAAACTTTCAATGTTTCGGCTTTAATATAATAGTATATATATATATATATATATATATATATATATATATATATATATATCAGTTTCAAAAAATAGTATATATATATATATATATATATAATATAGGGAGTTGCTCAAGAAAAAACTAATTTTTGGAGAGAACCAAGAAACTTTTCTCATCCATTGATTTTATATCAAACGGTTCCTGCTATTTCTTCAAATATGGTAGAATCTAATAAAAAGCATATAAAAGTAAACCAAATTACTCATTAATGAATGCAGATTTAAAATATTTCCTAAATTTTACTTGCCAATTTTAACAAGATTGTTCTTTTCTATTTTCAATAAATTCAAAATCATTCCATATATAATTTCATGGATTATCAATTTTCTTTTCAAGGAAATCTAATTTATTTATATTCATGTAATTACTATAAAAGATATGTAACTTAATATAAAAACTTCCTTTGTTATCTAATTAAGTTTTAATTGAATATATGAAATTTTAGTTACTATAATCTTAATATAAAAATGAATTACTACAAAATTTAAATTGAATAAAGAACACCTAGTGGAACATCTAATAATTTTTTTTTTCAAAATAATCTTTTGCAAAATGTATTAATAAGTAGAAAATGTAGCAAAATTTAAACACCGAGCAGAATACCTACTAGAAAATAACCTTATTCTAAAAGTATAAAAATATATTAATAAAATATTTAATACTCCTAGAACACCTAGTAGAAAACCTAATATAATTAGTATAACACATGTTAGAATTGTAAATTTATTATTTATTAAAATTTAAACATATTAAATTTACTAAAAAATTAATTTTATTCTAAAAATATCAGTAAAACTTTTAATATAATTTCGTTGAATATAAAGAACACATAGCAGAACACCTACTAGATTTAAGATAAAGATTGAGAACATAGTAGAACACCTAATGTAATTAGTAGAACACAGAATACCTAATATAGTTAGTAGAATACTTAATAAAATTAATTATATTAAATCTTTTTAAAAAAAATTAAAGAATAAATTTTATTCTAAAAGTAACAGTGACATATTTAATATAATTTTGATTGAATACATAGAACATCTAATGGAACACCTACTAAAATATATCTTATACATTGAATGTTTTTCTAATCAATGAAATATTTAATTTAATTTAACCTGGTAGAAAATCTAATGTAATTAATATAATATAGGTTAGAATTGTAAATTAATTAATTATTAAAATTAGACATATTAATTTTATTAAAAAATAATTTTATTCTAAAAGTATCGATAGAAATTTTAATATAATTTTAGTTAAATATATAGAACACCTAGTAGAATACCTACTATATTTAAGTTAAATATAGAGAACAACTAGTAGAACACATGTAATTAGTAGAACACCTAGTACAACACATGTAATTAGTAGAACACCTAATATGTAATTATTAGAACACCTAGTAGAACACCTACTAGATTTCAGTTAGAAATAGAGAACACCTAGTAGAACACATGTAATCAGTAGAACACCTAGTAGAACACGTGTAATTAGTAGAGCACCTAACATGTAATTAGTAGAACACCTAGTAGAACGACCACCTATTAGTAGAGTAGAACACCTACTAATAGAACACCTAGTAGAACACATGTAATTATTAGAACACCTAGTAGACACCTGGTAGAACACATATAATTAGTAGAACACCTAGTAGAACATATGTAATTAGTAGAACACCTTGTAGAACACCTAATGTAATTAGTAGAATACTTAGTAGAATTGTAATTTTATTATTTTAAAAAAATTATTATATTAAATCTTGTTAAAAAAATAATTGAAGAATAAATTTTATTCTAAAAATAATAGTGACTTATTTAATATAATTTTGATTGAATATATAGAACATCTAATCGAACACCTACTAGAATATATCCTATACATTGAATCTTTCTCTAATCAATGAAATATTTGGTTTAATTTAAATTAAAAATAGAGAACACCTAGTCGAACACATAATGTAATTAATAGAATGCTTAATAGAATTGTAAATTAATGAAATATTTGATAGAAACATTATAAAAACATTTTATAAATTCAAAATAGTCAACAAGATCTCATTGAAATTAGAGTATATATTGAATTAAATGCTATTATACAGTTTCCATTATTGAATATTGACTTAAATCTTAAATGTATTTGAATGAGATAATTACTCCCTCCGTCCCACAATACAAGTCTCTTTTGAAAAAATTACGCATCTTAAGAAAACATTAATTAGAAGATATATTTCCTCTTATGCCCATTATAAATGCATTGACTTTTAAGAATATGAGCTATTTTATACTATTGGTCATTTCTCATTAATTGCTATACAATTTTCTAAAAGGGTAATTTAGGAAAAATAATCAGAAATTTACATTGAAAATTGGAATGGACATGTATTATGGGAAAAAAAATTCTCTAAAAAGAGACTACTATTGTGGGACGGAGGGAGTACTTTATTTGTATTTATCATTAAAGTCAGATTCTATATTATAGTAATGAATGGTGTAGATTAGTTCTCTAAGTTTTCCATCAAATAAGGTTTTCCCTAGATCCTTACTATACATATATATATATATATATATATGAGTAATAATTAATCTATGTGTACCGCTGTATTGATCAATAAATTTGTCAATTTTGGAAAATAGAAAATTAATATTAATTTCGTCTTCGATTCAATAATTCGAACTTGGACCTGATAAAAAAACCACGTCTCTCAGTCCCATCTAGGGATGACAAATTAACCCGATCCGGATACCCGATCCAAAATCCAATTTTTTGGATATACCGAACCCGAATTTTTGGATTTGGATATGAATATGGATTTAAATTTTAAATCCAAAAATTTTTGGATTTAAATTTGGATTTTATGTTTACCGACCTGAAACCCGAAACCCAAAAAATACCTGAATATATATATATATATATATATATATATACATTATTTTATATAGTATATTATACATTTTAATATACATTTTTATAAAACATTTTACATGTTATTCAAATTCTATTTTAATAAAATATTTTAATAATTATACATAATATGATAATTTGTAATTAGTATATATAATATTTCACATATAAGGCATATAAATTATGTATTTTATTCGAAATAGTCAATCATAATCTAGTGATTAGCCTTTTCTTTTTCAACATCAAATTTTATTAATACATGTAGGATGTGAATTTCTTTATTTTACATAAATTTTTCATTTATGTTTGATATGGGCTAAAAGTAAGCCCTAAAGACACATTTAATGTTGCATTAGTTAGACCCAACATGGTCCAAACGCGGGGGCCATTAGTGGGGCCCAAACCCATATTTTCAATATTAATTTCGTAATTAATATTAAGGGATATAAACAGCTCAGCAATAAGAATCAGATAAGGATACTACTCCTGCTAGTCTTAGCCTCCAAGACATCCAATTCAACATGGAAACTGATTCCTACAAGGAAGGAGTCTAGAACCTTCCTCAAGGAGATGACTTGCCCGCCAAGTCTCCGAATCCTACCATAATTCTAAGGCTTCTCAGCCTATGTAAAGGGCCTGACCCCTCATTCTCAGGACAACGTCTTTGGGCAGAGCTCAATACGTCACTAACGTTGGCTTAATCCTCGAATAAGGACATACAACCACTGCGTCCTAGATGAGCTCTCGCCGCCATAGCCTCGAGGGCACCATCACCTAGAACTACGTCTTGGCTTGATTCTCAATAACGAGATACGTAGGCACTCTGTGAGGACCGATTAGTCTCGAACATGGAAACAACCATTAAAGCACGAAGCTCCCGAACCCTAGCATTAAATACAAATTCGTAACCTAATTTTTATTCCACAACATTTGGCGCCGTCTGTGGGAAGACAACATCAACCATGGTGCAAACACGAAGGACACCAATCACAACCGAGGCGACCATCGTCACCTCTACTCCGCCTGAACAAGGGTATGTACCCCCATCAACAGGGGCGATCACCCAACCTCAAGTTTCTCAACCTCCAGGGACTATTCCCCATGTTGAAAAAACTTTACCCGTGGTTGTCCATCCAAGCCAGGAGACCAACCCTCTTCAGGTGGTGGTCTCTCCCCTTATCAATCATCCACTACCTCCAGGGGTGCGGATCTTTACTACGGATCTCCCTAGAAGTACGAATTCGACATATGGTTTGCCTAACTACCCCCCAAATACTCGAGGTATTGGGCCAAGCGGCCATGCCCTGCAGATACATGAGTCGTATCACCCTCCTTACATTAGAGGATTGGGCCCTGATCAAGGATATTATGATTACTCTGGTTATTATACTGATGATTCTTCATACGAGGATGACGATCGTGATCTAGCCCCGAGGAGGCGACATCCAAGCAAGGAGCCTATAAGGCATACTCGACGAATCCATGATGGACCTCCACAAACAGCTGAGGAAAGGATTAAGGCTTATGAGGCTGAGATCCAAAGGATAAAGGATGATATTGCCAGGGAGTAAGCAAGGCAAAGTCTGATTCGACCTCCTCCAGTGACAGGGAGGATTCCCATTATAAATCTGGAGAGGCCTTCAAGGAGACAGCGAAGGGCCGATGCCCCAACTGAGAAATCGACAAGGGTGGAGACCCCCAGAAGCAACCCCAAGGACCTGATGCCACTTGGGGATCCTGATGATCCCACAACTCCGTTTACTGAAGAGGTGATGAATGCCCGCATCTCAAGAAAGTTCAAGATGCCGACGATTAAGGCTTATGATGGAACGGGCGACCCCGCGAACCATGTCAGGACGTTCTCAAACGCACTGCTCCTGCAACCTGCGAGTGACGCCTTAAAGTGTAGGGCGTTCCCTCAAACCCTGTCGGGCATGGCTCAAAGGTGGTATAGCCGCCTGCAAACTCGATTGGCTCTTTCAAGGAGTTGAGCGCTGCCTTTGTCAGCCAGTTCATTAGTGGGAGAGTTCATGAAAAAAGTTCTGCATCTCTCATGTATGTGATGCAGGGGAAGAATGAGAATCTGAGAGATTACCTCAAGAGGTTCACTAAGGAGACGTTGAACATCACTGACTTGGAGAATAAGGTGGCCATGGTAGCCCTGGAACACGGAACTACTGATCTATTCTTCAAAAGGTCGTTGGCGAAGCATCCTCCTGAAAACATGGCCGAGCTCCAACGAAGGGCTGACAAGTATATCAAAGCTGAGGATAGCATAAAGAAAGAGGCCATCGTAGGTGGAGGCAACGGCAACTCCAAGAAACGAAAGGAGTATGATGCTAGGGACAAGTATCCCCGAACTAGCAAGGACTCCGAATCTGCCCCTAAGAAGAGCCAAGGATCAAGGTTCACTGAGTATGCAAGGTTGAATACTCCTAGGAGTCGAATCTTGTTGGACATTGAGAAGGATAAGGATTTCCGATGGCCGAAGCCACTTAAGGGTGATCCCGCAAAGAGAAACAAGAATCAGTATTGCAGATTCCACAAGGATGTAGGGCATGACACTGATGACTGCAAGCAACTCAAAGATGAGATCGATTTTTTGATCCGTAGAGGAAAACTGAGCCACTTCACTAAGGGTGAAGATGGTGGTGATCAAAGAAGAGATTATAAAAGAAGGGATGACGATCAAGATCGCAACCCACAGCCTCGAGGGCCAGTAATCAACATGATCTCAGGAGGCCCAATTGCGGCTGGCACAACAAGGAATTCTCGGAAGGTTTATGCTAGAGAAGTGATGCACATCGTGGGAGAGGCCCCGAAGCGTGCAAAAACTAAAGTAATGGTTGGTTTTGATGACTCAGACTTGGAAGGGGTGAAGTTACCCCATGATGACCCGTTGGTCATAACTTCTGTGATTGGAAACTCAGAGGTGAAGCGAGTCTTGATAGACAATGGGGCTTCTATTGATATTTTGTTTCATGATGCGTTCGTCAAGATGGGGTACACTGACTCTCAGTTAACCTCGACCAACATGCCGATCTACGGATTCAATGGAGTTGAGTCCAAAGTTGAGGGAACTATTCAGTTATCCATGACAATT
The DNA here is from genome assembly GCA_036435485.1 of Saposhnikovia divaricata. Lineage (NCBI taxonomy): Eukaryota > Viridiplantae > Streptophyta > Magnoliopsida > Apiales > Apiaceae > Saposhnikovia > Saposhnikovia divaricata. Next base: position 240,817,791 of record CM071594.1, on the reverse strand, counting down.
GGACAAGAACCTAAGGAGGCTACTCAGATGTTGAACTTTCTAGTAATTAAGGCGGCCTCGACTTATAATGCAATCCTGGGAAGGACCGGACTTCATGCGTTCAAGAATGTTGCCTCAACTTATCATATGAAAATCAAGTTCCCGACCAGGAATGGTGTTGGAGAACATAAAGGTGATCAAAAGATGGCACGAAGCTGTTATGTAGCCTCGTTAAGGCCTGGTGGAGTCGGGGGGCAGGTCCTTCCGATTGAAGACATGGATGTCCGCAGTGGTAAGGAACGTCAAGAAAGGCCGCCAGATGACATCACACAGAAGCCTCGGACAGCCATTGAGGCTAAAGCGTTAACTGACTTCGTGGTTGAATGTACCATTGGCAACCAAGAAGTCCGGGGGCAGGAGGTAATACCCCAAGCAGGAAGTGAACTTTAGAATAATAAGGAGGAGACCAGAAGGGGTGGTGGGTGCTCTATTTGGATGGAGCATCATAAACAAAATCTGGTACAGGCCTAGTCTTGCAAAGCCCCGATGGGCTCAAGTTATCCTAGTAGGACTTAGCTTCATATTTATCTAATAGTAGTAGAAATAAAGGTTCATTGAAACCATTGCAGAGCATGTTGCTCCGAGTAGGATAGTAGTACTCTATATAAGGATTGAACCCATTTCAAGTTATTAATGCAAGTTTGATTTCCATTCATTGATTGTGTGATTCTATTTATGTGTCAAGCACCTAATGTGTGTAAGTCAAAGATAACCAAGTACCGAAAATAAAAGAATATACGAATGGAAACAAACAAACGCATAAGTAAAACCCTGAAGGATCGAGAGTTAGGTTACAACACAACCAAATAAGAGTTTAAGTCCTTGAAGGACCTGGGATAAAAGACAAACATTGAAGCCATGACGGCCAAGCGATCCTGAGAAAGTTACTTACATAAGAGCTTCTCTGAAGAAACCCTTGAAGGGCAAGTTGATAGCATTTATTCAAGAGAATAGTGATGTGTTTGCTTGAACAACAGCCGATATGCCAGGGATTGATCCCCAACTTATAACTCACAGGTTGAATGTCGATCCTGAGCGAAAGACAATAAAGCAGAAGAAGAGAAATTTTGCTCCTGAAAGGCAAGATGCCATCAAGCAAGAGGTTGACAAGCTCTTAGAAGTTGGTTTTATTGAGGAGATTCAGTTCCCCGAATGGTTGGCTAACACTGTGATGGTCAAGAAAGCAAATGGAAAGTGGAGGATGTGTACAGACTTCAATGATTTAAATTATGCATGCCTGAAGGATTGTTTTCCCCGACCAAGGATAGACACATTGATAGATGCTACAGCTGGACATGAAATGTTGAGCTTCATGGATGGATTCAGTGGCCGCAATCAGATTAAGATGCACAAGGATGACATCCTAAAGGTATCTTTCATAACTGACTTTGGTGTTTTCTGCTATCTTGTTATGGCTTTTGGTCTAAAGAATGCAGGAGCTACTTACCAATGACTGGTGAATAAGATATTCGCCCATCTGATTGGAAAAACCATGGAGGTCTATGTTGATGACATGTTAGTCAAAAGCCTGATCAAGGCAGATCATATTAAGCACCTCAGAGAGGCATTCGAAGTGCTGAGGCACCATAAGATGATGTTCCAACCAAGTGTGCTTTTGGCGTTGGATCAGGAAAAGTTTCTGGGTCTGATGGTTTCAAAAAGAGGCATTGAGGCCAATCCCTGATAAGATCAAAGCGATCTTGGACATGGAACCACCCCACTCTAAACGAGATGTACAGAAGTTGACAGGCCGAGTTACAACCCTAGGGAGATTCATCTCCAAATCTGGTGACAAATTCTTGCCTTTCTTTCAAGCATTGAAGAAGGTGAAGAATTTTAAGTGGACACTTGAAATCCAAGAGGCCTTTGAACATCTGAAGAAATACATGACTGAAGCCCCGTTGTTGGCCAAACCTAGTCTTGGGGAGACTCTTTATCTATACCTGGCGGTATCTGAACAAGCATTGAGTGATGTCCTCATTCGAGAAGAGAATAAGGTTCGATAAAACCTATTTACTACGTGAGCAAGGTGTTGCATGGAGCTGAGTTGAAGTACTCTCCCATCGAGAAATTTTCTTTGGCATTGGTAACAACTTCCAGGAAGCTGCGACCATACTTTCAATCACACAAGATTGAAGTCCTGACGGACCAACAGTTGGAAATATTTTGCACATCCTGAAGGCCAGTGGAAGGCTAATCAAGTGGGCAATAGAACTTGGAGAATTTGACATCACGTATAAGCCTTGGACAACCATCAAGGCTCAGGCATTAGCCGACTTCGTGGTTGAATGTACCATTGACAACCAAGAAGTCGGGGGCAGGAGGTAGTAACCACCCCCGGAAGTAAAGAAAAAGATGAAGAGCTTGTACCTGATCAGAAGGAATACTGGGTGCTCTATTTTGATGGAGCATCAAAACAAAATCTATTGGTGTAGGTTTAGTCTTGCAAAGCCCCGATGGATTCACAGTTGAGTATGCCTTGAAGTTGGATTTCCCAACAATCAACAACGAAGCTGATTATGAAGCCTTGATAGCCGGATTGGGCTTGGCCAGAATTATGAGAGTCAAGAATCTCAAAGTATGTGGGGATTCAAGACTAGTAGTCTCGCAAATGAATGGTGAATTTGAAGCCAAGGACGAAACTATGGCAAAGTACTTGAGAGTCGTGAAGGCCGTGATGACTCAGTTTGATGAGTGCTACGAGGAGCACATTCCGAGAGAAGAGAACGTTAAGGCTGATGCCCAATCTAAGTTTGCATCTTCTGAGATAGAGAATTATGCCGAGAGTTTTTACTTCCAGGTCCTGAAGACCCCACTATCAATGCGAAATTGGTAGCACCAGTTGATGTAAGCTGAAGGATAGACCCTCTTAAAGCTCATCTTGGGACTGGTTGGCTCCCTGATAATTCCTTAAAGGCACAGAAATTGTCAGTGAGAGTGTTAAGATAAGAGGTCCTTTGTCATTCCATAGTTAAAATATTGAATCTCAAATCCCGACACAAAATTTTAGCCTTGATGGCCAAAAAGGTTGTCTGCCTCCAATCAAGTTTGTCGTTTGAGTTAAGGACTTGAATCAAGAGCCGTCAATCGAATTCAAACCAAGGCAAGGTCCTGTGAGGATAAGAAGAAGGTTGGAAACCTAGAATCAAGATAAAGGGTTGACAACCAGCCAAGGCACACCAGACTTGAAGTCAAGTGCTGAGTGGCAAGGGAACTTCTTGAACGATCAACCGAGAAGCAAGACCTCCACCATATGTAGTAAGGGGGGGGGGGAAGAACTAAAGCTTCATCACAAGATCCACATCTTAGAACGAGAATGAAGGGTTGGTTACAACCGACAACCATGAACGGGTTCAAGGTTTAAAACCAAGGAGTCAACAAGCAAGTTAAAGCCTAGAAGGTCACGAAAGCTATGAAAGCCAATTTGAATTGAAGGATGTCTGTTTGAAAACAGACATTGAGGTCCAAAAATCGACATTTGAATACTGACGTTGATGTCCAAATATTGACGTTCATATACTGACATTGAGGTTCAAGGACCGAGCAACGACCGACCGAGCTCCGAGGGAGGCTCCAGCCGACGAAAGGTGGTATTCTATAGCCAATGGTCAAGGTCATGATTCAAGAACGAGAATTCAGATATTGCGAAAAAGCTCCGAGAGGCACGACCAAGGACCTCATGTCAGCCGACCAGCTGCCCGAGGAGGGGTCAGGCCGACCTCTTGGCAGCCTTAGCCGACCAAGGACCACATGTCAGCCGACCAGCTGCCCGAGGAGGGGTCAGGCCGACCTCTTGGCAGCCTTGGTCGACCAAGGACCTCATGTCAGCCGACCAGCTACCCGAGGAGGGGTCAGGCCGACCTCTTGGGCAGCCTTGGCCGACCAAGGACCTCATGTCAGTCGACCAGTCGCCCGAAGAGGGGTCGGGCCGACCTCTTGGCAGCCTTGGCCGACCAAGGACCTCATGTCAGCCGACCAACTGCCCGAGGAGGGGTCAGGCCGACCTCTTGGCAGCCTTGGCCGACTAGGATCTCATGGCAAGCCGGTACCGGACCTTTCAACGCTGTTTTGGCCATATCTTACAGTCCACGCGAAGCTCAGGAAGTTTTCTACAACCTTGGAAGGTCCCAACCGACCAAGAGCACCTGGTGGCCGACCAGGACCTCATGTCAGCCAACCATGTTCCATTGAAGGACATCTCAACGCTGTTTGGGCCATATCTTGAGCTCCGGATATCAGATTTGGACGATCTTACAGTCCACACGAAGCTCACGAAGTTTTCTACAACCTTGGAAGGTCCCAACCGACCAAGAGCACCTGGTGGCCGACCAGGACCTCATGTCAGCCGACCAGGTTCCATTGAAGGACCTCTCAACGCTGTTTGGGCCATATCTTGAGCTCCGGGTATCAGATTTGGACGATCTTACAGTCCACGCGAAGCTCACGAAGTTTTCTACAACCTTGGAAGGTCCCATCCGACCAGGAGCACCTGGTGGCCGACCAGGACCTCCTGTCAGCCGACCCGGTGCCATTAAAGGGGTCTGGCCGACCTCCCCGCACTTCCCGTCAGTTGGTTGGGCCGATTGATGGTTCTGATTCTTAAATTTAGCGCCATGTAGCATCGATTAGCACCATTTAGTGCCATCTTATATCATTTAACGTCATAAATTAAATGACGTCTAGGGCTGATTAGCACCGTTTAGTGCCGTCTTGCGCCATTTAACGTTGTTTAGCATAGGTTGAACATCATTTAAGCGCCGTTTAGTGCCGTTTTGGTCAACATGGAGCCCCTGTCATCCGTCAAGGTGCACCTGTCAGCCGTCAAGGTGCACCTGTCAGCCGTCAAGGTGCACCTGTCATCCGTCAAGGTGCACCTGTCAGCCGTCAAAGTGCATCTGTCAGTCGTCAAGGTGCACCTGTCAGCCGACCAGGACCTCCTGGTAGCCGACCAGGTGCCATTGAAGGGGTCAGGCCGACCAGGACCTCCTGTCAGCCGACCAGGACCTCCTGGCAACCGACCAGGACCTCCTGTCAGCCGACCAGGACCTCCTGGCAGCCGACCAGGACCTCCTGGCAGCTGACTAGGGGGTGGCTGCAGCTGTTCCGGGTCTCTTTTCGGCCAATCAATGTAGTACCGATTAGTGCTGATTAGCACCGATTAGTGCCGATTAGCACCGATTATTTTACATAGTATATTACACATTTTAATATACATTTTTATAAAACATTTTACATGTTATTCAAATTCTATTTTAATAATTATACATAATATGATAATTTGTAATTAGTATATATAATATTTCACATATAAGGCATATAAATTATGTATTTTATTCGAAATAGTCAATCCTAATCTAGTGATTAGCCTTTTCTTTTTCAATATCAAATTTTATTAAAACATGTAGGATGTGAATTTCTTTATTTTACATAAATTTTTCATTTATGTTTGATATGGGCTAAAAGTAAGCCCTAAAGACACATTTAATGTTGCATTAGTTAGACCCAACATGGTCCAAACGTGGGGGCCATTAGTGGGGCCCAAATCCATATTTTCAATATTAATTTCGTAATTAATATTAAGGGATATAAACAGCTCAGCAATAAGAATCAGATAAGGATACTACTCCTGCTAGTCTTAGCCTCCAAGGCATCCAATTCAACATGGAAACTGATTCCTACAAGGAAGGAGTCTAGAACCTTCCTCAAGGAGATGACTTGCCCACCAGGTCTCCGAATCCTACTATAATTCTAAGGCTTCTCAGCCTATATAAAGGGCCTAACCCCTCATTCTCAGGACAACGTCTTTGGGCAGAGCTCAATACGTCATTAACGTTGGCTTAATCCTCGAATAAAGACATACAAGCCACTGCGTCCTAGGTGAGCTCTCGCCGCCATAGCCTCGAGGGCACCATCACCTAAAATTACGTCTTGGCTTGATTCTCAATAACGAGATACGTAGGCACTCTGTGAGGACCGATTATTCTCGAACACGGAAACAGCCATTAAAGCACGAAGCTCCCGCACCCTAGCATTAAATACAAATTCGTAACCTAATTTTTATTCCACAACAATGTTGGTATATTAAGAATTATTAATTTAACATATTTCAGATTTTACTTAGTATATCAATCCGTATAATACTTTATATTTGACAACTTAAATATGTTTTATTTTAATTATTGTATAAGTATTAGTAATGTTATTTGCATGTAGCTATGTTTTTAAACTTACTTACACTATTTTTAATTTTGAATACCAGAAAAAAACTTGATCCGGTCTAAAATTCGACGTATTTAGATTTGGATATTGAGTTTTGGATTTGAATATGGATATGGATTTAATTTTAAAACCCGAAAATATTTGAATTTTACAAAACCTAAACCGAACCCGACCAGTTGCCATCCCTAGTCCCATCATCATATCTCCATCATTCCACAATCCACATACATATATACTGCTTTAAGCACACTTTAAAAAAATTGGATGGAACTGAAAATGCAAAATTCTATCCTTTGGTACCAAACGCAATAAAAAAAATATATCTATATATGTGTTTAGTTTCATCATGAAGCGAAGTTGTGCAAGATGGACCGCATGGAAATAGAGAATATAGTGGGCAGTGGGGGCAATTTAAAGAAGGAAAATGTTATTTGAAGAACCGTTTTTTTATTTTCCGTATGTCTTCTGCATTTACAAAAGGGTGAAGGGAGCCTATAATTAATTTTAGGAAAATTTTTTAAAATTAACCAATAAAATCATGATAAATCATCATTATAATTAATGTCCTTGCGGGATCATTATAAATAAAAGTTAACAAATTTTTGAAATTACTTGGATTTAAAGGTTAACTACATGAAATAGCAAAGGCTACATATTCTATGTCAGATAAAGGAGAGTGGTATGTCACTCCTCCTCATTTTATATCTCATGTAATAGAGCTTGAGTCGATTTGAATGCAAGTACGAATTTTTCAAAAAAAAAAAGGTTAACTATAGGAGATTTTCCTAAAGTTAACTTTAGGAATATTTTTCTATTCACAAAATGTTGCATATTGTGATATAAGAGTAAATCTTGGTATAGATCTTTATACACTACTAAAACATTACTAGTATTAAAAAATTGTCTCTGGCGAAGTCCATATTAAGAAAATAAAAAATAAAAAATATAATTATAGAATAATATAGTGCTATAATATAGGTAGTATTTTAGGAGTGTAGAAGAATGTAATCCAATGTTTACAAATAAGTAGTTGTGAAAATAAAAAAAGTGCTAACATTTCCCTTAAAGAATCTCATAAACCGAGACCCCTTTATTCCTTTATGGTTCAATAGATTTGTGGTCACAGTTAAATAACACACACAAATGACACACCTTAAACCATGCATGTTTGCATCTATGGAACGCACGCTCACCCGTCACCTACAACGTGGCTTTTTATTAGTTAACACTACTATTCAACTCAACTCAACTCAACGTACTCAGTATATCCCGCATGAGCAGGGTTTGAGGGGTAGGTTGTACGCAACCTTACCTCTACCCAAACATAGAGAGGCTGTTTCCGGTTTTTTTTTGACCCCGGCTATTTAACCTAAATCAAGAAACGTCAAAATTAAATATTAATTTTTTTTTATTTTTTTCAATAATTAAACACTTCTACCCTCTTCTAAAGGTAGGTAATTAGTCCGGATTAAACGATTAATCACTGGTGACTTTCCGAACTGATTTTATATTAAAGCAACATCCACCAAATATTAATCAGGTCAAAAAGTGTTTTTATGAAAATCAGAAAAATTGGTTATTAATATACTAAAATATTAAACTAATTCCAATTAATGATCCGATCAATCATTCCGATTAATACCTGTTTAGTGTGTTCACCAACTAAGTGTGATTCCCATTCTTTACAACATAATTTTATTAACAATGAATTATGATTTTGGTAAAAATTTAATATTTTAGCTTTTTGAACACAAAAAAATATATTGAAAACAAAAGCATTCCAATTAAAAATAGAGAAAATAATTTTGAGATTACCTTCTCACAACGTAAATATTCCAATCACCAAGACTCAGAGCCAATTTTCATAGTCCCCGAATTCCACAATTGCAGAGCAACCATCTGAATGAAATCTTGAGTGTGCCAAAGTTGACAAGCCTAACTTCGTAACGCCAGCTGCAGCAGCAGTCAGCAGGCATACGTTAAAGTTATGACTTGTGATGATGCAGCCCATTAAAAAGTTGGTATGATTGTCTGCCTACTTTTACTTTTATTATTAATCTTGTAAATATAAAAAACCCACCACCCGTCACTATTTATTTTGTTCTTTGTCGGTGTCCTCTGACTATTAAAATATCTTTCGGTCTTCTTACTTAGCAAAAAAAAAATAAAAAAATCTTTTGGTCTTACATTTTATAACACATTTTAATATTTCTCAGGTTCAAAACACAAGTAATTTTGCATATACACGTATCAGTATGAGCACCAAAATAGGAATCTCATTGTTAAATATAGTTATATTTTTATTATATATATATATATATATATATATATATATATATATATATATGCAAGTGCTCAAATACAAACCACTTTTAAAATACAAACCTACAAACCAACATTAAATTAATTATATTTCATTTATTTTAAGGTTCCCGCCAAGGGTACCTTCACAAAAAATGTTTAAAATAATTGGCTCTATCCATAAAAAAAAAAAAAACTTGCTGTGGAAATGCGAAGCATTTAAAACAGTAAACGGATGAGTTAGGTAGTCATGAGGGCCGAAGGCTCTCGACATACCCGTCAATCGTCTATTGCCTTTACCATTGATTGCCATTCCTTACAACTTTAAAATGATTAAGACGCGAAGCGCCGTACAAGAAGGTGCGAAGCACCGTTAACCAGTGAAATCCACTGTCACGTTATCACGTGAACAGTGAAATTTTTTTTTTTTTTATTTTTTTTGTTGGATAGAGCCAATTATTTTAAGCATTTTTTGTATTGGGGTACCCCTAGTTTGGTCATTAGATTAGCTTGAAATATTAGATTATGCTTGGTTTGTAAGTTTGTATTTTAAGGAGGTTTATATTGGAGTAGCCCCTATATATATATATATATATATACTTGTCTGAAATACAATAATGTAACCTTCTCTAAATAGGTAAAACTCATAGTTTTGTTAAATTGGACATTAATGTTCGAAAATTTTGCAAAAGTATAAACGTAACAAGATTGGTACATGTTATGTTAGTCATGGGCGTTCTTTAAATGCATCTCCGATCCTACTGGAACCCAACATAAAAACCAAAATTATTCTATGAGTATACCTACAAAAATGCAAATTTTCTGATAATTTGAGAAAAGAAATTAGCCATTTTAAATAACATTTACTAAATTTATTTCAGAAACCAAAATCATTCTGAGTTCGATTTTACCAACATAAGAAACAAAAATCATTCTTTTCGCTCGTGCCATATTTATTAAATAATGGGTGAATACTATTTATTACTAATTTTTTAATAATATAATCAAAATATTCTCCTTTTTTTATGTTAAGATTACAAAAAATAGTAACTAAACAAAATTAACGTTATTACCTTATAAGTTATATTAAAAAATATGGGTCTAAAAATTACTCCAGGAGTATATGTTAACCCAAACGAATAAAATATGTATATAATTAAACACACACGATACTGACTTACTGAAAATATAAAAAACCACCAAACAGAAGGAAGGATAGAGATTGTCAGATTGGTGAGGAAAGAATCTGTTGATGTGATGGCCATGCTTTTATAAATAAAAAAAACTATAATACCACTCAAATTCAAAGTGGTGTCTGAGGAGGGTAGATGTACGCAGACCATGCTCGCCCCTATACAATAGGGAGGCTGTTTTCGAAGGACCCCCGGCCAAATACAAATACAAATACAAAGAAAGGAAACTAATACAAACTAAACTCACACACACCCAGGGGTCGAACCCATGACCTCCTACAAAGGGACAAGGGTTCAACCCACTGCACGCTTTTATAAATAACATGTATGCAAAACAATATATTCAGTATTCACATACACAATATTTACATACACAATATTTATTTTTCTACTACATATACATGCAGACTCAACGTCCACGTGCTTAATTTATATTCTTACAGCCTACAGGTTTGCTCACTCATGCTCATACTGATCCAATTTGGATATACTCTATTTTTTATATTTCTTGATAACTTTGTTTGTTGATTTATTCTGTCACTACCTTTTTTATATTTAATCACTATAATTCAAAACTCGTTTGTATGTATTGCTGACTCTATGTTTTCTGTCTGCTTGTTTTCCAGAGACAATTTACACTGGTTTAACAGCTGTAATGAGTTCATCTTCACTGTTTTATCAAGTTTCTGAAGGGTTTTTCAAGGTTTTACAGTTGGTTCATATGGATATTAATTTAAGGGTGATAGTGAATGTAGAATTTTCTTTTGTTTTACTGACATGGGTTTTGGTAGAATTTTGGAAGCAGAGAAGAAGGGGTGAGAATTCAGCAGAAAGGGTTAATTTCGAGGATGGTTCTAAGGTTCTTACAAAGATTATTGTTGTTGCTAATGTTATGATTTTGGTTTCTTATGTTGGGTTTTGTGTTTACAATGTTTGGAACTTAAAGGTCCTACCTTTTGAATCTTTAACCTCAGTTGTGACTTGGGCATTGTCAAGTTTTGTGACTTGTTATGCAGTGAAAGTGCACAAGATGTGGCCATTAGTGATTATTATGTGGTGGTTTGCTTATGGGGCTCTTGATATGCTTATGGTCTTCCTTTATTTCGACAAAATTGAATCCCCTTCTACTTTTGTTTCGATAGCCAACTTTGTTGATATTGCTTGCTTCCCATTGTCAATTCTGCTGTGTTTCAATGCGTTCCACTACCCATACAAATGTGATAGTGAAATCAAGGAACCATTGTTACAAAAAGCAGCACCAAGTCAGGCTAATGTAATTGATGATGCATTCTCGAAAGCAGGAATTTGGAGCAAGCTTACATTTAGATGGCTTAACCCTTTGTTTAAGAAGGGTAGAGTTAAAAAAATTGAATTATCAGATATACCATCCATTCCTCAATCTGAAGCAGCAGATAATGCAGCTGCTTTGTTAGAAGAATCGCTTTCGAAGCAGAAGAACCAAGCTTCTTTATTGCTTAATGCGATATTTAAAGCCATATGGAAATCTCTGGCTGTAAATGCAATCTTTGCAGGTAATTACTTTTCTGAATCTGAGTTGCTTTTTTTTTTTTTTTTTTTTGGGTTTTGTTTGATATTTATGTGATTTGTTTTGTGTTATTCAGGAGTCAATACAATTGCTTCGTATGTTGGTCCCTTCTTGATCACAAACTTTGTAAATTTCTTATCAAATAAAGATGATAATTCAAGCAGCTATTATGGATTAATGCTTGCATTCATCTTTTTATCTGCAAAGACAGTGGAGTCTTTGTCCCAACGACAGTGGTACTTTGGTGCACAACGAATTGGAATTCGTGTCCGGGCTGCTCTCACCGTTCTAATTTACAAAAAATCTTTGTCAATGAAGTATAGTGGTAGTAGTACTGGTAAAATCATAAACTGCGTCAATGTGGATGTTGACAGGATTGGTGATTTTTGCTGGCATGTTCATGGGATTTGGCTACTCCCGGTCCAGGTAGCTTTGGCGTTAGTCATCTTGTACAGGAATCTCGGTGCTGCTCCTTCATTTGCTGCTCTTTTTGTGACAATTTTGGTGATGGTTAGTAATACCCCACTAGCTAATATGCAAGAAACTCTCCATAGCAAGATAATGGAAGCCAAGGACTCGAGAATCAAAGCTACCTCGGAGACTTTAAAGAGCATGAGAGTCCTGAAGTTGCATTCATGGGAGCCGATGTTTTTGAAGAAGATCCTTCAGTTGAGAGAAATTGAGAGGGGTTGGCTGAAAAAGTATCTTTACACGTGCTCAGCAGTGGCTTTTCTGTTCTGGGCTTCACCAACCCTGGTCTCTGTTGTTACCTTTGGTGTTTGTATTGTTCTTAAAACACCACTGAGTTCAGGCACAGTTTTGTCGGCTCTAGCAACTTTTCGAATTTTGCAGGAGCCTATCTATAATTTGCCAGAGCTGATCTCAATGGTTGCCCAGACAAAGGTTTCAATTGATCGAATCCACGACTTTATATGTGAGCAAGAAAACATGCACTTGGCAAAAGAACATCCATCTAAAGACTCTAATATTGCGATAGAGCTAGAACAGGGTGAATATGCATGGGATGAAAATGATCAGTACTTTGAAAAATTCAAAGTGAAGATTTCTGACAAAATTAGAATCAGGAAAGGTTACAAGGTAGCTATTTGTGGTTCAGTTGGATCTGGTAAATCAAGCTTACTTTGCAGCATACTTGGAGAGATTCCCAAAATTTCTGGCAATAATATCAAGGTTTGTGGTTCCAAAGCATTTGTTCCTCAAAGTGCTTGGATACAAACTGGAACCATTAGAGATAACATTCTTTTTGGCAAGGAATTGAATATGACATTGTACGAGAATGTTGTAGAAGGATGTGCTTTAACTCGTGATATAGAGATGTGGGCTGATGGAGATTTAAGTGTGGTGGGAGAGAGGGGTATGAACTTAAGTGGTGGACAGAAGCAGAGGATTCAGTTGGCAAGAGCAATCTACAACGAATCAGATGTTTATTTCCTGGATGACCCTTTTAGTGCTGTGGATGCACATACAGGAGCTCATATGTTTAAGGTAAGCCATCCAAACTTGATACTTTTCACCTTTAAGATGCTGAGGTTGTGTTTTTTCTCTAAATGTTTCTACTTTTCTCTGGATGTTTTTGCAGAAATGTATGATGGAATTACTAAATACGAAGACAGTTATATATGTAACACATCAGCTGGAATTTCTTGAAGCTTCAGACCTTGTATTAGTAAGTAGTTCACTCTCTATTAAATATTATTAAGAGCTAATATTTATGTTTTCTTACCTTGAAATGCATTATTCTCCTAGGTAATGAAGAATGGTAGAATCATTCAGTCCGGAAAATATAAAGATTTAATGGCAGAGACTACTGGGGAACTTGTCACACAAATGGACGCCCATAGCAAGTCTCTAAATCAAGTTAAACCACCCAAAAAGTTCTACAAAAGCTTTTCATCACATGTATATCATCAAGAAAATCAATTTGAAGACGAAGTTATTGAGGAAAAAGTCCAAAATTTTTGCCATAGGGATGGAATTCAAGAAAGGTCCCAGCAAGAAGAGACGGAAACTGGAAGAGTAAAGTGGCATGTGTATTCAACCTTTGCTACTTGTGCATATAAAGGGGCACTGGTTCCACTAATCCTTTTGTGCCAAGTTCTCTTCCAGGCACTACAGATGGCCAGCAATTACTGGATTGCTTGGGGCACTGAAGAAGAAGACAGGGTAAGCAAAGACAAGTTGATTGGTATATTTGCCCTGATGTCTGGAGGAAGTTCCATCTTTATACTAGGGAGAGCTGTTCTTTTGTCCACTATTGCCATTGAAACAGCTCAGCGCCTATTTCAGGGAATTATTACCTCAGTCTTCCGGGCTCCTTTGTCATTCTTCGACTCTACCCCTTCAAGCAGAATTCTGAATCGCGTTAGTAATGCCTTTATAACTTCCTTGCAATGGTTTTCTTAGTATGTTTGTTTTTCAGTTAGAGAATCTACAAACTGCAACATTTAATTAACTTTTTTTTTTTTGCTTACATGCAGTCTTCTACAGACCAAAGCACTGTTGATACAGACATACCTTACAGATTAGCTGGATTAGCTTTTGCATCGATTCAATTATTAAGCATAGTTGTCCTTATGTCAAATGTTGCTTGGGAAGTTTCTATCCTGTTCCTTGTCGTCCTGGCCATCTCCATATGGTATCAGGTAATGGTACTAAGCATTATTACAAAGAATAACAACAAAGAAAAGATAAACTAAACCTCAAAGTTGGATTATGCAGGCTTACTATATTACCACCGCTAGAGAACTTGCCAGGATGGTTGGGATAAGAAAGGCTCCAATTCTGCATCACTTCTCAGAGTCCATCAGTGGTGCATCAACAATTCGTTGTTTCAATCAAGGGGATCGCTTTCTGAAGAGAAATATAAGTTTGATCAACGATTATTCTAGAGTTGCTTTCCACAACTCCAGTACAATGGAGTGGCTCTGTGTTCGAATTAACTTCCTTTTCAACCTTGTCTTCTTCCTCCTTTTGGTCATACTGGTGAACCTGCCGAGATCAGCCATTGACCCTAGTAAGTTCTTCCCGTTTCTATCTCCTTGGAACTCAACAAGTTTACAAGTCACATCAGCTGGAGCTTTCTTACTGCATTATCAATTCAAATTGCTTTAGAGATAGATACATAACTTATGTATTTTCAATACATATAGCAATTTTCATAACTATTTTTGAGTCCCATATTAACATGTGTTAAAAAAGAAAGAGTATAAAATTAGAGGAATACATGAACTAATTTGGTGGATGATATGACTACAGGCTTGGCAGGACTTGCAGCCACTTATGGCTTGAACTTAAATGTACTTCAAGCTTGGGTTATATGGAACCTCTGCAATGTTGAGAACAAGATGATATCAGTGGAAAGAATTCTTCAATATACAAAAATACCAAGTGAAGCTCCACTAGTAATCGAAAATTCAAGGCCAGAACCAAACTGGCCAACCAATGGAAAGATAGAACTTCAAAATCTTCATGTTCAGTACACCCCGTCTCTCCCAAGAGTTCTCAAAGGAATCACTTGTACTTTCCAAGGCCAAAAGAAAATTGGAGTTGTGGGTAGAACAGGGAGTGGGAAGTCCACTCTGATCCAAGCTCTCTTCAGGGTGGTAGAACCCACCGAAGGCCAAATTTTGATCGACGGGGTTAACATTTCCGGTATGGGCTTGCAGGATTTAAGGTCTAGGTTGAGTATTATCCCACAAGACCCAACACTGTTTCAAGGAACAATGAGGTCTAATCTTGATCCCCTACAGCAGCATTCAGATTACGAAATTTGGGAGGTAACTGCAAAACTTCACTCACTTTTAGATTTAGGAAAAGTAACAGAGGTCCAGTTGATAACATGTATTTGATGGCTTCCAGGTTTTAAACAAATGTCAACTGGCAGAAGGAGTGCGGCAGGACCAGAGACAGCTTGATGCACCAGGTAGAATAAGATAGTAAATATTAAAACAAACTTGAAAGTGAAAATTAGAATACAATATTGAGAGGCTCTTTGTTTGAACTTGCTGGATATTGGTGCAGTTTCCGAAGATGGAGAAAACTGGAGTGTTGGACAAAGGCAGCTTGTATGTCTAGCCAGGGTGCTACTCCAGAAACGGAGAATATTGGTACTGGATGAGGCTACAGCTTCTGTGGATACAGCTACAGATAATGCCATTCAGAAGACAATAAAAAAAGAAACAAGTGAATGCACAGTGATAACTGTTGCTCATCGAATTCCAACTGTTGTTGACAATGATCTAGTCCTTGTACTAGATGAAGGTAACTTTGTTATTTGCTTAATAAGGATCATGCCACATATACATGTTTTTACTGACTATTTATATATGTATAATGTATTTATACATATAGACATAAGTGCATAACTGCGCACACATGTGAGATAATTGCTTACTAGGGTCCATGTTCACAAACACAGGCAATATTTTAGAGTACGACTCACCAGCTCAGTTGCTAAAGGATAGTTCTTCTGCATTTTCAAATTTGGTAGCGGAGTTTATGAGGAGATCATCTAAGGGGTGAATCATTTTTTAATCCAAGTATCTAGACAAAGCTACAAAGGAAGAAGATGAAGCTCAACCACGTCGTACATTAAGAAAAATAGCAAGAATACAGTGAAGAGCTATCAGATATGCAATCGAATATTTACATCAAAGTATAGAGGATTAGAGGTACAGTGCATGCACATAAACTTAACCAAGATTAGAAGGAGAATTTAGTAACATCTAACTCACGACAGTTCTAAGAGATGCAGTCCAGTATATACCAGAGTATCAAACAGTAGGACTACAGTTTATTTTATCTGCCAGTAAAATTTTCAGTTATTTATTATATTTTCTGGTGACAAAATTTATTATATTGAAACTGTTTGGCAATGCCTATGCTAAGTTATTTTGGTACATATAATTGTTCAGGACTTTAGGTCGTCAATGTCATTTGGTAAACATGAAATGCTTATAAAGTATCTAAAGTACAAGAATGTTACTTCTTGAACACGTTATTAAACAAAATATATGTTGGCTAATTACCTCTTAAAAGTTAAAACACCTGTAAAACATGCAATATGTTAGACAATTAGTACATTATTATTACGGTACTTACATGTTCCATTACAAGAAATTTCAGTTTTACAACAGAAAATTCCGTTGGCAAGGTAAGCAAATCCGTTGGTAAGACAATTGTATTGAAATATTTAGAGAACGCATGATTAACATACAGAGCACTATTTCATGAACCCCTTGATTTGCATTGCATATAACTATACAACTTCCACAAAATGCACGTTAAATGAAGTATTTTGCAACTTCTTCCTAAGCTTTAGTACCTCTACAATTGAGCTTCTTCCTTGTGCTTGATTACCTCTAGAATTGAGTGTGTCATAGTACATCTTCGATGATATGAATACCTAGTTCAATTTTTACCTGTTGCTGAATTTCTTCGGTGATATATATATCATAACTTACTACTTTCCCGTTGCATACATCGCATATTTCGAAACTAATGCCATCGCAGTATGGACACTTTGCTCATGGAATGATGCATTCCATAAACTGCTTCAAAATGGAAATGATGCATAATGTAATAACATGTGCAGATGAAGGGAAACAGTAGTACTAAAAGAAATGTTTCATGTTCTTTAACATGTTCCTCAATATTAGGCTCACCAGTGCCATCACATTCTGTGAGCAAAAGAACTGATTAGCTGCATATACTTTGTCACCAAATGACCAATAATATCAGATAAAGTAAATTCTTCCACATATTAACTTCTGCTCAACTTTTTCATATTTTTGCCTATCGAGAGGAGCACAATTAGACCTTTTTATCTAGAGCAATCACCAATACAGAATGTTTATATCCATTAACTATTGTACCTAAAGGCTTATTGTCACATAGTGCCTTGCCCAGAACAAAGATGATAATAATGCTATGCAGTAGTTAAGATTTATGTAGTTTATGGTGCTATAACATTATTACTATCCAGTATTTACTTTAGCTATTGATATTACTTCCAAATTGAATAGTAATACTGGGAACTTATTTAGACCTATTAACATTACATTAGAAAAAAGTGTATAGCACCAGAATAAAAAGAGGAATGACTTTAAGAATTGAGACTAAATGTAATTAAAACATCACTACATCTTTAAGATATTGGTAATTACCGAGGTGAGTTCAAAGAAATAAAATGTACCTGAGCACAATAACCGGCCCTCCCCATGACAAGAAATGCATCTGGTCATATCTTTGTTAACACTGCCTCCATCCTGCTTGTTTCTGCCAATAAGCCTTAAAGAATCTTCCCACCGGTTTTCTCCAAGAAGAAAGACTCGACTGTGAAATACTTTAGATTCTGCAACACCTTTTTCTTTGGCATCTCTCTTTAGAATTTTCGGGACTTCAGTAGTGTGAGTTGCAGCTGCTCCATTTGAAGCTGATTGGAACAAAATAATAATGAGATTAGAACATTAGACCACTTATTCCAAGGGACATATATTATGCTCAAATTATTCAACACTACAATCTAGGAGGTGGTTTTCCAAATATGTCCTAGAGCAGGCAGACAATGATGGTAAGAACTTCTTAAGGAAATGAAAACAAAAAAACTACGTTTTTGTTGGCCACATAGTAGTAGCAGTATTCCCCACATCAACATATTTTAGGTATTTCTTGTGTCACACTATTCTATCTCAAATTTTCTTATCAATTAGAACTGGGAAAAGAGGGAAGAGAGAGGGGGGATTTGCAAATTTATGTAGTACGCTACCATGCAAAATCTGAGGTAGCTTTATACACATTCTCTAAAACATCAACATCGAGATTCACACATTAATGGCATAATGTACGATCTGATTTTAAGGATGCAAAATATTAATAACAACAGCGAATTGTAAACATGCAATAAAAAAATCGTCAAGACTGGTACATAACGTAATGAAACGGCAAAATGTTTTCTTGAGAACAGAAGAACAAGCGCAAACCTTCTGCATAGTGGCCACATCAGTTCTTTTCAAATCTGCCTTCTTTGTCAATCCAGAAACATCATTTATCTGCTCTTCGTATAACTTTCCCAGAAGCTCTGGAGTCATGATCCCATCTTCAGGAATTCGTAATGAACCCTCGCAGGCAAGATTGTAGAAAGTTAAACAAACTCACGCATGAAAATAAATGAGCAACAAATAAGAAAAGTTCAAGCCATCTTAAAATATCACTGTTATGAGGTAACGTAGTCAAAGTATAACTTACTTGCCAAGTTTTTATGGCACGTTCAGTCCCACTTGAGAACATGGAATATTCTTCGTCTTCTTCGCCACAATAAAATCCCAGCTTTTGCAATGCTTCCTTAGAATTGCACAAAAAAGTTGTACAAACCTATCAAATGAAGAGCGAAGGAAAAGAGACACCACCATTCAGCATCTAGAGCTTTATAACTATATTTTCCATATAATCTCTTGCAGATGATCATATTAAAATTAATGTAAATGTCTAAATATAATATGCCTTAAAACAAACTTTGCAAATTTAAATGAATAGAAACTATTTGTAGACGTTTTTAAACTTATCACTAACGGAAAATTTTATGAGTTCAACCTTGTCTTTCCATATATAAATTATTTTTTAGAGACTTTTTAGTATTTCCTTCAAATGTTGAAGTGTTAGATGCCATCAAGGAACATAGATTCGATATTGAGACGAAGCATGACAAGAAGTACATTTAAGGATAACTGAAGTTCAAACAACTCTACTCTCAAGAATCATGGTTCCATACTTGCTACTCTTATGCCTTTCAAAGATAAGAGGTCACAATAGTTTAATGCATTCTGGACTAAGAACATCCTCTTTCTTGTTAGACCAGAATTACTTTAAATTAAGACATCACCCTACTCATGGTTATCTATCAGCCACTGATTAATTGGGTTGTATGGAACATAAGTGGTTTTAGGAAGTCGAGCTCTAAAAGCACTAGTTATGCTGCATTTTAGACCCACAATAACCAATATGTACGTATTGAAAGGGCAATAACAGTTCTAACGTAAGCTTGATGTACACGTACACAAATAATTTTTTCTCATAAAATATAGTAGATATTCTGCTCAACATCACTATCAAAAGTGAGTAGGAGAATCCGACTACTGTTTTGGTCTTTATCTGCACCCTCTTGGTAGTTGAACGACTTTGTAGATCCACAAAGAGCAGTCTAGCCATTTACGACTGAATTGTGATAAAAGAACACAGACGAGACAGGTGTTGCTGCTAGACGATACAGAACAGACTTAATGATGGGTAGTCCTTTTAAGGATGAAAAAACCATTGATGAAAATTCAGGAAATCATAAGATACTTAATTAAAGTATGTAAATTAGAGATTAAATCATTGAAGAAACTAGGTGATAACAATCAATAATGGGGGAAACAGAGGATACTCATTATTGTACAAGCTACAGGACTATCCAATATCCAACACTGTAGTAGTAACCAACCACTATTAACTTAGGCAACGACTTGGACTAAGTGGAATATATTTAGCAAGGCATAGTCTGATACGCTTCATGTCTTGAATAAATTGAATGTTAATTAAACCGACAACTACAGATTTATAGCTAGATACTTGGTAGGGAGTAAGTAACATTCATACAGACACATCCGAAAGTACAAATATGGGATTCATAAGCTTGGAAATGGTGATGCTTCATTATCATATGTTGAAGTTGCTAGTAGTTGAAATTGTTTGTAGTAATATCATCACTAGCCTTGGTGGTTCAGTAATGCAGAATGATGGGTGCAAAGTGACAAGGTGCGACATAACTGAAATCAGGTTCCCTTTTCATCTGAAACACAGAGATGAGGATCATAACAACAAGGATCAGTGTCTCATCCCACATGGCTTTCAACTCTCTTGCATTGACCAATATGCTCCAGCTATGACTGGTGTCTTTGCTCCATTTATTGAGTTTAAATACCAGGTTAACACCTCTCCTCCCGGAGTTTACCTTTCATTCTCGATTACTTCTATTGACTACAGATCACAGAAACTCCAATTCTCTGTTAAATCCCAAATTATTAGACAAAACTACTACAACTACTCTCTAAACCACCCCCATTATAGACATGGCTACTACTTGTATAATTCTCCTTTTAAACATATTACATTGCCGGACACCCCTTACTTCAATGATGAAAAATGTATTAAGAGGCTCGAAAACTGAATTTAGTATCATAGATTCTCTAACATGCAATTATCATGAACTCTATGCCGTTTCTTCTGGCAGGAACATTGTGAAATCCCGCCTAAAATCTTGCACCAAGATATACAACTTTTCTGAAGCAATCTTTAATGAGGATAACTGAATTGGTCCAAACCCGATTGTGGGGATTGCGAAGCCAAAGGACAGTATTAAAAATCGTTTATGATTTTTTTAATTCAATTTCTATTTGGTTTTTTCTTATTTTGAGCTTGTGCAATTTCAGTGGATATTCTTCTGCCTGGGAGGAGGGTGAAAATATTCAATGGCTGGATTGAGAAGTATGATGATTATGCACTTTCAGTTAAATCGAATGTTGATTCGATTGAAGTAATTACTTAAGTTGAATGGTTATTTTGAAGTTTAATAATAGTTACGTAGTCAAATCGAATGTTGGTATGTTAGTTCTATGTAAAGTTTGGTTATTTTGAAGTTGAAATCAGTTGAATGAATTTGGTTGATGCTTTTTACTTGTGGGTTTATTTAAGAAAAATGGTATTTATTCGGGTGTTACTTGAACCATTTCCTATATCTAAAAGGTTAGAACTACTCTTACTCAGGACTATACTTCTCTTCATTTATTACATATCTTAACTGTTACACATAGACGAACTACTCAAAGTATTCGTATGATACTCAATATCAGAGTTCGGAATAGCTTGATCAGTACTTGTTGGTCCTTTAAACAAAGGTAAAAATGCAAGATGACTAAACAACGCTGGTGTTATAAAATGTGTTTTTTACCATTTTAAAGATATTTCGGGATGTTGATATAAAATGTCCACTTAACACTCTGTGTCCTCTCTTGGAAGTTTCAAAAGCAAGAAGTTCAAACAGTCAAAAAATGAAATCAGTAGTTTCATATTTCTTTTAATTAACCAAATATGTATAGACTGTGAGAGCAGGTGAGTCTGATGATTATAGTAGGTCTTTCCTGTTTCAGAGAATTTGCTTTAGTGATCTTGGACCTTGTTATATGCTTGTTTGCACTGAAACCATGGAGTTGGTATCAAAGGTACAGATAGGCTAATAATTTTCAAGGAAGGGTTATTTCAGAAGAAAGAACTTGTTGCTAAGGTTACTCGTGTTACCCCTGATCAAGTCTGCCTCTTAAGTCTTAATCTCCCTTCTGGTTAGTGATTGGTTTTGTTAACTGTTTGTTTCTTGTGATAATTATATATATATATTCTACCAGCATTTTATATTTTGTTTGGTTTTTGTTGGTTTTTATTGTTTTGCGATGTAATTTATGTGATATTACCCCTCATCAAGTCTGCCTTGTAGAGCTGAATCTCCCTGATATTTTTATTAGCCTAATTGTTGATTTGTATTTTTCTTATCTAAAGTATCTTAATTTTGTTATTTAATTTTTAC